>CM056052.1:47752689-48352689 GCA_029574335.1 Rana kukunoris | reverse complement strand
CATTTGTGAGGTCTCCAGTACAGTATTTGTAAATTGAAATCATATCCCCTCTCAGGTGTCTCTTCTCCAGAGAGAATAGGTTCAGTGCTCGCAACCTTTCCTCATAACTAATATCCTCCAGACCCTTTACTAGCTTTGTTGCTCTTCTTTGAACTTGCTCTATTTCCAGTACATAATTTCTGAGGACTGGTGCCCAGAACTGGACAGCATACTCCAGGTGTGGCCGGACCAGAGTCTTGTAGAACGGGAGAATTATCGTTTTATCTCTGGAGTTAATTCCCTTTTTAACGCATGCCAACATTCTGTTTGCTTTGTTAACAGCAGCTTGGCATTGCATAACATTGCATTGGCGGTGTTCACTAATATCTGGCTCAGATGAGCCACTGCTACAGTCTCTCAAATCAAAGTTATGCAGTCCAATCACGGTACGAGTGGAGTTCCAGGTCCAGGGACTCTCGCTACCTTTCTCCCCTCCATTCCCTCTTCTATTGTGGGGGTACTCTGGCCTGGTGATTGGCTGCATCATGGGAATAAGGGATGAGGAAGGGTCACAAGCTTTTCCATACACAGAAATACCGGCTATATCACTTTGCTCAAGCAGATAAATGCAGCAGCTGGGCAACAGATAGAAGACCAATGTCAGCAGTGTTGATAGCGTGATATGAAGTGAATCATTTACCTTACTTTTAACCCTTTGGTGGCCATTGATGCTTAGATGACCAGAAAAGTGTAGCAGCATTGGTTTACACCAGTTAACTTTTATGAAAATATAAGGCTTTCATTGGGTACACTGTTTCAATTAAAAAAAAGTGTTCTATTTTGTTTATTTTAGGCTGACAAAAGTGCAAAATTTAGTTTATTCATTTATTTATAGTTTAAATAAATGTGTCTATAAATTCTGTAATGTAATTCTATCTGAAAATTAAAGTATTGAACAGATGAACACCGCCACCTTCAGGATGCAGTGTCATCTACATACTGAAAGCTCATTTTGTCAATAAAACCTCCAGCCTGCATGAGCTGCTGGTTATATTTTGGGTGTTCTCGCCGTCTGGGGTAAAAAGAGAGTCTGAAGAATTTCAATGTCCACACAATGGACTTCTTTTTCTTGGATTTATTTTGCAGAACTTTAGAAAAGAAGAAGGATGAGGGGTGGAAGGATAGGTAGGTTCAGGTGCATGATCAAAGTAAGGAAACACTCCTGTTTCCAGCATACAGTTCTCGTTGCCACGCTAGCCAGAGTGGGTATTGCTCACCAAGATAGGTCCTTCTCACTGGCCTAGCAGCCGGGATGGTGCATGGAATAAGGTACAGTCTCTGCCACAGACCTTCCTTTATAGATGAGACACTTTGGTCCGGAATCCTCTGCCACAGGATTCAGCACCCGGCAGGGGCGTTGCTAGGTATTGAAAAGACCAGGGGCTTCAGCCCGAAGCAGGCACGGGGGGGGGGTGCGGTATGCGCGGGCTCGTGCTAAGCAGGGGTTGTGTGACTTACCTGACACACATACCCTGACCTAAATGTCAGTGTGTGCATGTCAGTGTATGTGTATGTGTATATATATATATATATATATATATATATATATATATAAAAAATGTCAGTGTGTGTATATATGTCAGGACACACACACACACACACACAGACTGACACACACACACACATTCACACAGACTGACACACACAGACTGACACACACACACACACACACACACAGACTGACACACACACACACAGACTGACACACAGACTGACACACACACACAGACTGACACACACACACAGACTGACACACACACAGACTGACACACACACAGACTGACACACACACAGACTGACACACACACAGAGACTGACACACACACACACACTGACACACACACACACACTGACACACACACAGACTGACACACACACAGACTGACACACACACAGACTGACACACACACAGACTGACACACACACACACACACACACACACACACACAGACTGACACACACACAGACTGACACACACACACACAGACTGACACACACACACACACACAGACTGACACACACACACACAGACTGACACACACACACACACACAGACTGACACACACACACACAGACTGACACACACACACACACACACACACACAGACTGACTGACACACACACACACACACACACACACACACACACTCACACAGACTGACACACAGACACACAGACACACACAGACTGACATACACACACACACACACACACACTGACACACACTGACACACACACACATTCCCTGAAACAAGCATGTGAGGAAGCTCTTGCATTAGCAATTCAAAGGCTTACCTCAACACAGCGGTGTGGAGACTGCAGGCGATCGTGGCTGGGATTCTGGGAAGCTTTGGACTTGGAGGTAAGGTTCCATGCCGTGGAGGGCTGTGCAGAGCGCGAGGAGCCGCTTCAAGCTCACAAACTGCCGCCGGCGCCATCTTGTGCATTCGACTGCTGGGGGGGGGGGGCGAAGACGTGTCACACTCAGCCAGGCAGCTCAAGCAAGCCGCATCATGCCATGTTCCCGGTGACAGTGTCCAATGTCCATTGCAGTCTGCTGAGCGGCGCTGCCCCGTTATCCACAGGGTGGTGGAGGCACTGACTGGAGGAGCTGAACGCAGATTTGTAATTCCCGCCTTCTGGAGCTCTGCAGCGCCTATGATGGACGTCACACGTCCCGCAGACATGGCATTGATTGGACCAGTGGGACGTCCATCACAGGCGTTGGCTGCGCTGGCTCCAGAAGGCGGACCTGCTGCTATGGAACTCGGCTGCATTCGGCAGCTCTCGGGATCAGATCAGTCCCGGCGCTCGCCGTTCACACTCGGGGCTAATAATTCAGACCTGCGGCCATGAGACTCGGGGCTTTTCGGGGGGACATTCGGGGCTTCAGCCTACCTAGCCAGGGCCTAACGACGCCTCTGGCACCCGGATGTCTTTTGCTTTGTTTCTTTAAAACCCTCAGATCTGACAGGCGACACTGTCAAGCCTCTCGGTGTACGGTGCATCCTTCGATGAAGTGTCCAGGCCTTCTCCCAAGGTACCAGCCTCTTGCATGGCCCTATCCAGGATAGGTCCTCCCCTGGCTTCCTTCATCAGGTAGCTTCCTCCCGCAGGACAGACAGCACAAGATCACCTTTGCAGTACAGGCCCCAGCCAGACAACTGGGCCCACCAGACAAAGCCGTGGCCCCAGGCCAAAGTGGTCCCAAAACCAGGATTCAGAGCATGCACCTCAGGCCAGGTGGGCCACGAGGCGCAAACAGATTTACGGACCCCGCACCAATGGCGTCTGTCCCTTAAGTACCCCTCCCCAGCATGCACAGGGGAGCGATCACTCCCACTGATTCGCTGCTAAGGGGAACACTCAATACACCCTGACCTTGCTGCTGCCACCCTTGGCCTGGGGTGGAAATGACACCCCCAGGCGAGCAATGGTGGATACTCTCAGCACAGCCATGGCTGGAACAGAGGCTAAACTTCCCTTAATCACTCTGGTCTGAGCCAAGTAACAGCTCAGACCCCCACTAAATTTAAAGCAGCACCTGTTCATCAGGAGCAGGGCTCTACATCGGTAACCACTCAGATTGGCTCCCAATCATCAAAGGGGACCAGAGCTGTCAGCCACAGAGATTGGAAGCTGACACTTTAGGGGCAAAGTACTAGGGAAGGTTAATATACGAGGGTGGAAAGGGGTAATGGCGTACAGCGTACAGGTTCATTATAACTGGCTATAGACAATCGGCTGTTTCCTTGAGTATGATGGATGGCATCTGCAATATTTAATGCAAATTTCCCAGTGGTACCAAGTGCCCTCGATACCTTCCTTCGTCTCACCCAAAAGACAGAAACATTCAGTTCACACAGACATTTTGGACAAGATGAAACATGCACCAATTTTGATTGCCATAAGGTGGCCACACACGGATCGAAATTTTGATTCATGCATGGGCAAGCCGGCTGAACAGAAGTCGATCTTCTATTTAACCAGCCTGTTTTTTCCCTATCAATTAGTGCAGCAGTGATCATTGCATGCTGACAGTGGGGACGGCTCCTCGCAGTCAGAATACACTAGCTAAGCTCATACTGTACATATAAAAATGACTGCTGATTGATTACATTTTACTGTATAGTTACGGTCTACTTTAATTTTTGGAACACATAACTTGTCCAATGCATGTTTTATTATAGTTTATAGTTCCATTTAATTTGCCTGTGTTTCTAACTTGTAATAGATCTGTGGAGCATTCTAATTAATGAAGTCTGTCTGTGTTGTCCTCAGGGGGTTTAGGTGGCTTATTAGGTGACCTCTTACCCATTGGAAAGAAATGAAGACTGTATAAACACACTGTCATGCTGCAGATTTTAATCTACGCCAACAAGACTTGACCAGAGGGTTTAATCGTCTCAAAAGGCAATTATGCAAAAATCAACTAGAAAAATGTGATGACTGTAGAGATAAATCTCTGCTAATATCGACTATATATGCTGCATCTCGTAAATAAAGATTAAATACAAACCATAAAGGTTGTTTGCATTTTACTTGTGTGACAGTAGTTCCACAGCAGTTGAGTGTTTTGCCCACGTACACTAATGGATGAAGAGAGACACTTAGGCCGCGTACACACGATCAGTCCAAACCGATGAAAACGGACTAAAGTTCATTTTCATCGGTTCACAGACTGATGGTCTGATGTGCGTACACACCATCAGTTCAAAAACAAATCGTGTCAGAACGCGGTGACGTAAAACACAACAACGTGCTGAAAAAGACGAAGTTTAATGCTTCCAAGCATGCGTCGACTTGAATCTGAGCATGCGCGGGTTTTGAACCGATGCTTTTGCGTACTAACCATCGGTTTTGACCGATGGTCAGGCGTCCATCAGTCCGATTTTAAAGCAAGTTTTAAAACTTTGGACAGAAGGACAAAAGACTGATGGTCCATACACACGGTCGGTTTGGACCGATGAAACTGAACTTCAGTCCGTTTTCATTGGTTTGGACACCAGTGCAACTTGTCATGTGATTTGAAAGTTTCAAATTGCATGACAAGTCGCACCCTATTGTCCGCAGTGGAAGCGTTTCTGCACTACTTTTTGCAAGTTCAGGTGCAACTTGCATAGACATCTGTGCATGAAGTCACACAGATGTCTTCTAAGTCACACATGAAGTCGCACTGACATGGGAGTTTGACAAATTAAGATTCAGTGTGACCAATGACTTAGGGGAATAGTCACAGGTCAAGGGGTGTTGACTAGGATTGTAAAGGCACTGATAACACAACCATATAGGAATATAAAAAATATTTATTAACATAAAAAGCTAAACATTGTTAAAAATATTTGGGACAGGCCCCACAATACAAAAGCGTAATGTCGGTAACAAAAACCATCATATATGTATTGCGGTGGAACAAGCCACAGCCTCTTTATATTCCTATATAGTTGTGTTATCAGTGCCTTTAAAATCCTAGTCAACACCCCTTGACCTGTAACTATTGATGGGTTGGTAGGCCCCAAGTAGCCTTCACCCTATACTCACTTGGTCCCACACTTCGATTGAAATATTCTGGATGATGGCATATTGTTATTATACGTATTAGCTTTAACTGAGGCCATACTCTAATTATTTGTCAATGACTTAGGGGGATATTTACCAAAGACAAATCCACTTCGCACTACAAGTGCAAACTACAAATGCAAAGTGCACTTGAAATTACACTGAAAGTACACTTGGAAGTGCAGTCGCTGTAGATCTGAAGGGGACATGCAAAAAAAAAACTATTAAGCTTGCACATGATTGGATAATAAAATGAGCAGAGCTTCCCCTCATTTCAGATCTACCCCTCGGATTAAAATCAAATGCACTTCCAACTTCACATGTGCCCCATACGTCTGTTTTTAGCGGATCAGGTCAGATGTCTCTGCTGACATCCGACGCTCCATAGAGATGCATGGAGCGCCCTTTCAGGTCCGCCGTCAATACTGACAGGCGGACCTGAACGGATTGTAAGTGTGAATGAGGCCTTAGTGTCCTAAGTTTCTTTGTCCAAAAGTAACAAAGTAACAATATTCCAAGGGTCCCCAGGCATACACCTCACAAAGAGTATTGCTCCCTTAATATCCAGGACCCATAATCAGTAGGCAAGAGGCTACCATTAAGTCCCCTTTCAAAAACCTCTGTCCTGGGTGAGTCTATCACTAAGGCCGCGTACACACGATCAAATCTATCTGCTGGAAACGGTCGGCCCGACCGTCCCAGCAGACAGATTCGCCCATGTGTACGGGCGAGCCGACGGATTTGGCCACCCGACAGATTTCAAAGCATGCTTTGAAATCTGTCAGCTGGGAACCCATCTGCCCGACATGTCTGCTGGTTAGTACGCTAACCAGCAGACATGTCTCCTCGCACACGCGCTGAATGGTTTAGACGCATGCGCGGAAGTGTTTTACTTCCTGGTGTGGTGACGTGGCGGCATCAACGTCACCGACACGTCAGCACGCTGTCTGCTGGCGGGGATTTTGGTTTGCTCGTGTGTACACGTGTGTACACGCGAGCAAACCAAAATCCCAGCAGACAGATCTGTTCAAATCGGTCGGTCCGACCGATTTGAACAGACACATTTAATCGTGTGTACGAGGCCTAAAAGTCGTGGTTGGGACAAAGGAGTGGTTGGGACAAATTTCCATTGCTGTAATTGCTTAAAGCGAAACTCCAACAAAAAATTGCAAGATAAAAATGGATAACATATTACAAGATAAAATAACAAAACTATTTTTGTTGTAATATTCAGCTTCCATCCAGAGATTTGCCTTGCCGTTCTTTTTTTCTTCCACTAGGAGTCCTCAGTCTTATGGCAGGCATTATTCAGTCCATTTCCTCTGACCCAGGGCTTTGACTTGTCCTTAGCATATGGTCAGACAGTGACAGAATAACCAAATAAAACAATGTTGAAGAAGGACCTAGATAACCAAAATGCTGTGTAATTGAACTGCATTAAATATCTGTAATTTCTTGCCCATTGTGCCACTGCTAAATAAAACTCAGTATGGGGGGGGGGATCTTTATTTTAAATTTTCGAGTAACAAAAGGATAATACAAACATTCCATAAATATTACAAAAGTTGTCAACAAGAAGACATCAGTAGGGTTCTGTACATAAAATAAGAAAGAGAAAAAGCACCCTAAAACAATAGTGGGAGCACATATTGAGAACCCAGTAATGAGTAAAAATGGGATGTAAGGGGGAATGTAAAGAGGGGGTGGGGGAGGGTAAAAGAGACTCAATAAAAGAAAATGGTGGAAGGCCACCATGGGTGTGGTTACAGAGAAAGAAAGAAAAAAAACCAAGGGATAGAAAAAGGGGAAAAAAAGACCCCTGTATAGAAACAAATGTAGCGCTACCCCCTCTGGAGCCGCTGGTTAGATTGGAATCTACTCTCTTTAGGCGACTCATCCCTATTTAACTGGCTCGAACCCTCCCTTGACACACCAGAAGCCCAGTAAATATATTGTGACCTCTGTGTGGCCGAGGTCACAATAGCAAGCATGTAGCATAAAATGGCAATGATATTACCTGCTCCTGGGCGGTTCCTTACCTAAGAAAATACACTTCACACAGTTGGTATATTTAAACTAAAGATAAAGTTTACTCAGTGCAAACTAGATAAAATAGATATAGATTTCAATTGCAAAGCAATAACAGTCATTTAACGACACACAATGATTCTGCAAGTGCCCTTGCTGGAATCAAGAAACTTAATGTTGAGGGGAAAAATCTAGCTAAGGAATGGTACCATTCAGTTAAACAATATACATATTATATATGCAATCTAGCGGGCAGTCCTGCAAAACAGCTAAAAGAAGTGTCTTGAAACCAAAGTTCACGTTGGGGCCGTTGGTGCACTTTGTATTTGTAATCCAAAAGGAAATAACTGGGAAATAAAGTTAGTCAAGCAAAAGGGGATGAACAGCGTCGTTGGTGAACTGAACGCTCACCAGCGTCAGTCACCCCAGTGTAATAACTAACAACTTAGTAGGCCTCAGAATCAGGTCAGAGGCCTACACATGTCTCCGGCTTGCGAGGTGGTACTAGGTTGTCTCTTGAAAAGGGAGAACTGAAAGTTGAGCAGGTGCTCTCTCACCCGAACAGGCCGATCCGCCTGAGTTCTTCTCCAAAAGCATGTTAGACAGTCACCGTCCCGTAGCATGGTTTCAGGCCTTCCACTGTTACAGTTGTCAGCTAGGCAGCTCCACCAGTCTCCTGGAACACGAGCTAGGTACGATGGTCTTGCTTCCGTCTGATGGGTGGTTTTCTAGGCTTCAGGCCTAACAGCACGGTTGAGCTGCTTCCCACAGGTCCACAGAGGAGAAGATGCAGACCCAGAGAGAGTGAGATCAGCCCCTCCCCTTTCTTAAGTAACCTCCCCCATAAGTCTGTGGGGAGGTGTCACATGTTCCGATACTGCAGGGCTTTGTAGGAAGCGTAGTCTGTTTCTACGAAGAGTCAATAGAGTGCATATCTCCCGACACTTGCAATCCCCCATGCATAATTTCAAGGTATTCCAACATATTTACAAGCGTGAATATAGTTCCCGCGAGGGTTTAGGCCTGTCATTAGTTCCTGACAGGGTGACCCTGCTACATATATATATATATATATATTGTGATGGTTTGGGTCTATCTTACCTGAATGATGGCGGGTTTTCGCCATATTTTGGAGAGACAGACACCTTAATTATACAGCTGTGTGGTAAGCTTTTTAAGTCTGACCTGAACAGCATTCAGGGCCCCACCCACAGACAGGAAGTCTGGTTCTGGGAGCCAGGTGTGAGCTCCCAGTTGGAGACAGCAGGTCTCCAGAAGTCTGAGGCTGTAGGAGACAGGCAGAATGGTGACTGTAAGAGTCAGAGCTGTAGATGCTGAAGGGAAGCGTCTATGTTGAGGATTTTGCTGGTCTGGGCGACCAGGAAAACGTGCAGAAGTATTGCTGCAGAAGTACTGCTACAGAGAGCCAGGTGGCTTGGTATTTTCTGTTATACGTGTAAGCCAGGAGGCTGAAGGTACCATTTTGTATGGACTGTGAAAACCCCTGTATATTTTTCTGTTGGATGCAATAAAAGCGTGTTTAATTTTACTATTTCAGCTTGAAGACCAGTGACTGTGCAACTCTACATTTATCGCTAATCTGGCGACTTTATCACAATATATATATATATATATATATATATATATATATATGACATTTCATGGCCTATATGGAAGAATATGAGATGGGACCATGCCAAGGCATTGACTACCACCGTTTGTTTTCCATCCTGTAACAAGTTTAAACCCATGTATATAAATCCGTCTCCAGTCCTTTCAACATGCTCAGCTCATACCCAACTCTTACAACATGTTATCATGAAGAACAGTATCAATTGCTTTTACAGTGTTACAAATACCACATTAGCACAGTTTCAAAAATACCACACAGGAGCAGCTGAATGTAACTAGTTATTTCTCAAACAGCACAGAGACTGCCAGTTACCCAAGCAACTGGCTCCAGTTGTCTTTTTGGAATTTACTGCATGTAGAACTTGTAACAGGAGAGGAATTGAGGCATTGGATACTCCAAAACAGCTAGCATCATCAATGAGAGGACAGTCTAAACCCTCACAGCTGAGGACCATGAGGCAAGACTCTTTGGAACCTGGCTACCCTGCACAATTGCACAGCTGTAGGTACCAAGTGTAACTTTAGGAATAATGCACAGTACAGAAGGGCACTCTTCATAAAACTCACAGTCCAGAGTTCTGCTGGAGACAGAGGAATGGCCAGTGTTTGAGACCCCTTGAGAGCTGTCTTAATCAGAGCAACATCTGGTACTTATATCCCAAAGAATGTAAAACAGCCAGGCATCATAAACCTGGTGTAGGCAACAGGTCCTCCGGTAGAGAGGGGGTCAGTGTTCAGGATCCCTCCCTATCAGTCAGTTCCCCAAGAGCAACCAGGACCAAATCCATGGTAGGAAGACCCTATATACCTTTTTGCAAGGTACAGGAGGAATAAGGAGTTCATTTATATGCACACATGAAGTCCACGTTAGGTGGCAAGACCCCATTTTGTCACTAGGAGTGAGGCGGCAGAGTTACACCACACTGGTAGAGAGGGCATAGACTCAGCAGTTACATAGTAGGCAAGGTTGAAAAAAGTCCAACCTATGTGTGTGGATTTTATGTTAGTATTAGATTGTATATCCCTGTATGTTGTGGTCGTTTAGGTGCCTAAATTCTTTTTTTAATTATCGATACTCCCCACTGAAACCACTGCCTATGAAAAAGAATTGCACATCCTAACCGCTCTAACAGTAAAGAACCCTCTACGCAGTTTAAGGTTAAACAGCTTTCTTCTAATTTTACACGTGTCTTATTAAATTCCCTTTTGCGGAAAAGCTTTATCCCTATTGTGAGGTCATCCGTACGGTATTTGTACATTGAAATCATATCCCCTCTCAAGCGTCTCGTCTCCAGAGAGAATAAGTTCAGAGCTCGTAACCTTTCCTCAAAACTAAGGTCCTTCAGTCCCTTTATTGTTTTTTTTTTTTTTAGTATCTAGCTGTTGAACCACTTGACCACTGGGCACTTAAACCCCCTTCCTAACCAGACCAATTTTCAGCTTTCGGTGCTCTCACAATTTGAATGACAATTATTCAGTCATACAACATTGTACCCATTTGAAATTGTTGTCCTTTTTTTCACACAAATAGAGCTTTCTTTTGGTGGTATTTGATCACCTCTGGGTTTTTTATTTTTTGCGCTATAAAAGAAAAACGACTGAAAATTCTGTAAAACAAAATAAAAAAATCTTGTTTCTGTCATATTAGCGGGTTATTTCTCACACACAGCATATGCATACAACAAATTACACCCCAAAACACATTCTGCTATTCCTCCCGAGTATGGCGATACCCCATGTGTGAGACTTTTACACAGCGTGGCCACATACAGAGGCCCAACATGCAGGGAATGCCACCAGGCGTTCTGGAACACCCAGACCAATTCTGACATTCCTCTCCTACATGGAAAAATCATCATTTATTTGCTAGAAAATTACATAGAACCCCAAAACATTATATATGCTTTTTTAGCAAAGACCCTAGAGAATACAATGGCGGTGGTTACAACTTTTTATCTCGCATGGTATTTTCGTAGACATTTTTTAAACGTGTGTTTTTTTTAAAAAAAAAACAGTTTTGTGCAAAAAAAAAAAAACAGTAAAGTTAGCCCAATTTTTTTTCATAATATGAAAGATGAAGTTACGCCGAGTAAATAGATACCCAACATGTCACCTTTCAAAATTGCGCACAATGATGGAATGGCGCCAAACTTCGCTACTTAAAAATCCCCATAGGCGACGCTTTAATTACTTTTATTGGTTACATGTTTTTAGTTACAGAGGAGGTCTAGGGCCAAAATGATTGCTCTCGCTCTAACGTTCGCAGAGATACCACACATGTGTAGCCTGAACACCGTTTTGGGCGGGACTTACGTATGCGTATGGTATTGGGGTATTGCAGAGTATTGCGCAGGGTATTGCACAGTATTGGGGTACTGAAGGGTACTGGGGTACTGCAGGGTACTGCAGAGTATTGGGGTACTGCAGAGTATTGGGGTACTGCAGAGTACTGCGGTACTGCAGAGTATTGGGGTACTGCAGGGTACTGGGGTACTGCAGAGTATTGGGGTATTGCAGGGTACTGGGGTACTGCAGAGTATTGGGGTACTGCAGGGTACTGGGGTACTGCAGAGTATTGGGGTACTGCAGAGTATTGGGGTACAGGGGTACTGCAGAGTATTGGGGTACTGCAGGGTACTGGGGTATTGCAGGGTACTGGGGTACTGCAGGGTACTGGGGTATTGCAGGGTACTGGGGTATTGCATAGTACTGGGGGATTGCAGGGTACTGGTGTATTGCAGAGTACTGGGGGATTGCAGAGCTGGGATGGATTGAGGGATGGCTGGATCTGTGACTGCATTAGTCACAGATCCAGCCACAGCTCAGCTGCTGACACCCCGCTCCCCCCCCCCTCTCCTCGCACACTGTACCGAATGGTACAGAGAGGAGACGCAGGAGAGGGAGGAACCGGCGTCATCAAATGACGCCGGTTTGTTTACAAGTGATCGCACCGTCATTTGACGGCGCAATCGCGTGGTAAACGGCCGCTATCAGCGGCAATTTACCGTGATCCGTGATGCGCCAGGTCTTCTAGACCCGGCGAGCACAGACACTTCTGCGGGCGCCTCCCAGGGGACGCGCAATCGTGGAAGTGAAGGACGACGTCCCAGGGACGTCGTGTCAAGATAACCCCGCCGCGCTGTAGCAGTATTTTTGCTATAGTGCGGTGGGAAAGTGGTTAATGTAATCAGTCTGATCATTTGCTGTTAGCTATACAGTGCCCGTTTATTCGTTTTATTGCCCTTCTCTGGATGCTCTCCGGTTCCAGCACATCCTTCCTGAGGACTGGTGCCCAGAACTGGACAGCATACTCCAGGTGTGTCTGAACCAGAGTCTTGTAGAGTTGGGGAATTATCATTTTATCTCTGGAGTTAATCCCCTTTTTAATGCATGCCAACATTATGTAATCTACCAGGACCCCCAGGTCTTTTTCCATCCTAGATTCCCCCAGAGGTTCTCCCCCTAGTGAGTAGATTGCATTTATATTTTTGCCATCCAAATGCATTATTTTCCATTTTCTACATTAAACCTTATTTGCCATGTAGCTGCCCACCCCATTAATTTGTTCAGATCTTCTTGCAAAGTTTCTACATCCTGCGGAGAAGTTATTGCCCTGCTTAGCTTAGTATCATCGTCAAATATAGAGATTGAGCTGTTTATCTCACCCTGCAGGTCATTTATGAATGAATTAAATAGGATTGGTCCCAGGACAGAACCCTGGGGGACCCCAATTTCTACCCCGGATAATTCCAAGTACTCCCCATTTATCACTACCCTCTGAACTCGCCCCTGTAGCTAGTTTTCAATCCATGCACTCACCCTATGGTCCATGCCAACGGACCTTATTTTGTACAGTAAACGTTTATGTGGAACTGTATCAAATGCTTTTGCAAAATCCAGATACACCACATCTATGAGCCTATCTTTATCCAGATGGCAGCTCACCTCCTCATAGAAGGTTAATTGATTGGTTTGGCAAGAATGATTCTTCATAAATCCATGCTGAATACTGCTAATGATACCTTTGTCATCACTAAAATGTTGTATATAGTTCCTTATCATCCCCTCCAAAAGCTTGCATACAATTTATGTTAGGCTAATTGGTCTGTAATTCCCAGAGATGTATCTTGGCCCTTTTTTAAATATTGGTGCTACATTGGCTTTTCTCCAATCATCTGGTACCATTCCAGTCAGTAGACAGTTCATAAAAATTAGGAACAATGGTCTGGCAATTACTTGTACTGAGTTCCTTAAGGACCCTCGGGTGCAAGCCATCTGGTCCCCGTGACTTAACGTTCAGGCAGTTTCTTTAAAATCTGGTGGGTTGCCAGCTTCATTTACAAGTGGTTTGCAAAGTCATAAAAATAAGCAAAAAAGCAGTAAACTAAATCCTTACCGCCCGGCGCTAAACTAAACAGTAGACTGCTCTCTATATGGTGCAGGGGTTGCCCCCGTCACCCATAAAACATGAGGTATAGTGAACTTTCTTTTTCAATCCAAACAAACAGAGCTCCTCTCTCTCATATTCCCTTCTGAGTCTCAGGCCATAGCTCTGCTGTGCTCTGTTCCTGGTCATTTAAAGTCCACCTGAGTATGCCTACTGCAACTACACTGCCATTCTAACCAGAGAATTTCACAGGTCAGAACGGCAACATAAAAGCCAGATACACCCTGTGAAGATTGTGGCTGACAGACTTGTGTAAAGGAATGTGATTTTAACCCTGTGTAGTGTGGGGGGGGACAGAAGCTGTATACAGTGCTGGGATGAAAAAAAAACTCTGCCAAGTGACTGGCCAGGGGTGATCTCTGTCTTCTGATTCTCCAGTGGTGATCCCTGTCTTATGACTCTCCAGCGGTGATCCTCTGATGTAAGGAGGAACTCAAAACTCTTAAGCAACTTTGAGCATATTTCCGTTCGGTGAGTGTATCTGCACACATGGTGGAGGTGGAGTGTGGTAGTGGGGGCCAACTTTTGCATCGGGGCCCACAAGCTTCAAACTACGCCTCTAGGCATACCACTCAGGGACACCTAATGTAATGAGGGACTCTACTGGGAATGCCTAATGTAAAGAGGAGCTCCGCTGGGGATGGCTGATGTAAGGAGGGACTCCATTGGGAATGCATGATGTAAGGAGGAACTCTACTGGGGACATCTGATGTAAGAAGAGACTATGCTGGGATTGCCTGGTGTAAAAAGGGACTCTACTGGAAATGCCTGATGTAAGGAGGGACTCTGCTGGCAGGTGACATGGCAAGTGACACGCCCAGGGCTCCCACTGATTCTGCACAATGATGAGCTGAACTATTTCATTTTATAGTAAAATGTAATAATAGTAATACTGCACTTTAATCATCTTGACACTATAACAACCATGGTACCAGGATGATTGAAACGCTAACACCAGGTGTTTGGAATATCTTTATCTGCTGATTGTTAAACTTTCATGAATACACATATTTCTATTATGGTGCAGGATCTGGGCCTACTGTCCCTCCATCCTTCTTTCTTTCTTTCTCTCTCTCTTTCACCCTTTGTTTCTCCCTCCATCCCTCATTCATCTCAGACTCTAACCACACCCCCTTTGAGTCACACCCCTTTTAAACCATGCCCAATATTTAGCTTAAACCACGCCCACAGACAACAAATAGTTATATACAGCCAAAGGGGAGTACCAGAATCATACATGTTAGCCAGGCCAGTGTCATACACAGAGGATCAGCAGATAGACAAAGGGAAGTTCCAGAATCGCAGATGTAAGCCAGGCCAGGGTCACCAACGGGAGATCGGCAGATGGGTAAGAAATCCAGGACAGGGAGAGGATAGATGGATTTGTCGCTAAGGCAGGGATGTAATGTAACAGGGTAACAGGAGGGACAGGTCCAGGATAGCCTTGGGATCAGATACAGACTCAGGGTAAGGGAGGTGCAGTTTCAGATCGCAGGTCAGGGCACGAGGACGATACCAAGGCAAGCATGTGAGGGCTTGCCGGGCATTTATGTGTATGCTTGTAATTAGGCCTAGATGACACCTGACCGCAGGAGGTGCTGTCTGCTCTACACTGCTGGGATACACCCACTGGTGAACACCGGTTTTACGGCCCAAGAATCCAACAGTGCCACCAGTAGGTGAGTCCTCTCACTACAGATCCTGAGTGTCAGAGGACACCTGCTGGCAGACACCGATACTGCGAGCCATGGGAAGGAAAGGAGAGGTGGAGCTGCCTGGGATACTCTAAGGGGCCCTGACCAATCCCTAATTTGGATTTGCAGGGAGCAGGCCTCCTTAAGTACCTGGGATCAGCCTAGCTGAGGAAGAGTTTGGTAAAGTTGTTCAGAGCTTGAAGATGGAGTGCTAGGCTGTCAGGGCCTTGGAGGGAGATCCCCAGTCTGCTGGGGGTGATCTTGGGTGTGAAGGTTCTGGACAGGAGGCACAGGAGGAGCAAAGAGCACAGCAAGAGCTAGCATTGCCAGGCAAGTTTTAAAGGAGAGGAACATCTAGTCACAGCCAGGAAGTCTGGTGAGTGACAAGCACGGTCAGGAGGACTGGGAAGACACACCTGAAAGAACTGGGAGCATGCAGTTTTGTATGGGAGCAGAGTCAATGGAGTGGACTGTGTTGTTAGGGGCAGTGGAGAAAGGTAGCTGCAGCCAGGAGGGCTGGCAGGGCCTGAAAATGGATTACCGGGCTTAGTAACCAAAGATAGGACAGATAGCTACAGAACTTTCTATTTTCTTTTTACACCATAGGGGCCAGAGGTCCCAGCCTGAAAAGGGTGGTTGCTGAGGCCTGGCTGAAGTCAGAGTCAGGTCTAACCATTTTGTGCTAGCTGATCCTGAGAGCTAAGAGTTGGGCAGGAGGAAGGAAGAGGAATAGTCTGCAAGCAAGGAAAGTGTTGAAGTAGTAATATGTACATAGTTTGTCCCAAATGATTTTTCTAAAATTCACCAACTGATTGTTTTAATATTCCTTTACCCATCCAAGTTCTATTTCCTCAAAAAAAAAAAAAAGACAAAGCTCATGGACTGTTCATTGTCTAGGAGTGCCTGGGAAATGAATGCCGGGCTGTGCAGAGTGACGGCTGGGCCACAACACTACGGTGGTACCACTACTAATGTCAGGGGTGCCCAACCTTTTGAATAGCGAGGGCCACTTAAGCAACTTGGTAACCAGTCGAGGGCCACAATGAGCGGAGTGGGCGGATGACAGGTCACGGCTACTCTATAGGCCCTCCGATCTGCCCAGATGAAAGGGGAAGAATTCCCTTCTGTTTTTCGGATTGGAGGTGGGTGTAAACAGACATCTGTCACTCTATAGAGGTGAATTGGTCAGGCTGATCGTTGAAAAGGGCCTAAGACTGCTTTCACACTGATGTGCTGCGGTTTACCCACACCGTGGGTGCAGTGTAGTGCACCTGTGTCTATCCTGTGGGTTAGCTGAACTTTGCCATAAACTCCACCTGTGTTAAAAACCGACGTTGTAGATAAAGCATCGGTTTATGGGGCTCTGCTTCGCAGCCGCTTTCTTCCTTTACCACTGGCTTCATTCAAAACTCAGATGCTGTGGTATGGCAGGTCGTAACCTGTGATCTGGGCTTGCCAACCCACCATTCTAGAGCAGGAGGTCGCGGTCCACATGTTGGACACCCCTGACGTTGTCTATGTACCTGTGCCATACATAGATGATATCTTGGTTTTTGGATAGGAATAGAGAGAATACAGTCTCTTGCCTCCATGTAACACCTATGTGTTGTAGCAAAGAAGGTGGGCTTTAACACCCACATGAAATATGGAAAAAAGCTGCGCTAAACCAAAATAAAAATTGTGAAAAGCTGCCAGCACACAAACAAACAAAGCCAATAGAAATTTAAAATACAAAATGCAGCGCTTACAAAAGTGTCTCAATACAATAGTATTGTACAGTGCCTTATAAAAACAGTAATATATAGTGCATAAAAAAGGAGAATAAAGTTCATATGAGAAGACCAGATATTACTATATATGATGCTGGAAAAGTGACACACTGAATGCAAAAAGTCCATAAACAAACGATTGAATACATAGCTCTCCAGTGACTAATACGAACTGATGATTAACTGATTGTCTGCAGAGATCATGAATGCATCAAAACCTACCTTCTACCTTCTTACATGTTTTGATGCATTCAGGATCTCTGCAGACAACCAGCGACCAGTTGGACTGGGTCGTGGGCACGCGCCCGCGACCCACGGCTGGGCACTTGAAGAGGACGTACCTGTACGTGCTTGTGCCCAGCCGTGCGATTCTGCCAACGTAAATGTGCAAGAGGCAGTCCTTAAGGGGTTAAATACGTAAATATTACTGTAAAGAACCCCTTTTGGGGGAGTCTGTGGGACTTTTAGGGTGCTGATAAATAGATTTTGAGTAAGGTCAATAAAACGTTTGGTTAAAAGGTATATATGTTTTATTATGCTTGTAGCTATAAAACAAGAAAAAGATACAACACAATGCACTTTTTCACATAAGAGTCACAAGCTTGCTGTTTTACATGTTTCGCCTGTTCAGGCTTCTTCAGGAACGATTAGTATGCAGACAGCAAAGCGCTGAAAGGATACTAAACAGTATTAAATTCTGTTAATCAAAGGGGTTGTAATGAAGGACTTAAAGAAAGCAGGAAGATCTAATTAACTCTATTAATAAATACATTTGCATCGGTATTGATGATGTTTAAGTACATTTTTTGAAAGGGACAATTAGGGAGAGGAAGTTTTCCCACCAACCCTCCCTATTGTTGTGGTGTTTGTCTTGTTCGTCTGTTTTCTTGTGTTGCAGGTCGTGTGGATTCGGCTCGTCATAACAGCTGTGTACTGGCGGTGACTTTGGTCTTTGACGGTGGCATAAAACATATGTGATGGAAGTGGTGGGGGGCTCATCGGTGGTATGTGCCCCTCTGGTGTATTCCAGTGGAAAGGTGTCTGCTGGAATACGGGTATGGTTGCACTTCGGGAAGGGGTTGTGGTGGTTATACGACTGGAGGCCTGGTATGGTAAAATGTTGGTCCCGCAGTGTATTGGTGGAAAAAGTGTCTAAAGTTTGGGGTGCCGTCAGAGACCAACAGACTGAGAGTTATGCCGCGTACACACGATCATTTTTTGTGATGAAAAAAAAACGACGTTTTCTGTGAAGTAAAAAACGACGTTTTTGAAACGTCACTTTCAAAGACAATTTTGCATACACACCATCGTTTTTTTCACAAAAAGCGAGGTTACGTTCACCACTCTTTTCCATTGAAGCTCGCTTCATAACTAGCTTCTGGGCATGCGCGGGTTGAAAAATGTCGTTTTAAACGACGTTTTTGCTACACACGGTGACTTTTTGTGAAACAAAAAACGACGTTTTGAAAAACGACACAAAAAATTCAAGCATGTTGGAATTTTTTTTTGGTCGTTTTTTTGAAGACAAAAAACGACGTTTTGCCCACACACGATCAATTAAAATGACGTTTTAAAAAACAACGTTTTGTTTCATCGCAAAAAACGACCGTGTGTACGCGGCATTAAACTGGCGTTTAAAATGGTTGTAGATTTGTTAATAAAAAGTTATTTAAGTTAAAGTTATTATTTTATATTTGGAGTTATTTATTTAATTATTGTGTTAATAAAAAAGGCTGTTATGGCTAGTTATACTCCAACTCCGGCGTGGTTTAATTATTATAGATTGGTTAAGATACAGGGTATGTAATAAAGGGAGGTATAATGGTATGAGAAAAGTGTTGGGAATATCTTGATTACACTGGTCAAGAACGCGGTGACGTACAACAATACAAGCCGAGAAAATAAAGTTCAATGCTTCCGAGCATGCGTCGAATTGTTTCCAGGCATGCGTTGGAATTTTGCAGGTCGGAATTGCTACAGACGATTGGAATTTTTTTCATCGGAAAAATTAAGAACCAGCTCTCAAACTTTTGCTGGTGGAAATTCCGCCAGCAAAAGTCAGATGGAGCATACACACAGTCGGAATTTCCGACGAAAAGCTCACATTGGACTTTTGCTGGCGGAAATTACAGGGCATTAGTATCTATCCTCCTCTTCAATCACCCACATCTGCAAAGCAAGCTCCACTTAAAAGAGCCAGGGAAGACAGATATAGCGCAGGATCGCTTGTTTGTTGTTAAAAATGTCACTTACAATTTTTCCTGCACGGGGGTTGCCTAATGCCTTGTAAATGCAGCGATACCCCCTCAGGAGCCGCTGATTGATTTGGGATTGGCGTATTAAGTTACCCTTGTATGTTGTCTAGGGGTGATTGCAGTAAGCAGAACAATAAGAGAATGTCCAAACCTGCCGCTGAAGTTTTCTGAATGCTTTATTTCCTGGGCCAACATCAACATGAGGTAGAGAGGAAAGGTTGATGAAAGGAGAGAACGTTGCGGTATCAGGCTTTGGATGAAAAGAAAGCAGTCCTGCTCCCCTGTAGTAGAAAAATTTGTCACCACTCTAGCCAGAGTGGGTAAAGTGCCTCCGGACAGACTTCTGCCACAAGCCTGGCAGCCGTCACTTAAGGTTGCTGGGAGGAACAAGTCTCTCTCACTGACTTGGCTCTAGTAGAATTTAGCGTTTAGCGTTTTAGATGAAAGCCCCTGCCAAAGGCCCAATGTTGGACTGTAGAGCAAATCCTCCCAGAAAGTTCTCTTTTCAATAGGGGTCACCAGCTGACAGTCTATGGTTATCTGTCAGTTCCTGGCGACCAGATCCCCGATGGTTCATTCAAGCCCTTTTGGATCACCTGCCTCCTGGTTCTCCTCAAGCCGATCCCCCACCAAACAGCACACAGCTTAGGATCTCTTCAGTAGAAGTGGGGCCTTCAGCAAGTTGCTAGGGCCCCTTTCTGCATCAGCAGGGAACTCCACATAGCATGCACCCCGGCCTGGTAGGCCATATCACTGGGGTCTGTTGGGTACGCACACCCTAGAGGTGGGTGCCGCACCTGGAACCTGGAACCCAGCGAAGAACCCCGAAAAATGGCATCTGCCACAGATATACCCCCCCCCCCCCCAGCATGCTCCGCGAGGGAAAATTCCTCCAATTGGCTGCTGGGGAAAAGTGGCTCTGCCTGAATCCCTTTGGCGCCACCTGCCACCCAGAGATGGAACTACATTTCTGGAGCACAGAATGACCCACAGGATAATTCAGTGCTGACAGCAGCTCAATTTAGCAAAATTAGGAGTGGGAGCAACATATCTCTCCCACTCTCCCACTAACTTTAGCGTAGCGCCTTTTCTGAAAGAAAGGGGGCGCTACATACACATGATCAAAATTTCCGATGGAAAAAGTCAGACGGATTTTTTCATCGGATATTCCGACCATGTGTGTGCCCCATCTGACTTTTTTCTGTCGGAATTTAGAAAGAGAACATGTTCTTTTTTTTTCGACTGGAAAAATCTATATCGGAAATTTCCGTTTGTCTGTAGGGAACTCCAACGGAGAAAAAAACATACATGCTCAGAATCAAGTCGACGTATGCATGGAAGCATTGAACTTAATTTTTCTTGGCTCGTCGTAGTGTTGTACGTCACCGCGTTCTTGACGGTCGGAATTTGATGTGATAGTGTGTATGCAAGTCAACTTGAACGAAATTCCGTCTGAAATCTATCTGAGTTTATCCTTACGGAAAATCCGATCGTGTACAGGGCATAATGCATAGCATACACCGCTGGTCAGATAGTGCTGTCTAAATGGGCTTCCACCACGCTAGGTTGTTCCTCACATGCTGACGCACTCCGCTGCTGGAAAAAATTGTAAGTGACATTTTTAACAATAAACAAGCGATACTACGCTATATCTGCCTCCCCTGGTTCTTTTTGGCGGAGCTTGCTTTGCAGATGTGTGATAGAAGCGGAGGATAGATACTAAGGATTTGATCTGGCTGTTCCTGGGCTCATTCTACCCATTTTACCACACATGTGAACAATCTTTTGGGAGAAGATCGTTGAATGTTTTCCAGGGATTGAGGAGCTACTTCATGCTTTATGGTCACTTGCTGGCCAGAGCCATCTGGTGAGCGCATTTCGTTGTCACTTGGGGTGGAGAAAGCCTCTTGAGGGGAAGGGAGCAAGCAGGCAAGTCATAACACTCTCTACTTTGCAGATAGAGAAAGGAGCTGTGTGTTAGTGGGCGTCCTGACACTCCAGCTCGCCCCCTCAAGAGGCTTTCTCCACACCAGGGAGAAAGCCTTGCATTACCGTGTGGAGTTACAGACAGAAGAACAGGAAGTGAGGATTTCTCAGAAGAAATAAGGACATTTAAAAGCAAAATCGAAGGATGATGTAAGTGAAGGAGGACTGCACTAAGGTAAAGGAAGCTATTTAGGGAAAAAAATTGTTTTCCTTTACAACCCCTTTAAACAAGGTTACAAACATATACATATTATTTGCATAGATCACACTTCGCACTTTCAGCGATTGTATTGGGAGCGCCCTTTATCACATCATCATTCCTCATTATGAAATACTTACCTTAGAACAGAGCCCCGGGAGTGGTGCCCACACCGCTGAGGCGACTGACATCTTCCCCGGAGTTTCTTCGGGGTTCGTGGACTCCGTGAGAGGCCGGAGCCGCGATGATGTAATTCCCACGCATGCAGGACTTCCTTTACTCTACTTGCTCTTTAAAGCGTTTTACAATGATGGCCATACAGGAACTGATTTGTGATCAATCTATGCACAAGCTTTCACAAACAAGTCATTAATTAACCTGTTTAACCACTTAAGGACCGCTTCCTGCACATATACGTTGGCAGAATAGCACGGCTGGGCACAAGCACGTACAGGTACGTGTTCTTTAAGTGCCCAGCCGTGGGTCGCGGGCGTGCACCCACGTCCCAGTCCGAAGCTCCGTGACCGCGGGACCCGCAGACCCGATCACCGCTGTCCCACAATCGGTCCCCAGAGCTGAAGAACGGGGAGAGCTGTGTGTGAACACAGCTTCCCCGTTCTTCACTGTGGCGCCGTCATTGATCGTGTGTTCCCTGATATAGGGAAACACAATCAATGACGTCACACCTACAGTCACACCCCCCTACAGTTAGAAACACAAATGTGGTCACACTTAAAGGGGTGTTCCACCCAAAAAAACGACCTTAGCTTACTCCACTCCTCACCCCCATACATGCCACATTTGGCATGTAATTTTTTTGGGGGGGGAGTGGGGGCTTCAGTAGGAGTGGGACTTCCTGTCCCACTTCCTGCTTCCGCCGAGGGGCTGGTTAGGCGATTAAGCCTTAATCGCCTACACCAGCCCCTCCCTGTAGGCGATCACATGGGACACTGACAGGTCCCATGCGATCGCCTCTCCAATCAGCGGCGAGCCGCGCCGCGCACGCATGCGCAGTACGGCTCGCGCATGCGCAGTGGGTGCCCGGCCGTGAAGCCGAAGGCTGTCACGGCTGGGTGCCCACAGTCAGGATGGAGACGCCGGCCGGGCAGGGGGGGAGAGGAGCGGAGCCCCGGTCGGCGCGTCGCTGGAACGCAGGAGCAGGTAAGTGAGTGTTTATTAAAAGCCAGCAGCTACACTTTTTGTAGCTGCTGACTTTTAATAAACACAACTTAGGGCTGGAACACCCCTTTAACCCCTTCACCGCCCCCTTGTGGTTAACTCCCAAACTGCAATTGCCATTTTCACAGTAAACAATGCATTTTTAATGCATTTTTTTCTGTGAAAATGAAAATGGTTCCAAAAAATGTGTCAAAATTGTCCGAAGTGTCCGCCATATTGTCGCAGTCACGAAAAAAATCGCTAATCACTGCCATTAGTAGTAAAAAAACAAATTAATAAAAATGCAATAAAACTACCCCCTCTTTTGTAAACGCTATTATTTTTTGCGCAAACCAATCGATAAACACCTATTGCGATTTTTTTTACCAAAAATAGGTAGAAGAAAACGTATCGGCCTAAACTGAGGAAAAACAATATATATATTTTTGGGGGATATTTATTATAGCAACAAGTAAAAAATATTGCATGTTTTTCAAAATTGTCGCTTTATTTTTGTTTATAGCGCAAAAAATAAAAACAGCAGAGGTGATCAAATACCACCAAAAGAAAGCTCTATTTGTGGGGGAAAAAAAGACGCCAATTTTGTTTGGGAGCCACATCGCACGACGCAATTGTCAGTTAAAGCGACGCAGTGCAGAATCGCAAAAACTGGGCAGGTCCTTTAGCTGCCTAAAGGTCCGGGTCTTAAGTGGTTAAATACTAAGAAAAATTATGATCTGTTTGCCAAACATTATCAATCTATTAAAATCCTATTTTTAACCATCTGAATTTTTCAGGTCTCTGACACAGGAACAGATGTTTGCTTTGCTCAAAAGTGATCATCAAAATTCTGTCATAGCTGATTGATCAGTAGCTTTATGCCCTGTAGACACGGTCGAAAAAGTCAGACGGGAGCTTTTCATCGGATATTCTGATCGTGTGTATGCTCCATCGGACTATTTCCGTCTGAATTTCTGACGGACTTAGAGAGCAGGTTCTCAATTTTTCCGACTGAAAAAAATTAGTATCGGAAAATCCGGTCGTCTGTATGGAATTCTGATGGGGAAAAAACATGAATGCTCAGAAGCATTGAAATTCTTTTTTTTTTTTTTTCCTAAAAGTTGTATTTATTGAGAATATAACATAACATACAGGACAAGGTAGTTGTCACAAAACAAAAATTAACAGAGCAACACGAAAGAAACACACGTCACAATACAACATGAGATCCTCAGCTGAGATTAACTGACCATGACCAAGGAACAAAAAATGTGATGTAGAGGAAAAGGGCGGAGGATCGTAAATTTCAATTTTCCTCTTCCCCCACCCCCACTCCATTAACTTCTGAGGGGAGAACAAGACGTAAAACAACGATCATGTTAATTATTTAGAGTGCAATGTATCATGACAGCGTAGGGGCAAGGTACCCACATCCAGGAAGAAGAGAGTGACAAGATAAGGAAAGGAAAAAGAAGCCAGAAAAGGAGGAGGAGGATGCAAAGAAGAGAAAAAAGGGGGGAAGAGACACATAAACACAGCAAGGGGAAAATCAGAGGGGGCATGAGTGGATCCGCGCCAGCCCCCCCAGCCCCCTACGCCACAAAGGGAGGATCGCCCATCCCGTCTCAACATATTTCTTGCCTCATCGTAGAGTTGTACGTCACCACGTCACCGCGTTGAACTTTTGTGTGACCGTCTGTATGCAAGCCAAGCTTAAAAGGAATTCCGTCGGAAAAACCATCCCACTTTTTTGTGTGTACAGGGCATAAGGGTCTTCCTTGGTTTGTGATATTTATTCAATTTGTTGCATTAAATGATCAGTTACATTTTCATATCGATACACATGTGGCCATCATAAGGACTTATACTCTGCAGTACAAAAAGTAAGCTAAATAATTTGTATTGGTAAGTTTGTTTTGACCTGTTCATAAAATACATTTTCTTAGCAGTAGCCTTGCTCTGAGTCTTATATTTTACTAAGAAATGCTCTCTAGGGATGGGCTGTGTTCAGAGAATAGTAGTAGTATAGTTACACAGGAGCAGAGAAAAGTTAGCCAGAGGTCAGCCATGCTGCCAGCCACAAAGGCTTCACTATGTCAGTCCAAAGACAGCTGTTACTGATAAGTCCAGACAGTAGAACGCGCCTCCACTCTTTACATGTTTGATGTCCAGTCTGTGAAGTTCTGCAGGAGTTTGTGTTGATGCCAAAATAACCAGGTTCTTCCCTTCGCCTCTCACTGTTCCAGCAGGAAGTTGAGGTCACCCATGATGTCATCTGTTTTCAGTGCTGATGAGGACAAAGCTCAAATCGCAGTGTGGACAGGTTGCCATGCCCATTCTGGCGCCATTGTCAGGGCACGTCTTGTACGTGTAGGCCGCCCTGGACCTTATCTGTGGCACAGACGTGGCCACACATATGCAGAATGACAATGACACTGTGGGAGAACTATGGAAACAGAGTCTGACCTGTCTGCTACACACAACAGCAGCACATTAAAGGGAAACTGTGGTTGTTAGAAGTTGTTGTATTTCATTTGTTTACATGTGTATGTTTTTAAAGCTTTTGCAAAAAAAAAAAAACTTTTAAACATTGTTTGCACTGATGTCACAAATTATTATAGGTTTTCTATAGGGAGAGCTTAGAAGGAGCCGTTTGATTTCAGACTCTCTATTGTAAGCTGGTATGGAGCTGTACAGGACATGGAGAGTGGAGGCCAGCACCAAAAGTACATGTCGCCAGGGCAGTATTGTCCACAAAGCTGACATGAATAGCTAAACACAACCCTTAAGCCTCACTCCAAGATCATTTTATCTATCTGATTGCAGAAAAAAATCCCTACATAAATTCCCTTTTTTACTTACCTTAAAGAGGAAGTAAACCCAGGAAAAAAAAACACCACCTGCAAGACAAAGGCATAATGAGCTAGTATGCATGGTATAGTATGCTAATTATGTAATACCTCCGATCGAAGCCCCCGCAGCCGTCCTCTTCCAATGCCCGGGCAGCCGAAATCTTGCCCGGGTGTTACTACTGCGCATCGCAGCTCCGGCACTCCAATTGGCCGGAGCCTCGATGACGTCACTCCCGCACATGCACCGGGACCCGGCAGTGACGGCATGGCCTCAATAAGGAACGGCACACTACAGTGCACCCGCGCTGCTTGTTTATGGTGAATGCGCCCTAGACAGCGGCGCCTGTGATTATAGTAAATATCTCCTAAACCATGGAGGTTTAGGAGATATTTCAAGAACCTAGAGGTAAGCCTTAATCTAGGCTTACCTGTAGGTTAAAGTGGTTATAAAGTGTTTACAACCACTTTAAGCTGTAGACACGTGACGCTGAATGCAAATATATGTGTAGCACTGACCCCCGAAAGAGCTGCTGGTTTGATTTGGGCCTGCACTCTACCAATAAACCCCACTAACTTGGCTCAATCTCCTTGGCACAGCTGTAATGCAATGCAATACAATACAATGTAAGACAGTACAAAAAAAACTGTATTGTCACCCCAGGATCCACTGACCGCACCTGGTGGGAGAAAACAATACGCCACAAAAACTGGATACTTAACAAGAGATATATTTTACTGTAGAATATGCAAAAAAGTGATTACAGTAATTGTGCTGTCATCCCAACATAAGACAACAGTACAATGGATTTCAATATAAACAATTTGAAAAAACAGTACACACACATTATATATATATATATATATATATATATATATATATACCTGGGAGCTCCCCCTACTTTATGTGTGAGATCTCACTTAAAGTACTTAGTCCTGATCCTTCCTCTCTTCTGCCTTGAGACTCCCCAATATACTGGACCCTAAAAACTGTCTGCTGGGGGTCTTTGGTGACCTTGTGGTTCACTCCCGGGTCAAAAAATTGCTTTGAATCCTATATTTCTATGCTAAGAAATCCATCCTGTTGACCTGGAAGGGAGCGGCGACCCCGACAAGGGGCCTATGGTTGAAACTAGTCAATGACGCCCTCCCGCTTTACAAGCTCACATTTGAAATTAGGAAAATAAATAAGTCCTCCTTGGCTAGCCCCGTGACCCTATCTCCTATACAGTGGTAAAAAGGGGTGTTGGTGGTGCAGTCTCCCTTTGCTAGAGTGACCTAATATGCAGTCCCACAAAGTTGTTTATGTACCTTTCTACTCTGACTTTTGACTTCTTTATAACTATGCTGTTGATAATGGTATGGAGTGATTAAGGAGCAAACTGTTGCCGATGTATGTTATGTGTTGTATTGTTGGTTTTTGTAAAAATTTCAATAAAAATATCTTTAAAAAAAAAAAGTACTTAGTCCTGGATCTTCTTTTCTTCGCTAGCTAAAGTGGCTCCTTGTGATTTGAAATCCACAGTTTTGGTGAATTAAATGAAGTAAATATGCTCCTGGTGTAGCTGTAACAACTATTTTAACACTGCTTGAGACGTCAAGGTAGATAGGCCTCAAGCCTTCTCAGTGTCAGTTGCTCTGCTCCTTCGTGGAACTATAATTTCCAGTGAGGCCTGTATATGAGTCTAACTGTGTGTGAGATTTAACAAACTGTGGGCCGTGACCCGCTCACCCACTGGATAGAGGCTCCGTGTGGTAACTTTTGTCTGGTGACTGCAACTTGCTTCTCCGTCAGCTGGGCAAATCGCTTTGTTCAGCTCCACTGGGTGGATCCCATCCTCCGATGCTCGGATGAGTGTCTCTGGGTCTCTGCAATCCAGCCACCGTCTCCCCACAGGTCCTCTCAGGCAGGCCACACGATTCCAAGAGACCTAAAATGGCTTTTCCGGCTCCTTTTATCTCCTACCCAGCATGCACTGCTCAAGAAGGTGTTCATGGGTAGGTCACCAAATCTCCTGGGTGAAAAAGGTCACTTCCTGTCTAGTCTTTTGTGCTTCTTTCAGGAAAAACATATTTGCATTACCAGTATTTGGTCACTAGATGGCTCCAAATACTCAAACATAGCAATGTCCATAGACGTTTTATTAAAGTATACAAACACACATCAACATGGGAGAATATCAGCGCTACATATGCAAATATATTTCTGGTCTGCATGCTGGAAGTAATATCAAAAGGTTCAACCTAAGGTAATCATAAGCCAGTATATTATAAGACATGCATGTAAAGTATAGTGGCAGAAAAAGCGAGGACAGGAGAGGAGAGTGAAGATAAAAGTAGAGGAGGGCA
Source organism: Rana kukunoris (assembly GCA_029574335.1). Classification (NCBI taxonomy): domain Eukaryota; kingdom Metazoa; phylum Chordata; class Amphibia; order Anura; family Ranidae; genus Rana; species Rana kukunoris. The sequence continues at coordinate 48,324,725 of CM056052.1, read as the reverse complement.
GGCTAGGGGAGAGGAAAAGGGGAGAAAGCGCATTGATGGGGGAGCAAAAGAAACAACAGAGGGTAGGATAGAGGAATGGAGAAAGGAGAGTGAAGAGAAAAGGGGAAAGAATAGGGGAGAGGTGAAAAAAGAGTAGAGGAAAGAGGAGCTAAATGCTAGGAGAAAATGGGAGGGGAGAGAAGTGATGCAAGGAGAGCAAAGAGAGGAGTGTATAGTTAAAAAGAAAGGAGGAGAGAAAAAGAGATGAAAAGTGAAAAGAGAGAGAGGAGAGGAGTGTATAGATGAGAAGAGAGAAAAGGATAGAGGGGAGAACAGTAGAGGATGAAAGCACAGAGGAGGCGATGCTTTATAGTAGTAACAATTTATTACCACAAGATGGCAATATGACATCACAGGATTGGTTTTACCTCTAGTAATCTTGGCATGGTAAAATTGTATTACACAATTGGCTGAGCCATGCACAATGTCATGCCAATGATGCATTTACATATTAAGTTTCGAAAAAAAGGTAGACATGCTTAGACCTGTAGTCCCTCCTTAGTTAAATGATCATAGGTTACTTGAATATTTGTGTGACTCCATCATAAAGATCCATTTGTTCTATATGTGTAATGACCGATCACTAGTCTAATGCCGCGTACACACGATCACTTTTTGTGATGAAAAAAAACGTCATTTTATCTCACTAAACAAAACAACGTTTTTCAAACTTCATTTTAAAAAACGACGTTGCCTACACACCATCGTTTTTCCAAAATGCTCTAGCAAAGCGCGGTTACGTAAGACACTTTCGACGGCACTCTGTTCCATTGAAGCTCCCGTCTTCTGAGCATGCACGGGTTTAAAAACGTCGTCTTAAACGTTGTTTTTCCCACACACGATCATTTTTTATGACACAAAAAATACATTTTGAAAAACGACACAAAAAATTCAAGCATGTTCGAATTTTTTTTTGGTCGTTTTTTAGAAGACATAAAACAACGTTTTGCCCACACACACAATCATTTTAAATGACGTTTTTTAAAACAAAATATTTTTTCATCACAAAAAGTGATCGTGTGTACGCGGCATTAGGCCGCGTACACACGATCAGTCAAAACCGATGAAAACGGACTGAAGGTCCGTTTCATCGGTCCAAACCGATTGTGTGTGGGCCCCAACGGTCAGTTATCCTTCGGTCAAAAAAAAGAGAACTTGCTTTAAAATTTAATCGATGGACGCCTAACCGATAGGTCAAAACTGATCGTTAGTATGCAAAAAGCATCGGTTAAAAAGCCGCGCATGCTCAGAATCAAGTTGACGCATGCTTGGAAGCATCGAACTTCGTTTTTTTCAGCACGTTGTGTTTTACGTCACCGCATTCTGACATGATCGTTTTTTTAACCGATGGTGTGTAGGCACATCAGACCATCAGTCAGCTTTATCGGTTAACCGATGAAAACGGTCCTTTGGACCATTCTCATCGGATGGACTGATTGTGTGTACGCAGCCTTACCAATAAATCACAGGTGATTTAGCTCAGGATTTTACAGATAGACACTCTGGCGTCCTTTCACTAAGTAATATTAGTATTTTTTTTACTACGTTTCATACTTCTTGAAATAATTCCCTCATTAAAATGTTCAGTTCACATTACCAAATATTGCATTAATAGACTCCTTAGTGTCTATTCAGACTACTTGCATTGTGTGCTTGTTTTACTGCATTTTATCGCAATGCACTTTAATGCACAGCAACGCATGGATAGTGCTGTGATGCAATTAAAGAGGAGGTTCACCCTAAATATACAATTTTCCATATGATCCAGCATACTGGCGTCAGCGCCAGTATGCTGTTTTTTTTTTTTTAAATGCCACACTTACTGTCTAATCTTGAATTTTGATTTATCTCCCCCTCGGTGGATGGCGCCTGTATATCCCGTCACGGCTTACGAAAATAACCGATTTAGGACTTGGGTATTTCCGGCGCAATACGGCGCCTGCGCACAGACTTAGGAGCTGACTGCGCAGGCGCCGTATTTCTCTGAGTCGCCCTCCGAAAAAAGCCGAAATAGGACTTGGAGAAATACAGCGCCTGCGCAGTCAGCTCCTAGGTCTGTGCGCAGGTGCCGTATTGCGCCAGAAATACCCGAGTCCTAAATCGGGTATTTTCGTAAGCCGTGACGGGATATACAGACGCCATTCACCGCGGGGGAGATAAATCAAAATTCAAGATTAGACAGTAAGTGGAGCATTTAAAAAAAAAAAAAAAACAGCATACTGGCGCTGACGCCAGTATGCTGGATCACATGGGAAAGATTATATTTAGGGTGAACTCCCGCTTTAATTATGAACGGCACATTACATCAGCAACATGCGTGTAGGCTCATATAAACAAGCTGTAACGCCGCGTACACACGATCTGAAATTCCGACAAGAAAAGTCTAATGTGAGATTTTGTGGAGAAATTCTGACCGTGTGTAGGCTCGGAATGTTTCTGTCGGTATTACCGCCAACAAAAATTTGAGAGCTTGTTCTCAAATTTTCCGACGGGAAAAGTTCCAATCGTCTGTATGCAATTCCGACAGCGCAAAAAAACATGAATGCTCAGAATCAATTTGAGGAATGATCGGAATCATTGAACTTATTTTTTCTCGGCTCGTTGTAATGCTGTACGTCACCGCATTCTTGACGGTCGGAATTTTGTGTGACTATGTGAGTATGCAACTCAAGTTTGAGACAAAATTCAGTCTGAAAAAAATCCATGTTTTTTTTGTCGGGATTTCCGATCGTGTGTACGTGGCATAAGAGATTACACTTCGTTTTTAAATGCAAACTATGTATGTACCTGACTTGGTATCAGCCTCTTGCTGTCTCTGCACAGCAAAGCTCAGATTGGGGGAGGGGAAAGCTGTACAAGCATTCAATCAGTTGTGCTGAAGTGCAAGGGGAATACTGATAGGAGGACAAGACCTGTAAATTCTAATGAGCTGAAACAGATTAAAATTAGGTCTCCAAAAAAAAAAAAAAAATAGGTCTCCTTCCTTGTCAGACAGGGCTGGGCGGTGTGGCTAAACAGTATAAATCTTGGAACTGGATGAACAGATGTATAAATCCTTTGCCAGGTAAATACCTCTGGTATATGTATTTCATCTGTGTATAGTATATACTGTAGCTGTTTGCCTGGAACTTTAAAGTATTATGAGTAGAGCATGCATTCTGCAAATATTCTGTGGCACTCAGGGACAAACAAATATTGCCTAAATACAAGAGTTGGGGCCCTTTCACACGTGCGGACGAACGGTCCGCTTTTTCTAAGTCCGTAAATGGACTTAGAATGGGGCCCTATGGGAGCGGATCCGTTAGCGGAAGATGCATCCGCTAACGTCCGTCTACGATCCGCGTCCGTCTGTATCCGTTTTGCGGACGGAAGAAAACCCTATTTTTCTTCCGTCTGGTGGATCGGATGCAAACGGACAGACGGTCTATTTCCATCCGATTCCCCATAGGGGATAGCGGAGGAGAGACAGGGCGGTCCCTGCACAGTGTGCGGGGACCGCCCTGTTCGCCGACAGCTGAGCGGGAACCCCCGCTGAGCCGACGGACACACACGGAGCGGACCGTGTGAAAGGGCCCTTATGTGTTTCGTACCCTAACCACCTCAATTCATCATTGAGATATCCCCACCTCAATACCAGGACGTCATAGGACAGTGTACGATATTGAGGTGGTTAGATCTTGGTGTGCTCTGTGTATTTCTTCCAGATCTGTGCAGTATTTCAGACTTTACCTCTGTGTAGGAGCTTCCTGTAATAAAGACCACTCACTGCTGCTCTCTCTCCTTGTGCAGGGGGACTGGTCTCGTCTCCGCCCCCCTCCTGTATTGAGTGGGGTGTACTGGGCCCCTCCCACAGCTCTGCTCTCTACATTACAAGGTAACATTTGGGTTTGCAAAGGCATTAGGTGCAGGTTGATTTATATCCTATTTGAAGATTGAGGTAATTAAATGAAAGCATTTGTGCCTGGAGTTTAGCTTTACCACAATAACACAGCACCATAAGTAGTATGTAAACCTTGTGACTGAAAATATAATTTCTGATGTAAAAAGTAACACTCAGCAAACTGAACAGATGGAGTGACATGTCTGCAGTTCAGTAGCTAAAGTATTTTATACAAAGGGTAGTATAGGCCGGAATGCACATGATAGACTCTTCCTCTAGGAGATCTGTTATCAGAGTTTCCCACACATAGGATATGAGGCAGCCATGAGGTAATTTTCCATGTTCTCAGGGAGCGAGGTGAGGCAGCAGAGCATTCTGGGAGAGAAGTTAGGTGGAAGCAGCAGTGCCCTAAGGAGCATTCTTAGAGGAGATCGTTTTCCTCTGGATGTCAGTTCATGAAGCTTCTCCTTTGGAGGAGTGAAGTAGGATCACCGCTGATCACAGTTTCATAAACAGACACCTATAGCTCTTTGCATTGATACCGATAGGACAGCCAGGGTTGGGGGTTACATTATCTCACCAATATCCATATTTCTCTCCTTTTATACAGCAAGAAAGTGTACATGACCCCAAAGCAATGGATATAACAACATGGCTGCCAAAAAGGCAACAATATTTCTCTTTATTACAATTGTTTTGGAATATCTCATGTTTTTTTTTAAAGGGGTTGTAGAGGTTCATCTGTTTATTTTCTAAATAAGTTCCTGTAAGCTAGTGCATTGTTGGTTCACTTACCTTTTCTTTTGATTTCCCTTCTAAATGTTTTTTTTCTTTGTCTTTGTGGCGCTATCCGAATGGAACTTCTAGTGCCGTTGTATGTGTCACGTCACCGCGCTTTTCTAGAGCATTTTTTTTTTCTCGATCGTGTGTAGGCAAGGCAGGCTTACAAATGGTCGTGTGTACGTGGCATAAGACAAATATTACGTTTCATGATATTCTAACTAAATCTAGTACTTAAGTCCTGAAGGATTTTCCAGTGATCTCACCCAGGCACATTGGGCAAAAAAAAAAGCACAAAACTGGATAAGACCTGATTCACCTTAAAGGGGTTGTAAAGGAAAAACATGTTTTCATAATAAGCATCCTTTACCTGCAGACATTCCTCTTTTCACTTCCTCATTGTTCGTTTTTGCTCAGAAGTTGCTCTGTTTCTTCTCTGTTCTGTTCACTTCCTGCTTGTCTGATTGTTACTCACCACTGTGAAGGAAGACTTTACTGCGGTGGTCAGTAACGTGCTTGCCCCCTCACGGGAACTACATCTGTGCGGCAGGACACTCTCTACGTGTTAGAGACTTCAAGGAGGTGTGAATTACTGGGTGTGCCGCAATTTATACTGGGAAATGTAGTTCTTACATGAACAAGCACCGCAAACCAGGAAGTGAATGAGAGAACAGAAACTAGAACGCCAGAGGTGATATAGATGAAGGAATTTAATAGGTATTTACTCATTTGTTAACAGAATCCTTAGGCCCAGTACACACGAGCAAATAGATTTGTTCAAATCGGTCGAACCGACCGATTTGAACAAATCTGTCTGCTGGCTGTTTTGGTTTGATCGCTGTACACACGATCAAACCAAAATCCCCGCCAGCAGACATATCAGGCGGACGGATTCCCAGCCGACAGATTTCAAAGCATGCTTTGAAATCTGTCGGGTAGCCAAATCCGTCGGCTCGCCCGTACACACGGGCGAATCTGTCTGCTGGGACGGTCGGGCCGACCGTTTCCAGCAGATAGATTTGATCGTGTGTACGCGGCCTTACACTATTCTGTCTGTCTACCTTGCAGACATTAATTTTAGGCAAAACATTTTTTTCCTTTATAACTCCTTTAAATATCTCTATATGACTTACACCTTGGAAGAGAAATGATGCTGACATGTACTTTTGTCAGGTGCGGTGATATAGAGAGTTCAGACAGTTGTGTTTATCTGCCATATCCTCTTCATTCCTCCACAGACGGTAAAGAAGAGACTAGATGACTCTGCATGGCTCTCCGAGTTGACAGGAGAGTCAGTCTTATCAGTACAAGTATGCGGTACAGTTCACGGTGCATGCCATCTCTACATTTCATCATAGCCTCTAAAAATACTCGACTTCCATCATGCGGATGAAGATAAAGAGCAAGGCCTTGTTTTTGTATAATGAACAATCATTTCATATATTAACCCCTCCAAGAGAAGGAAACATGGCATCTTCACAGGGTTACCAAGTCAAGGAGTTTAAGTCCGTATTTCAATTTGTTATTAACCTCCCTGGCGGTATGATTCGGTCTGGAATTACGTACCAAAAGCGGTACAATTATTTTGCATGAAAATTTGGCATTTTATACTGTAGGCTTGTAATTCTTAGGAATAACTCACTTAACTGCTTGCCGACCGCCCGCTGTCATATTACTGCGGGACGGTGGCACTGTTTGCGAGAGCACGTAGCTCTACGTCCTCTCTTTTTCGGCCACTAGGGGGCGCACGCCCACCCCCCGGATGCCCCTGAGTCCCGCGCGCGTGCCCGCGATTGCTCGTTACAGAGTGGGGAACGGGAGCTGTGTGTGTAAACACATAGCTCTCGTTCCTGTCAGCGGGGGAAACGCTGATTTTCTGTTCATACAATGTATGAACAGAAGATCAGTGATTTCCCCTAGTGAGTCCACCCCCCATACAGTTAGAACACAAATAGGAACACACTTAACCCCTTCCCTGCCCCCTAGTGTTAACCCCTTCACTGCCAATGGCATTTTTATAGTAATACAATGCATTTTTATAGCATTGATCGCTATAAAAATGCCAATGGTCCCAAAAATGTGTCAAAAGTGTCCGATGTAATATCGCAGTACCGAAAAAAACGCTGATCGCCGCCATTACTAGTAAAAAAAATATATTAATAAAAATGCCATAAAACTACCCCCTTTTTTGTAAACGCTATAAATTTTGCGCTAACCAATCAATAAACGCTAATTGCGTTTTTTTTTTTACGAAAAATATGTAGAAGAATACGTATCGGCCTAAACTGAGGAAAAAAAATGTTTTTTTATATCTTTTTTGGGGATATATATTATAGCAAAATGTAAAAAATATTGCATTTTTTTCAAAACAGTCGCTCTATTTTTGTTTATAGCGCAAAAAATAAAAACCGCAGAGATGATCAAATACCACCAGAAAAAAGCTCTATTTGTGGGAAAAAAAGGACGGCAATTTTGTTCGGGAGCCACGTCGCACGACTGCGCAATTGTCAGTTAAAGCGACGCAGTGCCGAATCACAAAAAGTGCTCTGGTCTTTGGACAGCAATATGGTCCGGGGCTAAAGTGGTTAAATCTGTCCAAACCAGAGTCTAGTAGACATCGCGGGTACGATAAAGTTTGAAACACAAAATCATAAAATGATAATATAATAAATAACTATAAATAATTATAACAAATGATAATGTAATTATAATAAAAATTATTCAATAATGTAATCAACTCAAAATCACTGAAATTTGCTCAGTTGCAGAATTTTCGCTGTCATTACTTTTAATTTTTTATGACGAATTTCCCCACAAATCGCTATCGCTCAATTCTGCAAGTGATTATAATTTATTATCGCTGTTTTCTAGCTGCTCTAAAACCATTTTTGACATAAAGGGACACTTTTGGTTGCTATGGACAATCTACAGTTTGCAGGCACAAAAAAAAAATGTTTTTATTAGGGCACTGGGCAGACCACTAGGGACAAGGGGGGTGTGTATTTTTTACATACAGTACTGTAAACTATAAGATTACAGTATACTGTATGTAATGTGTTTGTTTACTTTTTTGAATTTGGCGCCGGTCTCCGCCCCCGTGCGTCGTAACATCGCAGGGAACGGAGATCGGCGGCACGCAGGCACTGTGTGAATCGAATGGAGGACGCCACTCGCTCACACAGCGGGGATGCATCGCTGGATCCAGGGACAAGGTAAGTACAGTAACCTGCCTGGAAAAGGTAAGCCAGCATGCGCTGCACACTCTGCACATCTACCCCGAGCGTGTTTCGGGGTTACCGATTTTTGCATAGAAAATCCATCCCGAGTCACGCTCGGGTTTACCGCTAAGGGGGTTAAACCTTAACCACTTGTGGGGCTCTACCCTGCTTAGTAAGTAGACCACCTTTTTGGGATCTTGTGAGCTTTATCAAGGTCCAGTTGACCTATTGTCCACAGGCTACTCATCTATTGAAGGAGGTACTACAGTAAGGTGACCAGATTTTTTAAATGAAATCCGGGGACATATTTTTTTTTCACTAGTAATGGCGGCCATCAGCGACTCTCTGCCGGTGGCCGCCCGCCTCACAGCCTGTCAAGTCTTACTCTCCAGGTCCGACTACTACTGGGTCACTCTGCCAGGGAAGACAAGGAGATAAGCAGGCAGGCGGCTGGCCGGGACTGGACCCAAGACAGAAGAAAATGCGAGCGGAGCTGGATGGGCATGCACCCAAAACTGAAGAAATATTCCCTCTGCTCCGACCAGCACATGATCATCAGAAAAGGGGACAGATAATGTAAAAAAATACACCCCCCTAAGCTAGTAGGAGTGGTGGAGCGGGGTATGTGTAATTTAGAATACATGTTTTTCATTCTGCACTGACTGCCTTTGAAATTGCCCAGCCCCTGTTCAAATCCAATCCGGAGACAAATCCGGGGACAGACTTGGTCTTGGGACAGTGTCCTCAATCCGGGGACTGTCCCCTGAAACCGGGAATGTCTGCTCACCCTATAATACAGGGGACTTTCCTAAAAGCCGTATCAAATTAGAAGTCCTACTGCTGACAACGACTTGCAAGCTAAAGAATCCCTACAGAGGGCTTTCATGTGTCGCTCCCTCACAGGCATGAGTGAAGCATAACTCCTTCTTTGACAAAAATGCTGGAGAATGTTAAATTTGCCAGCAATGTCAAGCTCATCCAACCAGCGAAGGAGTGATTCATGGAAGAAGGTGAGCATTGTTCTACCCTTTTAAGCCCTGTATAGTGATTCTGTCACTGCTATTAGTTCCCTCCTAGTGCAGGGGTGGATCCAGAGTCTAGTCTTGGGGGGCACTGGCAGGAAATACTTTTTTTGGGGTAAATTTGTCGGGGCAATGGCTGGTGTTGGTGCTTCAATCATCACGGCACCATGGCACACATTGCGGATTGTCACTTGCCTTCTATAATTGTCACTTGCTGAGTCAGGCAGCAGAGAGATGATGTAATCTCTCTGCTGCCGCGGCTGCCTGTACAGTAAGGACGGAACTGCGAGGGGGGCGCTGGGCGGAGAGAGATGAGAATGAATAGAAATTTAGGAGGGTGGTGCATTGCACATTATCCAAAGCTTGCAGTCTGATGCCGCGTACACACAACCATTTTTAATGGTCTAGAAAAAACAATGGGCCAGATTCACAGAGCCCTTACTCCGGTCTATCTCACATTAGACCGGAGTACTTTCAAATTACGAGCGTCGTTTTATTAGTCTGAATCCTCAAACCATGAAATGACGGCTTCGGGCTTCAATCCGACTGGCTTACGTGTTTGTACGCCTTCGGATCTACGCTGCAATAAATTTGCAGCCGCTGGGTGGAGTTCCCGTCGTTTTACGTGTCGGGGTATGCAAATGAGCTTTTTCCGACGATCCACGAAATTACGAGCATCATTCGCAATCTCTTACGGCATCTGTAGTCATCTTTTTGCCACGTAAAGTTGTTCCAGCTTTTATCTGGTCTAGTATTAGACAGCCCATGTTAAGTATGGCCGTCGTTCCCGCTTCAAATTTCAAATTTATTTTTTATTTTTTTACGTAAGTCGTCCGGGAATAGGAATGTACGTAAACGACGCTACTCAAACAAAAAATGACGTAACGACGTTATTTCGCGCAATGCACGGCACGAAATTTCTGAACGGAGCAAGCACAATTCGATCACCGCGGGGACGCGCCTAATTTAAATGCTTCACGCCCCCTAATCACGTATTTCGATTCCGCCGCGAGAAATACACTACGCTGCCGTACTTTATGGGCCAAAATCAACATGAATTTGTCGTAGAGCCAGGTAAAATACGGCGGCGTAGTGTATCTCTGATACTCTGCGCCAATGTAATTGTACCTGAATCTGGCCCAATGTTTTTTTCAACCCGATTATTGTTAAGCCGACCTTGCCTACACACGATTGCGGAAAAAAAATGCTCTAGCAAAGCGCAGTGACGTACAACACGTACAACGGCACTATAAAGGGGAAGTTCCATTCGGATGGCGCCACCCTTGGGGCTGCTTTTGCTGATTCCATGTTAGTAAAAGACGATTCGTGCTTTTCAGTCTGTTACAGCGTGATAAATGTGCTATCTCCATTACGAGCGCTAGTTTTACCAGAACGAACGCTCCTGTCTCACAACTTGCTTCTGAGCAAGCACGTTCTTTTCACGTCATTAAAGCCCACACAGGACCATTTTTTAATGTTAAAAACAATGTGAACATTTAGAGCATGTTCTAAATTTTTAATGCCCATTTTTTACATTGTGAAAAATGCTCTGGAGCCCACACACGATCGTTTTTAATGACATTAAAAAAAATAAAAAAAATGTACATCCCGAAAAGCGGTCATGTGTACGCGGCATTAGAACAAAACTGACCTGGTCTTTGTGGATTGGGGTCGGGAGTAGGCGTTTTAGTCTGGTGGTCAAGGTCTTGGTCACATCTATGTTTAGTAAGAAGATGAGATGGTAATTCAACCAAGTTTGAGGGTCTTTTCCGGGCTTGCTCTGTTTTTGATGTATCTGGAAAGAGAACCCTTGAAGCAAAAAATAAATAAGTGAAGGGCTGCATGGCAAGGGGAACGTTAAACAACCTGGGATGGGGTTAACTCAGCAGGATTGGCCAGTTTCAAGAGAGGAGGAGGGCTGTGGGATCAGTACAGGAGGCAATCAGTCAGAGCAATGGATGTAAAGATACCTCCCATCCTCCTGCCCTGTGTTGGATCTGTTATATTGATCAAAATGTTTTAGCGGTTGGGGTCTTTGGAGGCATTCAAATTTCTCAATTATAATTCATTATAGGGGACCCATCTTTGGTATGGAGTTCTCTGTGGTATCACAGTTAATGGTGGGTTAACTGGGAAGTAGTGAATATCTGCAAATGGTGGGATGTCCCTGAGTCGGTGTTGCATGACTGGGGAAGCTTTACTAGTCACGCAGATACAAACCGGATTGATTTATGGTGCCTTCCAAGATCGGAAACCTTTAATTTATGGTTACTTCATGATGAATCTTATTGTTTCTATTTTTAAAAAGTAATGTTAAATTGTTTGCTTATTGTAATTAAATGGCCACTGTAGCCAAATTTTCTTCATATTGGTGTCAGTCTCATTATTGGGTAGATAGTGTAATGTGATGAGTAAATAAGGGTTATTTTGTAAGTGGGGAACATATGGGTTACCATAGTCATGTGATTAGCTGATGTAATTGAAGGTTTTCTAAGCAGATTAATAAAGTGGATGTAAACCCAATTTTTTTTTATTATTATTTAGTGCTGTGACTGATTAAAATTTTTGTGTTCGATTATTCGTTTTTTTTTTTAATCGATTAATCGACTAATTTTGATTAATTAACGCACATACATATACAACTACTTTTAGCTGATCTCCTTGCATTGCAACTCTGCTTTAGTCAGTGGTAAATGTGGTGGGGGCAACATGGGAGCAGATGTGTATATTCTTGCAGTATGGGGGCAGATGTGTATATTACAGCATCTACCCCCATGCTGTAATATACACATCTGCCCCCATGCTGTAATATACACACACACATCTGCCCCCATGCTGTAATATACACACACATCTGCCCCCATGCTGTAATATACACATCTGCCCCCATGCTGTAATATACACACACACATCTGCCCCCATGCTGTAATATACACACACATCTACCCCCATGCTGTAATATACACATCTGCCCCCATGCTGTAATATACACACACACATCTGCCCCCATGCTGTAATATACACACACATCTGCCCCCATGCTGTAATATACACACATCTGCCCCCATGCTGTAATATACACATTTGCCCACATGCTTTAAAATACACATCTGCCTCCCATACTGCAAGAATATACACATCTGCCCCCATGTGTACATTACAGCATGGGGGCAGATGTGTATATTCTTGCAGTATGGGGGCAGATGTGTCTATTCTTGCAGTATGGGGGCAGATGTGTATATTAAAGCATGGGGGCAGATGTGTATATTACAGCATCTGCCCCATGCTTTAATATACACATCTGCCCCCATGCTTTAATGTACACATCTGCCCTCATACTGCAAGAATATACACATCTGCCCCCCATGCTGTAATATACACACATTTGCCCCCCATGCTGTAATATACAGTTTGCCCCCATACTGCAAGAATATAAACATTTGCCCCCATACTGCAAGAATATACACATCTTCCCCATGTGTACATTACAACATAGGGGCAGATGTATATATTCTTGCAGTATGGGGCAGATGTGTCTATTACAGCATGGGGGCAGATGTGTCTATTACAGCATGGGGGCAGATGTGTCTATTACAGCATGGGGGCAGATGTGTCTCTTACAGCATGGGGGCAGATGTGTCTATTACAGCATGGGGCAGATGCTTTTCTTTACACATCTGCCCCCATGCTTTTCTATACACATCTGCCCCCATGCTTTCATATACACATCTGCCCCCATGCTTTTCTATACACATCTGCCCCCATGCTTTCATATACACATCTGCCCCCATGCTTTCATATACACATCTACCTCCCATGCTTTCATATACACATCTGCCCCCATGCTTTTCTATACACATCTGCCCCCATGCTTTCATATACACATCTGCCCCCATGCTTTTCTATACACATCTGCCCCCATGCTTTCATATACACATCTGCCCCCATGCTTTCATATACACATCTGCCTCCCATGCTTTCATATACACATCTGCCCCCCATGCTTTTCTATACACATCTGCCCCCATGCTTTCATATACACATCTGCCCCCATGCTTTTCATATACACATCTGCCCCCATGCTTTCGTATACACATCTGCCCCCATGCTTTTCTATACACATCTGCCCCCATGCTTCTATATACACATCTGCCCCCATGCTTTCATATACACATCTGCCCCCATGCTTTTCATATACACATCTGCCCCCATGCTTTTCATATACACATCTGCCCCCATACTTTTCTATACACATCTGCCTGCATGCTTTCCTATACACATATGCCCGCATGCTATACATGATGGTTGTCCTCTCTTACCTTCTTAAGGCAGGAGGACCCGTCCGCAGAGTAGCTGACACTGACACGTGCATGATGCAAGCAGGCGGGCGGGTGATGATGACGTCAGCGCGCCGATACTTTCTTGCCGCTGGGTGGACCAAGATGGCCGCGGCTCCGGAGCTAGGCCGAAGCCGCGGTCTTTCCTATCGGCGAGACCGTGGAGCTCACTCCGCGGATCGTCGATCAAAATTTTTTTAGTCGATCAAAGAAATTAACGATTAATCGAACAATTAATCATTAATTTCCGCAGCCCTATTATTATTTTAATGTCACAATGTACAGTATAAGATTTCACATCATCTGTGCCCAATCCTGCCACACAGAGTTAATCCAGCTCTGAGCAATCCTCCTTTATTGTTCAGTGAAATAAAACGGACTTACAGAGAAAAACATTAGTCCGTTCCGCCCCCTTGCTGTGAATGACATGTTGTTTACATATCTCACGCACTAGCTTCAAACAGGCATTATTTTTTAGTTCCTACCCCCACTCCTTTTCTGAAGCCATGTGGTTACTTTTCTGGATTTTGACTGGATGTTAGTGATCATAGCAGTTTTCAGTGTAAGAAATACATAGAAAAAAATGCATGTTGACAAGGGAAGTGTAGAGGAGGGTGGGGAGTCTACTGACATCACAACTCCACCCACCGAGCTCCAGACAACAGACCCACCCACAGAATCTGCAGTTTTTCAGTTCTCATAAGAGACAGAGGGGAGACATTTGACAGGTAAGGATACATGCAGGAGGATTGTATATCCTTATAGATCAGCACTATGGCAGTAGTTTACAAAGGATGAGAGTTAGGTCATAGATCTAAATTGTAACTGGCCGTACAATGCCAGATTACCACCAGCGGAAAATTTGGGTGGCAGGGGGTTGAAAGGGTCACTCATGTAACAAATTGGACGGGTTCATCTCGAATCAGACAAAATTTGCCAAGTGTATGGCCAGTTTCATCAGCAATAACATTTCAAAAACCACTAAAGTGACTAGATTTTTATACGTGTTACCAGTTCTATGAGAACGTTCATTCCAACCTCGTATCACATATAAAAATTATGCATAAGCAGCACCTGTCCTGTAATTTGTATCTTTCTCGACTAAGAACATTTTGGCAGAATTTTCCCAGGTGGGGTCAGCAATCAGAGCTGACCCCGGCACTATCAAGCCATGTAATTAGACAAATAAAGTTGTATTGTATTCAGAGGAGACTCCAGAGTGAGTTATGAAGTGTGACATGAGTGGTGTCACCGGTTAATACCTGCACTTTGTTCTGGACAGACACACAAAACGAGGGCTGAAGCCTCGTGGAAAGATTAATGAGGCCTGGGGGCCGACACTTCCACTCAGTACCAGATGATAAGGATACAGTCTGACCCGATTACATAAGTAGAATTCAGCCAGACTCTTCATCATCATGTCCTGAACATCATCTTCCATTATATGTTATCTGTCTGGTGTAACCGCTCCACATTGCTGGCCCTGGACTCTAAACACAGCACCGGGGCTATAAGAAAAGGAGTGAGATCTATCTATACTGCATGTGTTAATGGGGTCATACTTGGAATGTGGGGCGATGTTGAATTTCCACAGGTCCTACAGAAAAAAAAGTGCAGTAGGATTCTTCAGCCATGCATACCTTATCTTAAATTGTCCATCATGCCAAAACTGATAAGAGATGCTAAAGCAGGCATCATTTTTTTATTAAATTTCCTAGCTTTTAAAATGCAAGAGAAACTGTGTGCGCAACTATGCCTAACAGCAATAGCATAAAAAATTAAAGCGGTATTAACCACTTCAGGCCCGCGCTACCGTCGGATGACGGCAACAGCGCGGGCCTGAATATCCAACATGCCGCTGTAGAGCGCGCTGCGGGGAAGCCCTGTGTTGTCCGTGTCCCTTGGACACGGCCAATCACAGATCGCGGCGAACGGCCAATCAGAGTGGCCGTTTGCGATGCGATCTGTGGGCCAATGAGAGATGATCTCTCATAGATCATCTCTCATTGCCGTGTTACACAGAGACAGCGTCCTGTGTCTCTGGAGAGGAGGAGCCCGATCTGTGTTCCTTCTTACATAGGGACACAGATCGGTCACCCCCCCAGTCACCCCCCCCCCCCTCCCCCCACAGTTAGAACACACCTAGCATACACATTTAACCCCTTCCTCACCCCCTAGTGTTAACCCCTTCAATGCCAGTCACATTTATATTGTAATTAGTGCATATTTATAGCACTGATCGCAGTATAAATGTGAATGGCGCCAAAAATGTGTCAAAAGTGTCCGATGTGTCCGCCATAACGTCGCAGTACCAATAAAAATCGCAGATCGCCGCCATTTCTAGTAAAAAAAAAATAATAAAAAATAATAATTCTCTCCCCTATTTTGTAAGCGCTATAACTTTTGCGAAAACCAGACGCTTATTGCGATTTTTTTTTTTTTTTTTACCAAAAATATGTAGAAGAATACGTATCGCCCTAAACTGAGAAAAAAAATGTGTTTTTTTTTTAATTGGGATATTTATTATAGCAACAAGTAAAAAATATTGTATTTTTCTTCAAAACTGTCGCTCTTTTTTGTTTATAGCGCAAAAAATAAAAATTGCACAGGCGATCAAATACCACCAAAAGAAAGCTCTACTTGTGGGGAAAAAAGGACGTAAATTTTGTTTGGGAGCCACGTCGCACGACCGCGCAATTGTCAGTTAAAGCGACGCAGTGCCGCAAGCTGAAATTTTACCTGGGCAGGAGAGGGGTGTAAGTGCCCAGTATGCAAGTGGTTAAACCAGAAAAAAAACTTCAAAAAAATGGTCCCCTGCAGAAAAAATAGCATAATGTTCTAACATACTAACACATTATAAAAGACGTATCTTAGAACAAAGCCCTCCAGCGGTGCGCTGTTACCGCTAACTGGGCTTACATCTTCACCTGGTCGGCCTTCTGGGTTTGCAGGCTTCGGCTGCTTGAATGGCCAAACCACAATGATGTCCCTCTTTCGCATGTGCGTGGCAGCCACGGCATGGTTTTCTTAACCACTTAAGTCCCAGACCCATTGGCTGGCCAAAGACCAAGCCACATTTTGCGATTCGGCACTGCGTCGCTTTAACTGACAATTGCGTGGTCATGCGACGTGGCTCCCAAACAAAATTTACGTCCTTTTTTTCCAACAAATAGAGCTTTCTTTAGGTGGTATTTGATCACCTCTGTGTTTTTTATTTTTTGTGCTATAAACAAAAATAAAGCAACATTTTTGAAAAAATGCAATATTTTTTACTTTTGCTATAATTAATATATAAAAAATATATAAAAACTTTCCCTCAGTTTAGGCCGATACGTATTCTTCTACATATTCTTGCTAAAAAAAATCGCAATAAGCGTTTATTGATTGGTTTCCGCAAAAGTTATAGCGTCTACAAAATAGGGGATAGTTTTATGGCATGTATAATAATATTATTTTTTCACTAGTAATGGTGGCTATCAGTGATTTTTATCGTGACTGCGACATTATGGCGGACACATCGAACACTTTTGACACCATTTTGGAACCATTGTCATTTTTACAGCGACAAGTGCTATAAAAATGCAATGATTACTGTAAAAATTACACTGGCAGTAAATGGGTTAACCTGGAGGGGCACTGAAGGGGTTAAGTGTGACCTAGGGAGTGCTTCTGTTAGGGGGTGTGGCTTGCCGTGACATGTCACTGATCGCTTTTCCCGATGACAGGGAACAGACAATCACTCACATGTCACTAGGAAGAACGGGGAGATGTTGTGTTTACCCGTTCTTCAGCTCTGTGACCTGATCGTGGGACACCAGCAAGCATCGAGCCCACAGGTCCCGTGGGCAGGGTCACAGAGCTTACAAGAGGGTCGCGAGCCGTTCCTGCCGGTGGCGCACGCACGACCACACGGCCGGCAAATTAAAGGGGACGTATATATACTAGGCCATTTGCCCAGCCGTGCCATTCTGTCGAAGTATAGGTGTGTGCAGCGGTTGGCAAGCGGTTAATGGATGGCACGCTGTTAATTGAGAGCACAGTGCGCGTGTGTCGGTGATGTCACTGGCTGCTACTATTGTAAATATATACTAAACACGCACCGTTCCATTGAGAGGGCCATGCTGCAGCTCCTGTGCACAAGCACAGGAGTGACATTGTATCTACCATAGGCTTACCTGTAGGTACAAGTAAACATGGTGGACTTTACTACCACTTTAAAGCTAGCCAGCACTGAAAAGTATTTCACATCCCAAAGTCAAAACAAAACAGAGCTGTGCTAATAACTATCAGAATGAATACCTATTCCTTAAAGTGGAGCTCCAGTCTCCCCCCAAAAAATAAGAGGCAGCAGCTACAAATACTGTAGCTACTGACTTTCAATATAAGGACACTTAACTGCCCCTGGATCCAGCACTGTCCTCACCTGAGCCGATTCTTCAATCGACTTCAGGTCTAGGCGTCGGAATCTTGACTAAGGTAGGGTAACCAGACATCCCAGGTTTCTGGGGACAGTCCCCAGATTGAGGACACTGTCCCCGGACCAAGTATGTCCCCGGTTTCGTCACAGGATTGGATTTGAACAGGGGCTGGGGCAATTTCAAAGTAGGTGCAGAATAAATAAAAAATCTGAATTACAGAATTTTCCATTATCTGTGCCCCTTTCTGATGATCATGTGCTGGTCGGACGGAGCGAATATTTCTTCATTTTCTGGTGCATGCCCATTCAGCTCCGCTCGCATGTTATTCTGCCTTGACTCAAGTCCCGGCCAGCCGCCTGACTGTTTATCTGCTTGCCTTCCCTGGCAGAGTGAACGTCCTCTGCTCCCCACAGGCTGTGAGGCTGGTGACGACGGGCAGAGAGTTGCTGATTGCCGCCATTACTAGTAAAAAAATATGTCCCCGGATTTAATTTAATAAATCTGGTCACCTTAGACTGAGGCCGCGTACACACGATCGAATTATTCCGCTGAAAACGGTCCGATGGACCGTTTCAGCAGACATCTCCGATCGTGTGTATGGGCTAGCGGACAGATTTCTCCACCCGACAGATTTCAAAGCATGCTTTGAAATCTATCGGGTGGGAATCTGTACGCCCGACATGTCTGCTGGTTAGTACACTTACCAGCAGACATGTCGTCCCGCACCGCCGCCGCACCGCCGCCGAATGGATTCGGCGCATGCGCGGAAGTGTTTTACTTCCCGGTGCGGTGACGTGGCGGCGTCAACGTCACCGCCACATCACCGACACGTCAGCGCGCCGTCTGCTGGCGGGGATTTTGGTTTGCTCGTGTGTACACGCGAGCAAACCAAAATCCCAGCAGACAGATTTGTTCAAATCTGTCGGACGGACAGATTTGAACAAATCTGTCCGCTCGTGTGTACGAGGCCTAAGGGAAACTGGCAGTGAAGGCTTACAGCTTCACAGTCGTTTTCCAACTGCACATGCGCAAGCTGCACAAGCATTTTAAATGATCCCACAGTCACAGTCATGATCCCCAGAAGGCACGGGGCAGAACGAGGAGGAGAAACTTCCACTCGCTGCAGCGATCCGAACGGAAGTTGGGGAGAAACTACCTGTCAAAATCAGGTACCCCCCCCCCCCCAAAAAAAATAAAAATAAAGTGTCAAACATAAAGGTGGAGAGGGTAAGGAGGAGCATAAGCAGAACTTCCCCTTTTTTAGGTGAAGTTTCGCTTTAAGCTTGCCAAAACAATAACAATACATAAAACAGTGTCATAAATACATTATATTGCCAAAAGTATTGGGACGCCTGCCTTTACACACAAATGAACTTTAATGGCATCCCAATCTTAGTGCATAGGGTTCAATATTGGGTTGGCCCACCCTTTTCAGCTATAACAGCTTCACGTCTTCTGGGAAGGCTGTCCACAAGGTTTAGGAGTGTGTCCATGGGAGTGTTTGATCATTCTTCTAGAAGCGCATTTGTGAGGTCAGGCACTGATGTTGGAAGAGAAGGCCTGACTCATAGTCTCCACTCCAAAGGTGTTGGGGTCATGAGTCTGTGCAGGCCAGTCAAGTTCTTCCACCCCAAACTTGCACATCCATGTTTTTATAGACCTTGCTTTGTGCACTGGTGTGCAGTCATATTGGAACTGGAAGGGGCCATCCCCAAACTGTTCCCAAAAAGTTGGGAGCATCAAATTGTCCAAAATGTCTTGGTAAGCTGACACTTTAAGATTTCCTTTCACTGGAACTAAGGGGCCAAGCCCAACCCCTGAAAAACAAAACCACACCATAATCCCCCCTTCACAAAATGTTTTTTTTTACCAGTGCACAAAGCAAGGTCCATAAAGAACTAGAAAACTAAAAGTCAAATTAACAATAAAAAATGTAAGCGCCCTTGTCCCCATGTGCTCACGCGCAGAAGTGAACACATATGTAATTCACACCCAAACATGTGAGGTTTCACCACAAACCTTGGGGTGAGAACAATAATTCTAGCCCTAGACCTCCTCTGTAACTCAAAACGTGTAACCAGTAAAAAAAAAAATGGGGATTTTTAAGTACTAAAGTTTGGCGCCATTCCAGAAGCATGGGCAATTTTGAAGCGTGACATGTTAGGTATCTATTTACTCAGCGTAACATCATCCTTTATATTATGCAAAAAACTTGGACTGACTTTACCATTTTTTATTTTTTTTTAAAGCCTTTCCAAGCCTTTCCAATTGAAAAATTGCTGCGCAAATACCGTGCGAAATTAAAAACTGCCATTTTATTATCTAATGTGTCTGATAAAAAAAAAAAAAAAAAAAAAAAAATTATACATAGAGAGATAGAGAGAAATGTCAGAATTGGCCTGGGTGGCAAGTGGTTAAAAATTTACTACCACATAGCACCAGAATGTGGCGCTATGAGCCCATTGAATCCATTTAGATAGGAACAGGCGGAGACAAAAAGGAAAAGGAAGCCATTGTTTGTACAATAATAGGAAATGATAAAAAGGGAAATGGAATTTGAAACAAAAGTAGTGAACTTTCACTAATAATAACTAAAATAAGAACATTTTAGAACCACACGCTATTTTTATCTACCAACAGTTGACAACACAATATTAAAGCTGAGAATTAAAGTTGTATTAAATCAGAACGTCACTTTCTCTATGAACTTTGACTATTTTGTAATCCTTATCCTTCTAGCATTAATAAATAGATAGGAAGTATATCATATTTACTTGTTCAAACTTTTGTTTTTATATTTCTTCAGTTGCTTCCTGGTTTCCAGGCCTAGGCAAATAATGCATGGCTCTTAACTGTCGCTGATTTCAAGGGACTGTCCCTGATTTGGAACAAAGTCCCTCTGTCCCTCATTCCTCCTCATTTGTCTCTCATTTTGGTCTGATCTATATAGTTGTATATAAAATGCACTACCGTATTTGCCGGCGTATAAGGCGACTGGGCGTATAAGACGACCCCCTAATTTTCCAGCTAAAATGTTGGTTTTGGGACATATTTTTTCTTTACTAGTAATAACGGCAATCAGCGACTCTCTGCCCGTCGCCCCCCGCCTCACAGCCTGTCAAGTCTCACTCTTCGGGCCCCGGCTACTACTGGATGGGGAGCGGAGGAAGATCACTTCACCAGGGAAGGCAAGGAGATCGGCAGGCGGCCGGCCAGGATTTGAGCCAAGGCAGAAGAACATGCAAACGGAGCAGAATGCGCATGCGCCTGAAACTGAAGAAATATTCCCTCCGCTCCGACCAGCACATGATCATCAGAAAGGGGCACAGATAATGGAAAAAATACAACCCCCCTAAGCTAGTAGGCACGGTGGAGCGGGGGTGTGTAATTCAATTTTTTTTTTTTTTAATTCTGACTGTCTTTGAAATTGCCCCTGCCCCCTATTAAATCCAATCTGGGGACAAAACCAGGGACAGACTTGGTCCGGGGACAGTGTCCTTAATCAGGGGACTGTCCCCTGAAACTGGGGATGTCTGGTCACCCTACATTACATGCCAGACTGTGCCACCATTACATGCCTTACTGTGCCACTGTTACATGCCTCACTGTGCCACCGTTACATGTCTCACTGTGCCACTATTACATGCCTTATTGTGCCACTGTTACATGCCTCACTGTGCCACCATTACATGCCTCACTGTGCCACTATTACATGCCTCACTGTGCCACCGTTACATGCCTCACTGTGCCACCATTACATGCCTCACTGTGCCACCGTTACATGCCTCACTGTGCCACCATTACATGCCTCACTGTGCCACCGTTACATGCCTCACTGTGCCATTGTTACATGCCTCACTGTCATTGTTACATGCCTTACTGTCATTGTTACATGTCTCACTCTCATTGTTACATGCCTCACTCTCATTGTTACATGCCTTATTGTGCCATTATTACATGCCTCACTGTCATTGTTTCATGCCTCGCTCTCATTGTTACATGCCTTATTGTGCCATTATTACATGCCTCACTGTCATTGTTTCATGCCTCACTCTCATTGGTACATGCCTCACTGTGCCATTGTTACATGCCTCACTGTGCCATTGTTACATGCCTCACTGTGCCATTGTTACATGCCTCACTGTGCCATTGTTACATGCCTCACTGTGCCATTGTTACATGCCTCACTGTGCCATTGTTACATGCCTCACTCTCATTGTTACATGCCTCACTGTGTCACTGCATGTCTCGACGATCCCTTACCTTATCCCTGACATGCAGAATCTCAGACCGCAGCCGTCCATTTTTCAAAAACCACGCCTCCTCCTTCTGCTGTTCCGTGATAGGCGGAACACTTAGCTTTCCAGGAGACACTGTGTTCAGTGTTCTGCCTATCACGGATGCCCTTTCGTCCGAGACGGAGGAAAAGAGGGCATCCGTGATAGGCAGAACACTGAACAGAGGCTCTGCTGGGAATCTGAGTGTTACGCCTATCACGAAACAGCCTAACGAGGAGGTGCGGCTTTTGAAAAATGGACGGCCGCAGTCTGCATGTTAGGTTACCGGTGTATAAGATGAACCCCAACTTTTAAGAAAAATTTCAGGGGTTAAAAAGTCGTCTTATACACCAGAAAATACGGTATTTATCTTTTAAAAAGTGTTTTCCAGCGCTAAACTTTTCATCCAATTTCTAAATTGCATTTGTAAATTTTAAAAGCCAAAATAAAAGAACAGTAGCAGTAAAAAAAAAAAAAGCACTTGTGGGTTTAACTAATAATTTTTTGTATAATTATTTTTTAACCACTTCAGCCCCGGAAGAATTTACCCACTTCCTGACCAGTGGATAGCGTCGCTTTAACTGACAATTGCGCGTTTGTGTGATGTTGCACCCATACAAAATTGACGTCATTATTTTTCCCACAAATAGAGCTTTCTTTTGGTGGTATTTGATCACCTCTGCAGTTTTTATTTTTTGCGCTATAAACAAAAAAAGAGCAACAATTTGGAAAAAAAAATCGATATTTTTGACTTTTTGCTTTAATAAATATCCCCAAAAAGATATAAAAAATCGCAATAAGCGCATATATTGATTGGTTTGCGCCAAAGTTATAGCGTCTACAAAATAGGGGATAGATTTATGGCCTTTTTTTATTATAATTTTTTACTAGTAATGGCGGCAATCGTTGCAGCGAACACTTTTGATACCATTGTCATTTATACAGCGAGCAGTGATATAAAGATGCACTGCTTACTGTGTAAATGACACTGGCAGAAAAGGGGTTAAATACTAGGGGGCGATCAAGGGGTTAAGTGTGTCCAAGGGAGTCATTCTAACTGTGGGGGTGGGTGGGCTACCACTGACATGACAGCATTCACTGCTCCCTATGACAGGGAGCAGTAGATCATTGTCATGTCACTAGGCAGAAGAGGGAAATGCCTTGTTAACATTAGGCATCCCCTCATTCTGCAGCTCCGTGAGGCAATCGCGGGCACCCGGTGGACATTGAGTTTGCGGGGTCCGAAGGCACGCTCACGGAGTATGCGATTGGCATATGCCCGCTACTCTGCAAATTAAAGGGGAAGTACCTGTACGTCCATTTGCCCACTGCTGCCATTGTGCCGATGTATATCAGCGTGCAGCAGTTTGCAAGCCTATAAAGGGGAGTGACGGGGATGTCCTATGCCTACATACTTTTGATAATAGGTGTCCTTCATTCCAATCTCAGAAAGTTGTGCGGTATGCATAATGTCATACATTCCAGGAGTCTTCAGGAGGGGAGGAGGGGTTTTCTCAGCTAAGCACATCCTCCTGCCTGCATGCCTGAGCTAAGAGAAGATAGATTCCAGGAAGTATATGCTACATGAATTAAATGCCCTTACTCAAGATTGCTGCAGCTAGAAAGGCTAGTTTTTCAAAGTGATTTCAAGCTAAATAAAGTATGGATACATGGATGGATAGGTGAGTTTGCTTTGAGTATTAAAAATGTATTAAATTGTGCCTTTGGCTTGAGATGCTCAGATGCAGCATAGTAATTTTGTGTCTTAAGTCAAATAAAAACAAAATAACTCATATGCATTTTATTTTTTAATTTTATTTCATTTTTCAGGTGTCCCCTGCTATATTCTTGTTTTGTGTGTGCCCCCTGTGGCACCGAGAAATATGAAGTCCTGTGTGAGTCTACATGTTTAGAGTGCAGCACACAGCACAAAATGTGTGTCTATAGCCCGCTGCAGGGATTTCCCTTCACTTCCTGTCCTAAATAGGGATGAGCCGAACACCCCCACATTCGGTTCGCACCAGAACCTTCGAACGGACCGAACATTCGCACGAATATTTAGAACCCCATTGAAGTTTATGGGACTCGAATGTTCGAATTCAAAAGTGCTCATTTTAAAGCCTTAAGCCTCATACACACGATTAAATGTGTCTGTTCCAATCGGTCGGACCGACCGTTTTGAACAGATCTGTCTGCTGGGATTTTGGTTTTTCTCGCGTGTACACACGAGCAAACCAAAATCCCCGCCAGCAGACAGCGCGCTGACGTGTCGGTGTCGTGGCGGTGACGTTGACGCCGCCACGTCACCACACCAGGAAGTAAAACACTTGGAAGTAAACCATTCGGCGCGTGTGCGAGAAGACATGTCTGCTGGTTAGCGTACTAACCAGCAGACATGTCGGGCGGACGGATTCCCAGCCGACAGATTTCAAAGCATGCTTTGAAATCTGTTGGGTGGCCAAATCCGTCGGCTCGCCTGTACACACGGGCGAATCTGTCTGCTGGGACGGTCGGGCCGACCGTTTCCAGCAGATAGATTTGATCGTGTGTACGCGGCCTAATATGCAAGTTATTGTTGGAAAACGTCTTTGAGAACCCGGGTCTTGCCCTCGGGAACATGTATCAATGGAAAAAAAGTTTTAAAAACGGTTGTTTTTTCTGGAGCAGTGATTTTAATGATGCAGTACCATTAAAATCACTGCTCCAGAAAAAACGACCATTTAAAAAAAAAAAAATACCCGGGTTCTCAAAGACGTTTTCACAGGCATACTATAGACACCCAGCAGGTACAATATTTAAAGTAATTTTTAATTTTTTATTTTATTTATTTAAGCATCATGATGCTTAAATAAAAAATAAAAAATGAAAAATTCCTTTAAATATTGTACCTGCTGGGTGTCTATAGTATGCCTGTGTAGCTTTATGGTGCACACTGCAGAGGAAACAGGCAATATACCACGTGAGAATACTGCAGCTAGCACAATCATCTGCCTGCCAGTAAATTAGGGAGAACTGGTCTAGCTAAACCATACAGTGTATAAATATATGTACAACAGCTGGGATGTATATATATCCTCTACACATTGTAAATTTAACTGACTAGCCTGCCTGCTCAATCTACCTAGAAAAAAAACGACCCGTTTTGTTCGTATTTCGATGAACAATCAAACATACGATGTTCGAGTCGAACATACGTTCGACTCAAAAACAAAGCTCATCCCTAGTCCTAAAGGTGGAACAGGAAATGAGAGAAAACCTCTCCAAAGTGTACAGAATTCCCCTCTTCGAACTATCTCCCCAATGGTGACAACCCAATATTTTGGCATTTCTCATTACTTTCTGTGCGGTGAGGATGGTCGGAACAAACAGAGGTAAATCTCTCTCCCAGATGGCATTAAAACTAATAAAGGTCTGACCCTTTTCTAGAGTTAAAAAAATATAATATTCATCATTTAACCACTTCACCCCCGGAAGGATTTACCCCCTTCCTGACCAGAGCACTTTTTGTGATTCGGCACTGCGTAGCTTTAACTGCCAATTGCGCGGTCGTGCGATGTGGCTCCCAAACAAAATTGGCGTCCTTTTTTTCCCACAAATAGAGCTTTCTTTTGGTGGTATTTGATCACCTCTGCGGTTTTTATTTTTTGCGCTATAAATAAAAATAAAGCGACTATTTTGAAAAAGATGCAATATTTTTTACATTTTGCTATAATAAATATCCCCAAAAAAACTTTTTTTTTCCTCAGTTTAGGCCGATACGTATTCTTCTACATATTTTTCGTTAAAAAAAATTGCAATTGGCGTTTATTGATTGGTTTGCGCAAAATTTATAGCGTTTACAAAAATGGGGTAGTTTTATGGCATTTTTATTAATATTTTTATTTTTATTAGCAGTGAAGGGGTTAACACTAGGGGGCGGGGAGGGGGTTAAGTGTGTTCCTGGTGTGTTCTAACTGTATGGGGGGGGTGGACTCACTAGGGGGAATCACTGATCTTCTGTTCATACATTGTAGATACATTGGAGATCAGCGTTTCCCCCGCTGACAGGACCGAGAGCTTTGTGTTTACACACAAAGCTCCCGGTCCCCGCTCTGTAACGAACGAGCACGCGTTCCCGGTGGAGAACGCGCATGCACGCGCGGCGATCGGGCACGTGCGGCGATCGCGCCCGCCGGTGAATGTCCGCGGGATTTGAGGGGCGAGCAGCGGCGCACGCGAGCCCTCTAGCGGCCGCTAAAGATAGGACGTAGAGCTACGTGCTCTCGCCCAGCAGTGCCACCGTCCCGCCGTAAAACTGCGGTGGGCGGTCGGCAAGCAGTTAAGACTCCATTCACACCTGTGCGACTTCTAAATTGTAATTTTTCTATTGCAACTTCAAAGTGCAACTTGATGCAAATTTAATGCTGCTTTGGATGAGTTTGACCAATGATAACATACATGGTGTGACACAATTCCTTTTCCTGGTGCAGTGATTTCCTGTTCCTCTTTAGGGTTAGGGTTAGGGCTAAGGTTAGGCTAGGGTTAGGGCTAGAGTTGGGGTTAGGGTCGGGGTTATGGCTAGAGTTAGGGTTATGGCTAGGGTTAGGGCTAGGGATAGGGCTAGGGTTATGGCTAGAGTTAGGGTTTTGGCTAGAGTTAGGGTTATGGCTAGGGTTAGGTTAGGGTTAGGGCTAGAGTTAGGGTTAGGGCTAGGCTTAGGGTTATGGCTAGCGTTAGGGTTATGGCTAGGGTTAGGTCAGGGTTAGGGCTAGAGATATGTTTATGGCTAGAGTTAGGGTTAGAGTTATGGCTAGCGTTAGGGTTATGGCTAGTGTTAGGGTTATGGCTAGGGTTCAAGCTCATTTCTCTTGCAGAAGGGACACCAGGAACAGAGATGGATGGGCAAGGTGCTGAGGAGGGGCTTCTCTGCAGAAGGGACAGGCTAGGACAGGGGTCATAAAGCAGACTTGTACTTTACAAAATTGCACACAGGTGTGCTTTACAAAATTGCACATATCATACAGGTGTGACTTTCATGTGACTTTTGAGGGTTACATTGAAGTCTATAGCCCTCAAGTTGCATGAAGTTCGGACCAAAGTAATGCAGTCACTGCGACTTTAAACTTCAGCCCCGGAAAATTTGGCTGCTCATTTTTTGTAATACGACACTGCGTCGCTTTAACTGGAAATTGCGCGGTTGTGCAATGTTGTACCTAAAAAAAAATAGACGTTCTATTTTTCCCACAAATAGAGATTTCTTTTGATGGTATTTGATAATCTCTGCGGTTTTTTATTTTTTGCGCTATAAACAAAAGAACAGCGTCAATTTTGAAAAAAAACAACACAATGGGGGTTATTTACAAAAGGCAAATCCACTATGCACTACAAGTGCAGTCGCTCCAAATCTAAGGGGTAGATATGGAATGAGGGGAAGCTCTGCTGATTTTTATCTTCCAATCATGTGCAAGCTAAAATGCTGTTTTTATTTTCCTTGCATGCCCTCCTCGGATCTACAGCGACTTTACTTCCAAGTGCACTTGTAGTGCCTAGTGGATTTGCCTTTAGTATCTTTTACTTTTGCTATAGTAAATATCCCAATAAAAAAATAAAAATAATCCTCAGTTTAGGCCGATATGTATTCTTCCACATATTTTAGTTAAAAAAAAAACAATAAGCGTATATTGATTGGTTTATGCAAAAGTTATAGCATCTACAAACTATGGGAAATATTTATGGCATTTATATAGTGTTTTTACTATTATAATTTGTTTTACTAGTAACGGCATTGATCTGCGATTTTTAGGGGTATTGAGACATTGCGGCAGACAGGTCAGACACTTTTGACACATTTTTGGGACTATTGACATTTACAGAGCGATCAGTGCTATAAATATGCACTGATACTATGTAAATATCACTGGCAGGGAAGGGGTTAACACTAGGGGGCGACCGAGGGGTTAACTGTGTTCCCTATGTGTGTGTTCTAACTGTGGGGGGATGGGACTAACTAGTAGAGATGACAGTCGCTGTTTCTACTTTGTAGAAACACATGATCTGTCTTCTCCCCTCTGACAGCACTGGGATTTGTTTACACACACAAACTTCCGTGCTGCCGCCCGTGCACTCTATTGCACATGGCTAAATAAAATTTGTATAGAAAAAGCATTGGACAATAACAGTCAAGTAACTAACATTCTCAATAGCTGAGGTCAGCGATGGCAGCCTACATGATCCTATTGTTATAATAATAGGTCCACTTTAACAACAAGAGTGATCCCTTAAGCCTCGTACACACCACGGGAAAAATGCCATGAGAGCTTTTGGCCGGGAAAACCGGCCGTGTGTATGCTCCATCGCAGTTTTCCTGACAGGAAAACTGCCAGGGAAAAAAAGAGAAAACAGCTTTCTTTTTTCCCGCTGGGATTCTCGGCGTTTTTTAACCCGGCAGTTTTCCTATGGGGAAACACTGTGATGGAGCATACACAGGGCTGGGATTCCCGACCAAAGCTCTCATGGCAGTTTTACTGTCGGGAAACCCAGTCATGTGTAGGGGGAAAAAGTTAACCAGCAGGTTCTTGGTTTTCCCCTCGGGTTTCCCACCGGTAAAAAGTTAGCTGGGAAACCCGTAGGCTTTATAGTCTCGTGCATGAAGGGTTTTCCAGCCCTGAATATTAATACCTTATTTATCTGAGACCCAGGACTATATCCATGTGTGATGTGGCCCAAAAGCAAGACCAGGGCCGATCCGCCCTATAGGCTCATTATGCAAGCCGCTTAGGGCCCCACAAAGCTGCAGAGGGGCCCCCAAATTACTAGAGGCCTGGTATGAAGTCATTTTTGGCCCCTCACCCCGCTTCTCACCTTAAATGTAAGATGTCCCCCCCCCCCCCCAGTTCTTAACTTTATTGTGACATGTAATTTTGCTTAGGGCCCCAGGGCGGTCAGGATCGGCACTGGCAAGACCAATAAGAGGCCCCTTAATGTAGGGTGACCAGACATCCCCGATTTCAGGGGACAGTCCCCGGATTGAGGACACTGTCCCCGGACTAAGTCTGTCCCCGGTTTTGTCCCCGGATCGGATTTGAAAATACACCCCCCCCCCCCCCGGCTCTGCCGCTCCTACTGTCTTATTTTTTCCATTATCTGTGCCCCTTTCTGATGATCATGTGTTGGTCGAAGCAGAGGGAATATTTCTTCAGTTTCAGGTGCATGCCCATTCAGCTCCGCTCACGCGTTCTGCCTTGGCTCAAGTCCCGGCCAGCCACCTGCCTATCTTCTTGCATTCCTTGGCGGAGTGATCTTCCTCCGCTCCCCACCGAGTAGTAGCCGGGGCCTGGAGAGCAAAGCCTCATATACACGATGGAACTTCCATCGGACAAATCTGTGGAATTTTGTCCGAAGAGCGCTCGCTGTGAACTTGTTCTGTTTCAGCCAACATGCACAAAACAACGTGGTTTTTCAGCTTATTAGCGCCACCCTTTGGGCAACTTCTGCTAATGTTGTGTTATGGTTAGCATTGGTTCGGAGCATACATGTTTGTACTTTGGATTTTAGTCCGACGGACTTGTGTACACACGATCAGATAATCCGGCGGAACACATTTGTTGTCGGAAAATTTGAGAGCATGCACAGCCAACATTTGTTGTCGGAAATTTCAACAACAATTGTCCGATGGAGCGTACAGATGGTCGGATTATGCAACAAAACCCTTCCATCACACAATTGTTGTTGGAACAACCGATCATGTGTATGGGCCTTAGACTTGACAGGATGTGAGTCGCGCGGCGGCGACAGGCAGAGAGTCGTTGATTGTCGCCATTACTAGTCAAAAAAAAATATGTCCCCGGATTTCATTTGAAAAATGTGGTCACCTTACCTTAATGGTTTATATCATTCTTATCTATTGGTAATCTAATAGTAATCTGAAAGCATGGGTGAATTTTTATTGTTGTTTTGGGTGACAGCCAGGACTATATCCATGTGTCATGGGACCCTACAGCAAAACCATTAGGGAGGCTCTTTAATGATTTCTTTACTAGTTATCTAATGGTAATGGAATTGTCACTCTAAAGCACGGCTGAATTTTTAGTCTATTTTTGGGGTAAGAATCTATATCTATGTATGATGGGGCCCCAAAGCAAACCCAATAATAGTCCCCTAATGATTTATCTATGTGTTATCGAATGGTAACCTATTTGTCATCTGATGGTGTGGCAGAATTTTTGGCATTTTTTTTTTTGGTGTGGAGGTCATTGCTACCTGCAATGTATCCCAGTGTAGATCTGCCTCTAGATATATACAATGTATTGGGCAATCACAGCATTTCTAGCAATGTGATCACAGACCTCAGTATGGGACTAGTAGAACAATGTGACTAATCTCACTCTTCCTCTCAGTCATGTTACCATGTTATCAGCAGTTTGTGAATGATCTGACTACATGACCAGCGTGTGACCCCCGGGGTCATCCCTGTCTCCAGCACAGTCTAGGTTATCTCAGGTCCAGGAGACCCCGGTACTGATGACGAGGGAGACCTCCCTCCGTAGTGTCTGGCACTGGGATGGGGAAGGCACCACTTACTAACAGAAATAACAGGCCTGATAACCCCATTCAGGCACTGAGATAGTGCTGGATCCATACACTGAGAAAATACTATGTGCTTGGTAGAAATAAATTCCTGAGGAACCCCACCACAATCTCCTGCTGGATAACAAGCCTTCACATTCCACCAAAATGGCAGAGGGCCATCACATTGTGTGCTCAGCCATACCTCCCAGCTTTCTGAGATGAGAAAGAAAGGTGTCCCTTGAGCCCTAAGTATGTAGGCAGAGGACACATGTCCTGAAAGTTATGCAGTCCATTAGGAATATGTGTTTAAAAACATATTGTTCCCTTAGATTGTAAGTTTGCAGGACCCTCTTGTTTTGAATTGTACTGTTGGTGTAGTGTCTCCCTACATTATAAAGCACTGCGCAAACTGTTGTCGCTATATAAATCCTGTAAAATAATATTGGTTGAACCCAAAGGGGGTTTTTCACCACTACTTTTCCCTAATACTGGCTTTTAAAAAAAAAAACAATATAAAGGTTGGATGAAAGGTTTGGTGCAGCAGTGGCGGTGTGTCCATAGTGGGCGCATGAGCGCCGCCCCCTCTCTCCTGCACCCGTCATTTAACAATAGATATATATCCATGCATCACATGAATATATCAATTGTCGCTGCTGCTGCCCACTATTCAGGTGTCCGGCCCCTTGATGAGCGCCAGCCATCTGAATTACAGCGGTGGGTGTGTTTTGGAAGTGTCTGATTAGAGCCAGACGGTTAAACAGTGGGCGCATTGCTGTGCGTTCAAAACTGAAGTTTTTTCGGGAGCAGTGATTTTAATAATGCTTAAAGTGGCACAATAAAAGTAAAATATTCCTTTAAATTTTGTACCTGGGGAGTGTCTATTGTATGCCTGTAAATTGGCGCATTTTCCCCATGTTTAGAACAGTCCCGCTGCAAAATGATATTTCTATAGGAAAATAAGTAATTTAAAACTGCTTGTGGCTATAATGAATTGTCGGGTCCCACAATACACATAACAGTCATTGAAAAAAACAGCATGGGTTCGAAACAAAATGTAAAAAAAAAATGTGTGGGGTCCGCCCGAATTCCATACCAGGCCCTTCAGGTCTGGTATGGATTTTAAGGGGAACCCTGCGACAAAAAGGTCCCCCCAAAAATCCATACCAGACCCTTATCCAAGCACGCAACCACCTGGTAGGCCGCAGGAAAAAAAGGGGGACGAGAGAGCGCCCCCTCGTGACCCGTACCAGGCCAAATGCCATCAACATGGGGAGGATGCTTTGGGGTCCATGTTGATGGGGACAACCCTTGTCCGGTGGTTGTGGGGGTCTGCGGGCATGGGGCTTATCGGAATCTGGAAGCCCCCCTTAACAAGGGGACCCACAGATTCCGCTCCCATGTGAATTGGTAACAGGGTACATTGTATTTCTACCATTTCACAAAAAAAGTGTCAACAATTTTAAAAAACACAGGAGACAGCTTGGGACAAATATTTTATAAAAAAAAAATTCCAGCGATGTATATCCATCTCGAGTGCCAGGCCGAGGAAAAGAAAAACGCTGCCACGTTCCGATTCCGATCCGATTCCGCCCTCATGGGGAGCAGCCGCAAAATTACGCTACACTCGCCTTGACAGCTCTTAAATAGCTGAGGGGCGGGGCCGTGATGTACGTGGGGGACCCCACCCCCCTCTGACTCCACAGGGGTTTACTGCGGTGTCCCCGTGGCATCATGGGTGACTCCGCCCCTTCTGATGTCACAGGAAAGCCCCGTGGCATCAGAAGGGGCAGGGTCATCCAGGCACGTGACGGGTGGCCCTGCTCTCAGCTATTTAAGAGCTATTTTAGAGCTGTCACGGGTGTAGTGTCATTAGATGGGACCCTCCCGTGGAGGCGGATCATGGCAGCTTTTATTTTAATTTTTTCCCATATCCTCTGGTCGAGGATATACATCGCTGGATTTTTTTTTTAATAAAGGCTGTCTCCTGTGTTTTTTAAAAAAAAATGTACACTTGTTTTGTGAAATGGTAGGGGTACAATGTACCTGTTACTAATTCACATAGGGGGGCGGGATCTGGGGGTCCCCTTTGTTAAAGGGGGCTTCCAGATTCCGATAAGCCCCCTGCCCGCAGACCCCCACAACCACCGGGCAAGGGTTGTTGGGATGAGGCCCCATCAACATAGAGGCATGGTGCTTTGGACCCCAAAGCATCCTCCCAATGTTGAGGGCATGTGACCTGGTACGGTTTAGGAGGGGGGAGATCTCTCTTTCCCCCGCTTTTCCTGCGGCCAGGTTGCATTCTCGGATAAGGGTCTGGTATGGATTTTTGGGGGGACCCCCACGCCATTTTTTTTATTTTGGTGTGGGGTTCCCCTTAAAATCTGGTATGGATTTTGCGGGGGACCCCTACGCCATTTTTTTTTAAATTGCAGCAGAGTTCCCGTTAATATCCATACCAGACCTGAAGGGCCTGGTATGGAATTTGGGGGGACCCCCACGCAGTCATTTTTTTTAAATTTTGGTTCTAACCCATGCCGTTTTTTTTCAATTACTTTTATCTGTATTGCAGTACCAGACAATTAATTATAGCCGCAATCAGTTTTAAATGACTTTTTTCCTTTAGAAATGTCATTTTGCACCAAGACTGTTCTCAACACTGAATAAATGTGCCAATTTACAGGCATATTACAAACACCCCCAGGTACGAAATTTAAAGGAATATTTCATTTTAAGCATCATTAAAATCACTGCTCCCGAAAAAAAAATCAGTTTTTTAAACTTTTTAGCATTGATGCATGTCCCCTGGGGCAAATAAGCCTTTAAAATTAGCACTTTTGATTTTTCACGTTCGTGTCCCATAGACTTTAACGGTGTTGCATGTTCGAACACATTTTTTGCATGTTCTGCTGCGAACTGAACCGGGGGGGGTGTTCGGCTCATCCCTACTGATAGGTGCACTGCCCAGCCCCCTCCAGCCACAACAGCTGTCAGCCTCTCACAGACTTTTACAGGGTCCATGCGCCAAAGCTTCATGCACCAGGACTCAATGCCCAGTATGCATAAGGCTTTAAAAACACCTAGCGAAAATTCTTTCTTAGCTCTATATGATTTCATTTTGCGTTTCTAAAGCTTTCCATATCATGATGGCTAAGGACTGCCAAGGGCCAACCTACTGTCTAATGGGTCATTGGACATGGGGTGACAGCGCATAGAGTTTTCTTTCTAGGGTCTCATCCCTTGACTCCATACTCCAACGTGAAGAGAGAAGCACAAAAGTAGCCTTTTATGGCTCATAAAAGAATAAGTAAGTTGGCACTATTTACTCTTAATAAGAACAACTATAAGTTTAAGGCCGCGTACACACGATCAGTCCAAACCGATCGTGTGTGGGCCCCATCGGTCAGTTATCCTTCGGTCAAAAGAAAGAGAACTTGCTTTAAAATTTAACCGATGGGCGCCTAACTGCTGGGTTAAAACCGATCATTAGTATAAAAAGCCACGCATGCTCAGAATCAAGTTGACGCATGCTTGGAAGCATAGAACTTCGTTTTTTTCAGCACGTTGTTGTGTTTTATGTCACCGCGTTCTGACATGATCGTTTTTTTAACCGATGGTGTGTAGGCACATCAGACCATCAATCAGCTTCATCGGTTAACCGATGAAAACGGTCCTTCCTTCGGAGCGTTCTCATCGGATGAACTGATCGTGTGTACAGGGCCTAAGAGTTTGAAAAAGAAATATGTCTTTTGAAATATGGATAAATCCACCTCAGCTAGCCTTTACCGTATTTATCTGGCTGTAACGCGCCCTGTTGTATAGCGCGCACCCCCAACCTAGAAGGAAAATTCCTGTAAAAAAAAAAATAGTTACAGTTTGAATGCCCCTTGTCGGTGTCTTGCCCGATGTCAATCGCGTCCATCGACGGCCTTGTCAGGGTCCTTCTGCGGCCATCGTGGTGTCCTTCCTGCTCGATCCCCGCTTCCCGCGCTGTGTTCAAACCACTCCGCCGACATATACCGAGCGCAGTACACTCGGGTATAGTCGGGTAGGCTCGGCTCCTCTCGCGTAAAGGACGTACAGGACGCACAGGACGTGACCCCAAGCCTGCCCGACTATACCTGAGTGTACTGCGCTCGGTATATGTCGGCGCAGTGGTTCAAACACAGCACAGGAAGCGGGTATTGGTGTATATCGCACACCCATTATTTTGCTCCGATTTTCAGGGCAAAAAAGTGCGCGGTATACGCCGATAAATACGGTATTCATAAATGCTGCAGAATGGCAGTTAATGGTAAGTGTGCAATAAAATATTTTTCTGAATATAATAAGCAGTAGAATTGAAGTCCCTTATAACCTTGATTTATGGGTTTGGTATGTTATTTTGTCAGTCGGAGCGATTGCAGTCGCCTGTCTCTCACACTCTACTATCAAAGTCTACCAATCCAGGATTTCCAGGAACACTTCCTCATTGTTCCTTGTGGTTCCTGCTCTTTCTTATCACTGAGAAACTTTCCTGTTTTCTTGTCCCTCTCATCCCCTTCAGTGTTCAGTATGACAGGGAGACTGGGTTCCTTCCATCGGCCTCCTAGCTGGCCCCAGACATGGAGTCTCAAGGCTGACATGCTGGAACTGGATGGTGCCGCCATGACGGAAGAGGGACAAGACGGAGAGCTGAGGGGATCATCCAAACAACTCTGCGGCATCCCAAACTATTGATTCAGGATGGATGTCACTTTGTCACTTTCGTTATCTTGGCACGTATATCTTAATTCTTCACTGTCAACAAATTGGGGAGGAGGGGGGCACCATTGATGAGCAAATTATTTTGAAGGAAATTATTTATTCTTGGTAAATTCAAAAAACACCATCTAAAATGAAGGTACTTCTTTATTAGCAATCTAAAATCCAGTTTTTTCACATATTCAGCTTTTTATGCTTTTACATCTGAAAAAGAAGACTTCTGAAGACCAGAATTGTTTTGTGTGGTATTGCAAAACTAAAATAAAGAAGTATGATCATCTTGCGGGAGGTCTCTGCCACCCTTTTACAGGACATTTACTCTACAGTTGTCCATTATTGACTGTCTCTTTGTGGGGGGGGGGGGGGGGTTGATTTACTAAAGGCAAATAGTTGCTCCTGAGCTTAGTAAATGAGGGGAAGCTCTGCTGGCTTCTATTATCCAATCACGCGCAAGCAAAAATGCTGTTTCTTTTATTTTCCTTGCATGTGATTGGGTATTTTATGTACAGTGATGCTTTACCTCATTTATTAAAGGGGTTGTAAAGGGAAAAAAATCATAATAAGCATGCTTTACCTGCAGACATTACTCTTTTCACTTCCTCATTGTTTGTTTTTGCTCAGAAGTTGCTCTATTTCTTCTCTGTTCTGTTCACTTCCTGCTTGTCTGATTTTACTCACCACCGTGAAGGGAGGCTTTACTGCGGTGGACAGTGACGTGCTCGCCCCCTCCTGGGAACTACATCTGTGCGGCAGGACGCTCTCTACGTGTTAGAGACTTCAAGGAGGTGTAAATTACTGGTCATGCCGCGAATCATACTGGGAAATGTAGTTCTTACATGAACGAGTGCCGCAAGCCAGGAAGTGAATGAGAGAACAGAAACTAGAACGCCGGAGGTGATATAGATGAAGGAATTTAATAGGTGTTTTACTCGTTTTTTGCAGACATTCATTGCAGACATTCAAATTTTTCCTTTACAACTCCTTCAATCTCTGGAGCAACTGCATTTGCAGATTGTCCAGAATATAATCAAAAAAGTTGCTACCCATACATCACATAGAAAGCAAGATTCCCGGGTGGTCGACCCACAGTCGCTGGCTGAGAAGAGTAATGAAGAAAAAATGATCCGCACTCCGGTCGTTGCTCTTAAAAAAGTGTAGTGTTTATTAACAAGCCACGGTGGACAAACGCAAATAGGAATGGTTGACGCATTTCAACCTATAAGGCCTTAGTCATAACCACTTTACAGGCATCAAAGTTTCAT
Organism: Rana kukunoris; assembly: GCA_029574335.1. Classification (NCBI taxonomy): domain Eukaryota; kingdom Metazoa; phylum Chordata; class Amphibia; order Anura; family Ranidae; genus Rana; species Rana kukunoris. Next base: position 48,288,205 of record CM056052.1, on the reverse strand, counting down.
GTCTATGTAGTTATGACTAAGGCCTTATAAAAAAGAATTAATAAAAATGCCATAAAACTATGCCCTATTTTGTAAACGCTATACATTTTGTGCAAACCAATCAATAATCGCTTATTGCGATTTTTTTTACCAAAAATATGTAGAAGAATACGTATCAGCCTAAACTGAGGGAAAAAAATATTTTATATATTTTTTGGGGAATATTTATTATAGCAAAAAGTAAAAAATATTGAATTTTTTCAAAATTGTCACTCTATTTTTGTTTATAGCGCAAAAAAAAAAACCCGCAGAGGTGATCAAATACCACCCAAAGAAAGCTCTATTTGTGGGAAATAAGACTCCAATTTTGTTTAGGAGCCACGTCGCACGACCGCGCAATTGTCAGTTAAAATGGCGCAGTGCCGAATCACAAAAAGGGGCCAGGTCCTTAACCACTTGACCACTGGGCACTTAAACTCCCTTAATAACCAGATCAATTTTCAGCTTTCGGTGCTCTCACAATTTGAATGACAATAACTCAGCCATACAACACTGTAACCAAATGAAATTTGTCCTTTTTTTCCCCACAAATAGAGCTTTCTTTTGGTGGTATTTGATCACCTCTGTGGTTTTTATTTTTTTTCGCTATAAATGAAAAAAGAATGAAAATTTTGTAAAAAAAATAATTTTTCTTCATTTCTATTATACAATTTTGCAAAAAAGTAATTTTTCTTCAAAAATGTAACCTAAAATGTATACTGCTACATATCTTTGGTAACAAAACGAAAACAAATTTGGATATTATTTAGTCTGGGTGAAAGTTACTGAATTACTGAAAATGTATCAATTTGATCACATCTGATGTACTGACAGCTTCTCTCATTTCTTAAAACCCTAACATGCCAGAAAAGTACAAATACCCCCAAAATGACCCCTTTTTGGAAATAAGACATTCCAAGGTATATAGAAAGAGGCATTGTGAGTTTTTTGAAGTTGTCATTTTTTCTCACAATTCTTTGCAAAATCAAGATTTTTTTTTTCCCCACAAAATTTTCATATTAGTGGGTTATTTCTCACACACAGCATATGCATACCACAAATTACACCCCAAAACACATTCTGCTATTCCTCCTGAGTATGGCGATACCACATGTGTGAGACTTTTACACAGCGTGGCCACATACAGAGGCCCAACATGCAGGGAGCACCATCAGGCGTTCTGGAACACCCAGACCAATTCTGACTTTCCTCTCCTACATGGAAAAATCATCATTTATTTGCTAGAAAATTACATAGAACCCCAAAACATTATATATGCTTTTTTAGCAAAGACCCTAGAGAATACAATGGTGGTCGTTGCAACTTTTTATCGCGCATGGTATTTGCACAGCAATTTTTCGAACGCGTTTTTTTTGGAAATAAAACAATTTTGTGCTTTAAAAAAAAAAGAACAGTAAAGTTAGCCCAATGTTTTTGCATAATATGAAAGATGAAGTTAGGCCGAGTAAATAGTTACCCAACATGTCACCCTTCAAAATTGCACACGCTTGTGTAATGCGCCAAACTTCGCTACTTAAGAATCCCTATAGGTGACGCTTTAAATGTTTTTACTGGTTACATCTTTTTAGTTGGAGAGGAGGTCTAGGGCCAAAATTATTGCTCTCGCTCTAACGTTCACAGCGATGCCTCACATGTGTGGTTTTTCATATGTGGGCGGGACTTACGTGTGCAGTTGCTTCTGTATACGAGCACACGGGTACAGGGGCGCTGTGAATTTTTATTTTTATTGTTCATTTTACTTTATTTATTTTAGTTTGACATGTTTTTCCCCAAAAATAAATGTTTTGATTACTTTTATTCCTATTACAAGGAATGTAAACATCCCTTGTAATAGGAATATAGCATGACAGGTCCTCTTTACAGTGAGATATGGGGTCAATAGGACCCCACATCTCACCTCTAGGCTGGGAAGCCTGAAAAAAAAACGATCGCAAAGTATTGCAGAGTATTGCGCAGAGAGTATTGCAGAGTATTGTGCAGGGAGTATTGCAGAGTATTGGGCAGGGAGTATTGCAGAGTATTGCGCAGGGGGTATTGCAGAGTATTGTGTCGGGGGTATTGCAGAGTATTGTGTCGGGGGTATTGCAGAGTATTGTGCCGGGGGGTATTGCAGAGTATTGTGCCGGGGGGTATTGCAGAGTATTGCGCCGGGGGGTATGGCAGAGTATTGCGCCGGGGGGTATTGCAGAGTATTGTGCCGGTGTTATTGCAGAGTATTGTGCCGGTGTTATTGCAGAGTATTGTGCCCGGGGTATTGCAGAGTATTGTGCCGGGGATATTGCAGAGTATTGTGCTGGGGTATTGCAGAGTATTGTGCGGGGGCATTGCATAGTATTGTTCAGAGTACTGCGCAGGGGGTACTGCAGAGAATTGCACAGGGGGTACTGCAGAGTATTGTGCAGGGGGTACTGCAGAGTATTGTGCAGGGGTACTGCAGAGTACTGGCCGGGGTATTGCAGAGTATTGCGCTGGGAGTATTGCAGAGTATTGAGCAGGGAGTATTGCAGAGTATTGTGCAGGGGGTATTGCAGAGTGTTGCGCAGGAAGTATTGCAGAGTATTGCCCAGGGGGTATTGCAGAGTATTGCGCAGGGGGTATTGCAGAGTATTGTGCAGGGGGTATTGCAGAGTATTGTGCAGGGGGTATTGCAGAGTATTGCGCAGGGAGTATTGCAGAGTATTGCGCAGGGTGTATTGCAGAGTATTGCGCAGGGGGTATTGCAGAGTATTGCACAGGGGGTATTGCAGAGTATTGCGCAGGGAAGGAAGAGTATTGCAGGGGTTAATGCAGGGATGGCTGGATCTGTGACTGCAATAGTCACAGATCCAGCCACAGCGCTGCTGACACCCGCGCTCTCCTCTCACACTGTACAGAGAGACGAGGGAGGAACCGGCGTCATTTGTTTACATGTGATCGCTCCATCATTGGACGGAGCGATCACGTGGTAAACGGCCGCTATCAGCTGCAATTTACCGCGATCCGTGATCCGCCGGGTGCCCGGGACCCAACGGTCACGGACATTCCCGTGTGCGCGCCCCAGGGGCCGCGCGGGAGAGCGACTCTGGGAGGACGTTACATAACGTCCACCCAGAGTTAAGGAACCACCTTGCAGACATTTTTTTACAGCCTGCGGTGGTTAAGTAGTTAGCCTGCATATTGATCCGGGTCTTAAGCGGTTAATTACGGGCCTTTTTTTGCAATTTGCCACTGCGTCAATTTAACTGACAATTGCACGGTTGTGCGACGCTGTACCCAAACAAACAACGTCCTTTTTTCCCCACAAATAAAACTTTCTTTTGGTGGTATTTGACCACCTTTTTATTTTTTGTGCTATAAACAAAAAAAGACCGACAATGTAAAAAAAAACACGTTATTTTTATGTTTTTGCTATAATAAATATACCATCAAAAAAATTACAAAATGTATTTCTTCCTCAGTTTAGGCCAATATGTATTCTTCTACATATTTTTGGCAAAAAAATTGCAATAGCGTTTTTTTGTGCACAAAAGTTATATAAACAAAGCGATTACGCCTGTGTAAATGTTGTTAGACCGACGGGCGTTTTTACGCTAGTGTCAAAATGAAAAAACACGTTATTTTTACGCCTTGTTTTGCGGCCACTGACTTCCTGTTGTTTTTACCGTAGGGTATGCTAAAGCTTTTGCCTGCAATCCACAAAATTTCCATCAACGCAATCTCTTAAAATCTTTTTTTTCCGTTTCATTACCTGCTTTTTGCTGGTCTAATATTAAAGCCCATGTTGTATTTCGAATTTCCGTTTTCATGTCTTTTATTATTTTTTAGGCCAATAGGAATGTTCGTAAACGCCGCTACTCAAACAACGAATGACGTCACGACGTGATTTCGCGCTGCACGGGAAATGAACAGAGCATGCGCAGTTCGATCGTCGCGGGGACGGCTTAATTTAAATGCTTCACGCCCCCTAATCACGTATTTCGATTGCGGAAAAAATACGACACAAAGCGTTACCTGAATTGAGTCTGGTGAAATACGGCAGCGGTATTTCGATTGCAGCGGAATATTACGTCTTTGTGAATTGCCCCATAGCGTCTACAAAATATGGGATAGATTTATGGCAATTTATTAGGATTCTCTTTTTTTTTTACTAGTAATAGCAGTGATCATTTTTTTAGCAGGACTGTGACATTGTGGTGGACAGATCGGGCACATTTGATATTTTTTTGGGACCAGTGACGCTATAAAAATGCACTGATTACTGTATTAATGACACTGGCAGGGAAGGGGTGATCAAGGGGGTTAAATGTGTTCCCTATGGAGTTGTTTCTAACTGTGGGGGGGGGGGTGGTGGATTGACTGAGAGTACAGAGAAATCGCTTGTTCCTAATCACTAGGAACAGACGATCTCTCTGTACTGCCCTAGCAGAATGGGGATCTGTTTGTTTACATTGACAGATCCCCGCCTGGCTCTCTGTGGAGCGATCGCGGGTGGCCGGTGGACATTGTGGCAACCAGCCACATGCATCAGCTTCCCTGCCGTGCCTGCTGTAAAACTGGCCAGTGTACAGCTACGGCAATCGCGGGAACGAGCCGACCTGCCGCAGTATAATGACGGTGGCTGGTCGGCAAGTGGTTAAATAAAGAATAAAAAAAAAGGAGGATCAAAGAAATTATCACAAATCAACGTCAGTGTTCTGGGCACATTCTAAATAGCTAGTTGCATTCTTAGGATGTATAAGGAGGTGATTCCTGCATTAGTAAGAGGTTGTGGCAGCTGCTTATCCCCATGCTGTGGCCTTTTGAGATGGGCTCAAATTGTGACATGCTACTATGCAATCTGGCTACCCTTACTCAGCACCACAGGCCATCCGACCTTTCCTGCTTAGATTTGGTGGTGACATAATTTTTGTTATAATCAGGCACAGCACGGTCATGTAGAGCCCTATTGGGGTAAGGGTGTAATCTACTTAGTTCCCTCTAGGGGTCCCCGCACACTACGATAGTGGGGACTAAGCACAAAAAGACACTGGATCTGTTAAATATGTATTAATATATATATATATATATATATATATATATATATATATATATATATACTGTATATACAGGGCTCAAAATTTCAAGTCCTGAGCTACTAGCCAGGCCTCAAGAGTTACTCTCCACCAGTTGCCCCACCTAATTCATACACTGCCTGCGCCTAATTGCACCTGTAAACAATCCAGCGCTGAGATCCACACAACTGCATAGCCATTGACACCATAGCACAGCGCACAGTTGTAATTTTCGCAATCCTCCACCTCACTCATTACTCCCTGCTCTCCAGCTACATTGGTCGGGGGGGGGGGGGGGGGGGCAGGCTCAGAGAGGTCATACTGTTAGGTTCCATGGCTTAATGAGGATTGTAAGGAGAGCACCTGTGTACTGCTCTGCCTGTGCGCGGCTCACCAGACTACTTTTCCCAAACATGCACCTTTAAGTGTAGGCACAGATTGGAGGGAGATTGGTCATGTAGCCCTGTCATCACTCGCCCCCAGCTTAAATCCACTCGCCAAATGCTAGTAGGCGAGTGGAAATTTTGAGGGCTGATTCATATATATATATATATATATATATATATATATATATATATATATATACTATAATCAATCTTATTCTCAGTTTACATTTTAAAGATTTTAATTCTGTGTGAATGGCACTGTCCTAATCGGCGCGACGCTGCAGCGCTGCACCGATTTCAAAAAGTTGTTTCTGTACTACTTTTTGCGATTTCGACCCGTAATTTACATTGACATCTGTGCAGAAACTGCACAGATGTCTCTGTAATCATGGCCGAAATCAGGACTGACTTCAATCAGTATTGTGCCATCAATTGTCACCACTGTGCCATGCCATCAAACGCAGCCACTGTGCAATCAATTGTCACCACTGTGCCCTTAAACCACTTGCTTACTGGGCACATACACCCCCCTCCTGCCCAGGTGAAATTTCAGCTTCCGGCACTGGGTCGCTTTAACTGACAATTGCGCGATCGTGCGACATGGCTCCCAAACAAAATTTAGGTCCTTTTTTCTCCACAAGTAGAGCTTTCTTTTGGTGTTATTTGATCGCCTGTGCGCTTTTTATTTTTTGCGCTATAAACAAAAAAGTGCGACAATTTAAAAAAAAATACAATATTTTTTACTTGTTGCTATAATAAATATCCCAATTTAAAAAAAAACACATTTTTTTTCCTCAGTTTAGGGCGATAGGCAATAAACGACTGGTTTGCGCAAAAGTTATAGCGCTTACAAAATAGGGGACAGAATTATTTTTTTTTTTATTTATTTTTTTACTAGAAATGGCGGTGATCTGCAATTTTTATTGGTACTGCGACGTTACGGCGGACACATTTGACAAATTTTTGGCGCCATTCACATTTATACTGCGATCAGTGCTATAAATATGCACTAATTACTGTATAAATGTGACTGGCATTGAAGGGGTTAACACTAGGGGGTGAGGAAGGGGTTAAATGTGTATCCTAGGTGTGTTCTAACTGTGGGGGGAGGGGGGTGACCGATCTGTGTCCCTATGTACAAGGGACACAGATCGGTCTCCTCCTCAGAGAAAGGACGCTGTCTCTGTGTAAAACGGCAATGAGAGATGATCTCATATGTTTACATATGAGATCATCTCTCATTCGCCGCACAGATCGCATCGCAAACGGCCACTCTGATTGGCCGTTCGCCGCGATCTGTGATTGGCTGTGTCCAAGGGACACGGCCAACACAGAGCTTCCCCGCAGCGCGCTCTGGAGCACACGCTGGGAACGCCCAGAGGGGCGGCAGTCAAAAGACGGCGGCTTGGATATTCAGACCCGCGATGTAGCCGTCATTCGGCTATAGCGCTGGTCTGAAGTGGTTAATGGTCGCCACTGTGGCAATTGTCCCCACTGTGGCAATTGTCCCCACTGTGCCTATTGTCCCCACTGTGCCTATTGTCCCCACTGTGCCTATTGTCCTCACTGTGCCCTGTAAAGTGCTCCTCCCCCCCCCCCGCCTGGCACTTACCTTTACTGGAGTCAGGCATCCACGTCCCACGATGTCTTCTCCCGCCCTCGATGACTGAAAGGCGTCTCAGCCAATCAGGTTACCGGTAGCCAGAACCGGCCAACCTGATTGGCTGAGACGCCTGTCAGTCTTATCCAAGGAGCGCACAGCCTGTGCGCTCCGAGGATAAGCTTTCGGGACCTGAGGGCTGTAGTGGGAAAGCCTATTAGAGCTGTTGGCTCTGATAGACACTTCCGTACAGCCAACCAGCTGCCGTTATTCAGATGGCCGGACATGAGTGCCGACCATCTGAATAGAACAGCGGCAGCGGCAATAATAACATAGATTCGTGCAATGCATTAATCTATGTTATTAGACTCAGTGGCGGTGAGAGCCAGAGGGGGCGGCGCTCCAGCGCCCTCTTTGGACGAACCACCACTGATTGTAACTGTACAGTCTCCTCTTTATTTTCTAAAGTACAGTGCAGTGTTGGCGTTATAAATCAATAATTAAACATAATACAGTAAAACCTTGGTTTGAGAGTGTTTTGCAAGACAAGCAAAATGTTTTAATAAATTTTGCCTTGATATACAAGCAATTTCTTGATATAAGAGTAGCGTCATGTCACAACTGAGTATAAAAAAGAAGAGAGGAGCCTCTAAGTGTAGCAATATGGTTACCAGTGGCGGCCCGCCCATATGGGCGCACGGGCGCCGCCCCCCCTCCCGCAGTCACAAAAAAAAAAAAAGAATTAAAAAAAAAAAAAAACGGGCCCTTTAAGAACTTTTATTTGGCTAAAATGTCATTTTGACATTTTAGCCGAAGTTCTGGCGGCCGTCTATAGAGGGCGCTGCAGCGCCACCCCCTCTCGCAAGTAACACACGTTCAATGCTATGCATTGGACGTGTGTTACTGTTGCCAGCTGCCTGGTCTATTCGTATAACCGGACATGGGACGCCGGTTACCCGAATAGCGACAGCTGGTTGGCTGAGGGGAACTGCCTATCAAAGCCAGTGGCTCTGATTGGCTTTTCCAGTCCCGCCCTCCGGCTCTCGGAAGTCTATGCTCGGAGCGCAGACAATCTGCGGTCCTTGCATTAGACTGACAGCCGTTTCAGCCAATCAGGTTCCCGGATTCTGGTTTTCAGGAACCTGATTGGCTGAAGCTTCTCCAGGGCGGCAGAAGACATCGAGGGAGGACATGGAAGCGTCAGGTAAGTGATTTTTTTACAGGGAAAGGGGCAGCATGGGGCACAGTGGCAGCATGGGGCACAGTGGCAGCATGGGGCACAGCGGCAGCATGGGGCACAGCGGCAGCATGGGGCACAGTAGAAGCATGGGGCACAGTGGCATCATGGGGCACAGAGGCAACAATGAGCACAGTGACTGCATTTGATGGCATGGCAGAGAGGTGACAATTGATGGCACAGTGACTGCGTTTGATGGCATGGCACAGTGGTGACAATTGATTGCACAGTGACTGCATTTGATGGCATGGCACAGTGGTGACAATTGATGGGCACAGTAGCTGCTTTTGATGGCATGGCACATTGGTGACAATTGATGGCACAGTGGTGGCGTTTGATGGCATGGCACAATTAGTGACACAAGTGGTGACAATTGATGGCACAGTGACTGCAAATGATGGCATAGCACATTGGTGACAATTGATGGCACAGTGACTGCATATGATGGCATGGCACATTGGTGACAATTGATGGGCACAGTAGCTGCATTTGATGGCATGGCACAGTGGTGACAATTGATGGCACAGTGGCTGCATTTGGTGGCATGGCACAGTGGCTACATTTGGTGGCATGGCACAGTGGCTGCATGTGATGGGCACAGTGAGGCTGCAATATTTTTTTTTCCATTTGCGCCCCCCCAAAAATTTTGAGCACCAGCCGCCACTGATGGTTACATTTAATGAAGGTACAACATTTAGTAACTTCTTGCTACACTTAGAGGTGCCTCTCTTCTCTTTTATACCCTGTAAAAAAATGCCTTGATATAAAAGTGCTGTGCATTACAAGCATGTTTCTGGAACGAATTGTGCTCGCAAACCAAGGTTTTACTGTAATGCAGTTTTCCAGCCAGCTTCTGTGGCCTTTAATCAGGATTACCACTAGGTGGCAGTGTGACCCAACATTAAGCCCACTGATCCAGTCTCCAGTAATGTTAGAATTTACTAATACTTAATAGCCATGAACCACCAAGCCATAAGAAAACTTACTATACAATTAAAACCAAGGTTGAGACTTATGAACATAGTAAAATACCATATAAACATCCACAGGAAAGGGCAGGGTAAAACTGCTTTTTTTTTAGCCCTCTAGACCTAATCAAGCATTTAACCCTTTGCAGAGCAAAGGCAGCTTCACCACAAAGGAGGATTTTCCTTTTCCCTGAAATTTCAGGCTGCAACAGGCTTCCTATGCATAACACTGGGCCGGGTTTACTAAAGGGTATGAGTGTACAGCAGTGAATTAGATGAGTGCAAACAAGCACTGTGTCAGGATTTATTCCACCGAGTGATGAGCACATACAGGCATGCACAGGCCACATATATATATATATATATATATATATATATATATATATATATATATATAAATGCACATGTCATAAACAAATAAAACCATACAGTGTGCACAGCTGTAAATAAAAAAAAAATAAGGGCCTCTTTTAGGGGGTTTCTAAGTGTTTAAGTGTAACTTTATTTTTTATTATCTTTTTTTTTTTTTTTTTTTTACTAAAACCTTATATCACATATGGGACAAAAGGTCTCTTATGTGATATAAACTCCTTGTGACATGTTCACTTTAATGGGACATCAGAAGTCTTTTAGACCCAGTGGCATCGCTACGGGGGACGGGGTGCGGGCTGCACCTGGATGACACCCTCCGCCCGACAAAAGCTTTCTAGTCCCAGTTGGCGTGATGTCATGAATCAGGATTCAGAGGCCAGTAGCGCGGGATTGAACAGAAGAAGATGCTGCCGATATGACCTGTAGCCAGAACCAGTGGTGGTCTGTTCATTAGAGGCACACGGGCACTGCCCTCCCTATCCATGCGTCCGGCCCCCTGATCTGCATACAGGGCACCGGACCATGGATTACAATAGGCTCTAATAGGCTTCAAAAAAGGGTGGGCTTGGGGTGCAGAGCAATGTGTCCTGAACCCACCCAGTTGTGTGGTAATAGAAAAAGAATATTTGCTAGTCTCACACTAATTCTTCCCCCGACCAATCAGAAAGCGGGTCCTGAGACCCATCACCAATAGGCTAAAAGGACAGGACACAAGTGCTGGAAGGGGGCTTTGCTGCCGCCTGAAGGGGGGATTTGGCACCCCCCTCAAAAAAAGAAAAAAAAATGCTGCCATTGGGTCTAACCCATGTGCACTGCAAGTGAGTAATCACATAACTGCCTTAACTCTATACAGTGCCTTATCTAGGGCAATGTTTGTCAACTCCAGTCCTCAAGTACAGGTCATGTTTTCAGGCTTCCCATTATTTTGCACAGGTGATTTGATCATTTTCACTGCCTTAGTAATTCCCACAGCCATTTCATCTGAGGGAAATACTGAAAACATGACCTGTTGGGAATGATTGAGGACTGGAGTTGATAAACATCGAACTAGGGCACTGTTGTGTTACCTTGTCTTAGCTGTGTGAACCGGTTGAAGTAGTTAACGCTTTGGGGAGGGTATATAATTTACAATGGTAACCAACACAGTGTTTCTCAACTCCAGTCCTCAAGGTGCCCCAACAGGTCATGTTTTCAGGATTTTCCCCAGATGAAACGGCTGTGATAATTACTAAGGGCCCTTTCACACTGGTGCTTTTTTGCCGCGTTTTCTCGGTAAAAATAGCGCTATTAAAACGCTCATAAAATGCTCCCCATGCCCCTCTCCATTGAAATGAATTAAAAAACGCTGTAAAAACGCAGTAAAATGCGGTAAAATCGTGGTGTTTGCCGCGATTTTAATTGCGGAAAAAACACTGAGATTTTGCCACGATTTTATCACGTTTTTACCGCGTTTTTAATTAATTTCAATGGAGGGGGGCATGGGGGGCGTTTTAATAGTGCTATTTTTACCGCGAAAACGCGGCAAAAACGCGGGAAAAACGCACCAGTGTGAAAGGGCCCTAAGGCAGGGATACTGATAAAGTTAACTATGCAAAATAATGAAAAGCCTGAAAACATGACCTGTTGGTGCGCCTTGAGGACTGGAGTTGAAAAACACTTCACTAACATATTAGTGACCAGTGACAATTACTGTACTGCTTTTAGTGGCAGTGGCACCATCAGTGTTAAGGCCGTTTCACACTTGTGCATTTTTCCCGCGTTTTTCCCGCGTTTTCACGGTAAAAATAGCGCTATTAAAATGCTCATAAAATGCTCCCCATGCCCCTCTCCATTGAAATGAATTTAAAAATGCGGTAAAAACGCTGTGAAAACGCGGTAAAAATGCTGTAAAACGCGGTAAAATCGCGGTGTTTTGCCGCAATTTTAATCGCGGAAAAAACAGAGATTTTGCCGCGATTTTACCGCGTTTTACCGCGTTTTTACCGCGTTTTTAATTCATTTCAATGAAGGGGGGCATGGGGGCATTTTAATAGCGCTATTTTTACCGCGAAAACGCGGGAAAAACGCACCAGTGTGAAAGGGCCCTTAATGAACCCATTTATGCTGCAACTTGAAGGGGTTTATTAACACTGACACTAGTGCCAATAATGCAGCACAAAGGGGTTAATTAATTGCCACTGGTCACCAATGTGTCAGTGAGTACATTAAGCCCCTCCATGTTGCATATTACAATACAAATGGCATTGTAAATTAATTAACCCCTCCCCCCAAAGAGTTAAAGGGGTTGTAAAGGGGGGAAAAAATCCCTAAATAGCTTCCTTTACCTTAGTGCAGTCATCCTTCACTTACCTTATCCTTCCATTTTGCTTTTAAATGTCCTTATTTCTTCTGAGAAATCCTCACTTCCTGGTCTTCTGTCTGTAACTACACACAGTAATGCAAGGCTTTCTTCCTGGTGTGGAGAAAGCCTCTTGAGGGGGAAGGGGGCGAGCAGGAGTGTCAGGACGCCCACTAACACACAGCTCCTTTCTTTATCTGCAAAGTAGAGAGTGTCCTTACACTCCTGCTCGCCTCCTCAAGAGGCTTTCTCCACACCAGGGAGAAAGCCTTGCATTACTGTGTGGAGTTACAGACAGAAGAACAGGAAGTGAGGATTTCTCAGAAGAAATAAGGACATTTAAAAGCAAAATGGAAGGATGAGGTAAGTGAAGGAGGACTGCACTAAGGTAAAGGAAGCTATTTAGGGAAATAATTAGGGATGAGCTTCGTTTTCGAGTAGAACTCATGTTCGACTCGAACATTGCCTGTTCGCCGAACAGCGAACTATTTGGGATGTTCGCGGCAAGTTCGTGTGAACTTTAGAACCCTGTTAAAGTCTATGGGACTCGAACGTTTGAGATCTAAAGTGCTAATTTTAAAGGCTAATATGCAAGTTATTGTAATAAAAAGTGTTTGGGGACCCGGGTCCTGTCCCAGGGGAGTGTTTGGGGACCTGGATCCTGCCCCAGGGGACATGTATCAATGCAAAAAAAGTTTTAAAAACTGCAGTTTTTTTGGCAGCAGTGATTTTAATAATTCCTTTAAGTGAAACAATAAAAATGAAATATTCCTTTAAATTTCGTACCTAGGGGGGTGTATAGTAAGCCTGTAAAGTAGCGCTTGTTTCCTGTGCTTAGAACTGTCCCTGCACAAAGTGTCATTTCTGAAGGAAAAAAAGTAATTTAAAATCACTCGCGGCTATAATGAATTGTCGGCTCCCGGCAATACAGAGAAAAGTCATTCATAAAAAAAAAAAATGTGTGGGGGGCACAGGAAACAAGCGCTACTTTACAGGCATACTATACACCCCCAGGTACGAAATTTAAAGGAATATTTACATTTTATTGTTTCACTTTAAGCATTATAAAAATCACTGCTCCTGAAAAAACGGCAGTTTTTTAAAACTTTTTTTGCATTGATACATGTCCCCTGGGGCAGGACTCGGGTCCCCAAACACTTTTTAGGACAATAACTTGCATATTAGCCTTTAAAATGAGTACTTTAGATTTCAAACGTTCGAGTCCCATAGACTTTAACAGGGTTCTAAAGTTCACACAAACTTTTGGTCTGTTCGCAGGTTCTGGTGCGAACCGAACCCAGGGGTGTTCGGCTCATCCCTAGAAATGATTTTACCTTTACAACCCCTCTAATTTTTTACGTCAAATTTTCTATTTAGTTTCAGTCATACTCTTTTGACTTGGTGGTAATTTAGCATTTTAGTTCTAGCCATATTTTACACATCTCAATTGTTTTCATTGCATTTTAGTAGAATAAAATAGTATTAATTTAGTTGACGAAGATGTTTTAGTTGATGAAAATAACACTGGTACACACACTGTAGACTCTGCAGTAAAGTGCTGTAGCAGCTGGAATTGTGTGTTTAAAACTTCCCTTTTTAGGTGAATATTGCCACAAAGCAGTTTTTCTTTGGGCAATTTATTTTTATCTTGTTATCCTTGGTAAGATTTTTGCTTTAAGTTTTAGAAATTGGACAGACTGAGCGACTTTACCGTTACCAGAAAAGGACAGTTGCTACTTATCAGTACATTTCCTTGGAACGGATTCCATTATTATGGTTGGGAGTGGGACCCATGCTCGGTGCGGCTTCTATTAGTATGGTTGGGACCCGTCCTCAGTACGGCTCCCATTATTATGGTATGGACCCATCTTCGGTACGGCTCCCATTATTATGGTTGGTGGTATCTGCAAGTAGTTGTTTGTCTCCGAGTCGGTATTTTTTGCAGCTGGAGGCCTAAACATTTACAGTGGTTACGCAGGTACTAGAAGTAGATGCCCATAAGGACCTACCCCCAGTTTCATACCAGGCCCTTCAGGTCTAGTATGGATTCGGAGGGGACCCCACGCCAATTAAAAAAAAAAAACAATGCTCCTCTAAAATCCATACCAGACCCTTATCCGAGCATGACACCCTATGTCACAAGGGGCAGGCACTCGGGGCGACGTCCATGTCCAAATAAGAGGCGCCAGTCAGCAGGGAACATAAGCATCGAGGAAGACAGCTTCGTGACAAGACCAGCTTTTCTTTGTTTTTTGGCCAGTACAACGAAAGGAGGAGGAAGAACATGACGACACCAGGAGATGACAACTTGGGGAGAAAACGGCCGTGGAAGAAAGCGATGGCACCAGGAGAGATGCCACCGGGAGAGAGAACACTGGGAGAGACTGCGACTCAGAGCTATTTTACTAATAAAGGAATTGTCAAAAACTGCCTGTTTTTTTAACTTTTCACTGCTTTTAAGGTGAATGGGTAGGGGTACAATGTACCCGATACCCATTCACATAGGGTGGGGGACCAGGATCTGGGAGTGCTCTTGTTAAAGGGGGCTTCCGGATTCCGATAAGCCCCCCGCCCACAGACCCTGACAACCACCAGGCAAGGGTTGTCGGGAAGAGGCCTTGTCCTCATCAACATGGGGGCAGGGTGCTTTGGGGTAGGGGGGGTGCAGAGGCATTTTGAGGGCATGCAGTCTGGTATAGTTCAGAAGGGGGGGGCACTTGCACGTCCCCTCCCTTTTTTGACCTGCCGGCGGCATGCTCGGATAAGGGTCTGCTATGTTTTTTGTTTTTTTTTCTGTGGGGGGCCCCTCTGAATCCATACTAGACGCAAAGGGCCTGGTATGGAACTGGGAGAGGGGGGCCCCATGACCTTTTTTTTTTTTTTTTTGCAATTCTTTAATTTTTTTCCTTTAGCTTTCAGTGGGGAACCCCCATTGACAGCTGATGACTGAATGGTTGCTAAGGACGCAACGGCCGGCTTGAACTTGGGTTCAACTCTGTCTTGGGTTTCAAGTGTTATTTCTTAAGAAAGGGTTAGTAGTGGAGCAGTGTTTAAGGAGTCAGGAGAACAAAGCATCTTTTTATACCGGGTAAAATTTGGGGCTGAATTTGGACCTTAAGGCCGTGTACACACGGCAGAGAACCTCGACGGGCAGAACACATCGTTCCGCCCGTCGAGGTTCCCTGCCGGCCGTCGAAATCGGCGACCCGCCCGTCGGGAATGGCAACCAGCCATTCTTCCAGGCGGGCCGTCGAGCAAATAGAGAGCGTGTTCTCTATTTCTGCTCGACGGGCTTCCCGACGGGAAGCTCGCCGAGAGCGTACACACGGCCGAGGTCCTCGCTGGAATGCAGCTTCCAGCGAGGTTCTCGCTGGTTTCCAGCGAGAACCTCGGTCGTGTGTACGCCGCCGAAATGGACCAGAAGGCGCACAGGACCCCTGTGCAATTTGCACCGGAACCTCCTCGGAGATGTGTGAACCGACTCCATAGAGAGCTGCTCACAATCTCATTAAATGCACATTGGAAAACCCTTATCCAATTTGCAATATTTTACAAAAAAAAATCTAATTTGTGTGACTTAAAATTAACTTTCTTTTTTTTTACTGAAACATGTTATTCTCCAGGGAATCTGTTTTCAGAAAATGTTTAGGGGTTTCAACTAATCTTCAGGCCTACATTTTTCTTTAAACATGTATGCAAAAAAAAAGAATAAAAAAAAAAAACGGCTTTAGGGATGAAAGAGAACAGGCAAATACAATTACACCACTAAAAATATTTGAAAACAATAGAAAAAATTGAGATAAAAAAACATGCTTTTGCATATTTGTCAGACAATATTTGTTGGGGGAAGGAGGCAATTAGTGTTGATTAGAGCAAACTAAAGCCTTGATTTACCAACGGGAATTGTGTGTTGACAGCCTGTTGGCAGAAAATCTGACCGATCGTGTGTACACAAGTCCGTCCGACAAAAGTCTTAGGTACAAACATGCATGCTCGGAAGCAATGCTCACCAAACACATCATTAGCAGAAGGTGCCCAAAGGGTGGCGCTGAAAAAACACGTAGTACGTAAGTACTTTCGTGTTTGTTGGCCAACAATTGTGTGCCATTTGTATGCAAGATTCTGATTGTGTGTACGAGGCTTAAGGGTCAGTTGTCAGGTTGCTTTAATTGACATCTCCTTTGATCTGCAGATGACTAAAACAATAGATACAAAAGTAACAATGTTATTTTGAATATCTTTATCTCACATGTGTACAATGTTTATACATAACACATAACACAATGAGACAATACATTTTTTGATAGCAAATATTACAGCCGCTGTATTTAAACAAATATATGTTTGTTTGTTTGTTAACTGCTTGCTGACCGCACAACGTCGTTTTACGGTGGCAGGTCGGCTCTCCTGGGCGAGAGCCCTGTAGCTCTACGTCGGCAGTTTACCGGCCACTAGGGGGCGCGTGCTAATGCGCGAGTCCCGTGCTCGTGCCCGGCGGGCACGATCGCCGCCGGTCACACGCGATTGCTCGGTACAGAGCGAGGTTTGGGAGCTATGTGTGTAAACACACAGCTCCCGGACCTGTCAGCAGGGTAAATGCTGATCCATATAGTTAGAACACACCCAGGAACATACTTAACCCCTTCCCTGCCCCCTAGTGTTAACTCCTTTACTGCCAATGGCATTTTTATAGTAATCCAATGCATCTTTATAGCACTGATCACTAAAAAAATGCCAATGGTCCCAAAAATGTGTCAAAATTGTCCGAAGTGTCCGCAATAATGTTGCAGTACTGAAAAAAACGCTGATCGCCGCCATTACTAGTAAAAAAAAAAAAATTATAAAAATGCCATAAAACTACCCCCTATTTTGTAAACGCTATAACTTTTGCGCAAACCAATCAATAAACGCTTATTGCGATTTTTTTTTTTTTTTTACGAAAAATATGTAGACGAATACGTATCGGCCTAACCTGAGGAAAAAAAATATTTTTTATATATTTGTGAGGGATATTTATTATAGCAAATAGTAAAAAATATTGAATTTTTTACAAAATAGTCGCTCTATTTTTGTTTATAGCGCAAAAAATAAAAAGCGCAGAGGTGATCAAATACCACTAAAAGAAAGCTCTATTTGTGGGAAAAAAAGGGACGCCAATTTTGTTTGGGAGCCACATCGCACGACCGCGCAATTGTCAGTTAAAGCGACGCAGTGCCGAATCACAAAAAGTGCTTTGGTCATTGGGCAGCAATATGGTCCGGGGGTTAAGTTGTTAATAGAAAACACAATAAATAAACATAATAAATAATAGACATGTGCACACTGAAATGTTTCATAAATTGATTTAGTTACTCCTGAAATTCGTTTTTATTTATTTTGTTTTTCGTTAGAAATTGCATTTGTCCGAAAACCCAAACGAATTAAGGTTGAATCTGTCATTGAAGGCTTATGGTGTCTGTCGAATGTTCAAAGAAGATTCGGATGAGCAGCGAAACTGTACGACGCCACAATCATACTTTTCCGGTCGAATGTTCCGCCTACAAGCTATAGTAGAATTCTAATGTTGTATGATTAGTAATAATTATATTTATAAATTATTATTACTAGTCAATAGGGATGAGCTTCGAGTTCGAGTCAAACTCATGTTTGACTCGAACATTGCCTGTTCGGCGAAAAGCGAACAATTTGGGGTGTTTGCGGCAAATTTGAAAAGCCGCGGAACACCCTGTTACCACGACTATCTGGATGTTTTCAGCAAGAAGGGAGCTGAGACCCTTCCGCCACACAGGCCCTACGATTGCCCCATCAAGCTCCTCCCGGGAGCCGAAGTTCCCTTCGGTAGGATCTTCCCCTTAACAGGACTCGAACTTGAGACTCTAAAAATCTACATCGATGACAGCCTAAGAAAGGGGTTCATCCGTCCGTCTACGTCACCAGCGGGAGCAGGGATCTTCTTTGTTGAAAAAAAAGACCACTCTCTTCGCCCCTGTGTGGATTACCAGGAACTCAACAAAATAACTATTAAAAACCGGTACCCTCTTCCCTTGGTACCAGAACTGTTCCAACATCTTGGGGCCGCGGTCATCTTTACCAAATTGGACCTTCGTGGGGCCTACAACTTGGTCCGTATACGTGAGGGGGATGAGTGGAAGACCGCTTTCCGTACCTGTTTCGGGCACTTTGAATATTTAGTCATGCCCTTTGGACTCTGCAATGCCCCGGCAACGTTCCAACACTTTGTGAACGATATTTTTAGAGACTTCCTTGACCTCTTTGTTATCGTTTACTTGGATGATATCCTAATTTTCTCCCCTTCCCTGGAGAAACACCGGGAACATGTCCTCAGACATCCTGATGCGAGCTTGCCCTACATCCTAGAGGTAGATGCATCCGAGACGGCGGTTGGGGCAGTTCTCTCTCAAAGACAGGGCCCCAAGGCCCTCTTTCATCCCGTTGCTTTCTTTTCCCATAAATTGTCAGAGGCAGAAAGGAGCTATGATGTGGGGGACCAAGAACTGTTGGCAATAAAGGCCGCTCTGGAGGAATGGCAGTACCTCCTGGAGGGCGCAGCGCACCCAATCTTGATTTTCACAGATCACAAGAACCTAGAGTATTTGAAGGTGGCCAAGAGACTTAAACCACGCCAGGCCAGATGGGCACTTTTTTTCACGAGATTCTCTTTTCATATCACGTACAGGCCAGGGTCAAAGAACACCAAGCCTAAAGCTCTTTCCCGCATGTATGGCAGTTTGGAGTCTCCCAACCCCCCGGATACCATCCTGTCGTCAGGGAACTTCTTGTTAGTGCAAAGGGACTTATTGCCCCAAATTAGGCAAGCCTCTGCTGGAATTTCTCTGTCATCGGGTCTGGAGCTACAGACTAGGGACGGTTTGCTTTGGTATCAAGACAAGATTTTTGTACCTGAAGGCCTACGGGTCAGTGTCCTGGGCTCTTGTCACAACCACGAGCTGGCTGGCCATTTCAGGGTACATAAAACTTCGGAACTCTTGCAGCGTACATTTTGGTGGCCCCAACTTCTGAAGGACTGCAGGGATTATGTGGAGTCATGCACCACGTGCATTCGAAACAAAGGGAGCAAGCTCAGAGCCTGGGGACTTCTGAAACCACTACCAGTACTAGAAAGACCATGGAGAATAATCTCCATGGACTTCATCATGGAACTTCCCCATGTCGGAGGACTTCACCACTATCTTTGTGGTAGTGGACAGGCTCTCAAAGATGGCACACTTCGTACCCTTGAAAGGTACACCCTCTGCCCCGGAAACGGCTATAGTTTTTATCAAGGAAGTTGTGAGGCTCCACAGCATCCCTGTGGACATCGTATCCGATCGAGGGGTGCAATTCACCTCCAGGTTTTGGAAAGCACTCTGCAGTAGTCTTAAGATTGGCCTGTCATTTTCATCTGTGTATCACCCACAGTCAAATGGGCAGACGGAGAGAACAAATCAAACGCTTGAACAGTATCTTCGCTGCTTCTCCTCTTTTTCTCAGGAAGATTGGGTGTCCCTGCTGCCCCTGGCGGAGTTCGCATACAATAATTTCATCCACTCTGCCACCAAACAATCACCCTTTTATGCAAACTATGGCTTTCATCCATTGTCCCTGTCCAATTCCGTCCAATTCCGTCCCGGAGTGTACGGTACCTGCCGTCCAGGAAACTTTGGACTTCTTTAACACGAATAACAAGATCCTGCAGGAGAAGACACAGGACACAGGAGCGTAATAAAGAAATCTTCGACAAAAGAAGAAGAGGGGAACTCAACCTGGAGCCCGGAACCAAGCTTTATCTGTCCACTCTAAATTTAAGACTTGCATGCCCCACGAAAAAACTAGGCTCTAAGTTTGTGGGTCCTTTTCCTGTCAAGAGGAAGATAAATGATGTAGCCTATGAACTTGAGTTACCAGAAACCTTCCGCATTCATCCGGTATTCCATGTTGCTCTGCTTAAACCAGACGTTCCTGACCCCTTTCCTGAGCGAAATACTGGTCATCCTGAACCGGTCCTAGTTAATGGTGAGGAGGAATTTGAGGTGGAGTCCATCCTGGATTGCAGGAAAAGACGCAACCAAGTTCAGTTCCTCATCAAAAGGAAGGGGTATGGGCCCGAGGAGAACTCATGGGAACCAGAGGACAACATACACGCTGAAAGGCTAATACAGTCATTTAAAGACTCCCACCCGCTGGAGCTATCCCGGTTGGGCATCCTGAGGCTGCCCATTGGAGGGTGGCAATGTCACGAACAACTTCGGGCATCAGATGGCGCTAGCGGCGCATCGGCACGCATTGGGCGCGCGCAATCGCGGCAATGGCGCTCGTGTACGCGCGATCACGATGCTGCAGCGAGTGCGGGCGCGCGCACCGGCGGTAACAGCGCGGGCACGTGCAAATGTCACTCTGACACCAAAACGGGACAGTTAAGCGTTCTTTGAGCCTTTGCCTCTTGCTGTCCGGTCTACAGCGCTTCCTGTGACCACCTGCACCTGTTACCTCTGCTTGAACCAGATCCTAATACCCGGCTTGTTCCTGTCTTATCCTGCCTTCCACCTGCTCTGACCTCGGCTAGTTCTGACCATCCCTCTGCCTCATCCCTGGTACTCCTGCTGCCCGCCCGTTGCTGACCCGGCTAGAACCACCACTCTATCGTCTCAGCCTTACCTGCTCCTGATCTGCTGAACCAGTTCATCACTGACTTGCTGGGACCTGTTGCTGCCTGAACTACAGGACACCTTCCCCACCGGCTGCTGCTTGCTTCCTCCAGTGCTGTTCCTCTGGCCTGCTCTTCCACCAGCCTGCACTCGCTATCCAGAGGCTCCCTTGGAATCCGCAGAAGCATCATCCAGCCCCTGCACCAGCGTCACACCAGGCACTTGTGTGACTCTGTATTCCCGTAGCCCCTGTCTACTCTACCAGGGGTCCCGGGATCAGAGGAGTAACGGCTGCCACTTCCTGCACATCGGGCTCAGCCTCCAGGTACGTGACACGCACCCTCTGACTACGTCACTGGGGAAGCCTAGGCTCTCCCATGCGTCAGAAGGGGCGGGGTTAAGTGATGGGTGGCCCCGCCTCACCTATATAAAAGCTGTCACTGGCTCAAGTCGCGCCATTCGCCAGGCTGTCCACGGTGGAGACAGGCGACCGGTGATATGTGCACTCTGTATCCCGGACCTGGATTAGGAGGTCTTCTCATCGCTTGACCCCCTGGTGGAGATCCTCCATCGCAGGATACCGACAACGTTGGAGCGGGGATCGAGAGTGGATTACCACCACTGGATTTTTTTTTTTTTTTTTAAGAAAGGGCTTTTTTCCATGGTGTGTGTGTTTTTTACAATTCTTTACACTTCCTTAGTGAATTGGTAGAGGTACAATGTACCTGTCGCAGACACTGGCTGCAGGCACCTTTTCTGCCACATTCACCCTGTTATTTGTTATTGCTATATGAATCTTTTGTTACCTTTTTGAGAGACTATTTTCTTGGATTTGCCCAAAGACTATTCTTAGTTGTTAATTCTAAACAATACATTAACATTGAAAGAGCTGATCACATTGACCTCCAGAGACGGGCTGTCTGGTTGCCTGGGCTTTGCTGTGTTAATTAACATACTAATTATATAGTTGTCTGCTAAAGCTGTTTAGAGAGGGGAGGGGGGAGAATCCATGAGTCGGCCCTACCTCATTATCTAACCCATTGTGTTAAGTGTATAAAAGTCTGATTCTGCCAATAAACTTTGCTAGATGCTACAAGCTATTTCCGGCTAGACTTGTATTCATTGCAGCTGTAGTAATATATTTTTCTGATGGTCAGACTGGAGGAAGCGTTATTACTGATGGAAGCACTCAGTGTGGGACAGGATCCGTGACAGTACCCCATTACCAATTTACATGGGGGAGCCGGGATCTGGGGGTCCCCTTTGTTAAAGTGGTCTTCCAGATTCTGATAAGCCCCCCGCCCGCAGGCCCCAACAACCACCGGACAAGGGTTGTGGGGATGAGGCCCTTGTCCCCATCAACATGGGGACATCATCCCCATATTGAGGGCATGTGGCCTGGTACAGTTCAGGAGGGGGGCCAGGTTGTGTGCTCGGATAAGGGGTCTGGTGTGGATTTTTGGGGGAACCCTACGTCATTTTGTTTTTTAAATTGACGGCAGGGTTCCCCTTAATATCCATACCAGACCTGAAGGGCCTGGAAATTGAATTTGGGGGGACCCCCACACTTTTATATTTTTTTAAGAATGAATTTTCTCTGAATTGCCGGGAGCCGACAATTCTTTATAGAATTCAACTTAGGGGAACTATGTGTAAAAAAGAAGGGACATTGCTTTGAACTGAAGCAGGTAAAAGTTACTGGGTTAGATCTTCGGCCAGGTTTCAATGAAGATCACATTGAAGGCAGCAAACTCAGTGCAAAATAGATGGAAAGTCAAGCTGGTACATACCAAAGCAGAAAGGCAGTGGATTTCCCAGATGGAAGTAATGTGTCTCTGGGAGATGGGGTGGTATTGGATATAAGCCGGTACAGGTAGATAATAAATATCTCCAGTCCACGATAGCACCCAAAGATCCACCGGTTAACACTGGGATCTGTCTCCACAGCACGTCAGTCACCGCGTCCTCCCACCATGCCAGCTGAAGTCCCTGCTTGGTAGTTAGAGCATATACTGTAAGGCAAGTCAAGTGGCCATAGTCTGGATCAAAGCATCACACCCTCTGTGATGATATTGTCATGCTGACATGTTTCACTAGTCAAGCTAGTTTCTTCAGAGCGAGGCTGGATGTTTCTTGGGGAAGAAACCTCCACCTCTTCCCCAAGAAACCTTCAATCTCGCTCTGAAGAAACTAGCTTGACTAGTGAAACATGTCAGCGTGACAGCTTTGATCCAGACTACTGCCACTTGACTTACCTTATACGCTCTAACTACCCAGCAGGGATTTCAGCTGGCATGACAGAAGGAATGTGGACATTAACCAGTGGATCTTTGGGTACTATCATGGACTGGTGAAATGTATCGGACTATCTACCTGTACCTGCCTATATCCAACACCACCCCATCTCCCAGAGACACATTACTTTCATCCGTGGAAATCCACTGCCTTTCTGCTTTGATATGTACCAGCTTGACTTTCCATCTATTTTACACTGAGTTTGCTGCCTTCAATGTGATGTTCATTGAAACCTGGCCGAAGATCTAACCCAGTAACCTTCACCTGCTTTAGTACAAAGAAATGTTCCTTCTTTTTCACACATACTTCTCCTAAGTTGCTGAATAACTACATCTCTGATTCCTGGACAGTGTTATCACTGTACTGACAGGTTCACTGTCCTAGTGCCAAACTGTACCTGGGACTGGCTGTTTATTTTTCATCTACCGATATTTCCTTTTTTGGATACCTGGTGTGTAATTAGTGCTCATTAATGCCACCTACAGTGGGGATCGAAAGTTTGGGCACCCCAGGTAAAAATTTGTATTAATATGCATAACCAAGCCAAGGAAAGATGGAAAAATCTCCAAAAGGCATCAAATTACAGATTAGACATTCTTATAATATGTCAAAAAAAGTTAGATTGTATTTCCATCATTTACACTTTCAAAATTATAGAAAAAAAAAATGGTGTCTGCAAAAGTGTGGGCACCCTGCAGAGTTAATATCTTGTACTGCCCCCTTTGGCAAGTATCACAGCTTGTAAACCCTTTTTGTAGCCAGCCAAGAGTCTTTCAATTCTTGTTTGAGGTATCTTTGCCCATTCTTCCTTACAAAAGTCTTCGGCCGTGTACACACGATCGAATATATCTGCTGAAACTGGTCCGCAAACCAGTTTCAGCGGACAGATTCGATCGTGTGTACGGGCTAGCAGACAGGTTTCCAGCAGACAAAAGTTTTAAAGCATGCTTTAAAACTTGTCTGCTGGAAAGCCGTCTGTCAGATATGTCCGCTGGTTAGTACGCCTAACCAGCGGACCGAAATCTCCCGCATGTGTCGAATGGATTCGACGCATTCGTGGAAGTATTTTACTTCCTGGTTTGGTGACGTGGCGGCGTTAATGTCACCGCCACGTCACCGCGCTGTCTGTCCGCAGGGATTTTGGTTTGATCTCCCAGGAGACATGTCCGATGAAAACGGTCTGTCGGACCGTTTTCATCAGATATATCTCCTCGTGTGTACGGGGCCTTCCAGTTCTTTGAGATTTCAGGGCTGTCTGTCACACACTGCTCTTTTAAGGTCTATCCATAGATTTTCAATTATGTTGAGGTCAGGAGATTGTGAAGGCCACGGCAAAACCTTCAGTTTACGCCTCTTGATGTAATGCCTGTGGATTTTGAGGTGTGTTTAGGATCATTATCCATTTGTAGAAGCCACCCTCTCTTTAACTTCAGCTTTTTCACAGATGGCATCAAGTTACCATCCAAAATTTGCTGAAATTATATTGAATCCATTTTTCCTTCTACTTGTGAAATGTTCCCTGTGCCACTGGCTGCAATACAACCCCAAAGCATGATTGATCCACCCCCATGCTTAACAGTTGGACAGAGGTTCTTTTCATTAAATTCTGTGCCCTTTCTTCTCCAAACGTTCCTTTGCTCATTCCGGCCAAAAAGTTCTATTTTAACCTCATCGGTCCACAGAACTTGTTTCCAAAATGCATCAGTCTTGTCTATATGTTCATTTGCAAAGTTCAAATGCTGATTTTTGTGGTGAGGACGTGGAAGAGGTTTTCTTTTGATGACTCTTCCATGAAGACCATATTTGTACAAGTATCTCTTTATAGTGGAATAGTGTACCACAACTCCAGTGTCTAACAGATCTTTCTGGAGGGATCGTGCAGTCAAATGTGGGTTTTGAAATTGCTTTTTTCTCACAATCCTACGAGCTGTTCTGTCTGATATTAGTATTGGTCTTCTAGATATTGCTTCAACTTCCACTGTTCCTGATGACTGCCATTTCTTAATTACATTCTGAACAGAGGATATTGACATCTGAAAACGAAAGGCTTTGCTATCTTCTTTTAGCCTTCTCCAGCTTTGTGAGCGTCAACTATTTTCAGTTTCAGTTTTCTAGACAACTGCTTAGAAGAACCCATGGTGCTGATTGTTGGGGCAAGGCCAGATGTGTCTGGGCATTTAAAACCTTTGAGATTGACATCACCTAGTCTTCCCAGACAATGATTGAGAACAATCCATGACACTGGCAGGTCTCAGCTTTGCAAAGGGGGCAGTGCATGCTATAAATTCTGCAGGGTGCCCAAACTTTTGCAGACAATATTTTTTTGTTTTCTGTAATTTTGAAAGTGTAAATGATGGAAATAAAATCTAACTTTTTTTAACATATTATAAGAATGTCTTATCTGTATTTTGATGCCGTTTGGGGATTTTTCCATATTTCCTTGGCTTTGTTATGCACATTAATACAAATTTTTACCTGGGGTGCCCAAACATTTGGTCCCCACTGTATTAGTGCCCATCAATGCTGCCTATCAGAGCTCATCAATGCCTCCTATCAGTGCCTCCTACCAGTGCTCATCAGTGCCTCCTATCAGAGTTCATCAATGCCTCCTATCAATGCCTTCTATCAGTGCCCATCAATGCCTCCTATTAGTGCTCAGCAATACCTCCTGTCAGTGCCATCTATCAGTGCTCAAAAATGCTGCCTATCAATGTCTATAAGTGCTCATCAATGCTGCATATCAGTGCTGCCCATCAGTGCTTATCAATGCCACCTATCCATATCTATCAGTGCTCAATGCCCATCAGTGCTGCCTATCTGTGCTCATCACTGCTGCCTATTGGTGATCATTAATGCTGCCTATCAGTGCCACCTATCAGTGCTCACCAGTGCTGCCTATGAGTTCTGCCTATCAGTGCTCATCAATGCCACCTATCAGAGCTCATCAATGCTGCCAGAGATCTGCCTATCAGTGGTCATCAATGCCCATCAGTGCAGCCTATGAGTTCTGCCTATCAGTGCTCATCAATGCCCTGCAGTACCACCTATCAGTGCCCATCAATGGCACTTATCAGTGCTCATTAGTGCAGCCTATTGTTGTATATTAGTGACTTCTATCAGCGCTGACTATCAGTGCTCATCAATACAGCCTACCTTTTCCCATTAGTGCCTCCTATCAGTGCCCATCAATGCCTCCTATCAGTGCTCATCAGTGCCTCCTATCAATGCCCATTAGTGCCTCCTATCATTGTCTCCTATCAGAGCTCATCAATGCCTCCTATCAGTGCCTCCTACCAGTGCCCATCAGTGCTTCCTATCAGAGCTCATCAATGCATCCTATCAGTACCCATCAGTGCCTCCTATCAGTGCCTTCTATCAGTGCCCATCAATGCCTCCTATCAGTGCTCAGCAATACCTCCTGTTAGTGCCTCCTATCAGTGCCCATCAATGCCTCCAATCAGAGCTCATCAATGGCTCATATCAGTACCCATCAGTGCCTCCTATTAGTGCCCATCAGTGCCTCTTATCCATGCCTTCTATCAGAGCTCATCAATGCCTCCTATCAGTACTCATCAGTGCCGTCTGCCTTCTCAGTATGGCTCTGAGCTGTCAACGTCTATCTCACGGAACAGCACAGAGCCAGCATTGACAGTTCTCTCTCCCCCTCCATCCTCTCTTGCACGGGATGAGACAGGACACAGCCAATCTGCTCTCCTCTCTCCTGTGTGTGCTCCATGGGCTGTCAAGTGCGAAGCTAATGAGCTCACATTTCCTGTAGAGCAGGCATATGCAATTAGAGGACCTCCAGCTGTTGCAAAACTACAAGTCCCATAATGCCTCTGCCTCTGGGTGTCATGCTTGTGGCTGTAAGAGTCTTGCTATGCCTCATGGGATTTGTAGTTCTGCAACGGCTAGAAGTCCGCTAATTGCATATCCCTGCTGTAGAGCACACACAGGAGATGGGAAGGGGGAAGAAGAGGGAGCAGTTTGACTGTGTGCTCTCTCATCCCGTGCGCAAGAGGACGGAGGGGGAGAGAGAACTATAAATTACGGCTCTTTGCTGTTCCATGAGATAGATGCTGTGAGCCATGCAAGGTGCGACTAGCAATTCCGCTGGGGCCCCCGACAGTGGCGGAATGCCATGGCCCTGTGCGACTGTTGTGACCCTGTTAATTCCGCCACTGAAACTTGTACCTAAAAAGTATGGAAGCTCTGTGGGAGAAATAGTTTCCCCCAAAAGCAGAAGTTATTCAAGATTTTTTCTTACTTTAAGCAAGTGGTTTGTAGATTATCATACATTTCAACTTGTAGGCTTAGGCCCGGATTCACAAAGCACTTACACCGACGTATCTCGACATACGCCATGTAAGTACAAATATGCGCCGTCGTATCTGTGCGCCGAACCCACAAACTTAGATACGACTAAAAACAGACTTCATCCCACCAACGTAACTTGCCTATGCCGGCGTAGAGTGGGCGCATATTTACGCTGGACACATGTGGCTTTCCCATTGATTTTCTATTCAAACATGAAAATGAGGGAGACACACCGATTCACAAACGTACTTGCACCCGGCGCATGATTTAAGCGGTTTGCGTAAGTTTTACGTTCGGCGTAAAGTTATTCCCAAAAGATGAGGCGCAACCCATGCAAAGGTATGGACCAGGGAACACAAGCCTACGAATTGTACGTTGGACGTCTGTGAATATGGGCCGACGTGGGTCTGGCTGGGCGTAGGTTACGTTCACGGCGTAACAGTGATCCGGTGTATCTTAGGCAGTTGCTCCGACGTGGTTGTACTCATGCGCACGGGGATACGTTCATGTCCCGACACATGCGCAGTTAATTTTAAGTATTTGTCTGGCGCCAGGCCTCTCATTTTCATGGGGTCATGCATCATTAACATGGATCACGCCCACTTCCACCTACTTCCAATTACGCAGGCTTATGCCTACAAAATATATGCTATGCCGGCACAGAGTTGGGAGCATTTGTTTGAGAATTCCATGCTTGCCTCTCCGCCGATGTATGTGAATCCGGGCCTTAATGTTTTGTTATTGTCTTGATTCTGTTTCTTATATTTTTTCTATTGAAATTTGTGTTTAATGGCTGATGTACAAGTTATTTATGCTTTCAGCAAGTACCAATTACATATACTGTACCTGTAACCCATGCAAATGATTGCTATTAAGTAGAAATCTTTTAATAAAAACATGAATATAGACAGTAAAAAAAAAAAAAAGGATGGAAGCTGACAGAGTTGCCTACATGACACCAGACTGATTCCACATGCACACGGTCGTTTTTTGTCTTGTAAAAAAACGTTGTTTTTTCTCATTAAAAAAAAAGTTTTTTTTTCTCATTAAAAAAACATTGTTTTTTCTCATTAAAAAAACATTGTTTTTTCTCATAAAAAAAAACAAAGTTTTTCAAACTTCATTTTAAAAAACGATGTTGCCTACACACCAACTTTTTTTTGAAAATGCTCTTGCAAAGCGCGGTTATGTACAATACGTACGACGGCACTCTGTTCCATTCAAGCTCGCGTCATAACTTGCTTCTGAGCATGCGCAGGTTTAAAAACGCAGTTTTAAACGCCGTTTTAGCCCACACACGATAATTTTTTATGACACAAAAAATGACATTCGGAAAAACAACATAAAAAATTGAAGCATGTTCGAATATTTTTTTGTCGTTTTTCAAAAGACATAAAACGCCGTTTTGCCCACACACGATCATTTTAAATGACGTTTTTTAAAACGTTGTTTTATTTCATCGCAAAAAACGACCGTGTGTACGCGGCATGAGAGGCTCCAAAGGTATATTAACATCCTTTCATGAAAACTTTGGACTCATTGAAGATCTTCAATTACCCATCACTATTAAGTGTTTTAGCACATTTAGGCCGCGTACACACGATGAGACATGTCCGCTCAAACATGTCCGACGGACCGTTTGCAGCGGACATGTCTCATTGGATTTTGGTCCGATGGCGTGTACACACCATCAGGCCAAAATCCCCTCGATCTGAGGACGAGGTGACGTGGCGGTGACGTTGACGTCGCCACGTCACCAAATAAAATGCTTCCGCGCATGCGTCAAATCCATTCGACGCATGCGCGGACAGTTCTGTCCGCTGGTTAGTGTACTAACCAGCGGACAGATCCGACGGACAGGTTTGTAACGGACAAATTTCAAAGCATGCTTTGAAATTTGTCCAATGGACAAACCTATCCGCTAGCCCGTACACACGATCGGAGATGTCTGCTGAAACGGTCCGTCAGACCAGTTTCAGCAGATAAATTCGATTGTGTGTACGCGGCCTTATTGTTGTGTTGTGTTGTGTTTGCACTTTTATTGCTGTTTTGCACATCATTTATTTATGGGCATTTACTTATAGCTCCACATTTATTAATTTCACAATTTAGTTGCTAGCGCTGCTCCTTATATTTCTTTATCACATATGGGAGTGTTTCACCATTCTTCCAGAAGCACATTTGTGAGGCCAGGCATTGATGTTGGACGAGGCCTGGCTCCCAGTCTCCACTCTAGTTCATCCCAAGGGTGTTCTATCTGGTTAAGGTCAGTACACAGTCAAGTTTCTCCAACCCAAAATCACTCATTCATGTCTTTATGGACCTTGCTTTGTGCACTGGTGTGCAGTCATGTTGGAACGAACAGGGGCCATCCCAAAACTGTTCCCACAAATGTCTTGGTATGCTGATGCCGTACACACGGAGGGACTTATCCGACGGACCGTTTCCAGCGGACATGTACCCTCCAGATTTGGTCCGATGGCGTGTACACACCATCGGATCAAAATCCTCCCCCACCAGGAAGAAAAATACTTCCGCGCATGCGTCAAATCCATTCGACGCATGTGCGGGAGGATATGTCCGCTGGTGAGTGTACTGACCAGCGGACATATCCGACGGACATGTCCTGAGCGGACAAATTTTAAAACAAGTTTTAAAATTTGTCCGCCGGTTGGACATGTCCGCTAGCCCATACACACGATCGGATTTGTCTGCTGAACTGGTCCGTCGGCAGCGTCTGGTGGCAGCGGCGACAATAGATAGATTCATACAATGTATTAATCTATCTATTGGTGATAGAGGGGTGACAGTAGAGAGGGGGCAGTGCTCCTGCGCCCTTTATGGATGCACCGCCACTGCCCCTCCACCAAATGATTTAGACCAGTGCACTAAGAAAGGTCCATAAAGACATGGATGAGCGCATTTGCGGTGGAGGAACTTGACTGGCCTGCACAAAGTCCTGACCGCAACCCAATAGAATGCCTTTTGGATGAATTAGAGCAGAGACTGTGAATTCACTTGAATGCCAGGTTGTACCTGGCATGTGCGGCTTTCTGGAAGCGCGAAAGCGTTGAAAATGTTGCAATAGGAATAAAAACTGCATGTCCATGTGCTCACTTGCAACCATAAAGCCTCATACACATGATCCGACTTCCAACTGACTTTTCCGTGGATTTTGGCCTGAAGGGCGTTGACCGTGAACTTGGTATGCATACACACGGCAGGACTTTTTCAGCCACCAAACTCGAACATAGTGACGTAATAAACATACTACATCATTTTTCTGCTCTTTACTGCCACCCTTTGGGCAACTTCTGCTATTGTTGTCTAATCTTTAACATTGATTTTGAGCATGCGTGTTTGGACTTTAGTCCGATGGACTTGTGTACACATGATAGGATTAGCCATACATAGGACATTTGCTGCCAGAAAGTTTGTCTGTTCACACAGCGAACATTTGTCTGATGAAAAAGCGAAAAAGTTTTTCCGTACACACAGTCGGATTGTCCGCTAAAACAGGTCTGTTGGACTTTCTTTTTTAAAAAGTCTGAGTCTGGGCCCTTATATTGACTCACTAGCTTCCAAAACAAGTAAACAGATCAGGAAAGTCAGAAGTATTTGTCTGCATATGTGTTGTAGGATCAGCATGATAGCCAGGCAGCTAGCATTTGCAAAAAAACAAAGACAGCAGTAGTAGCTTTCATGTTTCTTTTAGAAAATGTTTCCTTTAGCAAATAAATAATTGTGAAAACAGTACATCAGAATATAAAAATAAATTAAATATTTTCTTGTTAAAAAAAAAGAAAATAAATTAAATATACTGTATATCTTTAAATTATTGTAGTTAATATATTTTGCTGTAATTTCAGCAAGTTACATATTTATTATGATATGCAAATTGCAGACATATCTACATTTATTTTATTATTTTTAATTTATTCATTTCTAATTTAGACAACAGATTTCTTTAAATCTATCACTATAGACAGAAAAGGTGTATGAGTGAGGTTTCTTCTGCACGGCTGATCCTCTTAGTCATCGCCCGTTTACACTCATTTCCTTATCTGTGGTTGGACATTTTCATGTGTCGGCAAAAAATGAAGAGAAAATTGCCTATTCATCTTGTACAGCGATTCCACTCGTGTGTGTGTGGTGTGTGTGGTGCAGATTCCACTTCCTCCATTTCCACTAACATAACTACTCATTCAAACTGGGTTAAAGGAGCGATATTGCACAAAAAACGTGATTATAGTATGCATATAGTGATAGCATTCTGTATATGAATTCCTTCCTCTACTTTTTCACACCTTTTTATGCAGGCCAAGCTGTCCGCAGGTGACTATCAATATATAACACAATGAGAGGTGATGAGTAGTTGGAACAACCATGAGTGGCCAACTTAGTCTACATATGAATGGGGAGAAAATATAAGTAAAGGCATGTAAAAAATAAATAAAGGGGAGGTTCACCTAAAAATAAACTTTTAACATTGCATTTATGACATTAAAGGGGTTGTAAAGGTAAAAGTTTTTTTACCTTAATGCATCCTATGCATCTCACAGCCGATTCTAAATGTCATTAATGTCATAAATGCAATGTTAAAAGTTTATTTTTAGGTGAACCTCCACTTTAAGGGATTGATATACTGGATTCGATCATTACATTTATTGACTGGTATCTTCTTTTTCCTCTCCTTCTCTGTCTCCTATTCTCTGTCTACTGTGTCCCCTTTTCTCTCGCTCATTCTCTGTCTCCCGTCTCACCTTCCCTTTCCCCAACTTTCTTCCTTTGTCCCGTCTCTTTCTTCTACTTCCTGTCTCTTCTTTTCACTTATCTCTTTTCTCTTCCTCCTTGTCCCTTATTCTACATTTTCTCTCTCTTATTCCCCTTTCTACTGTTTCTCCTTCTTTGTCCATGACTTGTTTCTTTTCTCTCTTTCTCTCTGTCCTCTATTGTCTGTCTCTTCTATATCCTACCGTGCCCCCCATTTTCTGTCTTTTCTCTCCCTCCTTCTATATCGTACCGTGCCCCCCATTTTCTGTCTTTTCTCTCCCTCCTTCTATCAGATTTTTTGTTATTTCTCCTCTCTCTCTCTCTCATTTTCTGTCTCCTCTCTCTTTTCCCCTAGCTCCTCCCTCTTGCCTTTCCCTGTCTCATGTCTTGCTCCTTTCCCTAATCTCTGCTCTCTCTTCTTTCCCCACTCTACTCTCTCTCCTTTTCCCACTCTCTTTTCTCTCTCCTTTCCCTACTCTCCTTTTGCCACTCCCCTCTCTCTCCTTCCACCTCTCTCCTCTCTCTCTTTCTCTCTTTTTCCCACTTCCCTCTCTCTCCTTTTCCCCACTTTCCTCTCTCTCTCCTGTCTCTCCCCTTTCCCTACTCTCCTGTATCTCTCCTTTTCCCCACTCTCCTATATCTCTCCTTTTCCCCTCTATTCTGTCTCTCTCCTTTTCCCCACTCTCCTGTCTCTCCTTTTTCCCACTCTCCTGTCTCTCTCCTTCCCTCCACTCTCCTCTCTCTCTTTCCTTTTCCCCACTCTCCTGACTCTCTCCTTTTCCACACTCTCCTGACTCTCTACTTTTCCCCACTCTTCTCTCTCTCTCTCTTAATCTCTCTCGTCCTCCACTCTCCTCTCTCTCCTTTCCGCACTCTCATGTGTCTCTCCTTTTCTCCACTCTCCTCTCTCTCTCTCTCCTTTCTACACTCTCCTTTCTCTCTCCTTTCCCCACTCTACTCTCTCTCTCTCTCTCTCCTTTTTCCACTCCTCTCTTTCTCCTCTCTCTCTTCTTTCCCCACTCTTCTTTCTCTCTCCTTTCCCCACTCTCTCCTCTCTCTCTCTCTCTCCTTGCCCAACTCTCCTTTCTGTCTCCTTTCCTCACCCTCCTTTCTGTCTCCTTTACCACCCTCCTTTCTCTCTCCTTTCCCCACTCTCCTGTGTCTCTCCTTTTCTCTACTCTCTGCTCTCTCCTTTCCCCCACTCTCCTCTCTCTCTCTTTTTCCCCCACTCTCTTCTCTCTCCTTTCCACACTCTCCTGTCTCTCTCCTTTCCCTACTCTCCTGTCTCTCTCCTTTCCCCACTCTCCTCTCTCTCTCTCTCCTTTCCCCACTCTCCTCTCTCTCTGCTTTCACTACTCTTCTTTCTCTCTCCTTTCCCCACTCTCTCCTCTCTCTCTCCTTTCCCCACTCCCCTTTCTCTCTCCTTTCCCCACCCTCCTTTCTCTTTCCTTGCCCCACTCTCCTCCCTCTCTCTCTCTCAATACCCCCTGTCTCTCTCCCATCCCCCCTCTCTCTCTCCTTTCCCCACCCTCTTCTACCTCTCTGGAACCAGTGCAGTAAGTGTGCACATTTGCCGGACTTTCTTTATTAGTGATCTGTGTCACTTGTATGGAGAAGTGAGACTCTCTGTTCCCTGTTCCTTCTAACGAGTCGCATGACCAGGATCAGCAGACAAACATATTGCACAATGGCTCACGAGGAAGCTGTATTGTCAAGTTTTCACTTGCAAGGTGCAAAGTCCAACCGCAGGCTGGTGTCATGAAGTATGGTTATCACTCTGGATATAACCAGTCAACTGATTGAATGGGGAATCTCTGTTCCAAAAAAAACACAAAGAGATTTAAAAACAAATGAAAATTGATAAAGCTGCATTCCAAGCACAAAAAAAATAATGATTGAAATACACTCATCGCCCACTTTATTAGGTACACCTGTTTAATTGCTTGGTGGTAACACAAATTGTTAATCAGCCAATCACATGGCAGCAACTCAATGCATTTAGGCATCTAGAGCTGGTGAAGATGGCTTGCTGAAATTCAAACCAAGCAGAATGGGGAAGAAAGGGGATTTAAGTGACTTTGAACGTGGTATGGTTGTTGGTGCCAGACAGGCTGGTCTGAGTATTTCAAAAACTGCTGATCTATTGGGATTTTCATGCACAACTATCTCTTGGGCTTACAGAGAATGGTCCGATAAAGAGAAAATATTCAGCGAGCAGCAGTTGTGTGGACAAAAATGCCTTGATGATGTCAGACATCAGAGGAGAATAGGCAGACTGGTTGGAGATGATATAGGAAGGCAACAGTAACTCAAATAACCATGTTACAACCAAAGTATGCATAATACCATCTCTGAATGCACAACACATGGAACATTAAAGCTACAGCAGCAGAAGACCACACCGGGTTCCACTTCTGTCAGCTAAGTGCAGGAAACTGAGGTTACAATCTACACAGGCTAAATTTGACAGTAGAAGATTGGAAAAACATTGCCGGTCTAGAGGGCTGGACTGGGACAACAATTTGGCCCTAGACTTTATCCAGACTGGCCCACTTAAATTTTGAGTGTCCCCATCAGCAGCCCCTTACATCAGAGTGTACCCATCAGCAACCCCTTACATCAGAGTGTCCCCATCAGCAGCCCCTTACATCAGAGTGTACACATCAGCAGCCCCTTACATCAGAGTGTACCCATCAGCAGCCCCTTACATCAGAGTGTCCACATCAGAAGCTTCCTTACATCAGAGTGTCCCCATCAGCAGCCCCTTACATCAGAGTGTCCCCATCAGAAGCTTCCTTACATCAGAGTGTCTCCTTCACCAGCCTCCTTACATCAGTGTCCCCCCTCTGCTCCTCCTCCCACGTGTACTCAGTTCTGAAGGCAGCTTCTCTTCTTCCTCTCTCCAGTCACGTGACACGTGATAGGTAGTGTTGCTCACGAATATTCGCATTGCGAATATTCGATACGAATATTGCATATTCGAGTATTCGCGAATAACTCGAAAATATTGCGGCGAATATTCGCTATGGCGAATATTCGTATTTTTTCAAATGTATTTTTAAAACAGATCACATCCTAGTGATCTCCATCGACGTCTAAAAGCATTGCTGGTATGATTAGAGAGAGACCCTGGGCCGAGTAGCTGATGCGATTCTTTGATGTTGCCGAAAATTCGCATTGCGAATTTTCGGCAACATAAAAGAATCGCATCAGCTACTCGGCCCTTCTTTTGCATCAGAGCCAATCAGAATAACTTGAATATTCGGCAAAAGGAATATTGCGCGATATTCCTTTTGCCGAATATTCAAGTTATTCTGATTGGCTCTGATGCAAAAGAAGGGCGGAGAAGATAATCGCGCAATATTCCTTTTGCCGAATATTCGAGTTATTCTGATTGGCTCTGATGCAAAAGAAGGGCGGAGAAGATAATCGCGCAATATTCCTTTTGCCGAATATTCGAGTTATTCTGATTGGCTCTGATGCGCCCTTCTTTTGCATCAGAGCCAATCAGAATAACTTGAATATTCGGCAAAAGGAATATTGCGCGATATTCCTTTTGCCGAATATTCAAGTTATTCTGATTGGCTCTGATGCAAAAGAAGGGCGGAGAAGATAATCGCGCAATAGGAATATTGCACGATTATCTTCTCTGCCCTTCTTTTGCCCCCTTATTCTCCTTTCTTTTAGGTAGAGTTAGTGTAGAGTTAGTGTTTAGTGCATATTAATTTAGTAATACAGGAAATGATCTCCGTTTATGAGAATTTCGCAATCATTTTCGCATTAGCGAAATTTCGCAAATTTTTTTTTGGATAAAATATCACGAATATTCGATATTAGCGAATATTCGCGAATATTCTTCTATATATTCGCGCAATATCGCGAAATTGAATATGGCGTGTTCCGCTCAACACTAGTGATAGGCGAGAGAGGTGAGGAGCGGCTACAGGACTGCACCTGACCGGCCCACTGAGCCATCTGCCCACCGGGAAACTTCTGGTAGTCCCGTTGGTCAGTACATGCCTGCTGGTCTGATGAGTCTCGACTTCAGCTGCGAAATTCAGATGGTAGGGTCAGATTTTGGCGTAAACATGAAAGCATGGATCCATCCTGCCTTGTATCAACTGTTCAGGCTGGTGGTGGTGTGGGGGATATTTTCTTGGCAAACTTTGGGCCCCTTGCCACCAATTGAGGATCATTTAAATGCCACTGCCTACCTGAGTGTTGTTGTTGACCATGTCCATCCCTTTATGACTACAGTGTATTTTTACTGCTAACAATTACCTTCTGGGCTACTTCTGAATCTGTTAAAGTTTTCCTTTTCTTTCTTAATGTGGTACCCATAGCCTTGCCCCTGCTTTCCCAGGTAAGGATGCTTCCTTCACTTGAAAGGTTCTTTGAAGACTTCTACAGCCAAGATGAGGGGAGTTGAGACCGCCCCTCTGCTCGAGCACAACTGAGCGAAGACCTCCCCCCGCCCAAGCACAGCCAAGCCCATCTGAGCCAAGGGGAGCTGAGACTGCCCCCCACGCGAACACAGAAAATCCCACCTAAGCCGAGGGGAGCTGAGACCGCCCCCTGCCCAACACAGCCTATGCCGCCCGAGCCGTGGGAAGCCAAGCCTCCTGGAGCAGAGGGGAGTTGAGACTGCCCCCCGCCCGAGCACAGCCGAGCGGAGCTGAGACCGCCCTTGCCCGAGCAGAGGGGAACTTAGACTGCCTCCCCAGCACAGCCAGGCCAAGATCACCTTTTCTAGCAACCTTTTACCGCTTTATGGGGGCGCCAGTCCCTCCCCCTGGCCAAGTACCCTCCATAACTGGTGTCAGTCACTGCCCAGACCTCCCCATAAGTCGACGGCCACCAGGGACTGTATTTGAGGAGCCAGGACTCAAGATAAAGATATAGAGGGCTTTTTTTGTGGGGGGGGGCACCTTTTTTGCCGCCCCACGAAAAGTGCCGCCTTAGGCCTGGGCCTTGTTGAGTTAACCCATCTTTTGATAGCTCCTTCCAGCAGGATAATGTCACAAAGCTCAAATCATCTCAAAGTGGTTTCTTGAACATGACAATGAGGTCACTGTACTCCAATGGCCTCCACAGTCACAACATCTCAATCCAATAGAGCACCTTTTGGATGTGGTGGAATGGGAGAGTCACATTATGGATGTGCAGCCGAAAAATCAGCAGCAACTGTGTGGTTGCTATCATGTCAATATGGACCAAAATCTCTGAGGAATGTTTCCAACTCATTGTTGAACCTATGTCACGAAGAATGAAGGCAGTTCTGAAGGCAAAAGGGGGTCCACCCCGTTACTAGCAAGGTGTACCTAATAAAGTGTCCGGTGAGAGGCGATCCTTGAGGGACTCCGCATGTTATTGTGCGTTTTTCAGACATAAAAAGGCCTAACTTCACTGTTTGCGATCGGTTTTCCAAAAAAGAGGAGAACCAAGATAAATCGCTTTCTGCGACTCTGGCTACTTCAGCAAGCCGAGTCAGTAACAGATTGTGGTCTACAGTGTCGAAAGCTGCACTTAGGTCCAACAGAACCAGGAGACAAGATTCTCCTTCGTCTGCGGCCTTGAGAACATCGTCCCATACTTTCAGCAATGCTGTTTCCGTCCCATGTCCGGGACGGAAGCCTGATTGCAATGGGTCAAGTAGCTTGTAGGTATCTAGATGCTGTTGCAGCTGTTGTACCACTACTTTTTCCATTATCTTAGAGAGTACATTGAGGCTTGTTATGGGACGGCGGTGGAGTGGGTCCTTGGGGTCCAGGGAGGGTTTCTTCAGGATGGGCTGGATTATACCCTCTTTCAACTGTGAGGGCACTATGCCCTCCAAGAAAGACTGGTTGATAAGCTGCGTGATGGGAGGAGCCAGGATGTAGGCGCACTCCTTCAGCAGTTTTGTGGGGATAATGTCATTAGGTGCTGTGCCATTTCGCAAAGCCCCAATGATATTCTTAGTGGCCTCGATGGAGATGGGTTCCAGGGTGAACTTACCTGATATAGGGGAATTACTATGGGTGTAGTGTGAGAGGCTGCAGGGGGGGCTGCGGGGGGTATTGTTCTGCTGAATGCTTTCACGGATTGCCTCAATTTTATTAATGAAGCAATCCGATAGTTCATTGCAAAATTCTTGTGTGTCTGTATTGGGGGCTTCAATACATCCTGGTTTCATGGTCTGAGTGACCATCTTGAAGAGTTCGCGGGGGCGGTTTATGGCACTGTTGATAGCTTCCGAAAAATAATTTTTCTTGGCTTGGAAAATTTCTTTGTGGTATTTTCTTGTCGCCGCCTTGTAGATGGATAGGTTTAGCTCTGAAGAACATCTTTTCCAGGCAGATTCAGCCCTTCTGCGTTCTTGCTTCAGTAACGACAGCTGTTTGTTAAACCAGCTGCGGTTATTTTTCCGGATGTGGGTCTTTCGTTTCGGCGCTACCAAGTCGGCTGACTGTAGCATGGCCGAATTTATGGCATCCAGCGTTTCAACAGCTGTTTGATGCGGCTGAATTGTTTCTATTTTTTCCCTTAACGTAGTTTTGAAGAGTTCCGAATGGAGCTTCTTCTGACATCTAGTCCAGTGAGTTGTCACTGGATTTGATGTTTTTGTTGCTGGGGGAATTGTGGATATAATGAATTTAATTGCATGGTGGTCTGTCCATGGCAACTTTTCATTTTCCCAAATTTTTATTTCCAGAGCTTGTCTGAAAATAAGATCAAGTGTGTGACCTGAAGCATGTGTGGGTCCACATACTAGTTGCTGTGACCCTAAATCTACCAGGTGGTTAATACAGGCATCGGCAATGGGGTCTTGTGCGGAATTGGCCCATTTGCCAATTCCGCACAAGACCCCATTGCCGATGCCTGTATTAACCACCTGGTAGATTTAGGGTCACAGCAACTAGTATGTGGACCCACACATGCTAGCCTCATTTGCATATGCAAATGAAAAAATAACGTAAAGGCCACCTAGTGGCCGGAGTTGTCATTACAACTACGATCCGCAAGTGTAATGGTATTACACTTGTCGGATGTTGAAGCGTATCTATGCAAAAGTGATGCTAAGCATCACTCGCATAGATACGGGGTATCTGAGATACTTCGTCGTAGCGCCGCTGAGAATCTGACCCCTAGTGTTAAAGATAGCATTAAAGGGTTACTATTTTTTATTAGGAATGCCCCGGGCCACCTTGTAAACATTAAATATTTTCTTGGTGTTGTCTGCACAGAGTGCTAAGAGCTCAACCCCAGCTCCCGCTCCCATAACCAGTCCTGGGTTGGCAGTTGTAGTGTGCCTCATGGTGTCTAATACTGATTGTCCGACCAAGGGCTGCTGATAGGGGGGACCACCAGTCCTCCTGTAGGGGGCCTGGGCACACAAGGGGGCCCAACAGCAGGAGGAATCGGTGCGGTCATGCGGAGGGCCAAATACAGAAAGATGCACTGAGCTGCTCTCTGCAGCAGCTGAAAGACAGTTTCTCTCTTTCCCGCCGGCTTTCAGCTGCTGCAGGGAGAAACACAGGGCCTCATTCTTGCAATTGCTTTCCACGCACCAATCCCCCTCCATGTTTTGCTTACTTCAGATCCCCCCCCCCACCCAGTGTACCCCACTGTCACTGTGCTACCTAACCCTCCCATGGCACTGTCAGCTTCCGTGTCCTGCAAATAAATAATTTGTAAAAAAATAAAATTAACAGTCTAATATATTTTTTTTTTAAATGTATACATTTTTAAAAAAAAAATATGCATTTAAATAAAAAAAAATTAGGAAAACAATTAAAAAAGGGTTAAAGTGGATGTCTGAATGAATGAATGAATGAATGAAAACTTGTATAGCGCGGCACATGCGAACTGAATCGCCTCTGGGCGCTTGTTGTTCCTGTCTCCTTTGATATCAAAAGAGAAAAGTCTTGACCTTTTTCCTAAATGCTAGGTGGTTCTCCTCCAACCGAATGCTGGTTGGTAAAGCGTTCCATAGTCTGGGACCTTGGATCGCGAATCTTCTTTCTCCTTTGGACTTGAAGTTGGCTTTCGGAACCTGGAGCAGGTTCTGATTCGTGGATCGCAAAACGCGATTGGGGTTATGAGCTTTTATTATTTCGCATAGATATTGGGGGGCATTCCCATGGACACATCTATGCGTAAGACATAGAGCTTTGAAAGCAATTCTGTCTTTAACTGGCAGCCAATGAAGGGCTCTCAGTGAAGGTGAGATAGATTCCCAGGGTTTTTTCCCAGTCACAAGTCTGGCGGCCGTATTCTGAACGACTTGCAGACGAGCGATTTGGTACTTGGGGAGGCCGAGGTAAAGGGCATTTGCATAATCCAGCCTGGAGTTTACAATTGCTCCCACCACGGCCGCTAAATCTTCTTTGGGGATGAACGGAGTGAGTCTACGTAGTAGGCGCAGTAGATGGTGAGATCCGCTGACTACTGATCCTATTTGTGCGTCCATTGTCATAAAGGAGTCAAAAATGACCCCTAGGCTTTTGACTTTGGCGCTAGGGGTGATGGTTTTGCCCAAAATAGGCGGGGGGGTCCACACTGTTGAAAGTTGATTCCTGTGCTTGGCGTGAAACAGAAGAAGTTCTGTTTTCGCTCCGTTGAGTTTAAGATAACTCTTTGTCATCCAGTCTTCTATCAAAGAGAGGCATGTCTCTAGATTGAGGTGGTGATCCTGTCTGTTGCAAATGCGGAAATAAAGTTGCGTGTCGTCTGCGTATGAGTGATAGAGCAGTTTTTGGCTGCTGATAATCTCAAAAAGAGGACGAAGATAAATGTTAAACAGCACTGGTGACAGAGGCGATCCTTGAGGGACTCCGCATGTTATTGTGCGTTTTTCAGACATAAAAAGGCCTAACTTCACTGTTTGCGATCGGTTTTCCAAAAAAGAGGAGAACCAAGATAAATCGCTTTCTGCGACTCTGGCTACTTCAGCAAGCCGAGTCAGTAACAGATTGTGGTCTACAGTGTCGAAAGCTGCACTTAGGTCCAACAGAACCAGGAGACAAGATTCTCCTTCGTCTGCGGCCTTGAGAACATCGTCCCATACTTTCAGCAATGCTGTTTCCGTCCCATGTCCGGGACGGAAGCCTGATTGCAATGGGTCAAGTAGCTTGTAGGTATCTAGATGCTGTTGCAGCTGTTGTACCACTACTTTTTCCATTATCTTAGAGAGTACATTGAGGCTTGTTATGGGACGGCGGTGGAGTGGGTCCTTGGGGTCCAGGGAGGGTTTCTTCAGGATGGGCTGGATTATACCCTCTTTCAACTGTGAGGGCACTATGCCCTCCAAGAAAGACTGGTTGATAAGCTGCGTGATGGGAGGAGCCAGGATGTAGGCGCACTCCTTCAGCAGTTTTGTGGGGATAATGTCATTAGGTGCTGTGCCATTTCGCAAAGCCCCAATGATATTCTTAGTGGCCTCGATGGAGATGGGTTCCAGGGTGAACTTACCTGATATAGGGGAATTACTATGGGTGTAGTGTGAGAGGCTGCAGGGGGGGCTGCGGGGGGTATTGTTCTGCTGAATGCTTTCACGGATTGCCTCAATTTTATTAATGAAGCAATCCGATAGTTCATTGCAAAATTCTTGTGTGTCTGTATTGGGGGCTTCAATACATCCTGGTTTCATGGTCTGAGTGACCATCTTGAAGAGTTCGCGGGGGCGGTTTATGGCACTGTTGATAGCTTCCGAAAAATAATTTTTCTTGGCTTGGAAAATTTCTTTGTGGTATTTTCTTGTCGCCGCCTTGTAGATGGATAGGTTTAGCTCTGAAGAACATCTTTTCCAGGCAGATTCAGCCCTTCTGCGTTCTTGCTTCAGTAACGACAGCTGGTTGTTAAACCAGCTGCGGTTATTTTTCCGGATGTGGGTCTTTCGTTTCGGCGCTACCAAGTCGGCTGACTGTAGCATGGCCGAATTTATGGCATCCAGCGTTTCAACAGCTGTTTGATGCGGCTGAATTGTTTCTATTTTTTCCCTTAACGTAGTTTTGAAGAGTTCCGAATGGAGCTTCTTCTGACATCTAGTCCAGTGAGTTGTCACTGGATTTGATGTTTTTGTTGCTGGGGGAATTGTGGATATAATGAATTTAATTGCATGGTGGTCTGTCCATGGCAACTTTTCATTTTCCCAAATTTTTATTTCCAGAGCTTGTCTGAAAATAAGATCAAGTGTGTGACCTGAAGCATGTGTGGGTCCACATACTAGTTGCTGTGACCCTAAATCTACCAGGTGGTTAATACAGGCATCGGCAATGGGGTCTTGTGCGGAATTGGCCCAAAGGTTGAAATCCCCGAGCAGCAAAAAATGTTTGCTGTTAAGGGTATAAGTGGAGAAGAAATCCGTCCATGATGGTAGCAGCTGCGATTTTGGGCCAGGTGGCCTATAGCAGAGCAGAATGTGGATGGTCTCCTTTGAAATTGTTTGCAGTTGTAGCGTAAGGGTTTCCATGAATGGAAGAGGATTTTGAAGGATTGGTTTGGTGATTGCAAGCTGAGTCCTGTAAATCACCGCCAGGCCCCCTCCTCTTTGCCCTATTCTGTTTTCCGTTATAATACGGTAGTTTTCTGGCACCAGTTCTCCTAGAATGGTGTTACAGTCGGCTGTAAGCCAGCTCTCTGTAATGAAGAGGCAGTCTAAATCGTATTGTAGTATAAAATCATGGATTTCTAATCGGTGTTTTACTGCCGATCTTGTATTGATCAAAGCACAGGATATGTGCTTCGGTTGGGATGGATGACTAGATTTTTTGATAATCGATCGTCGATCAATTCTCAAAATTTTCTCAGATCTTAGGGCCTTTTTGGTGACGGCTGGTAGCACTGCGGAAAATCGCCCAAATGGTTTCTGCTGAATACCGCAGCCTCGCCATGATGCCCGTCATCAGGGGGGGGGGGGGCGGCGGTGGTTGGAAGGTGATGGAGGGGGGATTCAACTGAATCCTCTCTCCTGGCTTTGGTCCAGAGGAAGGCAAAAAAACCCTGGCCAAGCTACGCCAATATGCTGGGGCAGGGAAAAAAATTCCTTCCTGATCCCTGAAAGGCGATCGGTCCGACCCTGGATCAAATACTATTATGGTTTGGGGGACTTGGGGTAGGAGATGTCTCTGATTGCTAGGGGGGGGGTGTACTAAGACAGCCGCCGGCCTGGCACAAAAACCCAGGCCGGGGGGCTATCTGTGGGGAGGATTGGCAGCAGAGGTGGCTATTTAGGGGTGGATGGGGTCCTCCAGGGGTGAGGGGGGGTGTACTGGGCAGATGCTGGGCCTGGATGTGATGCGCCGCTAGGCCGCGGATGAAGCCGCGGCCTTTCCTAAGCCGCGGCTGCCGCGGACCTAGCAAGGTTGGCGCGGAGCATCGAAAAAAACGGCCTGGAATCGACGGCGGTGGGTGGGGGGCGAGGGGATGTGGAAGGGGTGCCTCGAGCCTGTAAAGGGGGAGATGATTACAGGTCTTAACGCCTGTCTCCCGGGATCCGATGCCGCGGCTTGTCCTGAAAAGGACGGCCGCCCTCAGTCCCGGGGGGACTCACCTTCAGGAGGGGAGGAGGAGTGCTGGGGGAGACAGGAGAAAAAGCTGGCCGGGTTCAGGTCGGTCCGTGCAGAGGCTGATGGTGGAGCTGTAGCTGGGCTGAGCAGGGCTGAATTAGACCCCGTCTAGCCTATCTACCTGACTACCTCCTAAACCTGCCTGGAGCTATAGCACACACGCTCCTACTCTAGGAACGTGCGCCGTGTGGAGCTCCTGCTGCTAGTCCAAGGCCTCACTGACTCACAGCTATCAGATCTGAATACTCAGAGTAGTAACTGAGATCTGTTCTAATCTAATTTTTCTTTATGGGCTCTTTACATGTGTAATAGCACTGCTGTGCTAAACTCACGTTTCCGGTGTACCTCCGCCGCTCCGCTGTGATTCTGTGTGTGATAAATAGTTATATTCTGCTTATCCACCCATTGCCATCTTAGCTTTGGGCTTTCCAATCCCACACTCAGGCACTTCCTCTTTGCGGTGGATGCTGTCCCAGCATCCACCGCTCGATCTCGCGCATGCGCACTGGTAATGGTGACCGGCGGCGTGAGCGTATCTGTTGTCATCGCAACGGCAGGCGTATGAATGAAAAGTTCCCGCCTGGTGTAATGGAGAATTTTCAAACGGCCGCCCTTTCCTTTGTTTACATCCGCGTCACTTCCTGTAAAACGAAGTCGCGCGATGTCTCGGCTAACAGAGAGCGATATTATAATTAGGGCTCCCAGCAGACACAGCGCGGGACAGGAAGCTGCAGAACTCCCGAGGATAACCCGACTGGTTGCAGCCCGGAAGCCTGTGTGTTTAACAAGGTATTCACTTTTTTTAATGAAAATCGCCGATTATGCATTGTTTTGGGGCAGTAGAAATATTAAACTAAAGTTGATTTCAGGGTGGAGCTCCGCTTTAATTCACACAGGTTCCATCTTTTTTTTGTGTCTGCTAATAATGATTTTAGTGTATCTTTTGTAAAAAAATATTGTTTTGATATATTGGGGGGGCCCTGCCAGGTAGGCTGTATGGGGCCCAAATGATTTCTAACAGCACCCCTGGCCCGACCCCACAGGGTTACCAACGGTCTGATAATTTAGACTTTAATAAAACGTTTGTTTTGCCCTGCCTGTAAAAGTCCATGGACGGTCCCAATACTGTTGGTAATGTAGTGCATGTTCAGAGTAAAGAAGTACAAGGAGTCCTAGAAGTGATGATTTGGCCCCAGTGGCGTAACTAGAACCTTCAGGGCCCCGATGCAAGAAACCAGGAAGGGCCCCCCCCTGACCCCCAGATAGGGCTCTT
This sequence comes from Rana kukunoris, assembly GCA_029574335.1. Taxonomy (NCBI): domain Eukaryota; kingdom Metazoa; phylum Chordata; class Amphibia; order Anura; family Ranidae; genus Rana; species Rana kukunoris. Next base: position 48,243,362 of record CM056052.1, on the reverse strand, counting down.
TTCTCCGAGCCCGGTGGCGTTACAGGACCCGGTCGCAAGTAGGCGGCTGCATATAAATGAACCGATTTCTCCAGTTCCCCTTGCTTTTTTTCCTCTCCCTCCCGCAGGCATTCAGCGGCTGCAGGAGGAAAATGGAGAGATCGATTCTTCTATGTTGGTGTTTCGCAATCTTTTTCCAGTCAGGGCACCCTTGAAGTATACCCCTAGGTGAATGTGGCCCCTTGCAACTGTGTGCATTGCATACAGTTGCAGCATAGTGATGATGTATTTAAGGGGTTAAAACAGGCAGTCAGGAAGCAACATGTTGCCTCTTCACCAGCTGTCAAATGTCTCTGAAAAACGATCCAAGCATGGATCACTTTTCGGAGGCATAGCATTTTTTTAAGATACTATGAACAAGCAAAAAAAATAAACAAATAGGTTCTGATTGTACACAAATAGGGGATCGGGATTAACCACTTGCTTACTGGGCACATAAACCCCCTTCGTGCCCAGGCGAAATTTCAGCTTCCGGCACTGCGTCGCTTTAACTGACAATTGCGCGGTAGTGCGACGTGGCACCCAAACAAAATTGGCGTCCCTTTTTTCCCCACAAATAGAGCTTTCTTTTGGTGGTATTTGATCGCCCGTGCGGTTTTTATTTTTTGCGTTATAATGAAAAAAAGAGCGACAATTTAAAAATATATATATATTTTTTACTTGTTGCTATAATAAATATCCCATTTTTTTTTTTTTTTTTATATTTTTTTTTCTCAGTTAAGGCCGATACGTATTCTTCTACGTATTTTTGTAAAAAAAAAAAAAAAAAAATCACAATAAGTGACTGCTTTGCGCAAAAGTTATAGCACCTACAAAATAGGGGACATAATTATGATTTTTTTTTTTATATTTTTTTTTTACTAGTAATGGCGGCGATCTGCGATTTTTATTGGGACTGCGATATTGCGACGGACACATCGGACACTTTTGACACATTTTTGGCGCCATTCACATTTATACAGCGACCAGTGCTATAAAAATGCACTAATTACTGTATAAATGTGACTGGCATTGAAGGGGTTAACACTAGGGGGTGAGGAAGGGGTTAAATGTATTGCCTGGGTGTGTTCTAACTGTATGGGGGGAGGGGGGTGACTGGGGGAGGTGACCGATGCTGTCTCCCTATGTACAAGAGAAACAGCATCTGTCACCTCACTGACAGGACGTGAAGCTCTGTGTTTACACTCAGAGCTCCACGTCCCTGCTGTCTCACCGACGATCGCGTGTACCTGACGGACATCGCGGCCGCCGGGTACACGCATCGTATCCTCGGTGATGCGTCGGGACTGTTTTTCCCCGCCGCGCGCCACAGGGGAATTACAAGCAAATCACGTCCAAAGACGTCAACCCGGCGCCTCAGGTCTGCGCTGTTCACGTCTTTGGACGTGATGCGGGTTTGAAGTGGTTAAAAGTGCATACATAAAATGTGCATACATACATGTAAACACACATATAAAAACACACACACACACACATATATATATATATATATATATAAATGCATATATGCACACACATATAAACCAGTGGCAGCTGGTACTCAAAATTTTTAGGGGGGCGCAAGCAAACGGAAAAATGCTTAAAAAAAACATAATTTGCAGTGCAAATCAAATGCTGCCACTGTGCCCATCAAATGCTGCCACTGTGCCCATCAAATGCTGCCACTGTGCCCATCAAATGCTGCCACTGTGCTCATCAAACGCCACCACTGTTCCCATCAAATGTCGCCACTGTTCCCATCAAATGTCGCCACTGTGCCCAGCAAATGCTGCCACTGTGCCCAAACTCTGGCACTGTGCCAAACGCTGCCACTGTTTCCATCAAATGCTGCTACTGTGCCCAAACTCTGCCACTGTGCCAAACGCTGCCACTGTTTCCATCAAATACTGCTACTGTGCCAAAATGCTGCCACTGTGCCCATTTAAACACTGCGCCATCAAATGCCGCCACGGTGCCCATCAAACTCTGCCACTGTGCCCATCAAACTCTGTCACTGTGCCCATCAAATGCCGCCAGTGTGCCCAGAAAATACTGGTGTGCCCATTAAATGCTGCCAGTGTGCCATCAAATGCTGCAACTGTGCCATCGAATGCCACCACTGTGAATCCCCCCTCGCCCCGTCCGACTCTTACCCTGTCTCGTGGGGCTGCGGGTGACTGCCAGGGTCCTCCATGCATCTCCTGCCGTCCTCCTCTCCCGTCCTCTCCTCCTGATAAGTGTCCAATAGCCGCTCCTATTGTTTCAGCCAATCAGGTGATGGGTAACAGACCCGCACACCTGATTGGTGGAGAGGTGGTTGAGTGTTAGCAAAGTGAATATTAATTCGCCTTTCTAACACACCTGGGTGGACTGTGAGCGCCCACCATGGTGCTCGCGGTTCACCTATTTTGAAGCCTATTAGAGACTATGGCTCTAATCAGATGCTTCAACACCCCCCCTGTGATTCAGGTGCCTGAAAAGGAGTCGGACACCTAAATATGGGGGTGGCAGCGGTGGCATAGAGGGAGTGACTGGGGAGAGGGATCGGCACACATGCGCCCTTATGGACGCACTGCCACTGATAAACACATGCACATACATGCACACTCGCACACATACAGTACATACATATACACATAAACACACACACACACATACATACAGTACATACATACAGTACATACATATACACACACTCATACATACATACAGTACATACAGTACATACATATACACACACACATACATACATATGCATACACACATACATACATACATACATACATACAGTACATACATATACACACACACATACATACATACATACAGTACATACATATACACACACATACAGTACATACAGTATATACATATACACACACACACACACACATACATATGCATACACACATGCATTTATACATACATATGCACACACACACACACACAGTATATACATATACACACACACAGTATATACACACAGTATATACATATACACACAGTATATACATATACACACACAGTATATACACACAGTATATACATATACACACACAGTATATACACACAGTATATACATATACACACACACACAGTATATACATATACACACACAGTATATACATATATACACACACACAGTATATACATATATACACACACACAGTTTATACATATATACACACACACAGTATATACATATACACACACAGTATATACATATATACACACACAGTATATACATATATACACACACACAGTATATACATATACACACACAAAGTATATACATATACACACACACACAGTATATACATATATACACACACACAGTATATACATATACACACACAGTATATACATATACACACACACACAGTATATACATATATACACACACAGTATATACATATACACACACACAGTATATACATATATACACACTCACAGTATATACATATATACACACACACAGTATATGCATATATATATATACACACACAGTATATACATATACACACACACAGTATATACATATATACACACACACAGTATATACATATATACACACACACAGTATATACATATACACACACACAGTATACATATACACACACAGTATATACATATACACACACACAGTATATACATACACACACAGTATATACATACACACACACAGTATATACATATACACACACACAGTATATACATATATACACACACACAGTATATACATATATACACACACACAGTATATACATATACACACACAGTATATACATATATACACACACACACAGTATATACATATATACACACACACAGTATATACATATACACACACACAGTATATACATATATACACACACACAGTATATACATATATACACACACAGTATATACATATACACACACAGTATATACATATACACACACACAGTATATATATACACACACAGTATATACATATACACACACACACAGTATATACATATACACACATACAGTAGATAGTAAAAAAAAAAAAAACGGGAGACATTTACCTTGGCACTTCCTGCCGGGTACTGCACTCTAGGGGGAGACAAAGAGCACAGCACTGACTACTTTCACTTTTGACAAGCTCCTTCCCTGCACACTGTGCAGCTGACGATCGTGAAACTCATGTCAGCCGCCCCTGCCGCCGCTCCTCCTATCAAAGAGTAGAGGGGGCCCTCAAGGGCCCCCTGCAGAAAAGGGCCCGGTCGCCATGGCGATCTCAGCACCCCTATAATTACGACACTGTTTGGCCCCCACCGAGCCCCGATCTCAACATCTTGGAGTCTGTCTGAGATTTAATGAAGAGACAGAAGGACTGAGGCAGCCTACATCCACAGACCATCTGTGGTTTGTTCTCTAAAGCCCCATACACACGATCAGACTTTTTGACAACAAACTTCAAAATGAGCAGGTTTTCAAAAAAATAAGACCGTGTGTACACCTAATCGGACACACTTTTTCGGTTTTCATCGGACACAAATTCACTCTGCAATCGGACAAACCAAAAAAGTCCTACGGTGCAAAGTCCTAACATGCATGCCCAGAACCAATGTTAAAATCAACCAACAATAGCAGAAGTTGACCAAAGGGTGGCAGTAAAGAGCAGAAAAAGAGCAGAAAAATCATGTGATTTTGGGAAAGTTTGCAGAAAAAGTCCTGCTGTGTGTATGCTATGGGTGTTCCTGGCCAACACCCCTCAAACAAAAATCCACGGAAAAATTAGTTTGAAGTCCTACCGTGTTTATGGGGCTTAAAGGGATTGTAAAGGTACATTTTTTCCCCCTAAATAGCTTCCTTTACCCTAGTGCAGTCCTCCTTCACTTACCTCATCCTTCCATTTTGCTTCTAAATGTCCTTATTTCTTCTGAGAAATCCTCACTTCCTGTTATTCTGTCTGTAACTCAACACCATAATGCAAGGCTTTCTTCCTGGTGTGGAGAAAGCCTCTTGAGGGGGGAGGGGGCAAGTAGGAGGGTCAGGACACTCTCTACTTTGCAGATAGAGAAAGGAGCTGTGTGTTAGTGGGCGTCCTGACACGCCTGCTCGCCCCCTCCCCCCTCAAGAGGCTTTCTTCACACCAGGGAGAAAGCCTCGTATTACGGTGTGGAGTTACAGACAGAAGAACAGGATGTTAGGATTTCTCAGAAGAAATAAGGACATTTAAAAGCAAAATGGAAGGATGAGGTAAGTGAAGGAGGACTGCACTAAGGTAAATGAAGCTATTTAGGGAATTGTTTTTTTTTACCTTTACAACCCCTTTAAGATATTTGGAACAATTTACCTGCTGAAAAAGTGATACTACAGCGCTAATGTGGTAAATACAAAGGAAAAACAACAAAGGTAACCAAATAATGAAAGCAGCATACATAAAAATAGTGTACTATACTAATAAAAAGGTTCTGAGTAAGCTGTGACAAAAAGTGCATAAATATGTGCCAATGTGATAAAAGCAATAGTCCATTCATCTGAACTAGGTAAGGAATGATGGTGATCTCCTGTGATACTGTGTTCCTTCCACCCTGCTTCACCTGACCACTTACATACGACACTTACTTATCCAAAATGACGACTCATATGAAAAAACAAACGACAAAACAAGACCTCATTGCGCAATATGTAGCACCAAATAGAGAAAAGGTACGACAGCGATACGATCGCACTCACAAATCCTTTGGACAAAACAAACATGCGGCCTTGCTCAGTGTAGCAATCTCTTCATGCAGTGTCCTACACCTTCCATTGCGTCACTCGGCTCCTCCCCCTACGCGTTATGTCTCACGTCACGTGACTTAATCATGGGCAGGCCACCTACCTGCTGAGTTCCTTCAAAAACTGTGTGCAAATGTATCTAGAAGAACTGATGCCGTTTTGAAGGCAAAGGGTGATATTGATTTGATTTGCATTTTTCTTCTGTTCATTTGCTTAACATTTTGTTGATTGATTAAAATAAACTGTCGACATTTCTGAAAGCATTCTTAATTTACAGCATTTTGTCACACCTGCCTAAAACCTTTGCACAGTAATTTGTAGCTTGTGACTCAGTATGATTTCCAATATGTGAAAATATTTGTGGGAAAGGGATCACTGAAGTGATACCAAGTGCCCTTCACACTAAGCACTCAATGGGAGACGAATCTTTGTCCTGGATGACTAACCGCGTATTTGTTCTACTCAGCCAAATTCCTCATGTGCAAGAATAAAGGTGGATTCCACTATACCTGAACTCTTCTCCAATCCCTGCATCTACATCATGGCATATAACATGGAAAAATTACAGTTTGTGTATAATAAGTTTAACCGCTTGCCGACCAGCGCACAATGATATACGTTGGCACAATGGCATGGCTGCGCAATGCGTGTACGGGTATGTCCCATTTAAATTGCAGCATAGATGTCCGCCGGTGTCCCGCGATTGTGTCACGGAGCGGCAGAACGGGGAGATGCCTTTGTAAAAAAAACTGCCAAAAACTGAAAAACCTCAAAGGGGGTGGGATTTTTAAGGCAACAAATATTAAACTCAAAAATTTATAAAAAAAATATATAAATTTATTACATGTTATAAATACAATAGAACAAAAATATATATCAACAATAAACAAAAGAACATGAGGATGTATAAAAAGAGATTATATAACAAATGATACTGTCTGTCAAGCAATGCCTGTCACCAAAGGGCTGATGGCACATAAGACAGATGATCCCTGTTCTGCCTAGCAACATGGCAGGGATCTACTGCGCCCTGCAATCATGAGCAATGATCACTGTCACGCTGTAGTGAGACCACCACCCCCACAGTTAGAATCACTCCGTAGGACACACTTAGCCCCTTGATTGCCCCCTAGTGTTTAACCCCTTTCTTGCCAGTGTCATTTACACAGTAATCAGTGCATTTTTATAGCACTGATATCTGTATAAATAACAATAGGCCCAAAATAGTGTCAAAAGTGTCCGATGTCTCCACCATAATGTCGCAGTCACGATAAAAATCACAGATCGCCGCCATTACTAATAAAAAATAAAAAAAATGCCATAAATCTATTTTATATGCTTATTGCGATTATTTTTTTTTACCAAAAATATGTAGAAGAATACGTATCGGCCTAAACTGAGGAAAACAAGTTTTTTTCATATATTTTTGGGGGATATTTATTATAGCAAAAAGTTAACAATATTGTTTTTGTTCAAAATTGTCGCTCTTTTTTTGTTTATAGCTCAAAAAAATTAAGACCGCAGAGGTGATCAAATACCACAACAAGAAAGCTCTATTTGTGGGGAAAAAAAGGACGGCAATCTTGTTTGGGAGCCACGTCGCACGACAGCGCAATTGTCAGTTAAAGCCACTCAATGCCGAATCGCAAAAAGTGCTCTGGTTAGGAAGGGGGTCAATTTTTCCGGGGCTGAAGTGGTTAAATGTTATCACACACTGAGTCCACCAGTGTTTTTTTCCTGCATGGTGGTGGACAGGCAACATAAACAAAGCTTCTTTGTTGCCTAAACCCATCAACCCATCATCTTTGCTTCTCCATTTTCATGCATTTTTGATGCATGTTTTGCGTGCACTGCCACTGAAGTCTACAAGGCCAAAAATGTGCATTGCCTAAAAAGCATCTGAAGCAAATCCCAACCTAATCCCTATGCCTACGTCTAAGCAGCAGAAAGAGGTTTTTAAGTTTGTTGGCTACCATTAGTGCAGTAGATGGAAACAAATGCTACGATGTTGTAGGGCTGTTGGGAAACAGCTGAATCTAGTTTAGAATGAATGACTATAAAATCTGGCTCTATCTGTACTATATACCAGAGGACACGCATGCACAGTTGGCTCAGAGTCATAAGGAATGATTTGCATGGCTCCACCCACTGTCCTAAAATTGGGTAATTATCCTTTTTTGAGGGGAATTGTGATGGAAGTGAGACCGTATGTCTTCAGAGGGCTCTGCTGCACTGGTTCTGTAGAGGTTATTTTTTGTTACTTTCAGGGTCGCCATTAGAACTCATGGGACTTGTACAGGTTATGTGACGGGGCCCCCACCTCCCAGGGGGTGTAAAAATTTGTTGGCACCCTTTGTCACCAAGAGGAGAAAAATGAGGAGTGGACTATTGTAACAGCACAGGTGAACAGAGTGAACCACAACTGCGGTTAGCAAGGATTTCAATGCGCTTCTTTATGTGACAACTCAGTATTGGACCCCAGGCGTCACTCCACACAAACACGAGTTTGGGGCATCTCTACATCATCTCTCTCTCACATAAAGAAAGGCGTTGAGCTACTAAGGATGGACGCATTACAACATGTGGCCAGAAATTAGTGTTTAAAATTTTACAATATACTTTAAAGATCAAGATTCCAATACACTTTTATATGCCAGTAATTATCAGTACTGGACCCCAGGCGTCACTCCACACAAACAGGAGTTTGGGGGTTCTCTACATCATATCACTTTGAGCATATAGGGATGTATTAGGCCAGGGATCGTCAAACTACGGCCCTCCAGCTGTTGCAGAACTACACATCCCATGAGGCATTGTAAAACACTGACATTCACAGACATGACTAGGCATGATGGGAATTGTAGTTCCTGAACAACTGGAGGGCCGTAGTTTGAAGACCCCTGTATTAGGCCATTAAGGGAGATGGTATAAAATACCATCAACCCCTAGCATAGAAAAGTTAGAGCAAACATGTTCAAACAATTAGAACAAGGCCTATAAGGGATTTGTACTGATGTCAAGCTCGTAGTAAATAGGAGTTGTAGTGACAACTAGTGATGAGCGGAATACGCCATATTCGATTTCGCGATATTTCACGAATATATAGAAGAATATTCGCGAAAATATTCGTTAATATCGAATATTCGTGATATTTTATCAAAAAAAAAAAATTTTGCGAAATTTCGCTAATGTGAATGCGAAATTTCGCTAATGCGAATGCAAAATTGATTGCGAAATTCTCGTCAACGCGCGAAAACGGAGATCATTTTCTGGATTACTAAACTAATATGCATTAAACACTAACTCTACTTACACAAACTTATATGACTAAACTAAAGCTAATTTTTTTTTATACACAAAACACAGAAGGGCAGAGAAAGTATTCGCGAATATTCGTAATACGAATATTCGCATTGCGAATATTCGGCAACATAAAAGGATCGCCTCAGCTACTCGGCCCAGGGTCTCTAATCATACCAGCAATGCTTTTAGACGTCGATGGAGATCACTAGGATGTGATCTGTTTTAAAAATAAATTTGAAAAAATACGAATATTCGCAATAGCGAATATTCACCGCGATATTCGATTTATTCGCGAATACTCGAATATGCAATATTCGCAATGCGAATATTCGTGAGCAACACTAGTGACAACTAGGCAATATAGCTTAGGTAATAGTAGTTGCGTATAAAAGGCAATATAGTTCAGATAATTATAGTTGCATATATGAGGTGTATATTGCACACATAATAGTAGTTGCATAGGAAAGGTAATATAGCTGCGGTCATTGGAGGTAGCTGACCCTTTAAGGTATTCCTTAGCAAACAGTCTTTAGCATAGCAATATATCCCATACTGTACAGTATGTTGATATTCACAAGGCATAATAAGTATTAGCAATTGTATTAGATGGAACACAAGCAGCATATCTTCCTAAAGGACTACAAGTGATACAATAGCTACTTATTCGTTTAAATGTAGGAGATAGGGAATCCATGGTGTAGGTGTTCAGCAAGAAGGCCTCAAGATTATTCCCAGCAATGGCTCTATGTTGTAGTAGGTTCAACAGCATCAAAGTAGTAGTTGTTGCCTGGAGCGGTGTTGCAGCGTGGGGAGCGATGGCAGCGTTAAGAGTAGCGTGGCTGACAATAATAGAACGGTGTGCAGGAGGCACACCACTCTGTTGAGAGGATAGGGCCAGCTGTAGTGCATAAGCACTAATTCAAAAAAGTACACACTTCCGCGTACCACGGTGGAACGCAAGGGGTGCCACATGATGATGACGTCATCACGCGGTCGCCGTAATGCGTTCCAGCATGAAACACATTACAGGAAGTAACAGGCACGTGGAGCGACTGTTACAACTATTCATGGGGCCTGAACTATACCCTGCTTTTAAAGGAGGAAGGAGCAAGATTTGCCTGGGCAGAAACCTGTGGTACAGTTCTCGCAGACAGAGACTCAGCTGCTGAAAAACCAAAAAGCGAGTACCATATGGGGGAAACTGCATGAGGACCGCGTTGTCATGCCACTGCCAGGATTCGGAGCCTTGCTGCACTGCCTACTGGAGTTGTCACGGACAACCCAGGGTGAGAGGATATCTGATCGTATGGGACCACTTACAGCCACTACTTGCTACCACCACTAGAGAATGAGCCATTAGGAACTACCTAACCAGTTACCTTATAGCTATGGTACCAGTGGCAGAACTCCCAAGTGGGGGAAGCCATCCCTGCGGGGAGAACACAGTGATTGTAACAGCCGCTTGCAATAATTGCATGTAAAATCTGACAGTATCGGGACCGATACCGAGTATTTGCGGGAGTACTTGTACTTGCGCAAATGCTCCCGATGCTTCTGCCGATACTTTTTTTGTATTTATCAACATGTTCTGTGAAAATTCTTTGAGTTTTTTACTACTGCGTGACAAGCAAATAAAACATTTTTATTCATTTTTACAAATTTTTCTTCTTTTATAATGTCTTGAGTTAGAGTTCTTCATAATTCTAAAGAAAATATCCTTAGTCTGTATTGTGGTTTGAAAACTGTCACATGACATTTAAAAAAAGTATCGGTATTCGGTATCGGCGAGTACATGGAAAAAAGTATCGGTACTTGTACTCGGTCCTAAAAAAGTGGTATCGGGACAACCCTAACATGGATCGATCAACTTGGGTACATTCAGCCTGTCTATATATGGTTTGAATCTCAGCCAGTTCCTGCTGAACCAGCCGAGAGCAGACCGGATGGAGGTATATACTGTGGCGACTACTGGATGGAAGGAGCACATGATAACATGATTGCTAGAAGTTCCCTGGTGGTAAAATCATCCATTTCCACTAGGGTTCTGCTAGCAAAACACTGGTATATCATACAATTCCAACACATCTGAAGGGATTAATCATGCACTTGCAACTGGGATCTCATTTGCTAGCAATAAAAGGGTTAAAGGGTCACTAAAGGAAAAAAATGTTTTGCTGAAATGACTGTTTACAGGGTAAAGAGACATAAAAGTTAACTGATTCCTTTTCAAAATGATTAAAAATAGATAAAAATCAATCATATAGTGTGCCTGCAGGTTAGTTTCACTTTTGAACTGGCTTCATGTTTCTGCAAAGTAGAAATAGATACACAGAACAAAAACAAACAAATCCAGGGCAGTGTTTGTTTTTAAAATGAATCTGATTGGTTCTGGGAAGTTTTAGACACACAGTAATGACAGCTTAGACCACCGTGAGAAAGCTCCCAGTACTGTGGTTATAAGGAAACAGACAAGCAGGAAGTGTGGAGAACAGAGCAGTATTACAGCAACTTCAAAGCAAAAACTAACAATAAGGACATGAAACCAGTACTGCAGTAAGGTAGCTATTTAGCTAAAAAAAATGTTTCCTTTAGTGATCCTTTAATCATGTCCAGTCACCCCCCACCTTCCCAATACATGGTGTGCAGGTCTTTCGTCAGATTAGGCGATCGTCAGAACTTGGTTCGGTTTTCCCGGCGGTCAAAAGGAAAACTGCCAAGCAAAAAAACGCAGAGAATCGCAATGGGAAAAAAGAGAACAAGTTCTCATTTTTTTGCTTGCAGTTTTCCTGTCGGGAAAATTGCTATGGAGCACACACAAGGCCAGTGGCCCCTCCCTCACCTATATAAGAGCTGTCAACGCTGAAGCCGCGTCATTCGCCGGGCTGTCTCCAGTGGAGACAGGTGATGCAGGTGATGGATGGAAATCTATCTCATCGCTGGTCGAAGAGGAGATATTCTCATCGCTGGACCCTGGAGAGGAGATCACCCATCGCAAGATACCGACGGTGCTGGAGCGGAGACCGAGAGTGGATTACCACTTTAATAAAGGACTTTCCCAACGGTGTGTGTGGTTTTTTGTTTACAATTATTTACACTTTCTTTGTGAAATGGTAGAGGTACAATGTACCCCATTTATTCACATGGGGGGCCGGGATCTGGGGGTCCCCTTTGTTAAAGGGGTCTTCCTGATTCCGATAAGCCCGCTGCCCGCAGACCCCCACAACCACCGGGCAAGGGTTGTGGGGATGAGGCCCTTGTCCCCATCAGGGGTCACAGACCCCAAAGCATCCTCCCAATGTCGAGGGCATGTGGACTGGTACGGTTCAGGAGGGGGGAGCTCTCTCATCCCTCCCCCCTCTTTTCCTGCGGCCTGCCAGGTTGTGTGCTCGGATAATGGGTCTGGTTTGGCTTTTTGGGGGGAACTCCATGCCATTTTTTTTTAAATTTGAGGTGGAGTTCCCCTAAAATCCATACCAGACCTGAAGGGTCTTGAATTGATATTTGGGGGGAACCCCACGTAATTTTTTTTTTATTTGACGCGGGGTTCCCCTTAATATCCATACCAGACCTGAAGGTCCTGTTAATAGAAATTGGGGGGACCCCCACGCTTTTTTTTTTGATGAATGACTTTTCTCTGTATTGCCGGGAGCCGACAATTCATTATAGCTGCGAGTGATTTTAAATGACTTTATTTCCTTCAGAAATTAAACTGTGCAGGGACAGTTCTAATCACGGGAAACAAGCGTGACTTCACAGGCATACTATACACCCCCCATGGAACAAAATTTAAAGGAATATTTCACTTAAACACTTAAACACTTTTTAGGACATTAGCTTGCATATTAGCCTTTAAAATTACCACTTTAGATTTCTCCCGTAGACTTTTACAGGGTGTTCCTGAAGGGTCTGGAATGGATATTTGGGGGGAACCCCACTTCATTTTTTTTTTATTTGACGCAGGGTTCCCCTTAATATCCATACCAGACCTGAAGGTCCTGTTAATAGAAATTGGGGGGACCCCCACGCTTTTTTTTTTGATGAATGACTTTTCTCTGTATTGCCGGGAGCCGACAATTCATTATAGCTGCGAGTGATTTTAAATGACTTTATTTCCTTCAGAAATTAAACTGTGCAGGGACAGTTCTAATCACGGGAAACAAGCGTGACTTCACAGGCATACTATACACCCCCCATGGTACAAAATTTAAAGGAATATTTCACTTTTATTGTTTCACTTTAAGCATTATTAAAATCACTGCTCCCAAAAAAACTGTAGTTTTTAAAACTTTTTTTGCATTGATACATGTCCACTGGGGCAGGACCCAGGTCCCCAAACACTTTTTAGGGCAATAGCTTGCATATTGGCCTTTAAAATTAGCACTTAAAATTTCTCCCGTAGACTTTTACAGGGTGATCCGTGGCTTTTCGAATTTGCCGCAAACACCCCAAATTGTTCGCTGTTCGGCGAACAGGCAATGTTCAAGTCAAACATGAGTTCAACTCAAAGCTCATCCCTAGTGAACATTAATTGTTTGCTGTAACCTCGGGCAGCCAGTCAGTGAGCAGTAATGATATGTAGTGTTGCTCACGAATATTCGCATTGCGAATATTCGCTACGAATATTCGCTACGAATATTGCATATTCGAGTATTCGCGAATAACTCGAATATTGCGGCGAATATTCTCTATGGCGAATATTCGTATTTTTTCAAATTTATTTTTAAAACAGATCACATCCTAGTGATCTCCATCGACATCTAAAAGCATTGCTGGTATGATTGGAGAGAGACCCTGGGCCGAGTAGCTGATGCGATTCTTTTATGTTGCCGAAAATTCGCGAATTTTCGGCAACATAAAAGAATCGCATCAGCTACTCGGCCCTTCTTTTGCATCAGAGCCAATCAGAATAACTCGAATATTCGACAAACGGAATATTGCACGATTATCTTCTCCGCCCCTCTTTTGCATCAGAGCCAATCAGAATAACTCGAATATTCGGCAAAAGGAATATTGCGCGATATTCCTTTTGCCGAATATTCGAGTTGTTCTGATTGGCTCTGATGCAAAAGAAGGGCGGAGAAGATAATCGCGCAATATTCGTTTTGCCGAATATTCGAGTTATTCTGATTGGCTCTGATGCGCCCTTCTTTTGCATCAGAGCCAATCAGAATAACTCGAATATTCGGCAAACGGAATATTGCACGATTATCTTCTCCGCCCTTCTTTTGCATCAGAGCCAATCAGAATAACTCGAATATTCGGCAAAAGGAATATTGCGCGATATTCCTTTTGCCGAATATTCGAGTTGTTCTGATTGGCTCTGATGCAAAAGAAGGGCGGAGAAGATAATCACGCAATATTCCTTTTGCCGAATATTCAAGTTATTCTGATTGGCTCTGATGCGCCCGTCTTTTGCATCAGAGCCAATCAGAATAACTCGAATATTCGGCAAACGGAATATTGCGCGATTATCTTCTCCGCCCTTCTTTTGCATCAGAGCCAATCAGAATAACTCGAATATTCGGCAAAAGGAATATTGCGCGATATTTCTTTTTGCCGAATATTCAAGTTATTCTGATTGGCTCTGATGCAAAAGAAAGGCGGAGAAGATAATCGCGCAATAGGAATATTGCGCGATTATCTTCTCCGCCCTTCTTTTGCCCCCTTATTCTCCTTTCTTTTAAGTAGAGTTAGTGTAGAGATAGGGCCAGATTCAGGTAGATGGGAGCATCTTTGCTCTGGAGTAACGCTTCTCATTTACGTTACTCTGACGACCCTTTTAGAGCAAGTACTGTTATTCACATAGCAGTTGCGCGTAAACTTGCGCCAGAGTAACGATAATGCGCTGGCGTAACCCGACGCAAGTGGAAGTGGGTGTGATCACATGTAAATGATGGGCGGAGCCCAGCGCAGAGGCTTACGTTCAGCGCATCATCCACGGAGCATGCACAGTGAGTGCGGCTCCACTCGCCCCCTTGTGCGCATGCTCACAACTTCCGTCGGCACCACTTCACGGGAAACGTCAGCGCAATGCCTTCCGTTGGGCGCTTAAAAGCGTAGGCGGAAACGCCATTCCGGCGCAAAAGTATTTCCGTTTCCCCCCACCCCAGGGAAGATACTTTTGTGCTGTGATGGCTGCTCCCGCTACCCCCAAAGAGAGGAGGAACCTCAACTTTAATGCCCAGGAGGTGTCTGTGATCATCTCCGCTATGGAGACATTTAATCATTTCCTCCATGGGAAAAAAAGCCGTAAGACCAGCCGGGAGAGGAAGCAGGGCATCCTGGACACCATTGCTGGCCGGGTCAATATTTTGGGGTACTCCACCCGGACTGCTGCTGACATCCAAAAAAAAATCAATGATCTGCGGCGCAAGGTCCGTGGCAAGGTGGCCACCATCAGGAGGCATGAGAGGGGCACAGGTGGTGGTCCCCCATGTCCGGTCACCCTGACCGCGGAGGAGGAGGTGGTCTCTCGCTGCCTGGAGAGGGAGCAGGTGGAGGGGGTCCCTGGCTATGACTCCGTGGAGGAAGGCTCCAGGACAGGTAAGTGTTTTTTATCCCCTATCTGATGTGTTGCATTTGGGGGGGGGGGGAGGGTACATGTGCCAAGTGTGTGGGACCACCAACATGTGTCTGCTTTGTGTCATCCACAGATGACGGAGCTGGGCCATCATCTGTCGGCGGCCAGTCCACCCCATCCCCCCCACGCCATCCTGTGCACGAGCCCCTGGGTGGTGAAGAGGTGGAGGAGGAGAGTGGCCACACCACACCTGCCGAGGTGGTTGTGGAGGATCCTGCTGTGGCAGAGCAGGACTTTTCCTTAGTGTTGGAGGTCTCCTCCCCTTCTCCTGGGCCGTCTGTCATCCCCTCCCCCATCCTTGGAAGCCCCTCAAGGGCGACTCCATCCCCCCGGGGACAACCATCTTCTGGCCCCAGGAAGGCGACCCAGAAGACCAGGGGGGTGTCGGATCTTGTCCAGGGCCAGTTGGCGAGGGATCACGCCAGACAGACCCAACAAATGGGGGACATAGTTGGGCACTTGGACAGAGTGGCTGACAGCCTGGGCTCCGTTGCCCAGATAAGCAACGCAGTGCAGGATGTCAGCTGCAAATGCGCTGCAGTGGTGACCAGTTTGGGGGAGGTGCAGGGGGATATTAGGCACCTCACTGCAGCCGTCCAGGCCAACACTGCTGCCATCCATGGAAACAGTGCTGCCGTCCGGGAGCAGGGGAGGCTGAGTCGGCGGGCCCAACACTACCAAGTGACCCGGCAGCTCAGGATGCAGGGCCAGACAAACAATTACCCCGGCCGGATAGCCATGGCCTTGGAGGGCATGCAGGCCACACCTGCCAGGAGTGGCCCACCCGGGGATCAGCCACCTCCAGATGCCCCCCCACCCCCACCCACTCCATCCAGGCAGCTGAGGAGCCAGAGAGGTTCGGCAAGAAGGAGCCCCCGGCATCCCCGATGAATTTTTTTTTCTTTTTGTCTGATTTTTACTCAGGATATGAGATTTTTATTTTATTTTGATTTTTACTCAGGATATGAGATTTTTATTTTATTTTGATTTTTACTCAGGATATGAGATTTTTATTTTATTGATACTGCACACGTTGCAGTGTGAATGGTGTGTGAATGTGAGGGGGTGGCACTCCTGCCAGTAAGGGGTGTCACCCTCGGCCGTGGTGGTGAAGTTAACCTCACGGCTGTATGAATGACGTGTGAAAGGTGTATGAATGGACAGTGACATCATTGGGGCCTTGACGCTGGCGTTGCTGCTCCCAAGTCCTACATGCTGGACTTGGGCTAATCCAATGCGATGTGCATGTGGTGTGTGTGATCTAGTGTCATCAGTGGTGTACACGCGTGCATTGTCTGTGTGATTAATGTTTTGGTTTAGTGTCCAAAGATGCCTACGGCGAGGACCCTCCTGACTGCTCTTCCATCAGCAGACTGGGTGTCCTCTGGCAGGTGGGGACTGTGTGGGTCGGTGGTCAGGTCATCACACATTTCAATCTGCAGGCCTTTTCTCATAGCAAAGTTGTGCAGAATACAACATGCACCGATGATCTGACACACAAAGGTAGGGGAATACAATAGGGTTCCCCCAGACTTATCCAGGCAGCGGAAACGGGACTTCAGGAGCCCAAATGTTTGCTCCACCACTGCACGGGTTTTGATGTGTGCTTCATTGTATTTTCTCTCTCCTCTGGTTTGGGGGTTCCGGAAAGGAGTCATGAGATGGGGTCCCAGTGCATATGCAGAGTCACCTGTAAGGTAAAAGACAGGAGGATGTAAGTCATGCATGTGCCACTTTTGATGTGCATCACGGGAGGGGATAGTCATGCCTGACTCCCATGTCACTCACCAACCAGCCAGCTGTCCCCATACATGTTCTGTTCGAATTCTGCTGGGATGGGGCTCTGATTGTATATGAAGCTGTCATGGCTGGACCCGGGGTGTTTGGCACGGACGTGCCATATTAGGCGTTGGGCATCAGCTATCACCTGTACGTTGATGGAATGCCAATGCTTCCGATTGCGGTATATGTGCTCTGTGGCACTGGGGGGCTGTAGGGCCACATGTGTGCAATCAATGGCCCCCACGGTGCGTGGGAATCCTGCAATGTTGTAGAAATCTGTCATTGCCTTCAGCCGCAGCTCCTCAGTGGTGGGTCTGATGAACTGGTTGGACATGCGTCTGAGGATTGCAGGGACAACCTGGTGCACACATCTGCTCACGGAGGACTGTGACATCCCAGCCACCACTCCACTTGTACGCTGAAATGATCCAGTTGCTAGGAAATGAAGTGTTGCCAGGACCTTCACCAGTGGCTGCACTGCTTGTGAGCGGTGTGTTGGGCTGGTGATGTCATCCTGCAGGGTTGTGGTTAGTTCAAGTATTGCATCTGGGCAGAATCTGAAGAGGCGATACACCTCCTCATCCCCCATGCCAAAGAGGTTCATGCGCGTGCGATATATCCTCTCACGTGCCCGCCTCCTTCGTTCCGGGGGACCCATCAGTAGTGCTAGGACCACGATTGACCCTGGCATGTTGGCACACAGAGGTGTTGTCCTTGCAAGTGTGGTTGTTCAGCTAGCTCTTATCGTCGGTAACGCTGCTGCTGTAGCTGCTCTCCTGCTGACCTGTGACCGTCTGGAGTAAAGATAAAGCAGCCTTTTGTAGAAATAACTTTGCGCCGGACGGACGAGATACGCGCGGCGCATGTAGCCAGCGTATGGTGCTAATCCGTTCGCGAATAGGGAAATCTCCCTCATTTGCATATTTGCAGGGGAAATCAATAGGCGCGACTGATGCGCCAAACGAAATTATGCGCTGACGGGACTCTGGCGCCGGAAAGTTAAGCCGATCGGAAATGGCCCGTTTTCGGGGCGCATCTAGTTTGGTGGGTACGGCCACATAGAAACGACGGCGCATATTCACAGTTACGCGGCGCATATCGAATTACTCCAGCGCAAGTCTTGCTGAATCTGGCCCTTAGTGTTTAGTGCATATTAGTTTAGTAATACAGGAAATGATCTCCGTTTATGAGAATTTCGCAATCATTTTCGCATTAGCGAAATTTTGCAAAAAATTTTTTGAAAACAATATCACGAATATTCGATATTAGCGAATATTCGCGAATATTCTTCTATATATTCGCGCAATATCGCGAAATCGAATATGGCGTATTCCGCTCAACACTAATGATATGCTGTAACCTCTGGCAACCAATCGTAACTGTTGTCTGACTTGCCACATAAACTGATTTTGGGTCTAGCTCCTATCTATTCTATGTTTCTGAGCAGATGGAGAGAAAAATTTAATGTGGGGGGGGGCAAGAAAATTATTGCCAGTGGTCCAATCAATATTAAAGAAGGCCCTGATTTAGAGCTGCACGATTAATCGTATGTTAATCGCGATCTCGATTCTTCCTTGCAGCACGATCCCCAACACGGATCAGCTCGATATCCCGGGATGTAGCCTCTCCCAGGGGAGAAGCCGCAGAACCACTGTTGCGATGGCTCCATTATCGGAACTGATGTCAGTCAGCAGAGAGGATGCTTGGTTGTGGGCTGTATCACATTTCTCGGCCAGTGTCCTGCCGAATAAGTTCCCCCGGCGGATTAGGACCCCCTGTACTGCGCAGTCGCAGAGTGGCGCTTGTACAGTACGAACCTCAACTGAGCTTTCGAAAATAGCCGAACATGTAGAGCTGAGATTCAGCTCTACACGGCACATACTAAATGACACATGCCGTACACTCCCGATGCTAGTGCTACTCTGCAAGGGGCAGGGGTGATTTTACCAATAAAGTATACATCTTAGCGGGGAACATTCCAAAATCTGCCCATCGACATTGCAAAACCAGCCATTAATTTGTTTTAACACCCCTGCTAAGACGTGTAGTTTATCAGTAAAATCACCCCCACCCCTTGCAGAGTAGCACTAGCATCGGGAAACTCTGCTATGAGTGCGCAATGCGCACCAGCATTGGTCCGATGAAAGCTGCCAGGCATTTTTTTAGAACCCGTGAAGAGAATCGTGACCTGTATTCTAAGCAAAAGAATTGCGATTCTCTTTTTTCCCAGAATCGTGCAGCTGTACCCTGATTACATCATCCTCAACAGTAGTGCCAATAATTCCTAATGGCATCCCCACACATAGTACCATGCATTTTGGTGCAATGCCATAGCACCATGCATGTAAGCTCTAAGGCCGCGTACACACGACCAAATCTGTCTGCTGGAAACAGTCTGCCAGACCGTCCCAGCAGACAGATTCGATCGTGTGTACGGGCGAGCAGACGGATTTGGCCAGCCGACAGATTTGAAAGCATGCTTTAAAATCTGTTGGCTGGGAACCCGTCCGTCCGACATGTCTGCTGGTTAGTACGCTAACCAGCAGACATGTCTTCTCGCACACGCGCCGAATGATTTTGACGCATGCGTGGAAGTGTTTTACTTCCTGGTGCGGTGACGTGGCGGCGTCAACGTCACCGACACGTCAGCGCGCTGTCTGCTGGCAGGGATTTTGGTTTGCTCATGTGTACACACGAGCAAACCAAAATCCAAGCAGACAGATCTGTTCAAATCGGTCGGTCCGAACGATTTGAACAGATAGATTGCCTCGTGTGTACGAGGCATTAGGAGCAGGGCCCTCTAAATTCCTATTGTATTAACCACTTAAGGACCCCCGCACGCACATATACGGCCACAGAATGGCACGTACAGGCACAAGGGCGTAAATTTACGTCCCCGCCTAAGTGCGGTTCGGGGGTCCCATCGGGACCCCCTCCGCGGCGTGCGGGGGTCCCCCTGGCTCCGGGAGCGATCCGGGATGAGCGGGCGGATGTCGGCGTTTACCCGCCCCCCCGCGATCGCTCCCAGCCAATGGGAGCGCTCCCCCTTCGTTTCATTTCCTCCTCCTGTGTTTACACCGCTGCTGATGAGAGAAGACATCACAAGTAAGTGTGCACCAACACAACACTGACACACACTTACATAGGCACATTAACCCCTTGTGATCGCCCCCCCCCACCCCCCTGTCACAGTGTCACTGAATGCAGTGATCTAATCACTGCATTTAGTGTCAGTGTGACAGGCAGTGTAAAAAACAGTTAGTGTTAGGTTCAGGATAGCCCCCCCACCCCCCCTAATAAAGTTTTAACCCCCTGATCACCGCCCTAGTTAACCCTTTCACTCCCTATTGCCAGCGTCACTAAGCGATCATTTTTCTGATCGCTGTATTAGTGTCGCTGTTCCCGCTAGGTAGCTATTTTTTTTTATTGCGATTTTTTTTTTTTACTAAAGACATGTGGCTGAATACATTTTGGCCTAAATGTTTGACTAAAATTTAGTTTATTTGATATTTTTTTTTAACAAAAAGTAAAAAATAGTGTTTTTTTTTTCAAAAATGTCGCTCTATTTTTGTATATAGCGCAAAAAATAAAAATCGCAGAGGTGATCAAATACCACCAAAAGAAAGCTCTATTTGTGGGAAGAAAAGGACGCAAATTTTGTTTGGGAGCCACGTCGCACGACCGCGCAATTGTCTGTTAAAGCGACGCAGTGCCGAATCGCAAAAACACCTTGGGTCATTTACCAGCGTATTGGTTCGGGTCTTAAGTGGTTAAAGTGTATTGTATTTGTACTGTCTGTCTACCCTCCAAGTTGGAAAGTGCTGCTTAAACTGTTGGCACTATATAAATCCTATATAATAATAATAATAATTTTGCTGCAGTGCATAGCACCATTCATTTTGCAGTGGTGCCATAGAACCATGCATTTTGCTGCAGTGCCATAGCACCATGCATTTCTGTGCGGTGGGATAAAAACCATGCATTTTGCTGCAGTGCCATAGCACCATGCATTTCTGTGGTGCCATAGCACCATGCATTTTGCTGTGATCCCATAGCACCATGCATTTTTCTGTGGTGTCATAGCACCATGCATTTCGCTGTGGTCCTATAGCACCATGCATTTTGCTGTGGTCCTATAGCACCATGCATTTTGCTGTGGTCCTATAGCACCATGCATCTCTGGAACTTCTCTTGTGTATTTCTAATGTGTGGGCCAGCCCAATAAAAATAATGCTTCAATGATGTTAATGAAACCTAAAGATGTCCCTGCCACTATTGTTGGCATGCTGAGAATGATCCAGGACTCAGGAGACACATTGTATGGAGCGTTTTCTATACAGTGTGGCATATTTTTTTATTTTGTTTTGCATGTCTCTTTTGCCCAAAAAAGCCTTTTTTCCTCCAGGAAGATTTTTAAGTGCGACTTTATTTTGCAGATTTAAGGAATTAAAGACAAATTACAGGTCCTCTTTAATGGCTATTAAGGCTGGATGAGTTTGGTTGTGAGTACTTGATGAATCCCCTTCCCCCATTGAGCTAAGTTCTTCAGTTCCTCTTTTGTTTTGCTCTTTGTCCCCTGTCCCTTTAAATAAGATGTCAGTCTGTGCTGTGCAGGCTGGGGCTTGCTGTGTAATCACAGGTCATGTGAGGAGTCAGGCGGTGGAGGCGGGGCCAGGAGCTGATTATATAAAAAGAGTTACTGGGAAATTACTGTGTTTATCCCCCTCCCCACCCTCAGAGTGACCGCAGCGAGCCAGGTGAGAGAGCATTGTATTAGATAACATGGTCAGAGACATCCTAGCAAACCACTAGGGTCACATTGTATTGGGTGGGCTGTGATCAGAGACCTCCCTGTATATTACACACTAGGGTCACATTGTATTGGGTGGGCTGTGAGCAGAGACCTCCCTGTATATTACACACTAGGGTCACATTGTATTGGGTGGGCTGTGAGCAGAGACCTCCCTGTATATTACACACTAGGGTCACATTGTATTGGGTGGGCTGTGATCAGAGACCTCCCTGTATATTACACACTAGGATCACATTGTATTGGGTGGGCTGTGAGCAGAGACCTCCCTCATATATTACACACTAGGGTCACATTGTATTGGGTGGGCTGTGAGCAGAGACCTCCCAATGTAACAGTGTAAAAGATCACATTGCATATTTACAAACTTTGTTTTCAGTACATAGGCTAAAATGTAACAATATGTATCTATAACCTCTGGAAGTGTCTGCATTGTGATCTCAGTAACTGTGGGTTCTATACAAGCCATCCAGCTCTACTCCTGGGACTTGTAGTGCAGCAGCTAATGGCACATGCTCTGTTTAATTAGTCTTATCTATTGTTTGTGATCTTTCCAACTGTGGCTTGTGTTACACACATGCAGCTGTTGTGTCACTTCAGATCGAAGCAAGGCATGCTGGGAGTTGTAGTTCCATGGTCACTGTAACCATATTAACCAGGTGTTTTTTTTTTTTTTTGTACATTGTTTTTTAGGTCTTTAATATTGTAGTATGCTCACTCCTGCTATTTGTAGTTCCACAGAAGCTGCAGAACATGAAAGCCAGACATCTATTGTTCAGGGTTTATATAGTGCCAACTGCTAATTAAAATATGAAAGTTGTGCAATTACAATACAGGAGGATGTATATGTAAATTGGTGGCACTATGCAAGTACCTGTAATAAAATATATGGGAGGGGCCTAATAATGGGAGCTTGCAGTCTAAAAGAGGTGCAATTGCTAAATTAAAGGGGTTGTAAAGGTACACTTTTTTTTTTTTTTCTAAATAGTTTCCTTTACCTTAGTGCAGTCCTCCTTCTCTTACCTCATCCTTTTCTTTTTGCTTTTAAATTTTCTTTCTTCTGAGAAATCCTCACTTCCTGTTCTGTCTGTAACTAAACAGATGTTAATGAAACCTAAAGTTGTCCCTGACACTCTTGTTGGCATGCTGAGAATGATCCAGGACTCAGGAGACACATTGTATGGAGCGTGTTCTATACGGTGTTGTCTGTTTTGCTTGTCTGTTTTGCTTGTCTGTTTTGCTTGTCTGTTTTGCTTGTCTGTTTTGCTTGTCTGTTTTGCTTGTCTGTTTTGCTTGTCTGTTTTGCTTGTCTGTTTTGCTTGTCTGTTTTGCTTGTCTGTTTTGCTTGTCTGTTTTGCTTGTCTGTTTTGCTTGTCTGTTTTGCTTGTCTGTTTTGCTTGTCTGTTTTGCTTGTCTGTTTTGCTTGTCTGTTTTGCTTTGCCCAAAACAGCCTTTTTTTCCTCCAGCAAGACTTCAAAGTGTGACTTTATTTTGCAGATTTAGGACCAATAACAGGTCCTCTTTTAATGGCTATTACCTTAGTGCAGTCCTCCTTCACTTACCTCATCCTTCCATTTTGCTTTTAAATGTTCTTATTTCTTCTGAGAAATCCTCACTTCCTGTTCTGTCTGTAACTACACACTGTAATGCAGTGTTTCTCAATTCCAGTCCTCACGCCCCCCCAACAGGTCATGTTTTCAGGATTTCCCTCAGATGAAAAGGCTGTGGGCATTACTAAGGCAGTGAAACTGATCAAATCACATGTGCAAAATAATGGAAATCCTGAAAACCTGACCTGTTGGGGGGCGTGAGGACTGGAATTGAGAAACGCTGCTGTAATGCAAGGCTTTCTACCTGGTGTGGAGAAAGCCTCTTGAGGGGGCAAGCAGGAGTGTCAGGATACCCACTAACACACAGCACCTTACTATCTGCAAAGTAGAGTGTCCTGACCCTCCTGCTCGCCCCCTCAAGAGGCTGTCAGGACACTACTTTGCAGATAGTAAAGAGCTGTGTGTTCGTGGGCATCCTGACACTCCTGCTCGCCCCCTCAAGAGGCTTTCTCCACACCAGGAAGAAAGCCTTGCATTACGGTGGTGACAGACAGAACAGGGAGTGAGGATTTCTCAGAAGAAATAAGGACATTTAAAAGCAAAATCAAAGGATGAGGTAAGTGAAGGACTACACTAAGGTAAAGGAAGCTATTTAGGGATTTTTTTTTACCTTTACAACCGCTTTTAATCTTTTGTAATGGGACCTTCCAGAATGTGTAAATGGGGATCTTGTTATATTGAGTTGCACATTTTCAATGTTCTGAAGTCTGTGCACTTTTATCAGATTATCGTCTTCTTCCTGGTTGGGATTCCCCCTCCTCTGTAGGAAGATATTGGTCACATGCAGACTGGTGACGTAATTTGCAGCAGAAAAGCTGTGGGGACAGAAACCCAGAAATAGTGAGCAGGATGGGGGACGTCGCTTGTTTACATGGCGGCTGCAGGAAGTACTCCTGGGAGTCTCTGGTGCCCTGCACAGGGGGGTGGGGGGTTGTGATTGTGCTGCAGCCCTCACCATATGTTATATAGGAGACCAAAATCACCTCTAGTCCTAACTGGTCATTTCCAGGGGGTGGGGGGGGGGGGGTCTGTCCCTGAAATAAGATTGTTCTATGTAGCAGCTGTTTACATGCAGCTTGTGTCCAAAAAGAAACGTCAATCCTGATTGTGCAATAACGTTATGCGTGGAAACGCAATGGTTTGGGTATTTTTTTTTCTCCTTGACCCTCCCGTCCTCAGTATGTGGGCTTAGTTTTTTGTCTGGGCAAAGTACAACAGTGTTGTTTTTTTTATTTTTTTTTGAGCTAAGGGATAATGAAAGCCTTTTTTGCCTTTTTTTTGCCTTTTATTTTTTACCTATTCACATTTCTGAAATAGAATTGTTGCGTAATATTGTGTTCTTTTTAATTCCCAAGTGCAGTTAAATAATAATAAAAAAAAAATCTCCAGATCAATTAGTCATAAAAAACATAATGGGAGTTGTATATGCGTCCAGAAACCATGTTATAAAGCGGGTTGCCTACACAAGCATCTAAATTGTGATGGTTGCTCATACAGGCAGTTTACTTTAAATGACAGGGAATAGTTTGCGTCATGCACTTGTCAGTATGATTGTCATCGGGGCTGCTGTTAGAAATCACAGGGGCCCCATACGGCCAACGCTTCAGTTACGAATGCACGCAGTGAGTGATCAGTGCTGATCGCTCATTGTGTTCAGCAAAGGAAGTGGCTGGTAAATATGAGTTATTTACGTGACCCTTCCCCCTACTATCGCCCTTAAAGTGGTTGTAAAGCCAACCACACAACTTGCACCTACAGGTAAGCCTAGATTAAGGCTTACCTGTAGGTGCAAGAAATGTTTCCTTAAAGGGGTTGTAAAGGAAAACATTTTTTTCATAAGCATCCTTTACCTTCAGACATTCCTCTTTTCACTCTTGTTTGTTTTTGCTCAGAAGTTGCTCTGAAGTTGCTCTTTCTTCTCTTCCTGCTTGTCTGATTGTTACTCACCACCGTGAAGGAAGACTTTACTGCGGTGGTCAGTGACGTGCTCGCCCCCTCCTGGGAACTACATCTGTGTGGCAGGATGCTCTCTACGTGTTAGACTTCAAGGAGGTGTGAATTACTGGGCGTGCCGCAATGCATACTGGGAAATTTAGTTCTTACATGAACGAGTGCCGCAAACCAGGAAGTGAATGAGAGAACAGAAACTAGAATGCCGGAGGTGATAAAGATGAAGGAATTTAATAGGTATTTACTCGCTTAACAGAATCATTACACTATTCTGTCTACTTTGCAGACATTAATTTTAGGCAATTTTTTTTCCTTTACAACTCCTTTAACCTACATGGTTAAGGAGATATTTTCACAAAAACGGGCACTGGTGTCTACGGCGCACTGAGCATGCCGTTTTTGTGAATGGTAAATGCGGGGGTTAATGCTGAATTTCCACACATGCACGGGGGTCAGCTGGTCCCGCACACATGCGCTGGAGTGACGCCAGCGATCACAGCGCCGGAATGGCGATAACAGAAAGATTGTCTGGGACATGGCAGTGGTGGGCACGGAGAACTTCGGGGGTTTCAATCTCAGGTAAGTCGATCATAATGAGCTAGTATGCTCTGCATACTAGCTCATTATGACTTTTTCTTGCAGGGTTTAAAAAAATGAGTGTTTACTTCCTCTTTACACCCCTTTCACACTGAGGGCTTTACAGGTGTTTTTGTGGTAAAAATAGCACCTGTAAACTGCCTTTTGCAGCCCCAGCGTGAAGGCCCGAGTGCTTTTTAGACTGGGGTGGTGCACCTGCAGGACAGAAGAAAGTCCTGCCCTAGTGTGTAAGGGATCTAAAGCATCCTATTGTGTGCTTATGTCTCGCCATCAGATGCAGAGGGCAGTGGCGGTGTGTTCATAAGTGGCGTATGGGCGCTGCCACCTCTCTTGCAATGCATGAATCTATGGTCACCACTGCCACCCCCTATTCAGGTGCCCGACCCCTTTTTTCGGGCACCTGAATTGCAGCGACATGTATTTTTTTTTTTTTTTTTTTTTTTTTTTTTTTTTTAGCACCTGATTAGAGCCATAGGTGTCCAAAAAAGTGACCAGCAGGCGCCATGCTAGTCGCTCTCTGTTCACTCAGTGCTGTGTCCGGAAAGCAAATGAATATCCTAACACTGAACTGCCTCTCAGCCAATCAGGTACTTGGGTCTGTTGCCTGTATCAGGGCCACTTGGGACTGACATGCGGGAATGGAGATTGTGTGCGAGTTCAGCTGAACGCGCATTATTTCATTCCTGCAGTCGGTGTGAACCAGAGCTAAATTTAAATTATGGGTGCATACATTGATTTGCGTGTTGTATTTGGGGCAGCCCATTCATTTTAATGGGCTACCCCATGTGACAATCGCAGTAGTGCAAGCACCCTTTTTATTGTCCACACCAAAATACATCATACTTTGTCAACTTTGCCACTTTGTACATGCATCAGCAGCCAATTTGCCGAAGGGGCAGCGTACTAAAAGGCGCCTCGCAGTCTGTTAACAAGCCGTCTGCCACAGTGACGGATGGGGCATGTAGTTTATTCGGTCAGACTTCTGAATGAGGTAGCTATGTGGGCAGGACCTCACAGCTATGCCAATCGTAAAACCACGGCTGCAGAGGAGAGGGTCCCCTACCCACTATCATAGGGGGGAGCAGGGCACAAGCTGGACACGGTACACCCTAAATATGGTTGTAACATGTTCCAAAGGTAAACCCATCCTTAAGATTGCCTGGAAATTCTTAGAATTGGCCATGATGATTTCTCAGACTTTTAATTTGTATTCAGTGTGAAGGGAGCACATAATAGGGTTTTCTTAAATTTAGTTTGCAAAGTGGATGTATCCTTTAAGTTCAGCTAGGAAATATCAGTTGTACAGTTAAAGCGGAGTTGCACCCAAAAATGGAACTTCCACTTTTTGCAGTTTACCCCCCCCCCCTCCAATGTCACATTTGGCACCTTTTCAGGGGCGGGGGGAGCAGATACCTGTCTAACAAAGGCATTTTGCTCCCACTTCCTGGCACAGATAGCCAAGCCACCCACGGCCATCTATGCCACATCTGGTGCCTCCCCCGCTGTCTTCTGGGAGAAACACAGGTCCCAGAAGTAAGCAAGGACCAGTGGGATCGAGCAGCGCAGGTCATGCATGCGCAGTAGGGAACCAGGCTGTGAAGCTTCAAGGCTTCACTTCCTGATTATCTTACCAAAGATTGCGGCTCATCGAGCTGAGGGACAAATCGGCTTCGGGTGCAGACATCGCGTGCGCCCTGGACAGGTAAGTGTCTTTATTTTAAGTCGGTAGCTGCAGTATTTGTAGCTGCTGACTCCAAAAAATAAAACATTTGGAACTCCACTCTTTTTTTTTTTTTTTTTTGGTGCATTATATTGCTGCTTTTTGTTTGTCTACAGCCAGGTATAACATGGGGGGAGAGTGGGGGTAACTGCAGCCATGTAAAGTGTGGTGTATGAGATTTAACATTCCTTGGTCCTTCCAGACTTTCTACAAAGTATAGTTTACCCAGAAAGCATGTGAGGATGCATTGCAAGGCATACTAATTTTTTATTTTTTTTGCTGTAATAAAAAACCTGTTCTGGCAGGTAGAGGGTTTGCTCATGATTCAGTTGTAAATTTAGCCAACAGCTGAACTCTAGGCTAAGCAGATGGTGTCTAAATACAGTAATGTGTATTCTATCTTGGTGTGCTTTGATTTTCTTAGATCTGTGCAGTTATCCTCTGTACAGGAGCTTCCTGTAATAAAGACCGCTCACTGCTACTCTCTCCTTGTGCAAAGTGACTGGTCTTGTCTCTGCCCCCTTCTGTTTTCTGTAGACATCCTGTAGTGGGTGGACCTTCTGGCCCCCTCCCAGAGCTGTTTTTTGCAATGGCACATCCTCTGGTATGGACGAGAGGCCACCGGGGAGCAGAGTGACGTGAGAGAACTTATTACACACGCTTCCTGCACTACTCTGCATGCTGGCTAACAATGTGCCCCATAATGTGCCATGTGCCCTGATGATGGGTAGATCACTGCAGACCTCCGATGCAGGAGGTCCCTATCCTGATACTCCCAATGGCCAGTCCATCCCTGCACCCGCTGTTGCTCGAGGCCTGGCCTTGGTGGCCTTGTCTGGAATCCTGCTCATGGTGATGGTGCATTGGTGCCGCAAGTCCTTCAGCTTCACTGTACTGTCCATACTGTACAGGCTCCTCCACTGTTGGACGCTTGACTCCGTATTTTAAATTTTCTGGCCGTGTGGGAAATGTGGCTTTTGGCATGACATCCAGTGTTAATTTTGGCAGTAAATTTCGATTTGGTTTTAGTCTTGGGCCTAAAATGGCATTTTAGTTAGTCTTGTTTTTAGTCTTCTGCAATTGTGTTGAGCCCCCGTACACATGGCCGAGGTTCTCGGCAGAAACCAGCGATAACCTCGCTGGGAGCCGCATTCTGCCGAGAACCTCGGCCCTGTGTACGCTCCCAGCGAGCCCCGCACATCGTGAAACCCGTCGAGCAAATAGAGAACAGGTTCTCTATTTGCTCGACGGCCCGTCGGGATGAATGGCTGGTTGCCTTTCCCGACGGGCGGGTCGCCGATTCTGACGGCAGAGAACCTCAACGGGCGGAACGATGTGTTCCGCCCGTCGAGGTTCTCTGCCGTGTGTACGGGGCCTGAGTCTTATTTGGTCTTTTTAAATCGCCAGTAGATTTTAGTTGACTAAAATGTCCTACGTTTTAGTCTCCTAAAAATCTCAAGTACATTTTAGTACACTAAAACAAATTTTGGTCATCTAAAATCGAATGGGTGGAATTAAATTTTAATGCATTAGTTAACATTCTCTACAATTTCCAAACTATTATATACTGCTGGAGTGAGGAATCAAATATGCACTACAGACCAGTGTCAAATTTCAAATTAGTTTTGAGTTTCCTGCAGCACACATGGTGTGCTGTGACAAATAGTGGGTGTGGCCAAACTTAAGGGGGGGCATGGGTTGAACCCACCAACTTTCCTCCCAGCACCATTTCTCTAAACCCCCTGGATACAAACCAGCACTATGACCTATTTAACGGCTTGCCGACCAACTACCACGGTAATACTGCGGCAGGTTGGCTCAGCTGTACAAATTGCTGTAGATGTATGTTTGGCTCTTACACTGCTTTCTGTAAGTGAATGCGTGGGGGGGGCGCAAGAGCCAATCGGCACATACGGCAGACTCTGTCCGTCAGCCGCTTGCAATTGTTTTCCAGAGACAGAACGGGGATCTGTCAACAGAAACAAGGCAGATCTGGGTTCTGTCGGGGTGATGCTGATCTTGTCTTTCTGCTATGCAAGAAGACAGATCTGTGTTGTGCCTGGCAGCCCATACAGTTAGTAAACACACTGAGGGAACACGTTTAACGCCTTTAACGACCATGCCATTGTTACAATATCTGTGCTTATTTTTAGCATTGATCACTGATGTCAGGCGTCAACTGTCTGCTGCAATGTTGCAGTCAAGCTAAAAATTGCAGATCACTGCCATTACTTAAAAAAATATTAAATGCCAAATCTATTCCCTGTTAGACGCTATAACTTCAGGTGAAAGGTCCCACCTCTCTGGTTCAGCTTCTACAAGCAAGTTTCCTCCAGCCCAAAAAGTAACCAAGCTCTGAGGGATGGTATTGGAGCCAAGTGGGTCCTAAATGACTAAGCAAGTTATAAAATGACATGTACCCTTGTAATGGGTAACCTCCCATTACCAGTATGAAATCTTGGTAGTATTGGATAGCTATATTTTGGTGCAGGCGTTTCAGCAATAAAAAAAGCTAACCTTTGTTTTTGAAAATATATTGTGATATGGCATAAACTTGCATAACATTTTCAAGTTGACATGGCATTTGGGTAATTGAAGGATTAAACAGTTTAACTCTTTTGGTCTTCAACACTTGTAGATAACTTTCATTTTCTGCCTACAGGGGGAATCGAGAAATCATGTGGATACCGGTGGCCCTCCTCTGCTACCTGGCCTCTCTGGCCAGCTCCCGAAATGTACCTGCCTTTGCTCCACTGTCCAGGGAGATGGTCAACTACATCAACAAGTTGAACACTACGTGGAAGGTGAGTAGGAACATAGACTGTTCAGAAACCAAATGTCCATGCTTGATGGAAGTTGAAACCTTATTTGGCTGTAGTTTTATACTACAATGCCTGTTGCACAAAAGTGTTTATTTTTGCTCAGAGATGGGGTAGTTGGGTCTAAGTAGTTGCTAAGTTAGTCTCTTGTAAATGCCATGAACATGACTAGTAGTTAATATAACTCCTGGGCATGTAGTGTGACCTTGGTCAACATTGTCACAACATGTTCCTAAGAATTAGGTGAGGGGTGGGCTTGTCAAATTGCATGGTAATCTATAATAAAACATGTATTCGCTAACATTTCTTTTACTTCAGTAAATCTGAGGTTTAAATATGGCTGCAGCACTGGCCCTAGATGTGACCTCCAGCACGGTCATGTAATCCTTCCTTCACAGCCTAGTGAGTCAATGGGAATGGAATAAATATGTAGGTCAGATATTCAAACACTACTTGTTCAGTTATAGGATTAAAGGGGTTGTAAAGGTTAGTTTTTATTTACTAAATGGGTCCTTTAAGCTAGTGCATTGTTGGTTCACTTACCTTTTTCTTCGATTTCACTTCTAAATGTTTTTCTTTGAATTTCTCACTTCCTGTTCTCCTCAGTAAGCTTTCCACCATCATCCGAGTGGTGGAAAGTCAGTCAGAACAGCTTACTGAGGAGAAACGGGAAGTGAGAAATTCAGACAAACAGAAAAAAAAACATTTAGAAGGGAAATGTAAGTGAACCAACAATGCACTAGCTTAAAGGAACCTTTTTAGACTTAAAGGGGTTGTAAAGGGTTTTTTTTTTTTTCTCTAATGAAACTGCATGGCTGCAAGCTTTGGCCAGTGCAGAGAAGGTAAGAGGCCCTTTTAGTCATTATACCCACCTGGTGGGGAGATCAAATGTTTTTACAGTGGCAGTAAACTCTTGTGTGTATGAGGCTGTAATGGAGGTGAACCTCAATGGGGTGGGGTTCAGGCTGAATATCTGCTGCTGTTACAATATTTTTGTGGCAATGCGTGCACACGGAGCAAGCGCACTGGATATCTGTATAGTTACTTCCCTATCTCTGATGTATTACAGGCAGTGCCAAGCTTTTACACACAGCACAATAAAGTGTATGTCACTATTATGTGTAGCGCTACCCCATTCAGAAGCCGCTGAGTATATCGGTGCGTTGGGTTACCTGGCAGGTGTCTGTGGGTGATACTTTTAGTAGAAGAGAGCGATTGTCAAGTCTCTAGTTGGGTTTTCTTCAATGCTTTATTCCAAGGCCCAACATGGCCTTCATCAACATAGTACAGGATAAGGTTGAGCAGAGAGAGCTTGAGTATCAGGCCTTGGATATCTAAAGGTGAGAGAACAATCTTACTCTCAGCAGTGATGAACTCAGTTTGTCGCCACTCCAATTGGAATGGGGAAAGTGCCCCCGGAGAGGTCTCTGCAACACGCCTGGCAGCCAGAACGTCGCTTGCAAATGTTTGGAGGACCAGGCCTCTGCCATAGGCCTAGTACTTGAATGAGCATGAAATTGAAATTGAAATGAGCGAGTCCTCCCAATAAATTTAGTTAGTCACTGGAACCCCCGATGTTTCGTTCAAGCCCTATTATCACCTGCCTTCGGGCTCTTGTCCAGCTTGGGACCCAGCAGCTTCTGGGGGCCCTCTCTGTGGAAGCTCCGCATGGTGCCCAACTTCGGCCAGATAGGTCATGGCTGTGGGGTCCATGGATGCGTGCACCCTGAAGGTGGATGCCACACCTGGAACTCGGACCCTGCAGAATAAAAGAACGGCCCTCAGGCCAAGGCAGCTGCCCCAGATATAGCCTCCCTTAGCATGCCCTAGTAAGGGAACCAACCTCTGATTGGCTGCTGAGGAAAACGAGTCCGCCAGAACCACTCTAGCGCCAACAGCTGCCCAGGGGTCGCAAAACGCCCCTGGATTGCAGACCGGCCCACAGGACAGTTCTGGAAAATGACAGCAGCCCAAATTTGTCAGATTGCAAATGGAAGTCACGTAACGCTCCAATTCCCCACCAACTTTAGTGTAACGCCCCTACAGAAAGTAAGGTGGCGCTACATATGCAAATTATATCAGTCTAAAAGGCACATCTGGTTGGCTGAAATTCAGGAACAATATAAACTTGGTGAACAAGTTTGGTTGTCTCCCAGTTCCTCTTATTTCCTCATTCTTTTAATGCATAGGCAGGTGGGGGCAGACTCCATCTTTAGCTTCTCCAGTCATCAAAGAATAAGGGGCGCTATTGGTGGCCATTTTGAGGTGTGTGTACACATGAAAATCTGCATTTAGGTCTCGTCACATTCCTTCACAAGGCTTGCCTATATGTACTTTAGCTGCAGCCAGTGATGTCGCCATCACACATGCTCTGGAGAAATGGCCGCAACAGTGCTGTAAACACACACCCATGTGCATGGCTACTTGTATTGCCTGAGCCCACAAACCCGTAAGGAAGCCCAGGTGAAGATGGAAGGGCCTTCAGTGACAGCGTTCCTTACCTGTTGCGTAGAAAACATGCTGAATATGATGCATAAATCTGCCTAGGCTCCATTTGCCAAGGGTTTGTCGCATACTGTTTTAAAGTTATTTGAACTGAAACTTGGCTGCAAATTTATTGAAACCTATGAGGGTCAAACATAAGTAAATTCTGGTCATATTTTAAGGCTTGGATAAACTTTAAAAAGAGGCTGGGCACTACCAAGGGGAGTAGACATGCAAAAGTTAATAAGGTGTCATACAATGAGTCTCATGTGGTTTTGAGGGTAACATTAAAAATAAACGTTTCAATGCATCGTATTGGTTAAAAAGGCCATGCAGCACATTGAGGCTTAAAAAAAAACAAAAAACTGGAATTTCAGGTCTGATTTGTCTCCGGCAAATGAGTAACTGTAAACATGAAGCTTATTTTATTACCATGGAAATAACTTCTGAAAATGACATTGCACTTCTGGTGTGTGTGCCCAATAGCTGTATATCTGCAAGGTGGAATCTAAAGCTCCATTCACATCTAGGCGACAAAACGCCTGTCGCCCGACGCTCGTGCCACTGGAGGGGAAAATTCCCATTGATGTCTATAGAGATGGTTCACATCTCTGAAACGCCGTACGCCTGGAAAAAAGTCCCGGACCCTTTTTTTCAGGCGACATTGGCGTTCGTCCATAGACATCAATGGAGAGACTTTGTTAAAAAAAAAAAATGAATCGAATGGCGGCAAGTAAAGCCGCGTACGCGGCATTACTTGTCGCCTAGATGTAAATGCAGCCTAAAGCAATGCTGCCTATGACTGCTAGTCTCAGAAGATCTGGATGTCACTACTATACCCCTTGCTGATGGCTGACATGTGGCCATAAAAGCCATTCCTCTACCAAGATGGCTGACCCCACACAGCCAATAGGGAAATATAAGCTACAAGTAGAACACAGGAAATTAAGGTGACGGGGTCCTTTTGCTTGTCTTTAAGCACAGCTTCCTGAGTTCAGTTCTCTTGGACTGGCCATAAACTTACAGATGTGATAACTTTACATATAGGGGATCTTTTCCTGCTCTCTGCAGGGCTGTGGTTGTTACCTATAACAGCTCTGCCAGAGTCGGGACTTCCTTCCCCCTTATAGAAAAGAGGATTGGCCAGCCTAGTCACACAAACCTTTATCAGTAAATGGCCGTGTGTGTGTGCCATTCATTTCCTCTTCCAGCTAGCTTTCTGTGGTTGCTAGTTTTGATTTCAGTTTTTGTTTAGCAAACCCAACGGGGAAAATGAGTCATGACTTGCGGGTTGGAAAACGGACCAATTGAAACATTTTTGAGCTTGCAGAAGACCGTTTAGTAGCTGCAGGTGGAATGTTTGGCAGGTCTTCAAACATACAAATGCTGATGTCGCCCTGTAATAGGTAGGCAGTAATTGTAAAAGCTTGTTTAAAGCTGGCCTTGCTCTCCAAGAACTAATGAAATTCATCAATGTTGGCTGTCTTCTATTGAGTTCAGCAGCCAGTGGGCACCGAGCATCTAAATATTCCTTTGAATGTGGTTGGACACAAGTGCTTTGTAGGGTTGCCACTTTTCTTCAAGCCGAACATTTTATCGGTGCACAGATTTTTTTTGTTGCTATAAACTATAGATCTATGCACCCCACAATAGTTTCCTCTGCCACTCCCCCCCCCCCCATTCAACAGTAGTGTCCTTCCCTCTGCCCCTCTAGCGCAGTTTCCCCTGTCGCTTGCAGGGTGCCTTTAGCCCCTGCTGGTGGCCTGAAAGTTAAAACCGCCCACTGCAGCACCACTTTGCCAGCGGATTGGAGGTGCTGTCCACTGACTTTCAATGGGCAGGGGTGCTTTAGGAGAGGTGTATTTACCACTCCTACATCACCTCAAAGATGCGGCTGGCAGGACTTTTTTGAACACCAGCACACCACTCCAGTGTGAAAGGAGTGGCACTTTTCAGGCACATTTGAACCCATGTTCCTCTTCACATTCCTCTGCTCCTGAGAGGCTTATAAGTGCCATACCAAATGTTCTTTTTGCAGCACTTAAAAAAAAAGCTGAATGAGGTTTTGACGTAGGAGTTCTGCGCAAACTATATACAAGAGCCTTGTGGCTTTTTACCCTAGGATTATTTTTAGTACAGCTATCCTTGTGCCATCAGTGCCCTTCATTCTATGTTACATAGAAAGTAATATTTGAGACCTCAACCACTCACCACAAAGAACTGTAGATACATTTGTCAATATTCCAAACCCCAGAAAAGTTTTTCATTTTTTATTTAAAAAGCGGTTATGCTTAAACACATGCAGCCGAAAAAATTTGTCTCTTTACTAGACTTTATCTTCCCAAAGAATCCTCCTACACTTTACAATTGTACCTTACCCATGTCGCCAGTTTTCAGCAGCAACTATTTTCAAGGATAAAGGGCAACATTAAAACCAAAATATCTGAGCACCTTGAGAATTGCTACTAGATCCCTATTGAACCAGATATTGATGCGTCAGACACCATACACACTATTACATTTTTTCTTTTACATTTATTTTTCTTCAGATTTAACAAAACCTTATGAGGTCAAACCTTAAGAGTTTAATTTTTTTGCAGTCAGGCTCTGGCACTACATGGTTTTGGTAAATCTGAAGACAAAAATCTGCAGAAAATCTAATGGTGTGTATGGGGCCTTAGTTTATCAAAACTAGGATATTTGACACTGCCTTTTTTTTTTTTAGGCAGGACACAACTTTGCAGAAACAGATATGAAACATGTGCAGAAGATGTGTGGGACCATCATTGAACATAAACATGGACATAAAAAACTGCCAATCAGGTGAGATGTACTGTAATTTTTTGTGTTGACATATCTTTAGAGCTAAAAATGCCAGGTGAGATGCTCTGTGCTGTAGCCACATGGGTACAGTATCTCACAAGTACACCCCTCACATTTTTGTAAATATTTTATTCTGTGACAACACTGAAGAAATTGCACTTTGGTACAATTTAAAGTAGTGAGTGCACAGCTTGTATAACAGTATAAATTTGCCATCCCCCTCAAAATGACTCAACACACATTAATGTCTTAGGGGTGTACTTGCTTTTGTTGCCAGCTAAGTGAAAATTTCCAAATTGGACCCCATTAGCTATTTCCCTCCCTAGTGTCATGTAACAGTCACATGACACCAAGGTCTCGGGTGTGAATGGGGAGCAGGTATGTTCAATTTGGTGGTATTGCTCTCATGCTGGTCACTGGAAGTTCAACATGGCACCTCAAGGCAAAAAACCGAGGATCTGGAAAAAAAATTGTTGCTCTACATAAAGATGGCCTAGGCTATAAGAATGGCAAGATCCTGAAACTGAGCTGCAGCACGGTGGCCAAGACCATACAGCAGTTTAACAGGATGTTCCACTCAGAACAGGCCTTGCCATGGTTGCTCAAAGTTGAGTGCACATGCTCAGGTTGTCTCTGGGAGATGGAATGAGTGCTGCCAGCATTGCTGCAGAGTTTGATGTGGGGGGGGGGGGGTCAGCCTGTCAGTGCTCATACGCTGCATCAAATTGGTCTGGATGGCTGTCGTCCCAGAAGGAAGCCTCTTATAAAGATGCACAAGAAAGCCTGCAAACAGTTTGCTGGAGACGAGCAGACTAAAGGACATGGATTACTGGAACCATGTCCTGTGGTCTGAGACCAAGATAAACTTATTTGGTTCAGATGGTGTCAAGCGTGTGTTGCAGCAACCAGGTGAGTATAAAGACAAGGGTGTCTTGCCTACAGTTGAGCATGGTGGTGGGAGTGTCATGGTCTGGGGCGGCATACGTGCTTCCGGCACTAGGGAGCTACAGTTCATGGAGGGGACCATGAATGCCAACATTTACTGAAGCAGAGCATGATCCCCCCCCCCCCCTCCCCTTCAGGGACTGGGCTGCAGGGTAGTATTCAAACATAACGACCCCCAAGACAACCACTGCCTTGCTAAAGAGGCTGAGGGTAAAGGTGGACTGACCAAGCATGTCTGCAGACCTAAACCCTGTGGGGCATCCTCACATGGAAAGGTGGAGGAGTGCAAGGTCTCTTAACATCCACCAGCTCTGTTGTCATGGAGGAGGGGGAAGGGGACTTCAGTGGCAACCTGTGAAGCTCTGAACTCCATGCCTGGGAGGGTTAAGTGCTGGAAAATGGTGGCCAAACTATATTGACACTTTGGGCCCAATCTGGACCTTTTCACGTGGGGGTATACAGCAAATTTACACTGTTGTACAAGCTGTACACACTATTTTTACATTGTAGCAAAGTGTAATTTCTTCAGTGTCGCATGAAAATATGTACTTTTACAAAATGTGAGGTGTAATCACTTTTGTGGGACTCTGTGAACCAGAGTGATTCGTAGGATGTCAACATGCTAGTATATACAATATCTCCTTCAAACATGATGTAAATGAATATTTGGGCATGTTTTTTTGACATTAAAACACATATCCAACCTTCTCCCATTGACTTGGTTTAGTCGGAGTAGGTAAATAACTGCTCCAGGCAGTAGTGTATCGAGGTTTTGTGCTGCCCTAGGCAGCACAAACTTGTGCACCCCTTAACTTAAACATGAGCCACCCCTTTCTGTCAAGGCCACACCCTTGCTGTTTAGTGTCCCCACTTAAAAATTTCAGTGATGGTCTTAGTTTTGAGGGCTGGGGGGCAAGAATTCCCTTTTGCATAGGTTTCCTTTCACTTCCTTTTTGGCTTTGGGGCAGGAAGTGAAATCTCTGCAATGGGACAGGGATGGTAACAAACTGACAGGGGCTATAACCCTCCCTTACTCTATCCAAAAAATGGAAAAAAGTGTTGCCTATAGTTTTACTTTAAACACAAATTTCTGATAATTTTATGGAGAGGACTAAGATATAACCATGCCAATGGTGCAGCAGAAACGTATAGCCCAGTGAGAAAGGTTTGTGATCCAGGATGATGGGACATTCAAAATTGAAAGCAGCGTCCCCCCACAGTTGCAGAATGCCGGCCGCCTGTATACCGGAAGCGGTACAGTCGCTTTATGATGGCGCTAGACTAATTTGCCTCAGCCAAGTCCATCCCATTAGACTGGTGCTACACTTAAGTGTAGCACAAGTCGGCAGGGTGTGTCCTTTTTTCTATGGCCCAGCACTGTTGGATGCAGGTAGAAGGCTCCTAGTCCCCTTTTTCTACTAGAAGAACTTCAAATTTTTTTTTTCTTGAATTTTCTTTGCTTATTTGTCTTGTCGGTTCTAATGGGCCCTAATGACTTTTTCCTCTTCAGGTACACCTTTTCTGACCGTATGGTTCTACCAGACCAGTTTGACTCTCGGGAAGCCTGGCCAAACTGCCCCACTATTAAAGAAGTTAGAGACCAGGGCTCATGTGGCTCTTGCTGGGTAGGTACTTGTAGCAATGTTCTACATCCTGTCTCCTTTATACAGTCATAATGGGAAGGGAGTGACTTGCTCACTCTACTACTGTCATGATATAGCCCGTTGTGTATAGTGGTTAATAATTATACCTGGGCCCCAATCTGTCTTCAATCCATGGGCTCGCTGCATAGACTGAAGCAGATGCACAATTGTAAAAACTAACTTCTGGTGACTGTGTACCCTGTTCATAAGAGGTGATTTGGCTGCTTTTGGCCTTTTGTGGTTGAAAGATGTTAAACCTAGTGAGCTATGACTGATGTGGGATATGCTAATGTTGCCCTCTTATTCATAGTTCTGCAGTTATCTAGGCATCCTTTAAACTTGCCTTGGAACGACTAAACAACCCGGTGTAAATGTACAGATAATGGAGAATTCAGAAACGGTTGAGAAAAATGCCCAACTGCTCCTAAAAGATCTGTTTATTTGCAGCTGTTTACATGAGGCCTAAGTATACAAGCAGTATGTCGCTATTGGAGGCGTGTTCTCTTGATCGGTTTTAACCAGTTCCCGACCAGCTTGTGCAAATATACTGCGACAGAATGTCTCTCCTGGGTAAAATCCTGTACATATATGGCTTCACCTGGGAGAGCAGAAGTGTTTAAACACACAAATCCCTGTGCTGTTGACAGTCTGTTTCTGTAGTAGGAACAGCGATCTGTCATCTCTCCTAATTGGTCCCATCCCCACATGGGGAGGGAACACTTAACCCCTTGATTGCCCTTTTGTGTTAACCAGGGATGGACTGGCCATCGTGAATACCGGGAGATTCCTGGTGGGCCGATGGCCCAGTGGGCCTGTCAGAGACCCGATGGGTAGATCAAGATTTAGCCAGCATGCAGTGTAGCGCAGGAAGCGTGAATAATTTCTCTCATGTCACGCTGCAGCTGCTCCCCGTTGTTGTCCCCCCCCCCTTCTTATCATCCCTATTTGCTTGTGACATCTGGGGTGAATGAGGGGCAAGGAGCAGCCGCAGCGTCACATTAGAGAACTTATTATACACGCTTGCTATTCTACTCTGCAAACAATGTGCTCCGATGTTCCCCCTGTCCTGATGTGCTGTGCCCTGATGTGTTGTGCCCTGGGTCAGTCTGAAAGTCCAGGGCCACATTTTTGTCCCAGTCCAGCTCTGGTGTTAACCCCTTAATGTCAATGGTCCCAAAAAATGTCAAGTGTCTGATCTGTCCGTCACAATACCACTAAAAATTGCAGAAAACCAGCATTACTAGTAAATAAAAATGCCAGAAATTTTTTCCAGTTTGTAGAATCTATAACTCTTTTGCTCAAACCAATCAATATACGCTTGAGTTATTTTTGGTAAAAGTAGAATACATATTGGCTTAAACTGAAAAAACTTGTTTAAAAATTGAGGGATATTGGTTATAGCAAAAAAATTGGTGCAAAAAATAAACCGCAGAGGTGATCAAATGACACCAAAAAGCTCTATTTTGGGCTTGCGCAAATTGTGTTTGGCTACAATGTCACACGACTTCTCAATTGTTAAAGCGATGCAGTGCCGAATTGTAAAGTGCTCTGGTCAGGAAAGGGGTAAAATCTTCAAGGGCTGAAGTGGTTAATGTTTTTATTTATAAATAATTTGCTATTTCTGTTTTAAACTCAATGGATTGTTATACAAGGTGATTGTTTACAGATACTTTTAGCAGTTGATTAGCTGGGTTCCAAGTAACAAAATGCCCATCTGGTCATCACTTCCAAGCTGGAGCACTTGGAGACTATGAGCAAACTCAGTTTTGTACTAGTAGGCTTTTTATTTATTTGTTTCTGGTCAGAGGGCTGAAGCAATTCTCTATTTTAGGCTTTTGGGGCTGCAGAAGCAATTTCAGACCGAACTTGTGTGCACTCAAAGGGAAAAGTGAATGTGGAGGTGTCTGCTGAGGATCTGCTTTCCTGCTGCGGGATAGAGTGTGGATCAGGGTAAGTCTTCAGTGGGAGCTCTATATTGAGTACACTTTATACCTTTATCTCAGTTGGTTTTATGCAAGCTATAGAATATTTTTGAATTATACTTTGTCAAATATTCAGTTGCCTTTATTGATGGGTTACCGGTAGCATGGTCTACAGTGTTTGCATTGACGCCCACTACATAGCCAGGTTTCTAAATTCGTATTCTTGAGATACTGCGTCCTCAAGATCAGATAAATGGCTTTGAGTCAGCAATTTGGAAGAGCACTTGTACCGAGGAAGCATATTGCTCTCTCCTATTGAAAATGCAACTTTCTTGCCATTATGTCCCAATCAAGAGTTGCTGGGGTGAGCGCTTGTTCACAATTTTCATAAGCAAGTCTCTTGGTGGCTTTTTTTTTTCCCTCATGTCTTCCATGTCGTTTAAGTACACTCTCTATTTTTGCACAAGGCGATTCTAATTGAGTATCCAAAAATGTAACTTCAATAAAAATTACCAGCACAACAATCTTCCGTATTTCTAGTCAAAATCTTGGGAGGGAAGGATCTCTTGGTTGGATCTCTCAGAAAGTAAACTTGCAGTACCCTAGGAATCCTTTGTCATGCATTTAATGTTTGTTTTATTTTTATTAACATATATGGGGGTGGTTTATGCTTATTGTATATGAAAGTTGAAGTTTCCTTGGCTCTTGAGGAGTGGGAAGCATGTTTGAGTAGGCCTAATTCATGGCATGTAGTGTTTAGATTACTAGCCCTCAATTAAAAATCCTCTAACCTGAGGACAGATGAGTTATAAAATGAGAATCTGAATGTTTAAGGAATTGAATCTTCGGTGGGGATTGTATCCAGTTCATGGAAAGGAGAGACTATTTTAACAATGTTACTGACCCTTTTCTCATTGCTTTAGCTGTAATGGTGGCTATCCATCTGGAGCCTGGAAATACTGGACTAAGAAAGGTCTTGTGTCTGGAGGACTGTATGACTCCCATATTGGTGAGTGTTCTGCTGTTATGGCTTGTTCTATAGACTGCTGTTTCATGGGAGCTGATTTGAAATTCAAATCTCTTCAGGTTGTAGGCCATACTCTATCCCTCCCTGCGAGCACCACGTCAATGGCTCCCGCCCATCCTGTCAGGGAGAACACGGAGACACTCCAGAATGTGTGAAGAAATGTGAGGCTGGCTATGGACCAGACTATAGTGCTGATAAACACTTTGGTAAGTGGCCTTTAGCATCCTAACTGCCTAGCTGATACTGGATTTAGTCATGTCAAATCTGTCTTTTACACTGGGATTTGTGACTGTTGGCTGCAATAAAAACTGCCTCCCATAAGCTTACTTATACAGACTGGGTGAAGTCATGTAACACTTGGTGCAAATCCTATAATTATGCTTCATAGGGGGGGGGGGGGGTTAATTCCTTAAACCAACAGCACATACCTCTTTGTCCCATGGCTTTCCTACTGCTTTATTCGGCTGTTCGTGGGAAAGCCTACTTTAAATGTTATGGGGAAGTATGACTTGATGGGATTGCTTGGTATCTAAAAAATCGTAAAACAGTGTGTGGTTCCCCCCCCCAGGTCCATACCAGGCCCTCGGATCTAGTATAAATTTGGAGGGGACCCCACCAACATTTTATTGACATCTTCCATTACCAAGGGGCCGATCCCTTATGTGAATGAGTATGGGGCACATACCCATTCACCCAAAAAAGTAGTGGTGTTAAATACAGTAGACAGTTTTTGACGAGTCTTTTATTAAAATTCTTCTTCGCTTCTTCCTCCGGTCTTCCATCTTCTCCCACGTCTTCATTCTGCGGTCTTTGTCCGGTTTTCTTCCTCTGCCGACAACCCTCCTCCAATACTGCGTCCCGCTGATCTGTCAGCGCCGATGTCCTGCATTTCTTAAAATAACGAGGGCATGGGAATCTGATTGCATCCAGAGGCCATGCCTCTTTGTGACGGCTTCGCCCGATGCATGATGGGTCTGTGATGTCACAAGGGGGCGTGGCCTCCTGATGACATAATCCGGATCGATCAGCAGGACGCAGCATTGGAGGGTCTGAGCGGCAGCAGAGGAAGAATACCAGAGAAAGCGGGGGGGGGGGGGGGGGGGACCGGAAAATGTGGGAGAAGACTGAAGAATAGGTGTGTGTGTCCCCTCCCTTTTCTGACCTGCTGGGCTGCATGCTCAGATTAAAAAAAGCCCTTAACTACATTCAGCTGATGACTCATCAGTTGTCAGTGAGGTGGCGGCTGGCTTGCTGGGCCCCCTTCTTGGCAACCAGCTATAAACAGTGTAAAATACAAAATTGCAGCAAGCACTGCAGAAACACGGGATATACTAAGACATTTAATTTGAAATTGAGCAAGAAGGTGCCTAAACCTTAACTGCCTTGAAACTTTGCACAGCCTAAGATCTCAACTACCCAAACATATCCTATGAGTTTTGTGCTTATTGGTGTTCCACAAGGCAAACTAGGGACATTAATCTTGTTTTTTGGGAGCTTAATGTAGCTTAACGTACAAAAAAGACCTTAAATGTTAACCAATTTCCCCCAAACTTCACACAATAGACTCTATCCATGCCAACATTCTGAATAGCAGCTCATTTGGTTAATCACATGAAACTTCTTGGATATGTTTGGAAGGTTGAGATCCTGGGGTGTGCAGAGTTTCAGGGCAATTAATTGAGGTTCAAACACTTTTTTGCTTGTTAAGCTATATTAAGCCAATTTCAGAATTGTAAAATATAGCTTAATGTGAATAACTTTTGTTGTGATTAACCAAATGAGCTGAAATTTTCATATGTTGGCATGAATGGGGCCTTCTATTGTGTGAAATTTGGGGGAAATTGGTTAACATTTAAGGTCTCCTTTTTTTTTTTTTTTTTTGTACGTTAAGCTCCCAAAAAAC
Organism: Rana kukunoris; assembly: GCA_029574335.1. Classification (NCBI taxonomy): domain Eukaryota; kingdom Metazoa; phylum Chordata; class Amphibia; order Anura; family Ranidae; genus Rana; species Rana kukunoris. Next base: position 48,199,675 of record CM056052.1, on the reverse strand, counting down.
AAGCTTAATGTCCCTAGTTTGCTGTGTGGAACACCAAATCGCTTGCAATTTCTTAGCTAGGTTTGGAAGGTTGAGATCTTGAAGTGTGCAGTTTCAGGGCAATTGATTGAGGTTCAGGCACTTTTTTGCTCGTTCAGCTACATTAAGCCATTTTCACATTAAACGTTTTAGTATGTCCCCAGAAACACTCAAAAGCAACATGCATAGATGTGAATCGAGCCTAACTGTGTATAACCTAATCTATCCTCAGTTGAGGTTCTCCCCGCTTATTGGAAACCAACACTGAATTGCATATTCACAATGAGGCTGAACCAGTGTTGATGCGTAGAATTGATCTCTGGATTGTGTGCCCTTAATGCATGAATAGTCTGCAAGCACCCCCAGATCCTTTTCATAAAATTCTTGTGGTTTTTGTTTTTTACACAAAGTGCATAACTTTACAATTCTAAAAGCCTCATCTTTCATGTCGCTGCCCAATGCTTTATTTTATCAAGGTCTTCTCTGCATTTTTAGGCTTGTAGTTATTCAATTTTGTGCAAAAAAAATGGTGTCAGGTTGCTCTATCATCTTTCTGGAAGATGAGAAAATTGACACCCCCCCAACCTATTCAAATCTCATGATGGGCCCTCATTGGCTTTGTGGTGCCTGTTCTGTCGTACAGGCAGTATGAGATATATGCTGTGCAGAGGATATTCTCTTATAGTTTCTAACTTTTTAAATTTCACAGGCGTGGATGCCTACAGTGTTGACAATAACCAACAGGAGATCATGGCTGAGATTTACAAGAATGGCCCAGTAGAGGGCGCCTTCACAGTGTATGAAGACTTCCCTAATTACAAATCTGGTAAGCGCCTGACATTTATGACTTCTGTAAATCCTCTTTGTGGCTCAAGACAGCTTTGTGGCAGCCTGTTCTATGCTCTACCTGTTCTATGCTCTACCTGTTCTATGCTCTACCTGTTCTATGCTCTACCTGTTCTATGCTCTACCTGTTCTATGCTCTACCTGTTCTATGCTCTACCTGTTCTATGCTCTACCTGTTCTATGCTCTACCTGTTCTATGCTCTACCTGTTCTATGCTCTACCTGTTCTATGCTCTACCTGTTCTATGCTCTACCTGTTCTATGCTCTACCTGTTCTATGCTCTACCTGTTCTATGCTCTACCTGTTCTATGCTCTACCTGTTCTATGCTCTACCTGTTCTATGCTCTACCTGTTCTATGCTCTACCTGTTCTATGCTCTACCTGTTCTATGCTCTACCTGTTCTATGCTCTACCTGTTCTATGCTCTACCTGTTCTATGCTCTACCTGTTCTATGCTCTACCTGTTCTATGCTCTACCTGTTCTATGCTCTACCTGTTCTATGCTCTACCTGTTCTATGCTCTACCTGTTCTATGCTCTACCTGTTCTATGCTCTACCTGTTCTATGCTCTACCTGTTCTATGCTCTACCTGTTCTATGCTCTACCTGTTCTATGCTCTACCTGTTCTATGCTCTACCTGTTCTATGCTCTACCTGTTCTATGCTCTACCTGTTCTATGCTCTACCTGTTCTATGCTCTACCTGTTCTATGCTCTACCGCAAACTAAGGCAAGTATGACAGTACTTGTGTCGGTAGGCCTGCACATGCACCCATAGACACTTTACTTTAAAAAAATTTTTTTTATTGTTTTCGAACATGCAAAGTGACATACAGATGGGGGCCCATTCCCCTGGCCATAAAATCGTTGCGTCGTATAACAAGATCTAAGAAGAAAAAAAAACCCACATGGTACAATATCACATCATTTAAACAAAGAAAGAAAATGTTTTCCAGAGCAAATCATGTCACTTCTCTCTCAACCTGCAATCCATCCTCCATACCTCTGGTAACCTTTTGAATCTGTGGGTACCCTTCCTTCGCTACATCAAGCCAATAAACCCCCCCCCCCCTGGGGATCCAAGTGTCCCCTACAGGGTGGGGCAGTTGAGCCACCCCTTGTAGTGTCACTCTCTGCTTGTCATTCCAACCCACCCCCCCCTTCCGCACAAAACAAACCAAACATAACCCCAAAAAAAACGCATTCCATTCGGCCCACATGTCAAGATATACCTTGCGTTTCTGTCTGGAGGTCCACACCAGGTCCTTTATTCTGTTCATATCTTCTACTCTGTTAAGCCACATCTTTACCGTTGGCGATTGTGTCTGTTTCCACATCCCTGGGATACAGGCACGGGCAGCGTTTAGAAGATGGCAACCCATAGACACTTAACATACAACCTCTGAACATAATTTTTCTAGATTTAGAGAAGGGTGTTTTTGTTTGACAAATTTTTATTGTCGCCAGAATTTTTTCGAGGAGAGTACTTGTTTGGAAACTGATCAAGGTGGGATTTTCACTCACTTAATGGAGTTTTTCCACTTTTCAGTCTCTGGATAGGAAATGCAGTGCCTTTACCTATGGGCCTTCACTTAAGGAAGCAAGTGTTCTATAGTGTATGGGGCTTTAAAATGAGACTGTGGAGGGGTGCTTTTATGAAGGGTGCACCAAAATGTATGGAAAGTTGCCTAAATTTGTTTCAGCCAAATGTCCAAAAATTAATGCAGTTCTCTATTCTGTTTTAGGTGTCTACCAGCACACAACTGGCGAGGAAATTGGTGGCCATGCTATTAAAGTCATTGGCTGGGGAGTAGAAAGCGGAACTCCATACTGGCTTTGTGTCAACTCCTGGAACACAGACTGGGGTGATAACGGTATGATATAATGTCTGGTGGTATTTCTCCATGATGTGAGGTCACTCGATCAAAACAGAATGGTTTTGTTGACGAGATTGCGCCACTGTAGCTACTGAAGTGCAGCCATGGACAACGCAAATTTGAGTTGTAATGGCAAGTGCCCTGTCTGTGTAAAAGAACTCCACCCTTTCCCCCATTCGGTAGTGGTAGCTTCTTTTTCAATTGACTTGCATGCTGACTTCCTAGAAAAATATCACAAATATTCAGCTGCAGTTTAAGCTAAATATTTCACTTGGTTTGTTAAAACTTGGTCTGCCTTGCTAGGTAACCCTGGCTGTCAAGTGCTTTCAAAGGACCATGGTGTTTTTAAAAACTTGGGCACTATGTGATTTCTGTCCACCTCCTACCAGATGAGGTTTGTGGTTTAACAAGCTAACAGTCACCAGGCCAAGAAGTGGTAGCCCAAAGACTGTGGAAGATGCTTGTCAAATTCCAAAGCGGAGCTCTGAATTTTGGCTTTCCCAGACAGTAACAAAGTTCATATTTTGTTTTCCTAATTTGCTATGTACTCATTGGCTTTTTTTTTTTTTTCTACTTCTGCCAGGTCTCTTCAAGATTCTACGTGGACAGGATCATTGTGGAATAGAGTCTGATATAGTTGCTGGAGTTCCCAAAGAATAATCTATCCTGGTTCCTCTTCCATCAGAGCTCCATGGCTTGAGTTGGTCTTTTACCCAAAACTTTAGCAGAAACCACTATTTTAATTGCATTTTAATGGGACTGTTTTTATCTGAAAGCATGTGATGCAATTTATGGCTCTGTAATTCAGTCTTGCTGGCTCAACTGGGCCATCTCGCCAAACAAGCTTCCAGAACAATTAATATACCAACTTAGCCTGTGCTAGTATTCGGGGTTCTAGCATATTGGCAGACAATGCCACTTTTATGTGCAGTGCTGCTCAAACTTTTTTTTGCACTGCAACTGTTTTTTATTAAATCTTTTCCCCCCTGCCCTTTTTAATCTACTTTAGTTTCTTTGGGAAAGTGGAACAACTTTTCAGTTGTATTGTAAAGTTGGTTCTACCAACTTCCCTATTGAATAAATCTGTTGCCGCTGCACAGAGCTTAGAAACCAAATTGTTGTGCAGACAAACCTTGTGGAAGTGGGTAGAATGGCCCCTTAGCATCTGCCTTGGTGAAAGTTCCACCAATAGTCTTTAAGTATTGTACGCTTTTTCTGAAACACTTGCGTAGCCTTCCATGTGTCTACTGTTCCATGCCAAATGGTAAAACTAGCTTTTGGAAATGGCAGTTTTAAGAAAGGTGGGAGTCTAGATGGGGTACAGCAACAATGTGCAATCTAATGATATTCTGTTGGGCCTTTTAAATAGGTTATATTTTATACATAAAGCGATACAACGATAATGATATTTTGTAAACCTGTTTGTTCTATTTGAAAGCAAGAAGCCTGATTGGGATACAGTGTGTTCTGTACAAAAGTTTTAATAATGGAAGTCTGCAATAACCTGACTGGTGTCCTATTGGGTAACTTTTAGTTCTGCCTTTTACTACAAATTATTGAACAAGCTGATTGCATTACTGGCCAGATTATAGGGGTGTTTTTTTTATTTTTGTTTAATCTAAATGTAAATTTTGTTTGCCAATAAAATGCCTTGTCTTCCTTTTAATATTTGGTTGGTTTTGTGTGCATGACTACATTAATTCCTTTTAAAGACCCTGTAAGCCTCTTCAAATAAGTTGTCTAATGCAAGAATGCTGTAGTAAAGGGTATTGTACTCCCCTCCAGTGGCTTCAACCTTTGTTCCAGTGCTGCAGCCTACCTACATCTGTTTTTGGTACTTCCGAGAGTGTCTGTCGCCTTTATCCCCCTCCCACTGAACAGTGGTTCCTCTCCAACCCTGACCCCCCCCTCCATATGTCTTTACAGGGCTAAACAAAGTAGGGTGAGGAGGGAACCAGAGTGTAGTGGGGTACACTGGCATAATGCCTCCTACCTTCTTCCATTCAAGGGCTGCAGCCTGTCTGTTTGAATCTGGGAGTGTTGGTTACCTTTGCCACCCTTGGTGGGTTTGTGTTAGTCAAGGTTTTTAAAATGAACATATCTGCCCCTTTTGATGACTTTAGAGCATTGACCTGCCATCCCGCTGCTCTTTAACATCTATTGAAAGACAAGCTACCTAGATGGTATTGGCACTTCTCTGTAGTCAAGTATGGCAAATGTATGTACAAGTAAATGACTATACTCCAATGCAGGTACATATCTAAATGTACAATCGGGCCTTTAACCAGACACTTTTACATAAAAGTAAAACCTAAATTACAGTGGGGTGGGAGTTGCTGGTTGTGTTCCTAGCAAGAATCTGCTCACTTGTCAACCTGTCAACACAAGTGAGTTTTCTCAAACTGTGTTTTACCTCTGACAACCATAAACGGATCTATTCTAATTTATAGATGTTGACACAGCTGTTCCAAAATGCAAAGTTTTTTTATTTTTCCCCTACTTTGTCCCACTTGGCAATGGCTACCAAGAGAAGAATTGGGTGGTTCTAAAGACAAACTGTTTTTACCTTAATGCATTGAGGTAAACTTCTAATGTCGTGTACGCTGATCAGCCGCAAACGCACAAAGTGCATTCAAATATTTTAATCAAATTAATGCTGCACTAGGATTTGCCTAGTACGTCTTTTGCCTTTCCATCTTCACCTGGTCTTCTGGGTTTCGTGGTCTCTGCCAAAACTTTTGTGCAGACTAATACAGATCTAGTGCTTGGCACATTGTCTACAAAAGATGTTTCTGATTTTGTTTTGGACCAGGTAAACAGGATGCTGTGACGGGGCACACAATGCATATTTGACACATTTTAATTGAGCCTGATTTACTAAAGCAATCAAGCATGTTTTAATTTGCAAATAATACTCAAACACCTGCAAGGAGAAGTAAAAATATTAAAAAATCTATTTGTAAAATGAACAAGCTTGTAGGGCCAGAATTTGGAGTGGGAACCCCCCCCCCCCCCGGTTGGCTGGCTGCATTTAAGAACCCTGCTCGCTGTCTGCTGCCACTTTCCCCTATCTAGGTAACAAGCTGTAGGTCATGCAGCGGCTTCTGTGTTCTAGAACATGATGGCTTCCGCCATGTCATTGATCCTCCTGTTAGATGTCCAATAGGATCTTCCTGTCCTTTCAGCCAACCAGGTGCCAAGTTTTAGACCCGCTTCCTGATTGGCTGGGAGGATGCTCAGTGTGGCGATGAGTCATTTGTTGTCACACAACTGGGTGGGCTTCTGTGCCTAGAGCCTCTGACTCTAATCATGTGCTTCAAAAAACAAAACCCAGCATTGGAATTCATGCATCTGGCCTCCCTGTATGTAGATCAGGGGGATGGATGGATGGGGGGCAGTAAACCGTAATGCACAAGCCACCACTGAGTCACAGCCTAAGTATTGTAAAGTGGGAAGCAGAGTGAGAAATACGCATAGCCCAGGTATGTGTATTTACAGTGAGAAGCTTGCTATGGGGGTACCTGATCCAAGCCGCTGCTGTGTCCATTTGCACATTGAGCTGTGTTTTGGTCCTAGCCCCTCCCTCTTTATTGGTTCGCTGACTTCTGGACAGCCGTGGCTCTCATGCAGCATCACTGGATGGAAATGGGGCTCGGGTATGTACTATGGGGGCAACAAAAAACATAAAAATCCCCCCTAAGGGAGAAAAATACTGCGCTAACGTGAATAAGTGTAAATAAATTAAAAATAAATTAATATAAAAAAGCTGCCGGTACCAATAACTTGAACCAAAGTAATCCACAGAAATACAAAAAATTATAGGTACAGCGCTAAAATCATCATGACATATATGATGAGAAATAATAATTGAATATAGGATATTCTATGAATAAGGTGACAAAAAAAACTGGTGTGATTATAGGAAATAAGATTCAGAAGTGATCCAATAAAGTCCATAATCTGTGTGTCAGATGAGCCTAGGGATAATTAAAGTTTTCCCAGACAGACTTCTCCAGAGCAACAGACAGAACATGTGATGGTTCCACGGCGTTGCTGAACAAAGTATAGGGATGTTTTTCAAAGGCGAGATTGCTGGTTGTGTAAGTTCAGGACTCAAAACTGCAATACTTCCTGTCCCACAGCTGATAATCTCCCAGCATCCCTCACTGCAGGGAACGACACTCCTCCACACTGCAACGTACGCAAGGCAATGAGTGGGCGTGATCCCTTGCATACGTTGCAGTGTGGAGGAGCGTCGTTCCCTGCAGTGAGGGATGCGTGGAACTCCGCTTTAACAAGCATGTTAACCACTTAAGGACCTTGGGTGTCTTTCAGATTTAATGTTTGCAAGACTAAAACTTTTTTTTTTTTTTTTTTTTTCTGCTAGAAAATTACTTAACCCCCAAACATTATATATATTTTTTTCAACACCCTAGAGAATAAAATGGTGGTCATTGCAATACTTTTTTGTCACACCATATTTGCGCTGCAGTCTTACAGGCGCACTTTTAAAAAAAAAAACTTTTTTTTTTAAATTAAAAAAAATAAGACAATAAATTTGGCCCAATTTTTTTTATATATATTGGAAAAGATAATGTTCCGCCGAGTAAAATGATACCCAACATGTCACGCTTAAAAATTGCACCCGCTCGTGGCATGGCGTCAAACTTTTACCCTTAATCTCGATAGGCGATGTTTAAAAAAATTCTATAGGTTGCATCTTTTGCGTTAGAGGTCTAGGGCTAGAATTATTGCTCTCGCTCGAACGATCGCGGTAATACCTCACTTGTGTGCTTTGAACACTACTCGCGTATGCCTCTGCACACAAGCTCGTCTGGACGAGGCTCTTTACACTGAAAACTTTTTTTTTTTTTTTTTTTTTTTTGTTTTCAGTGTAAAAAATTTTTTACCCTGAAAACAAAAAAAAATATTTGATCACTTTTATTCCTATTACAAGGAATGTAAACATCCCTTGTAATAGAAAAAAGCATGACAGGTCATCTTAAATATTAAGATCTGGGGTCAAAAAGACATCAGCTCTCATATTTAGACTTAAATTGAAAAAAAAAAAAAAACTTTTTTTTTTTTAAATAAAATATGTTTCTTTAAGACGCTGGGTGGGACTGATGTTTTGACGTCGCTTCCGCCCAGCAGAGCTATGGGGACGGGTGAGGGACATTTTTCTATCACTCGCATCCCCAGTCAGCTGCCGAATGGACCCAATCGCCTCCGCCGCTACCGATGGCAATGGTAAGCGGCGGAGGGGGGGCCCACTCTCCCGCCACCGATAACCTTGCGGCAAATCTACCGCGGAGACCACCGTTATCGTGTACAGGACCCTTAGCACTAAAGATGGATACCTCGGTTGTGGCAGCTGCTGCCATTACTGGGATATCCATCTTTAAAGCTAGGATGTGTATATATACAGTGCAGGGTCCTTAAGTGGTTAATTCAGGAAAATATGCCTTTTACTTGCACTGGAACTACTGGTTTGGTTGGAAAACACACAGATTAAGGAAATTTGAGCTTGTAGATGGCACAGTTCAGTAGCTGCAGGTGGGATTTTTGTCCAGTCTTTAGCCACTTCCAGTCTGGGCCAATTCTGACATTCCTCTCCAACATTAAATATAACATTATATATTTTATAGATAAGCAGAGGCCCTAGGGAATAACATGGTAGGTGTTGCATATTTTTATGTAACATAATATTTACACAGCAGTTTTTGAAAAACAAACTGTTTTGACAAAATATAATTCCATGATTTTTAATGCACAAAATCACAATATAATACCCAATTGTTTGGTAAAACATATCTACCCTGAGTAAATAAATACAAACCTGTCGCACTTTAAAATTATTGAAATTTTAAAAAAAATTTACAAAATTATTACTTTTTGCATTAAAGGGAGTCGCTGGCATGAAAATCATATTTTCAATCATTGCTGCAGTGATGATGGAGATATCAATCTTCCTATCCAGCAACTTATCGGTACATTAGTGAATGGATTAAACTTGCACAACTACATGCATTTTACACAATTAATAATGTAGCAAGGTTCTGAGTCCCCTTTGGTCTAATAAGAACTTCCAGAGTTAGGGACAGCAGACATCATTCTGCGTAGTGGGTTACAAGCCATTGGGTGTAATGCAAGGTAGATTCATTGATGCCAAACTTCTGTACTTCTTGATGATCTTCACTCCCAGTCTCTCTCACCAAACCTGCTGATCGACTGCCACTTGATCTTGAGTGCTTCCAACCTTCTCAGTCACTGAGTGCCTCAAGTGTCACCCCTGGCTTCCCTGCTGCATCCCTAGCTTGGCACTCACAGATACTCCAAGTGTCACCCCACTGGCCTACTAGGCCCTTGGCTTGGCACACAACTTTGCTCTGCAAGTGTCGCCTCCACTGGCTGGGTTTCTGGCTTGACACCTGCTGAAGTTTCCCACTTCACCGGTCCCAGTTGGTGAGAATACTGTTCGGTACTTGCTTCAACTACTCACTGTGGTACCTGGTAATAAGGTGGTTGGTCCCTTAGTGGCGACAGCTTCCCCCCCCCCCCCCCTCTACCTCCGACCATGACAGGTTCTCTGGCTGACAGAACTGTTACTTATGGTTAATCTGCAATGCCGACCCTACGCTGCCCTCTTGCTTCTGGATAGGCTCTCAGACAGCCTATCACCCATAAGTCCCTGGGATAGACCTTATCCCGCGTACACACAGCCGGACTTTCTGAGAAAAAAAGTCAGGCTTTTTTTTTTCCTCGGAAAGTATGGCCGTGTGTAGCCTCCATTGAACGTTGTTTGTCGGAACTTGTTCTTTCTTACTGGTAGACTTTTGCACGGTCAAAAATCCGACCGTGTGTACGAGGCATTGGGCTCTGGCCTAGCAGCCTGGGCAATATAACACACGACAACCAAGAAAGCTGTCCAGGTGGCATATGGCCCCGATCACCTGACTCCACCCAGAAAAAAAAGGCTCTCCCAGCAGGCCAATGGGCCCAAGAAGATCCATGCCCATTGGCTGAGATACCCTATTTACGCCTAATCTGTCCTTGCAATGCCAGCATTACGATAGAATCAATTGATCTCCTAGCAATTAGCCAAGGCAACTATACCTGGCAGGTAAATTTCAGAGCAACCCTGCTTAAACATTAGGTTGCTACATCAACAAAAACAAGTTTATCAGCAGATTGCTCTCCCCTGCTTTAGTGATTGTAAATGCTTTTTTTTTCTTTATACTATCCTGCTCTGTGCAAAAGAATTGCACAGATTGTCTCCAAACCATATTTCCTGTGGTCCCCCGCCAGCACTTCTGGCTCCTCCCCACTACCCCCATAGAAAGCAGGGTCACTGGCGAGCCTCACTGTTTGCATCTATTAACACAGACAGCTCGGCTCCATCCCTCATCACTGGCTTCACCATTGGCTCCCGCTGCCTCAGAAAAGCCAGGAAGTGAGGGGAGAGAAGAGCTGCAGATGTGCACAGCACTGGATTAAATAAAGGCTTAGGCATTTTTTTTTTTAGTTTTACCCATTCAAGTGCCTTCATATATCCTACGGATACATCGTTGTAAACTTTTACACTTTATTTTAGGATCCACCCAATCTTGAATTTATAAACAAATCTTGTATGTTAAAAGGATTGATGGAGGCCTCTTGGTTCCTAATCTACAGGCCTATTATACCGCTGCAAACAGTGGCGTATCTAGGGTATGGCAGCCATGGGTGCCATATGAAGGGGGCACTGTTGAGTGGCTGGGCAGCAAGGCACTTACCAGGGTCTGAGGGTCTCTTCTTCCCTCCTCCCGAGCATAGACAGGATCCTCTTTTCAGCACCTTTGCTAATGGACAATGGCAGCGCTATCCCTGCTGCGTTCAGCCACAGCCCTCCTCTGTTCTCACAAGCTCTCCCATTCCATCTGGTCAGATTGGCAGTGCACAAAGAAGAGGAAGGAACATCAGTTTCTCCCTTTCTTCTGTGAAAACTGAAGATTTCATCACTTCCAGTATTGGTTCTGCATTTACCTGGCCTTGGAGTACAGAAGAGGGACCAGGGGTCTCATAAACCCCAGATTTCTCCATCAAGAGCATATGTCACTACCAAAGGTATCACAAGGGATGATAAATACCACTAGTTTTGTTAGCTGTTTTTTTTTTTTGTTAAGGTTATATGAAAAATGGGTTTCAAATGTTTTGACAGGGGTGCAGTTTCAGTGCTTGCGATGGGCGCTATTTTCACTGGATACGCCTCTGGCTGCGAACATAGCACCGCTGTCTCGTCTCATCTTCATGACACACATCAACTATCGTTATGGGCCACAGTTGATCTAGTCAACTACGATCCCATCCTGGTGTCCTGTCTGCCCTGCCTCTTTCAAAGTGTTCCCACAACGTTCTTATCTTAGAGAATGCCTATAAAGTATTAAGTGCTACTACACGCCGGCTAGATTGACCCGGTTTATCCCATCTTACTCCTCTCTGCTTTCAGGGATGTTCGCAAGAAGGGACAAATGGCACACTGTTTAGTGTTAGGACCACAGATTACATGGTGCCTTGGTGTGGCTCTGTGGCTTACGCATGCGTTTGCAAATGTGTGCGAACAAAACCCCTGTTTTTAACGCATACTGTTAGGTTAATTTGGTTGCTCTGCAGGCTGGTCAGTAAGGAGGCCTGTTTTTTTCCTGGGCATTTCCCAGATTTTGTTATCACATATTTGGTGGACCTGCCCAAGGGCATGCAGGCTGTGGGTCAGAACTTATGCCCTTCTACACCATTTATTTAATGTTGACCTCAAAAAGATCCCTATGAAGTCCTACTAGGCAAGCCAATTATTGAGCTACTTCGCCCGGAAAGGTAAGTGGCCTAATATCTGTTTGCTGCTACTAAATTGAAGATTGCTGGAGCATGGAACACTCATATGCTTAGCTTTCAGGTTGTTAAAAATGGCATGAATAACATGCGGAACGGAATGGCCCGTGGGACCCAGAGGCTTTTGAAGGGTGTGGGGTACTTCTGTTTCAGCTTCACCAATGACTCTTGTGTCTAGGATCATCCTATGTCCAGTAAAATATTTAGGATTTATAACCACCCTAAGGGTCTAGTCACACAACAACATGTGCGTTAAAGGGGTTGTAAAGGTAAAAAATGTTTTCCTAAATAGCTTCCTTTACCTACACTTTACCTGCATTAAGGTAAAGGAAGCTATTTAGGAAAACATTTTTTTACCTTTACAACCCCTTTAACCACTTAAGACCCGGACCAATACGCTGGTAAATGACCCAAGGTGTTTTTGCGATTCGGCACTGCGTCGCTTTAACAGACAATTGCGCGGTCGTGCGACGTGGCTCCCAAACAAAATTTGCGTCCTTTTCTTCCCACAAATAGAGCTTTCTTTTGGTGGTATTTGATCACCTCTGCGATTTTTATTTTTTGCGCTATATACAAAAATAGAGCGACATTTTTGAAAAAAAAACACTATTTTTTACTTTTTGTTAAAAAAAAATCAAATAAACTAAATTTTAGTCAAACATTTAGGCCAAAATTTATTTAGCCACATGTCTTTAGTAAAAAAAAAAAACGCAATAAAAAAAAATAGCTACCTAGCGGGAACAGCGACACTAATACAGCGATCAGAAAAATGATCGCTTAGTGACGCTGGCAATAGGGAGTGAAAGGGTTAACTAGGGCGGTGATCAGGGGGTTAAAACTTTATTAGGGGGGGTGGGGGGGCTATCCTGAACCTAACACTAACTGTTTTTTTACACTGCCTGTCACACTGACACTAAATGCAGTGATTAGATCACTGCATTCAGTGACACTGTGACAGGGCAGGGCAGGGGGGGGGGGGCGATCACAAGGGGTTAATATGCCTATGTGAGTGTGTGTCAGTGTTGTGTTGGTGCACACTTACTTGTGATGTCTTCTCTCATCAGCAGCGCTGGGAAACAGCGCTGCGATGAGAGATTACATAATTTCCTCCTTCCTGTGTAAACACAGGAGGAGGAACTGACAGGATGGGAGCGCGCTCCCATTGGCTGGGAGCGATCGCGGGGGGGGCGGGTATTCGCCGACATCCGCCCGCTGATCCTGGATCGCTCCCAGAGCCAGGGGGACCCCCGCACGCCGCGGAGGGGGTCCCGATGGGACCCCCGAACCGCACCTAGGCGGGGACGTAAATTTACGCCCTTGTGCCTGTACGTGCTATTCTGTGGCCGTATATGTGCGTGCGGGGGTCCTTAAGTGGTTAAGTACAGGTAAATGTATGTGCATTGGCATGCTGCATTGCATTTTATCATGCATTTTTCTCACTTCCTGAAACATGGCAAAAGTCAATGGCAGGGCACAGGAGCCCACCTTGTGCTTATTTTGTGAAGTTTTCTTGTGCATTGATGAAGAGCACTGTGGTACGCTCACACATTACCATGTAAAAAAACAGGTACCCGCTTCCCCACCCCTTGCAAAAACAAAGTGCCAATTGTTAAAGAGGAGGGGGGAGGCAAGCAAGCGTAACTCTCCCCTTTGGGTGAAGTTTTGGGCAGTGCAAACTGTGCAAATGGCTGTGCAAATATTTTAGGCAGGTGTGAAGAAATGCTGTAAAGTAAGAATGCTTTCAAATTATATATTTTAATTTGATCTATTTACAAAATGCAAAGTGCAAGAAAAATATAAATCAAATCAATAATTGGTTTATTACCCATTGGCTTCCAACCAGCGTAAATTCTTAGGCTACTTTCACACTAAAAGCGCCCGGAGTAATTGGTAAATCGCTGCTAGTTTTAGCGGCTCTTTACCATCATTTTAGGTGTGCTTTTTGGCCGCTAGTGGGCCGCTTTTAACCCCCACTAGTTTGTGAACAAAGGGTTGAAAGTGCCCGTTGCAGGTGCTTTGGCAGTGCTGCCCATTCATTTAAATGGGCAGGGACGGTTTGGGAGCGCTGTATACAGCGCTCCTAAACCACCCCAAAGATGCTGCTTGCAGGACTATGTCTAACGACCCGCAAACGCACCACCCCATCACCATCACTAATCCACTGATGGCCTGGAAGTTTGGCTCATCAAACAGATCCCTAACACTCTTTCAGAAGCAGAGAGATTCCAAAAATTATGTGAAAGAGAGACATATTGGATCTATTCATTGAATACTCTCAATCCAGGAGGTATTAAGGAGGAGCTCCAAATATCTATCATACTGTACATCTTACTAATTGTTTCTCCCCCTTCCCCCATTTTTTCCCTGCCCCCTCCCCCAGGTGATGTTTTCATGCGTCTTTCAGACACTTATACATATCTGTTCGGGTTGGGTCATCTTCTGATTCAGTAAGTATTGTCCAACACACACCCCATAATAGCCCCCATACTTCATGCATTTACATATATTTGTCCCTCCCCCTTCTTCTTTTTTTCTTTCTACCACCCCCCCCCCCTTCCTTTTTTCATTCCCCTCCTTTTTCTTCTCTCCCCCTTTTTTCTTTAACCTTCCCATGTTTATATATTTATAGATGCCCTCATGCATTTACATTATGTGCATGTTTAACCCTCTCCAAATTATGTCAGCTTTTAATATCGCAAGCTATGTCTATCATACACATGATTTTTTTGAATTGATCATCCTTTATTAATTTAATATTTCCCATAATAGCATCATTTTACTTTATCATACACTTTTATTCCCAACATACATACATTTTTTACAAAATTTGTATACACATTTAACCACATATATATTTTTTGACACATTTCTTACACATATATACGGTACATATGTTTTTCATTGTATTTATTATGATTATTGATTTTAAGTGCTCATTAGATATGTGCGTTCCCGTTCGTAACGAATGGATTTTCATACGAATTTGTTAGTATTCGTACATTCGTATCAATTCGAACATCCGAATAGCTGAAAGACCCAAAATACGAAAATTACGGAATTACGAATAAGCAAAATAACGAACAAACGAAAATACGAATGGACAATCTTACTAAAATACGAAACACCGAAAAAGCAAAAGAACGAAAATTACATCTATAATGAACGATTTGCATTCCGCATTTTAAATCCTTTGTCTGTTAGTATTTTCATTCGTATGTTCGTATTTTCATTTGTGTGTTTTGTAAATCTGTTTCTTTGTCTGTTCGTAAATTTGTGTACTTGTAAGTTGTAACGTTCTTTCGAATGGGCAGTGTAGTTAGTAAGTGATGTATCTTACTAAATATCTTAGCCAATCAGCTTATCTCTTTTGTGCTGAGTCACCTTGTTGGCAAAAAGTCCGACCGTGTGTACGGGGCTTAAGAGAAAGCATATCTTAATATGGATTAGCCGCATGTTGCTATGTATTTACGAAAGTACAAAATTACGAATCCATTAAACGAAAATTATTATCTAACAAAATTACGAATTACGAATCAACGAACATAAAGTAGACAGAATTACGAATCATTCAGTATAAACGAAAATAAAACTGTTACGAAAATACGAACGAATCCGAATAGGAAAACTTGCGTCTTACAAAATACGAACGGGTCCGAATAGGAAAACTTGAATCTTACGAATCTACGGAACGAGACAAAACGGAACAAAAAAATACGAATTTTTTTGTTGTGCACATGTCTAGTGCTCATGGATAACAATGACCTTTTATATTGCTTCACCTGTTTTTAACATTGTTATCACCATATAATGTCCTTACGGGTTTTATTTATTTATGTATCATTTATATGCTCCGTCTTATGCCGCATACACACGACCGCTTATCATGACGTGAAAAATTAAATTTTTTAAATTGGTCATTAAAAACGATCATGTGTAGGCTCCAGAGCATTTTTCTCAATGTGAAAAATGGGCATTAAAAATTTAGAACGTGCTCTAATTTTATTCGTGGGCTTTAACGATGGGGGAAAAACTTGCATTCTCAGAAGCAAGTTATGAGACGGGAGCACTCACTCGTTCTGGTAAAACTAGCATTTGTAATGGAGATAGCACATGTGACGCTGTAACAGACTGAACAGCACAAATTACTGAAAAGCGCAAATCGTCTCTCACCAAACTTTTACTAACACAAAATCTGCAAAAGCAGCCCAAAGGGTGGAGCCATCCGAATGGAACTTTATAGTGCCGTCGTACGTCACTATAACGTGACGTATGTTGTACGTCACTGCACTTTGCTCAAGCATTTTTTTTTCACGATCGTGTGTATGCAAGCCATTTTTATGCTATGCATTGGAGGTATTGTTTTATAGCATAATTTCTTTTATTGATTAGTATAAGTAGTGCGGCACATGATATATATCTGTGTAAAATTGTACCTAGAATAATTGATGCTATTTTAAAAGCAAAGTGTGGTCACAGCAAATATTGGATTTGATTTTGATTTATTTTCTGTTCATTTTTTTTTTTATTCATTTTGGTAACTGATAAACAAATACACTATTAATACTATTGAGCAAAAATAATTTACAGCATTTTTTCATGCCTACCCAAAACATTTGTACAGTTTTGTACCCAAATATCCTTCCACCAATCCTCCATTCAGCTGCTTGAAGTACCTCCAATGTACCTTCAGGTATTGAAGAGCATGTGCCTAATGCCCCGTACATACGGTCGGACTTTTGACCGGCCAAAATCGCATCGGAATTCCGACAGAATTCCATCGGAGTAAATGATAACATGTTTTCGATCTAAACTCTGACAGAATTCCTCGGAATTTCCGATGAAAAAAGTCTGATGGGGCATACACACGGTCAGAATTTCCAAAGGAAAAGTCCGATGGGGCATAAACACGGTCGGAATTTACGATGGAAAAAGTCAGTCGGACCTTTTCCATCAGAAATTCCGATCAAGTCATTGTGACTGTGCTTGCCAAGCACCATCACAATCTCATGTGGAAAGTTCATAAATGTGTGTAAACTCAATGCTTACACAGGACTGTTTCTTCTGTTCTAGGTTGTTAAACAGAGCGACAGGGTCAGGGAGGTGAAGATAAAGTGGGCATTTAAGTAAACCTGAGCTGCATGGAGAAAGTAGAGAGGTGCACGGTTTGTTGTCCCGGCATAGTTTTATTTTGGATTGGTGGCAGGCAATACAGATGTGCTTTGAGTGCTAGGATCTCAGCTGTATTGGTATCTTTAGAAAGGTTCCAGCCTCATGATCCTCTATGTTCTACCAAGAGATTACTACCATGGAGATGTGTGCATGTCCAAGCCTGCAGCTTGCTCAGCTTCTGCCAGCTAAGGGCCACCTGCAGCATGGTGCAGGAAAGATCTATTGGAGGGAATCTGTGGCGTCATTGGGCATACTTAATTTCCTGATAGTAGCCAAGATGTTTTGTGTCTGTTCAGATGATGGGTCTGTTGGGGGAATCTTTCGGTAGATCTGAAAAATGACATAAACAATGTCAAAATGATTAATTATCAAACCAGTAATACATTACTGAAGAAAAAAACTAAAAGCCTGTGTAGGTAAATGTGCTAAACATGTAGACAGGTGCAGTCTGTGCTCCCCTCTGCAGGTAGCGCTTGACTGAAGTGGCAATGCAGAAGGGGAAGGAAGTTGTAAGGAATCTGGTTCTTCTATGACTTCCTGTGGTCACAAGGAGACAGCTGTCCTATTGAACGTTGGCACTCCATGTGACTCCAGTGGCCATATTGGGTCAGGAAGATCTCCTGCTTACCCAGTGCGGCCGCAGTGTCACACTAAGTCCTGCCTCCTGGACCGGCCCCTATGATGGACGCCACATGTCCCGGCATTAGACCAGTTTGGCATCCATCATAGAAGCCGGTCCAAGAGGTGGGACTTCACCACGCCGCGTGAGCCCGCTCTGTGTAATCTGGCAGCACTCACCCCCCCCCATTCTCTTCAGGGGCAGCCTGTGCATCCCCAGAATCCCAGTTTGGCCCTGCTTGGGGGCTAATAATTCTGACCTAGCAATATTAGACCCATGGCTTTTTAGGGGCCCACTCTGGGATTTAGCCCCGGTCAGCTCCACCTCCCGACACCACTGAACATGGTGTTTGAACTGGTCCTCAGGTACAATTTGAGTTCACGCTGTAACTCAACTTAGATGTGTTGGTGCACTGCAATGCACCACAGTGCATTATTGTGTGTCATGTGAATTGCACTGGGAAAAATGCAGCCTACCCTAGATTGTAATGCATTGGGGGGTGGGGGGCGGGGGGCTTTATGTTAAATAGGCTGTTTGCCATAATCCTCTGCAATGTGAGTCAATGCATGGCCATTGCAGTGCATTGCATTCCAATGCAATGATCCCTAAGTTGTATTACAAGACAATTAAAAAAACAAAACAAAAAAAGCCCTATTTGGTACTTCTTAGCCATAAATGCACATTTATCCATGTTGTAACCCTAAAATGTCCTGCCTTTTTCAACCACTTTTATTATATAATCCTTCCTAAGGGTTTTTAAAAAAACTAAAACATCCATACCTCCTCCACATATTGAGATGTGATGGCTTTTAAAGCCTGCATATCTGTAGTGTCCATCATCAGAGTCTCAACCTGGCCCTTCCGGATCTTCACCACTCCTTTAAACACTTGCTGGTTGTTGTAGCAGGTGGCCAATGTAGCGATAGCTATCATCTAAAATACACACAGCCAACAGTTGTGGTCAAGGGATATTACAGTAATACAAAAATACTCATTGAATCTGACCTCCCAGAATGTAAAATACTGTTTGAAAATATATACAGTTACACATCAATTAATATTTGGACACATGCACAATTTTCATACTTTTTGGCTCTGTATGTCTCCAGAATAAAATTCAAATGAAGCAATCTAAAGGAATTTGAAATGCAGACTTTCAGCTTTAATTCAAGGGGTTGAACATATTTTTATGCACAGTCCCCCCATTTTCAGGGTCTTAAATGTAATTGCACAAATTAACATAATCATAAACAAAATGTTCCTTTTTTAATATTTTGTAGAGAATCCTTTACTGGCAATGATTGTTTGAAGTCTGGAACCCATGCACTGGGCTTCCTCTTCTGATGCTTTGCCATGCTCTACCTGCAGCTGTCTTCAGTTGTTCTTTGTTTGTGGGTCTTTCTCTTTTAGCTCTTTAAAGCTGGTACTTTATTTTTTTAAATCCAGCCATCCCTGTAAAAGAAAACTGGACATACTTGCCTTTCTTGCTGCACCCAACACAAACATCTTTTATGATATTCTGCAATCTTCTGGTAAACTTACCACTCCGAGGTTCCCCCACAGTTCTCACCACTTCCTCCTCCTGTCCGCTACTGTCTGATCACAAGATAGAGGTGTAGTGGTAGGTTGCTACAAGTTACAAACATCCACCAAATCACCCTGCTGCCAGACCCCCCATATATCACCTCTGTGACAATGAGCAGTCATTGGTGCAGTTTTGTTGTGTTTATTGCGGGATACAACTTGGTTGGGGTTATTCTGAATCGGCTATGAATGTGGTTTTCAGTAGCACATGGCATTCATTGCCCTGAAGAGATTATCCATACCAAATCACCTTTCAGATAGCTTACTCAGTCACAACATGAAAGTAAATCTGGCGTAGATCTTTATTCGTCGTATGATCCGTAGAATGTAAAGTTACAACAGGTAAAAGAACGATTCTTCCATGCAGGTTTAGAAGATGCAACAGGTCACATAGAAAGTACAGCATAAAATGCTGATACAGAGAAGAGGGGGAGGAGAAAACTCAGCAGCAGGAAAACTATGGAGTGGCACAAGAGACAATCTAAGATGGACATTAAAGAGACAGTACATTATAATTAGGGTTGTCCCGATGCCTCTTTTTTAGGACCGAGTACAAGTACGGATACTTTTTTTCAAGTAGTCGCCGATACCGAATACCGATACTTTTTTTAAATGTATCCCCAAATGCAGCCGTGTCCCCCCACAAATGCAGCCATGTCCCCCACATATTGCAGCCATGTCATGTCCCCCACATATGCAGTCATGTATGTCCCCCCACATATGCAGTCATGTATGTCCCCCACATATGCAGCCATGTATGTCCCCCACATATGCAGCCATGTATGTCCCCCACATATGCAGCCATGTATGTCCCCCACATATGCAGTCATGTATGTCCCCCACATATGCAGTCATGTATGTCCCCCACATATGCAGTCATGTATGTCCCCCACATATGCAGCCATGTATGTCCCCCATATGCAGCCATGTATGTCCCCCATATGCAGCCATGTATGTCCCTCATACCTTTTAGATATGCTGATGCCGCCTCTGCCGCATACTGCCGTATCCCCTGCACAATCACGTAGCGCATTACAAGCTTTCATTCTAAAAACGTGTAAATGGCCGCGCTCCGTGTATTAAAACTCCCCTTCTCCGGATGGAGGGATCCGTCCAATCCCACGCAAGGGGAAGTGTCTATACGCGGATTCCTGCATAGACACTCCCCCTTGCTCGGGATTGGAGGGATCCCTCCAATCTGGAGAAGGGGAGTGTCAATACACGGCCATTTACAAGTATTCAGAATGAATGCTTGTAATGTTGTGCAGGGGGATACGGCGGTATGCGGCAGAGGCGGCGTCAGCATATCTAAAAAGGTATGAGGGACGCATCGCTGCAATATGGGGGGGAAGTATTCTATTTCAGTATCGGGGGTATTTGCGGGAGTACAAGTACTCCCGCAAATACTCGGCATCGGTCCCGATACTAGTATCGGTATCGGGACAACCCTAATTATAATAAAACAATATCATGTAACATGACACTCCCCGCCTGAAATCTTTAGATTTCAAAGTCTATTATATATATAAAGATAAGTCCCAATGTCAAAAGTCCAACTTGAACCAAAGACATGCACCCTCATTTGGTAATCAATTACCTCTCTGTTGATGTCGTTGTCCTTGTGCCATAGAAACCTGAGGTAGTTCCTGTTATCTTCCTTAACGATGAAGCAGTGGAACATTTGTTGAATGTCGGCCATCATTGCTACAGGTTCTTGTCTAAACCAAATTAGGACTCCAATGGGGCTGTTTTTCAAGTTGGGCCCTGTGAGGAGCATGTTGTTAAGTGAGAAGCCTTCATGTTGGGCACTGGAGTCAAAGACAACTCTGATTTGGTCTGAATTTCATGGGTGATACACACCGAAGGAAGGGAGGTACCAGCATTCTTCTCCTTCTTTCAATGGGGGTGCGGGTTCGGCTTGACCCCTATCAAATATATTCTGTATAAAGTCCACAACATGACTTTCCATCTCTGGCTTCCTGCTTAAGGTACGCTTTAGGGAGGAGAATCTTTTAACGGCTTGATGTAGATTGTTCGGTAGCTTCTCTCTCGGGAGGCAAAAGGGTAGGGGCAGTGGCGTCTTCAGGTTTCATATTTAGGGGGGGCACATGGGGGGACAGGGACAAAAGTAGGGAGGCCAACTATAAAATGCAATTTTATATATATATATATATATCCTGGGCCCTTTACTACGATCCCACAACAAGCCCTTTCACATGTTCTGCACTGAGCTTCCGTCCTACTATACTGGGGCCCCCCCAGGGTGGCAGAAAACAAGAGATATATGTCACCAGCACACCCAGAAAATATAAGGGTCCAAATCAGTGGGAGAACTCTAATGCCGCGTACACATGGTCGTTTTTTGCGATGAAAAAAAAACGACGTTTTTTGTGAAGTAAAAAACGACGTTTTTGAAACGTCACTTTCAAAGACGATGTTGCATACACACCATCGTTTTTTTCACAAAAAGCGAGGTTACGTTCACCACACTTTTCCATTGAAGCTCGCTTCATAACTAGCTTCTGGGCATGCGCGGGTTGAAAAACGTCATTTTAAACGACGTTTTTGCTACACACGGTGACTTTTTGTGAAACAAAAAACGACGTTTTGAAAAACGACACAAAAAATTCAAGCATGTTGGAATTTTTTTTTGGTCGTTTTTGTTAAGAAAAAAAACGACGTTTTGCCCACACACGATCAATTTAAATGACGTTTTAAAAAACAACGTTTTTTTTCATCGCAAAAAACGACCGTGTGTACGCGGCATTAGAGTTGCAAAGGTTGTCTTGCCATCGGGCCCTGGTGTTCTGCCACTGTGGGGTTCCCCAGCTGTCCAGGCTGGCACTATTGGTTATAGTGAGCCGAGCCCCCAGCTGGTCACCTAGCAGCAGTAATGCTGTATAACCTTGTCTGTTGACATGCTGATCAGGATGTCATCCAGGTGATGCTCCCAGTCAGATCTAATAAACACAGTATTTATTAGCATCAAGAGTACAACCACACCAACCATATACAATCAACCGTTTGTTCCGCAGCCATGTGGGCTCTATGCCTGTAAAGTGTGGGCTTTGATCACTAAAATCACTGATATTTAACACTAGGATTTGACTAGGAGCATCACCTGCCAAATAAGCGGCAATTGCCACCAATGGCACCATCCGAATGGGTGCAATGCCGCATTTGCAGCATTGCACCGTTTCTGTCCATACTGGGAGTATTCCCCATCCACCTATAATGTGTAGATGGTGGAATTGGATCATTTTTTTTTCATTCAACCTAACAGTTGAATGAAACAAAGTGATCAACGTATGGGCTGCTTAAGAGCTAAGACCAGTCATAGACAGTTTAAATCTCAGCTGATCCAGCAGGAACTGGCTGAGATTTGAACCATTAATGAGCATATTCTTTTATGATTATCACTGGTGGTTGCTATAGCCACTAGTGATTATCACTGTTTGTCGGGAGAATACAATTGCTGGACAGGAGGGATATTCCCCTGTCAGCACTGTCTGTGTTGATGGTGGACTCATGCAAGTTTCTTTCCTGCAATCTGTGGATGCAGGAAATAAATTTGCACCATATATTACCTGCCTAACTGAAAGTGAGAGTAAATTGTAACTGTCTTGAAAGAACAGGAGAGGGGGAGGGAGACAGGTGGGGGAGAGAAGAGATGGAGATAATGCAGTTCAGTGATTACAGTGTACTGCAATCTGCAGTGCACACACTTACCCACGGTCCAGGCTAGAATCTCAGGCATCATTCACACACAGCCAGGAATGCTGCTGTCAATGAGGATGCAGGGGAAGAAGCAGATCGGGTGGTTGTGGCTGTGGTTGTGTGAGCGCTCGCATTATGCAGTGTCAGCCAGCAGAGGGAGGGGAAAAAATGCCCAGCAGAGCTGACTGGGGACGCTCTCCCTCTCAGGAGAGACTGTTACTCCAGTGGTGGCCCGAGCAAAATACAAAAAATGAAAAAAAAAAATGAAAAAAAAATATATGTTTTTTTTGGGGGGGGGGGAGGCACATGGTGGGTCGCCATTGGGTAGGGGTGCTACCCCACTATTGGAATCTTCCTGAAAGAACTCATTGTCCATTACTTTAAGGAATTCTTTGTCTTCTGCTGAAGGAGCTAACATGTTTTCTTCACTGCTTACATTGAAAACTGTAGAACCAAAGCTGTCATCGTAGGTGCGGAAAAAGTTTGTGTTGCAATGTTGTAACTTGCAGTTAGTTACCTTCTCCTTTACCCAGTAGTGATGTGGGCTGGCTCAAAGTGAGTATTACAACCATTTGGCAATACATTTGTCTTGAATGAAGACATTTTAGTAGGCCTTTTAATTTTGCCTATACAGACATTGCCTATGATTACCCAGCCTAAGTCCAGGTACTGGACAAATGGAGCCTCTGGAGGTCCGCTGACCTGCCTGTGCACCTTGTGGACCCTTAGAATATCTCTTCCCAGCAGAAGAAGGATTTTAGCATCTTTGTCGAGTGGTGGAATTTCACTTGCTATTGACTTTAGGTGAGGGTGGTAGAAGGCATATTTTAGCGCAAGACTTGTCACAGTGGTTTTCCCCACAGACTTCAGCGCACGGGGAAAATATCATGGTGCAATTAGGTACCTGATCTGTACTCTTCCCGCCGTGATTCTGCCCAAAAGAAAGGTTTGCAGGTTGTAAAGGATTGGACTCAAGGGGATGGAGTGCTTGCACGTGATCCTCGGAACCGCACTCTATGCACTTGATAGGGATTTTACATTCCTTGGCAAGGTGATTGGTTGAAGCGCAGCATCTATAACATACCCCAAAAGTCTTTAGAAGTTCCTTTCGTTCTTGTAGGGGCTTCTTCTTGAAGCCGATAAATTTTTTGGAGGGGATGAGGCTTCTTGTGAATAGGACATAATCGGTTTGAGTTTTCGTGCTTGCCGCTCTTGTTTGAGATAGGAGCTAAGGTGGGAGTGGGAATAATGTCTGTCTTCTTAACAGACACGGAACCTCTGCGGTTCCTGTAGCTACTATGTAGGTTGCTGATTGGTTGGTAAGTTTGAGCTTGGATATTCTGTGTTATTTTTGTATGTATATGCGCCCTTTCCAGTGCAACTTACTGTATAGACCAGTCAGGTAGGGGCAGTGACATTTGTTGTTTGTATTGAAGTCATTGTGGTCAGGCAACACACTAGCACCTTTGCTTCTACGTGCTGCATGTTTAGTATGCTTCTGCCCATTTAAGGAGGGCATTTAAGGAGGGCTGGGCTACCTCCAGTCACCTGCCCTTTATCTATCCATCAGCATACATGTGCTTCCACTAAGGAGACGTTACATTTTATAGTTAGGACTGCAATACACAGAGAGCCTTAATGGGGCCTGCAGCTTACACATGTATTTGCAAATGCGTGCAACTAAAGCTTGGATATGCGGTGTTATATTTGCATGTACAGTATATGCGCCCTTTCCAGTGCTCCTTACAGTATAGACAGTCATAGCTAGGTGCAGTGACATTAGTTTGTATTGAAGTCTCCAGGAGCAACAGTAACAGCCAAGAGGGTTGGTGTGTGACACACAG
This sequence comes from Rana kukunoris, assembly GCA_029574335.1. Taxonomy (NCBI): domain Eukaryota; kingdom Metazoa; phylum Chordata; class Amphibia; order Anura; family Ranidae; genus Rana; species Rana kukunoris. The sequence goes on along the minus strand of CM056052.1, from coordinate 48,175,135 downwards.
TATGGAGGACTGAGAGGAAAAAATTTGGAAGGACAACTGCGCTAATATCACAATAGCAATAAACAAATTGCTCAAATACACAAAACAAGCTGCACCTTACTGTGGAACATAAAAACAGTATTGGCATATAGAAAAGGAAAAAGGTGCGCTAACATATAATCAGAAATTGCAAAAAGTCAAAAGGCTCATAATGTTAATCACCATAGAACAAGCAATAGTGTGACAGCTGATAAAGCTTTGAAAAGTCCTTAACCACTTAATCACCGCCCTATAGACGAAATACGTCTATAGGGCGGTTCCTGTACTCTAACAGGACGTCCATGGACGTCCTCCGTTAGAGTCAGGTGTGCGCGCCCAACCGGGCGCGCACACGCGATCATCGGTGCTCACCGGGTCCACGGGACCCGCAGCACCGATGATCGCGGTAAGGAGCCAATGGCGGCGGCTCCTTACCACGTGATCGCGCCGTCCAATGACGGCGCGACCACGTGTGTAAACAAATCTGACGTGCGTCAGATCCGCGCGCCCGAGAGGGCGCACACACGCGGTCACGGCGCTCGGCGGGTCCACGGGACCCGCAGCGTCAGTGATCTCGGTAAGGAGCCAATGGTGGCGGCTCCTTACCACGTGATCGCGCCGTCCAATGACGGCGCGATCACATGTAAACAAACCGCGTCACTTGCTGACGCCGGTTCTTCCCTCCTCTCGCTGTACCGATCGGTACAGCGTGAGAGGAGAGCGCGGATGGCTGCAGCAGTGTGGGATGGATGTGTGACTATTGCAGTCACAGATCCATCCATCCCTGCTCAGCCATCCCTGCATTAACTCCTTCCTTCCCTGCGCAAAACTCTGCATACCCCCCAATACTCTGCATACCCCCCAATACTCTGCATACCCCCCAATACTCTGCATACCCCCCAATACTCTGCAGTACCCCCCAGTACTCTGCAATACTCCCGCACAATACTCCCGCACAATACTCCCGCACAATACTCTGCAATACCCCCGAACAATACTCTGCAGTACCCCCGCGCAATACTCCCCCGCGCAATACTCCCCCGCGCAATACTCCCCCGCGCAATACTCCCCCGCGCAATACTCCCCCGCGCAATACTCCCCCGCGCAATACTCCCCCGCGCAATACTCCCCGCGCAATACTCCCCGCGCAATACTCCCCCGCGCAATACTCCCCGCGCAATACTCCCCCGCGCAATACTCCCCCGCGCAATACTCTGCAATCGTTTTTTTTTCAGGCTTCCCAGCCTAGAGGGGAGATGTGGGGTCTTATTGACCCCATATCTCACTGTAAAGAGGACCTGTCATGCTATATTCCTATTACAAGGGATGTTTACATTCCTTGTAATAGGAATAAAAGTAACCAAAACATTTATTTTTGGGGAAAAAGGTGTCAAACTAAAATAAATAAAGTAAAATGAACAATAAAAAAATAAAATAAAAATTACAGCGCCCCTGTACCCGTGTGCTCGTATACAGATGCGACCGCACACGTAAGTCCCGCCCACATATGAAAACGGTGTTCAAACCACACATGTGAGGTATCGCTGTGAACGTTAGAGCGAGAGCAATAATTTTGGCCCTAGACCTCTTCTCCAACTAAAAAGATGTAACCAGGAAAAACATTTAAAGCGTCGCCTATGGGGATTTTTAAGTCGCGTAGTTTGGCGCCATTCCACAAGCGTGTGCAATATTGAAGGGTGACATGTTGGGTATCTATTTACTCGGCGTAACTTCATCTTTCATATTATGCAAAAACATTGGGCTAACTTTACTGTTTTTTTTTTTTAAGCACAAAACTGTTTTGTTTCCAAAAAAAAAACGCGTTCGAAAAATTGCTGTGCAAATACAATGCGAGATAAAAAGTTGTAACGGCCGCCATTGTATTCTCTAGGGTCTTTGCTAAAAAAGCATATATAATGTTTTGGGGTTCTATGTAATTTTCTAGCAAATAAATGATGATTTTTCCATGTAGGAGAGAAATGTCAGAATTGGTCTGGGTGTTCCAGAACGCCTGATGGCGCTCCCTGCATGTTGGGCCTCTGTATGTGGCCACGCTGTGTAAAAGTCTCACACATGGGGTATCGCCATACTCGGGAGGAATAGCAGAATGTGTTTTGGGGTGTAATTTGTGGTATGCATATGCTGTGTGTGAGAAATAACCTAATAATATGAAAATTTTGTGGAAAAAAAATTAAAATAAAAAAATCTTGATTTTGCAAAGAATTGTGGGGAAAAAATGACAACTTCAAAAAACTCACGATGCCTCTTTCTAAATACCTTGGAATGTCTTCTTTCCAAAAAGGGGTCATTTGGGGGGTATTTGTACTTTTCTGGCAAGTTAGGGACTCAAGAAATGAGAGAGGCTGTCAGTACATCAGATGTGATCAAATTGATCAATTTTCAGTAATTGGTACCATAGCTTGTAGACCCTATAACTTTCACCCAGACTAAATATTATCCAATTATTTATTTTTTTGTTACCAAAGATATGTAGCAGTATACATTTTAGGCCAAATTTATGAAGAAAAATTACTTTTTTGCAAAATTTTATAATAGAAATGAAGAAAAATTCATTTTTTTACAAAATGTACGTTCTTTTTTCATTTATAGCGAAAAAAATAAAAACCGCAGAGGTGATCAAATACCACCAAAAGAAAGCTCTATTTGTGGGAAAAAAAGGACAAAAATTTCATTTGGTTAGAGTGTTGTATGACCGAGTTATTGCCATTCAAACTGTGAGAGCACCGAAAGCTGAAAATTGGTCTGGTTATTAAGGGGGTTTAAGTGCCCAGTGGTCAAGTGGTTAAACATAAAATGGTTCCTTCCACCAGTGAGTAGAACAAGCAGTCCATATAAGACCATAAACTGTGATGGCAAACTGATAGAAGATATCCTCCACCGATAGTGTAATACATTTCTGCTTACCAGATTTACCGTGATCTCTTAATCAAAAGAAGACCTTAAACGGCGTGTGGATAGTCACAGCAGGGTTTGGAAACATGATATGCCAGATGCACTAACAGTCACAGCTTCAATCCGGTAGATGGAAACCTTGAGGACCGTAGGCCATGGAAAACATATACAGGACCGCAATAGTGTAAAATCGTAAATACAATTTATTTAAAAACAAAGACAAAAACGCACTTACATGGTGACAGTGCTAGATGGCATAGTAATCTGAAGCTCCGGCCGGAAGCATAAACAGATACCCGTCCAATAGGTATGGAAAATGTAAATCAGCAGGGGGTGATTCTGGTGCAGTACACGTTCCGCCTGACCGGTTTCGCGAAATATCGCTTCCTCATGGGGCACGGGTAGCACATCAAATCACCCCCTTAAATAGTGTATATGACTAGTGCTCAATGACAGTGACATCACTGGTGCGCGTACGCGAACGTGGGTATAACCAGACCTCGATCTGACCAAACCCATTCGGCGCATGCGCTGGAGTGCCGAGCGCGGCGCGTCTAAATCAAAAATACAAACCGGACGTGTAGACTCTCGTCCACGCGTGCCGCTGCGCCGGGAAGGTTAGCTCATTTGTAGATGAAAACGACCGGAATCCGTGGTTTACAAGCGGGACCGCGTCACTCAAAACACAGCGTGGACTTCCGCATCACGTGACCCAAACATCACTTGTTGTCAGACGTCGGTGTCGAGCGTGTATGACGTCACCATGGCGGCGCTGGAAATCACAACAGGCGCCGAGAGGGACAAAAACAGGCGTACGAAATAGATGAGGACCAAACTTTAGTTTGGATGAATGACATCTCAAAATTGCGCCGCACAACCGGATCTCACTCTGGGTAGCAGCTCGCCGCCAATATAAAATCCTACCCACACAGGGCTGTCTGAGGGCCAACCCAGAAGCAAGAGAGCAGCGCACTGCTTGGATTGTGGCTTGCAGTCCAACCAGAAGTGACGGTTCTGCCGACCGGAGACCCTGACACGGTTGGAGGTAGAGGGAAAGCTGTCACCACTAAGGGACCATCCACCTTATTACAAGGGACCACAGTGAGTAGCTGAAGCAGGTATCGGAGCAGAATTTTCACTAACCGGGGACAATGAAGAATCAGGAAACTTCAGTGGGTATCAAGCCAGGGACCCAGCCAGCAGAGGTCACGCTTGCAGAGCAGCCTTGTGTGTCAAGCCAGGGACCCAGCAGGCCAGTGGGGGTGAAGCTTGAGAAGTATCTGGGTGCCAAGCTAGGGACCCAGCAGAGTAGCAGGGGTGACGCTTGAGGAAGATACTTTAGTGAAGATTGGAAAAGCTGAAGGGATTTAGTGACAGTGAATCATCTAGTCTAGTGAGAGAGACTGGGAGCTCAGTAGGTTGAAGAACTACAAGAAGTGATCGTTGTGGAAGTGATGGAACTGTTACACCATGTGTTAGAACCTGTTAAAGACTGTTGCCATAGGAGACAGCATTCCTACACATGCAGATGTGGCATCTTGCTGGATGCGGGGGAGGGGGTGTTGCTGAGTTTCAAACCAGATAAGTGGGGGGGCTGCTGCTACCTCCCCCCCATGTTTTTTAACCCCCCTCCCTACTGCATACAGCTGCTGCCCCCCTCCCTACCGCATACCACCGCATACAGCTGCCGAACGTCGGCTAGTACTTCTTCTGACAGCCTCCCCGGCTCCCCCCCATGTTCTTTTTACCCCCCCTTACCGCATACCGTGCTGCAGTTTGCTGTTCCTGGCCGGAATGAAAGGAAGCGAGCACTGAGTGTGTACACTTCCTGTTAGTCCGGCTGGGAACAGGAAACTGAATCTCCTGTACCACGCAGTAACGGTACCTGGCCGGACTGCAGGAGGAATTAGGAAAGGAGATTGGCCACGCTACAGGCTGCAGCTACAGGCTGCAGCATTTATAGGATTCGGCGGCGGCGCTCTGCTGGGGCCCTAGGCCAGCTCGGGGCCCCAAGCAATTGCTTGTTTTGCCTGTCCTGTTCTGACGAGCCTGACTGCATCGCTGTCCTCCTGTAGAAGTCTTGGAGTCTGACAATTAACATTGCAACTGCTTAAGGGTGTCCTGGCCCTAACCCTCTCTCCCAAAGCTCTGTTCAAGAGAAATAAAATCTTTTTGCATTCAAAAAGTGTCTTGCGCCCATGAATCTACTTTACTCTACTACCCACTCTATATGGAAGGATGTCAGCAGCTCTTGGCTCTGGAGGTTCTCATTAGACTGAAGGAGGCCTAGGACCTTGCTACAAAAACAAACAAAAAAAAAGTTCAAGGACTTCTTCTTGGCTCAGTGTGTTTGGAAATTTTTGTGACTGGCTGTGCAGCGTGGGAGACAACCCACATTCACCAGCGGCCCCTGGGGGGGTAGTGCTCCATATTTAGTTTTTTTAACACACATTTTACATACATACCTTTTTTCCCATCTTTGGTTGAGTCATGTGATGGAAAGACTCTTTGTTGTTCACTTCTTCCTCCAGGGATGGGTAGGCCCTAAATACTGCAAAGAACGATGCCATGAAATAACCTGCACATTGTTCTCTGCAGCATTATGTGAAAGTTCAGATCACAAGAGGGTAGGTCCATCCCTCAGGTCACAGGAAATGGGTTGAATGATGCTGGGTGTTTATCAACCCAAAACAGGACCAGCGCTAAATGGCAGAGCTGAAAGTCTGTCGGGTGACCATTGCAGTGATCTATTAACCACTTAAGGACCACCTCATGCCGATAAACGTCGGCAAAATGGCACGGCTGGGCACAGGCACATACAGGTACGTTGCCCTTTAAGTAAGGTGACCAGATTTTTAAAATGATATCCGGGGACATATTTTTTTCTTTACTAGTAATGGCGGCAATCAGCGACTCTCTGCCCATCGCCGCCACCGCCCACCTCACAGCCTGTCAAGTCTTACTCTTCAGGCTCCTACTGGATCGGGAGTGGAGGAAGATCACTCAACCAGGGAAGGCAAGGAGATGGCTGGGCAGAATTTGAACCAAGGCAAAGAACATGCGAGCGGAGCTGGATGGGCATACGCCCGAAACTGAAGAAATATTCCCTCCGCTCCGACCAGCACATGATCATCAGAAAGGGGCACAGATAATGGGAAAAATACACCCCCCTATGCTAGTAGGCACGGCGGAGCGGGGTGTGTAATTCAAATTTTATTTTAATTCTGCACTGATTGTCTTTGAAATTGCCCCTGCCTCCTATTAAATCCAATCCGGGGACAAAACCAGGGACAAACTTAGTCTGAGGACAGTGTCCTCAATCAGGGGACTGTCCCCTGAAACTGGGGATGTCTGGTCACCCTACCTTTAAGTGCCCAGCCGTGTGCTGAGCACCACCGCCGGCGTGCTAGCGACCCGATCCGAAGCTCCGTGACCGCTTCCGCAGACCCGATCTCTGTCAGTATCCCGCAAACGGGTCACAGGAGCTGAAGAACAGGGAGAGGTAAGTAAAAAAACCTTCCCCATTCTTCTCTGTGGCTTGTCACTGATCGTCGTTCCCTGTCGTAGGAAACGACGATCAGTAACGTCACACGTCCAGCACACAACAGGACACACTTAACCCCTTTAGCACCCCCTAGTGGTTAACCCCTTTACTGACATTTTCACAATAATCAGTGCATTTTTATAGCACTTCTCGCTGTAAAAATGACAATGGTCCCAAAAATGTGTCAAAAGTGTCCGATGTGTCCGCCATAATGTTGCAGTCATGAAAAAAAAAAAATCACTGATTGCCACCATTACTAGTAAAAATAAATGATTAATAAAAATACCATAAAACTATCCCCTATTTTGTAAACGCTATCGCTATAACTTTTGCGCAAACCAACCAATAAACGCTTATTGCGATTTTTTTACCAAAAATATGTAGAAGAATACGTAATCGGACTAAACTGAGGAAATTTTTTTTTTATAATATTGAATTAATTAATTTTGTTGTCTATAGCGCAATTCCGTTTGTCTGTATGGAATTCCGACGGAGAAAAAACATGCATGCTCGGAAGCATTGAACATAATTTTTCTCGGATCCTCATAGTGTTGTACGTCACCGCGTTTTTGATGGTCGGAATTTGGTGTGTCTGTGTGTATGCAAGACAGCTTGGATGGAATTCCGTCGGAGAAAACTTTGATTGTGTGTACAGGGCATAAGGTGACCAGATTTTTTAAATGAAATCCGAGGACATATATTTTTTTTTTTACTAATAATGGCGGCAATCAGCAACTCTCTGCCCATCGCCGCCACCGCCCGCCTCACAGCCTGACAAGTCTTACTCTCCAGGCCCCAGCTACTACTGTTTGGGGAGCGGAGGAAGATCACTTCACCAGGGAAGGCAAGGAGATAAGCAGCCAGGCGGCTGGCCAGGAGTTGAGCCAAGGCAGAAGAACATGTGAGTGGAGCTGAATGGGCATGCACCCGAAACTGAAGAAATATTCCCTCCGCTCCGACCAGCACATGATCATTAGAAAGGGGCACAGATAATTGGAAAAAAATGCACCCTCCTAAGCTAGTAGGAGTGGCGGAGCGGGGGTGTAATTCAGATTTTTTTCTTTTTATTCTGCACCTACTGTCTTTGAAATTGCCCCAGCCCATGTTCAAATCCAATCCGGGGACAAAACCGGGGACAAACTTGGTCTGGGGAGAGTGTTCTCAATCCAGGGACTGTCCATGGAAACCAGGGATGTCTGGTCACCCTAGGAGACTAGCATCTATTATGAAATATTTTCACTTACCATCTGGACTGCGCAGAATTTGAACACACTCTGGTTTCTCAGTTGTGACAGGTACAGAAATAAATCAGGCACATATTGCAGGTCATTGGTGATGAGCTCATTCAGGCACTGCACGGCTGGCACACTATTTTCCGGCTTGGTAAAGTCAGACAAGTTCTTCCCATATTTACTCCACACCTGGTAGAGGTAGAGCGACAGACATCAGATACTGATCTTAGGTCTTAAACCTATTCCAAAACTAGTACTACATCTAGGACAGGGATGTCAAACTCAATTTCATTGTGGGCCGCATCAGCATTATGATTGCCCTCAAAAGGGCCGCTTGTATCTGTAAGATTAGATGTCCAGTGCATCCCCTCCCCTTACATTAGATGTCAAGAGCCACCCCACCATCAGAAATTGAGTTCCCCACTCTCCCTTACATCACAGTGCACCCCCCCCCTTTCCTTGTGCTGCTGCTGGGAAGAAGATGAGTGCATTGCTTGAAAGGTGCAAAGGCCACATGAAATGGCCTGGAGGGCCAGATTCGGCCCGCAGGCCTTGTGTTCGACTTCTGTGATCTAGGAGATGGACAAGAGCCACCTCCAGTATGGTATGTGACAGGTTAAACCACAATCAGTACATTTCTGCAATTGTTAGCATACAAGGTTTGTATTATATGAGCAACATCTACTAAATGTAATTGCTGTGTGCCTATTACATTATATGATCACTAGATGGCAGTGTTACGTTTGCTAGTTCATGTTTTGTCTATGTACAAGAAGTAATAATAAAGTTCAGTTCCTGTTTCCACGACCTACAGACTGTCTGCCTGTAATTTGTTTAGCTCCAAAAGCTTATGTCTAACAGGTTATGGGCCCAGAGCATGTTACAGAAGCCCAGGATATAATACAGATTACCCCTGGATATAGCCAGATACAGTGAGCTAGAGCAATTCAGTGCAGAAGACAGCAACAGAAAGACAAACAGCAGTAATGGCAGCAAAGTTCTCCATTGCAAATCTGACAAATCAGAACTACCAATCTTGGAAATTCAAGATGAAAATGCTGCTTATAAGAGAAGGTACGTGGAAATGCATAAATGAACAAAGACCTGCACAGCCCACAGAGGAGTGGTTAGACAGAGATCAGAAGGCGCAAAGCACAATCTCCCTGTGCATAGATGATGATCAAATCATACATATATGTAACTGTCAAACTTCTAAAGACATGTGGGAAGAGTTACAGAAAGCACATGAAAGAGTTAATCTCAGCAATAAACTGTATTTAATCAGAAAGCTCTATCAGACTAAGCTACAGAAAGACCAGGACATGCAGGACTATATAAGACAGACCTTAGAGATGGTGGAGAGACTGCGAGGGATTGGAGAAGAGATGAAAGATTTCCATGTTGCAGCGCTATTATTAAGTGGACTTCCTGAAAGTTATGAGACACTTGTCACAGCACTAGATGCACGTCCAGATGATGATCTGACACTGGAATATGTTAAAGGCAAGCTTGTGGATGAATACAAGCGCAAAACTGAAAGCATGAGTACTGTGAGTGTGTGTTCAGAGACGGCTTTAAAGACAAGATACAAAAATAAACACAGTAACGTGCAGCTAGAAAAGCGGGAATGCTTTGTGTGCAAGAAACCAGGACATCTAAAAGCAGATTGTAGAATCTGGAAAGCTAGAATGCAAAAACAAAGTGCATTCCAACAAGCTAAGAATGTCATAGAAACAAAGGAATATGCATTCGGATCCAAAAATTGTGTCACCTCTGTGCAAGCATGGTGTGTGGACTCAGGCGCTACAAGTCACATGACAAATAACCAAAGTTTCTTCGCTCAGCTTGATGAAAGCAAAACAGAAGGGAAAACTACAGCTAATGGACAACTCATGAAATCAGTGGGAATAGGAGATGGCTTTCTATACTGTCCTATCTCTCCAGATATCACTAAAAAGATCCATATGAGGAATGTTCTGTATGTGCCAGATCTTGAAAGCAACCTTTTGTCAGTAAAGAAACTCACTAACCAAGGCAATGTAGTCACATTTCAGGGTGACAGTTGTATCATAACAAAAGGGGATTGCTTGCTTGCAAAGGCTAAAATCATAGATGAACTATATCAGTTGAACTGCAGTGAAATGGTTAAAATAGCCAAAGAGGATAAACATTCAAACTGCATCCACACTTGGCACAGACGATTGGGACACAGAAATTCTGATACAATAAAGAAAATAGTTGAGAATAACTATGCAAGTGGTATTAAGATTAATCCATGTGATCACACAATGATTTGTACCAGCTGTATTAAAGGAAAAATGGCAAGGACACCTTTTCCCAAGCAGACAAACAGCAAAGTTCAAAAACCTCTGGACTTAATACATTTAGATCTTTGTGGTCCAATGAAAACTATGACTCCAGGAAAGAAAAAAGTACTTCCTGACCTTCATTGATGAATACTCCAGATATACCACAGTATTTCTACTTCACAATAAGGATGAAGTGCCAGAGAAATTAGAACAGTATCTCGCTCAAGTAAATAATATTTTTGGCAGAATGCCCAGAGTACTACGAACAGACAATGGCTCAGAATATACAAGTGGTAAAACACAAGCCATTCTCAGGAAGCATGGAATTATGTTCCAGACAACAGTTCCATATAACCCGGAGCAAAATGGAGTTGCAGAGAGAATGAACCGCACACTGTGTGAAAGTGGGAGGAGCATGCTATTTGATGCTGATATGCCAACTACATTCTGGGGAGAAGCTATCACAACTGCATGTTATCTTCAAAATCGTTTGCCGGGAAAAGCAACAACAAAAACTCCATATGAACTATGGAACAAAAGGAAACCAGATTTAAGACACATCAGAATTTTTGGAAGTAAAGCCTATGTACACATTCCAAAAGAAAAACGCACAAAATGGGATGCATGTGCAAAAGAAGGTGTACTTGTGGGGTACAGTGAATCTCAAAAAGGATACAGGATTTTACATCAAGACACGAACAAGGTAACAGTCAGCAGAAGTGTGATTATTGATGAAACTTCTATGTGCTCAAAGTTTGAACAACAGACGCAAACTATTCAAACTGAGAAAGAATCAACATCAGTCACTCAAGAAAATAAGGAAAGTGATACAGAAATAGAAATTACTGCAGAAAAATCAAAACCTGAATCTGAACCAGAAATACCTTCAGTCAGAAGATCAACCAGAATCAATAAAGGTGTTCCAGCTGAACGTTTATCTTACATAGCTCGCAGAGCTGTTCAAACTGAACCAGGTTCATGGAAAGAGATGCAGAAACTGCCAATGCATGAGAAACAAGTATGGAATAAAGCCGCTGATGAAGAAATGACATCACTCGAAGATCTCCAGACATGGACACTTTCAGAGCTACCTCAAGGTAAACATGCCATAGGATGTAAATGGGTTTTTAAAACCAAATGTAACTCTGAAGGGAAAGTCTGTCGATACAAGGCAAGGCTGGTTGCTAAAGGTTACTCACAGAAGTTCGGTGAGGACTATGATGCTACTTTTGCTCCAGTTGCTAAACAAAGTACTTTCAGAACACTAATGACAGTGGCTGCCATGCGTACAATGATTGTGAAACATCACGATATTAAGACAGCTTTTCTTAATGGTGATATTGAAGAAGAAATTTACATGTCACAACCAGAAGGATATTTGAAAAAGGGACAAGAGCATCTTGTCTGCAAGTTGAATAAATCTCTTTATGGCCTTAAACAATCAGCTCGAGCATGGAACCTGAAGATTAATCAAGTTCTACTAAATGAAGGATTTACAAGAAGCAAAGCTGATCCGTGCCTATACGCTAAACAAGTAGACACTGAGTGGATGTATCTGCTAATTTATGTTGATGACCTGATCATTGCTCACAAAAATAACAATGAAATTGCAAAATTAACAGGAGTACTTAACAAGCACTTTGAAACTAAAGACCTAGGTGAAGTGACATATTATCTTGGAATTGACATCCAGCGTGAGAAAGATGGAAGTTTCCTGTTGAATCAGAGTGCAAAAATTGAATCTATTCTTCAGCAATTCAACATGACAGAGGCGAAAGGAGCAAGCACACCTATGGACACAGCCTATCCAAAGTTAGAAGGAGAAGATGATCTTCTCACATCCAATGAACAATACAGACAAGCAGTGGGGGCACTTCTCTACATTGCAACCACTACACGTCCAGACATTGCAGCCAGCATGTCTCTTCTTTGCAGGCGAGTTGATAAACCACGTCTAAGAGATTGGAATGCGATCAAAACAGTTATGAGATATCTGAAACAGACAAAAGACTTAAATTTGAAACTGTCAGCAAGTGGTGATTTAAACCTCGTGGGATATGTGGACTCCGATTGGGCAGGTGATCACAGCACACGCAAATCCACAAGTGGTTACTTAATAAAATTGGGAGACAGTCCTATATCATGGTCCAGCAAGAAACAGATGTCAGTGGCATTGTCCTCTACAGAAGCTGAATACATATCTGCAGCTTATGCCAGTCAAGAAGTTGTGTGGTTACAACAATTACTCAAGGATCTTGGAGAAGCAACATCAGAACCTACCGTCTTATTTGAGGATAATCAGGGTTGCATTAAGCTTGCAACAAGTGAGAAGATTAATGGAAGAACCAAGCACATCGATGTCAGACATCATTACATTCATGACTTAGTTGATCAGAAAGTGATTGAACTTGTGTATTGTGAAACGGAAAAAATGATTGCTGATGTTTTGACAAAACCACTAGCTAGAAACAGATTTGTTGATCTTAGATCAGAAATGGGATTGACATAGATAGTAGTTGTTGAGTGGGGGTGTTAGCATACAAGGTTTGTATTATATGAGCAACATCTACTAAATGTAATTGCTGTGTGCCTATTACATTATATGATCACTAGATGGCAGTGTTACGTTTGCTAGTTCATGTTTTGTCTATGTACAAGAAGTAATAATAAAGTTCAGTTCCTGTTTCCACGACCTACAGACTGTCTGCCTGTAATTTGTTTAGCTCCAAAAGCTTATGTCTAACAGCAATAGATACACATTCCCCCAGGTTCAACCTCTTTAAAAACACTGCAAGTACAGAAAATACCCAGTTGATCCCAATGAGCTCCTAAGGTCTCAATGGAGCGGATAACAGTGACATACAAATCCCACGTTTCATACCATCTCCAGAATTCGTACTATATTTGTGTTATCTAACAGTACATAGAAAGTGGTTACATTACTGTTAAAGAAGATACAAATTAGACACCAAACACGTCTACTTTACAAGGTCCAGAAGGCCAATAAGTAGGGTTGTCCCAAAACTAGTATTGGTATCGGGACCGATACTCGCGCAAATGCTCCTGATGCTTTTTTTTTTTTTTGTAGAGTGGTCGGGAGGAGTCAGTGCCTGGGGAAGGCAGGAGAGGGCGCGGGGAGTGTGGGCAGAGTTTGGCTGGAGAGGGGGCGGGCAGCACACACTGTGAGGTGTCAGGCCGGCGTCCCCCTTCCGTGACTGAAGAGGACTGAGGACTGAGCGCAGAGCGGGCAGCATGACAGTGACATGGAGGCAGCAGCAGCAAATGAATATTTGCTTAACAGCTTCTCGCTGAAGCCTGGCTTTGCGGGGGATGGGGGGGGGGGTCCGTCCGTCAGCACACCCAGGACATGGCCACGGCTCTGATAATTCTCAGCTGTGACTGTTACACAGTCACACAGCCAAGCAGACCAAAGCCGCCTCCCCCTCCTCTGTGTACTGTACAAGTGCTGTGCACAGCGATCATCTGAGCTGAGGTGAACAGCATTATGGGTCTGAAGGGGGGTTGTCTTTATTGTAGAGGGGGGTTGTCTTTATTGTAGAGGGGGGTTGTCTCTATTGTAGAGGAGGGTGGCTCTATTGTAGAGGGGGTGTGTCTCTATTGTGGGGGGGGGTGCATCAGGATCGGTGACCGGTGCAGTCACATTCAGTCGCCATCAGTGGCTGAATGTCCCTATGCTCATCTTGGTACACCCTGCACGTGGCTGCAGTAAGCAGCAGCAGACATCTTGTTACACCCAGCCTAGGCTGGGTGTAACAAGATGTCTGCTGCTGCTTACTGCAGGGGAGTGCAGGGTGTACCAAGATGGGCATTGCAGCATATATATTTTTTATAAATTCAGTGTAATTTAAGTGAGTTAGTGTAATTTTTTGCAGCATTTCAGTGCCAGCCACTTGTCAGTGCAATCAGTTCCCACAAGTGCCACCTATCAGTGCTATCAGTGTCACCTATCAGTGCCAGCCACCTATCAGTGCCCACAAGTGCCACCTATCAGTGCCAGCCACCTATTAGTGCAATTAGTGCCCACAAGTGCCACCTATCAGTGCCAGCCACCTATCAGTGCAATCAGTGCCACCTATCAGTGCCAGCCACATATCAGTGCCACCTATTAGTTCCCATCAGCACCAGTCAGTGCCCATAAGTGCTGCCTATCAGTGCCACCTATCAGTCCCCATCTGTCAAACTGCCACATGACATTGAAAAAAAAGTATCGCGTATTCAGTATCGAGTAGCAAATACTTGGAAAAAAGTATCGGTACTTGTACTCGGTCTTAAAAAAGTGGTATCGGGACAACCCTACCAATAAGACATAAGAGCTAAGAAATATGCATAAAATCTACACTATTTTAGCAAAAGTCGTGGGACGCCTGCCTTTACACACACATGAATTATAGTTACCCTGGCGGGATGATTATGTCAGATTTTTGCGTCTCAAAGCAGTACAATGTTTTGCATAGAAATTTGGCATTTTATATTGTAGGCATGTAACTCTTAGGAATAACTCACTTAAATCTGTCCAAACAAGAGTCTAGTAGACATCCCGGGTATGATAAAGTTTGAAACAAAATCATAAAGATATAATATAATAAATAATTATAAATAATTATAAAAAATGCCAGTCCCCCCCCCACCCTAAGGCAGAGAATCAATGCCCCCCTCCACAGAGCACCTCTACCTCTCCTTCTACCTCCACAGAGCACCCGTGCCCACTCTCCCTCTGCCTAACGGCACTGTACACTCCCCCCCTCATAGTGCCAGTTCCCACTTTCTCTCCTCAGAGTGTCAATGCCCCCCTCTCACTCATACAGAGCACCAGTGCCCCCCTTTACCTTCACAAAGCACCAGTGCTCACCTCTACAGAGCATCAGTGACCACTCCCCCCTCTTCCTAGCACCAGTGCCCCCTTTCCCCCCTCACAGTGCCAGTGCCCCCTTTCCCTCCTCAGAGTGCCAATGCTCACCAGTGCCCACCTCTCCCTCCACAAAGCACCAGTGTCCCCCTCTCCCTCTGCATAATGCCAGTTCCCCCCATCCTAAGACAGAGAATCAATGCCCTACTCTCCCACCACAGAGCATCTGTACCCCCCTTTCTACCTCCGCAGAGCACCAGTGCCCACTCTCCCTCTGCCTAACGTCAGTGTCCCCTTCCACCCTCACTGTACCAGTTCCTCTTTCTCTCCTCAGAGTGCCAATATCCCCCCACCAGTGCACCCCTCTACCACGCAGAGCACCAATGCCCCCCTCTACCGCCACAGAGCACCAATGCCCCCTCTACCATGCAGAGCACCAGTGCCCACCTCTACCTCTGCACAGCACCAGTGACCTCTTCCTAGTGCCAGTGCCCCCTCTCACAGCGCCAGTGCCCCTTTTCCCTCCTCAGAATGCCAATGCCCCCCTACCCTCTCCCTCATACAGAGCACCAGTGCCCACCTCTCGCTCCACAAAACACCAGGGCCCCCCTCTCCCTCTGCATAATGCCAGTTCCCCCTATCAGGGCCGGGACAAGGGGTGGGCAGGAGGGGTGGCTGTCGCAGGGGCAATGTTTTTTTGCAGGTATGGGGGGCGCCCTGACCCTAACTCTAAGTAAAAGGGGAGCACAGTTTGGCATCTTTGCGCTGGGTGACCTTGTCCCGACACTGCCCCCCATCCTAAGGCAGAGAACCGATGCCCCCTCTCACCACAGAGCACCTGTACCCCCCCCCACCCTTTCTACCTCCATAGAGCATCAGTTTAACTATGTTCCTTTAGGCCAGCCATTCTCAACCAGGCTTCCGTGAAACCCTAGGGTTCCTCCAGAGGTGGCTAGGGGTTCCTTGAGCTGTGGCTGATTTACCTCCTATTTGATAGTGCCTACATAGTTCTAAACTAATGCCACTTGGAGAAGCCAGTGGTATGACACCAATGATCGTTATAGCTCTCTGTATGGGTGTCATGCTTACCACCACTGTAAAACAAATGTCATTCTTTTATTACTGACCAACAAAGTAAGGGGCCTTGTTCTCACTGACCCCCAATGAAAGGTTTAATCAGGGGTTCCCTGAGACGTGAAAATTATTTTAAGGGTTCCCCTGGGGTAAAAAGGTTGAGAAAGGCTGCTTTAGGCTATGCCCAATATACAGCATAATTTAGCCACACCCACTTTTCGGGCTGCCCCTCATTGTCAATTTCAAATGTTGGGAGGTATGCTAATATAAATCCTATGAAGTGGTACTGCTGCACTGAGTAGGGAGTTGTGTGTGCCACTGGATGGATGAGAACCAATAGCCTGCAGACAGCCTCCTCTCTCCTCTTTATGGAGGGTTTTATGTTATGTTATTCACAATTATATTTGGTGGTGTACACTTTATTATTGCACTTGCTATTTTGTTATTCATTTGGAGTTTTTGTCACATGACTTTTCTAGTTGCAATTTTATTTTTATAGATGGTATTACATGATACACATTCATATTTTTTTGTACTGCAGCACTTATATTCATATGGAGTGATCAACTTTTTGCTTGCAGCTTAATTCACAGTTTATAGCTTGAGGGCAAGATTTTCTTTTTACGTGATCGGTGTGATAGCCTGTGATTATCTATCACTATGCAGACCGCCCGTGTTTCTTTTTTTTTTCTTGCTCTCCTTGCTAGAGGTGAAAAAAAGTGTAACGCAAACTAATGCCGCGTACACACGGTCGTTTTTTGCGATTAAAAAAAACGACGTTTTTTAAAACGTCATTTAAATTGATTGTGTGTGGGCAAAACGTTTTTTGTCTTCAAAAAAAACGACCAAAAAAAAATTCCAACATGCTTGAATTTTTTGTGTCGTTTTTTCAAAACGTCGTTTTTTGTTTCACAAAAAGTCAGTGTGTAGCAAAAACGTCGTTTAAAACAACGTTTTTCAACCCGCGCATGCCCAGAAGCTAGTTATGAAGCGAGCTTCAATGGAAAAGAGTGGTGAACGTAACCTCGCTTTTTGTGAAAAAAACTATGGTGTGTATGCAACATCGTCTTTGAAAAGTGACGTTTCAAAAACGTTGTTTTTTACTTCGTTTTTTTTCATCACAAAAAATGATCGTGTGTACGCGGCATAAAACCCTGTACATGATCAAAAAATTGTACGAAAAATACCGCTTTCGAAGCAATCGTATGATAACTGGTTTGTTAGTAAAGAGCTTTCGAGAGCCGATCATGACAGTTCATCTAATATTTTTATTTTTTTTCGTACAATTTCCAGATCGTACGATTTTGGTTTAATCAGCTGTCATTCTAAAATGCAATACAAATGCATTACAACACATTACATCCCTTCCGAATTTTTATTCTGTCAACGGGAATTTTTGTGACTTTAGTTAAACTCTTCAGGTTCGATCTAAGATTAGCATGCAAAAAACAAAAAGTCGTATAATCTTGTTGTGTGTACCAGGCATAAGTGTGTGGTAAAATAATAATAAAAAAAAAAAAAACATCCAGAAGTTTTTTGTTTTTATTTACACAATTTTGTGCTATTTTTTTCTTAGGTAGTGGGAAGAAGACTGTACTCACCTCTTTTGGCCAGAACGCTTGGCCATTCAGCTGGTCATCCAGGAAATCACGGATTATGTTGGATTTCTGTAAGAACAAACCAAAAGAGGTGGAGAGCCTCTTATCTTCTCCTACAATGGAATCCTCCAGACCTTTGACAAAGAATATTACTGACATGCCACGTGTTACCGAAGCAAATACATGGTCACAGTACTGTGGGGGAAAGTATGAAAGACCTTAGAGGAAACAAATAGTGATTTTATGCATTTTATTGTATTATTATGTTCAGTATTAAAACATTTTTTTTTATTATATAGTCAGGGAAATACAGTATAAGTATTTCATATTTACCTGAATGAAAGGAGGGATCTCTTGCGCTTATCTAGTAAATCCAGAAATGTAGGTGGGACCAATAAATAAATATATGAGGATGCTGCTCTAATCTATCCTGGCCATTTCCTCCCATCTGGGTGTCCCTTTGGAGTGTATGAATGAATGAATGAATGAATGAATGAAAAACTTATATAGCGCGACACATGCGAACTAAATCGCCTCTGGGCGCTGGTTGTTTCTGTCTCTCTTGACATCAAAAGAGCAGAGTTTTAATCTGTCTTCTGAGGCCTCGTACACACGAGGCAATAGATTTGTTCAAAACGGTCTGTCCGACCGATTTGAACAAATCTGTCTCTTTGGATTTTGGTTTGCTCGCGTGTACACACGAGCAAACCAAAATCCCCGCCAGCAGACGGCGCGCTGACGTGTCGGTGACGTTGACGCCGCCACGTCACCGCACCAGGAAGTAAAACACTTCCGCGCATGCGCCGAATCCATTCGGCGCCGGTGCGAGACGACATGTCTGCTGGTAAGTGTACTAACCAGCAGACATGTGGGGCGGACGGGTTCCCACCCGATAGATTTCAAAGCATGCTTTGAAATCTGTCGGGTGGCCAAATCCGTCGGCTCGCCCGTACACACGATCGAATCTGTCTGCTGGGATGGTCTAGCAGACCGTTTCCAGCAGACAGATTTGATCGTGTGTACGCGGCCTGAAGGTCAGGTGGTTTTCCTCTAACCAAATGCTGGTTGGTAAAGCGTTCCATAGCCTGGGACCCTGGAAAGCAAACCTCCTTTCTCCTTTGGACTTGTATCTGGCTTTCGCTGGGGGACAATCCTGGTGGACCACCGTTTCCAAGTTGCGACAACCACCTTGGTAATTATACATTCATCCTTATATATACAGGATACAGCAGGGGCGGACTGACCATTGAGGAACTCAGGCACTGCCCGAGAGCCCCATGCCAATAGGGGGCCCCATCAGGGTTGCCAGGCTCATTAAAACCAGGGACAGTATGTAAAAATCTGTGTTTTTTTTTTTCCATCTTTTCCTGATATATCCAAAACCTACATGCTTTTGATGTGAAAATCCCGGGATTTAAGCTGCCCCGCCTCTGTACTGCCACCTGGCTTGGTGGCCATCTGTAAGCCTGGGGGCCCCATAATCTTCTATTGCCCGGGGGCCCCATGAGTTGTCAGTCCGCCCCTGATATACAATTACATGTTTCACTTGTTATCTGTACATTTGATTTTACAAATACTATTATTAACCACTGAAGGACCACCGCATGTACATTTACGTCGGCAGAATGGCACGGACAGGCACATCAATGTACCTATATGTGCCTGCCTAGACGCAGGTCTGGGGTCCGATCGGGATTCCCCTCCGGTACATGCGGCAGTTCCCGTGGCTTCAGGAGCGATCCGGGATGAGGGGGTGGCTGTTCGTTTTTGTCCGCCCCCTCGGGATCGCTCCCAGCCAATCCGCGCGCTCCCCTGCGTGTCACTTCCTCCTCCTGTGTAAACACAGGAAGAGGGAAGTGATGTGATCTCTGCTCTCGGCGGTATTTTCAACCGCCGCTGAGGAGAGATCACATCACAGAGTGAGTCTGCACAACACTACACTGACACCAGTACACACAGGCAACTTAACCCCTTGCGATTAACCCCCCACCCCCCTGTCACAGTGTCACTGAATGCAGTGATCATATATTTACTGATCACTGCATTTAGTGTCAGTGTGACAGACAGTTAGTGTTAGGTCCAGGGTAGCCCCGTACCCCCCCTAATAAAGTTTTAACCCCTTGATCATGCCCTAGTTAACCCTTTCACCCCCTATTGCCAGTGTCACTAAACGATCATTTTTCTAATCGCTGTATTAGTGTCGCTGTTCCCGCTAGGTAGCTATTTTTTTTTTATTGCAATTTTTTTTTTACTAAAGACATGTGGCTGAATACATTTTGGCCTAAATGTTTGACTAAAATTTTGTTTATTTGATTTTTCTCATAACAAAAAGTTAAAAATATTGTTTTTTTTTTCAAAAATGTCGCTCTATTTTTGTATATAGCGCAAAAAATAAAAAAATCGCAGGGGCGATCAAATACCACCAAAAGAAAGCTCTATTTGTGGGAAGAAAAGGACGCAAATTTTGTTTTTGGAGCGACGGCGCAAGACCGCGCAATTGTCTGTTAAAGCGACGCAGTGCCGAATTGTAAAATCCCCTTGGGTCATTTAGCAGCATATTGGTCCGGTCCTTAAGTGGTTATACAGCCATGTCGTTTTGTTTGTGTACTTCAACAGGCCTCATTGTTGTATTCATATTATATTTTCTTTTAGAACATATGCCTGCAAACTAATTTTTCCCCCTGAGGATGACCCACATCAACTCAATGGTCGAAACGCGTCAGGATCTTTGCGCATAAGTTTATTTACTATATTAATTCCTTGTGATTGTATACAATATGTTTTTACATGACTGTTTACAATGTATGTTTTGACTTTTTTTACTGAAGGATCTGTTTTACTTTGTAATCTATTTCCTTTTGAATAAACCTACCTCAATTATTTTTTTCTATTTCCTTACTGCAATTAATACTTTTGTTTCTGCAACTCAAAGCCCCTAGGGGTACTTCTCTTTTGTCTTCGAACTCATTTTCAGTGGTGTGTAGCACATAATCCACAATTTATATCGCTTTTCTTTGCTAAAATTTATTTTGGGTGGTTAAACACCCGTTCCCCAGGTTTGATACCCATGGATTCAGGACATCAGCAGGAGAGTTTGTCTTGAACCAGCATTTCTGTGTGGAACACAACTGTTCTTCTGATGTATATTATATTATAATTCCCATCCTTTCTTGAGCAGAAGTGGATCATTTGGCTACCTAGCCAAAGCTTACACATGCTTATATTGTATCCAATCACTCTTCTGCACCCTTATATAAAGGGTTTTTCTTCATGAAAGGGATTATTTCAATTAGGAATGCTGGGTAGGCACTCTGGCAGACCCAAGAGTAGCATTCTATCCCCAGCTCCTTCATCTTTCAGTATCATTGGTTTAATTTTAATTTCAGTCTTGGTACTTTTCAACATCATCTAGTAACTTGTTCCTTTCCAGTCGCTGGGTTCACACAGACTCCCTAACCTGCTCCTTGTCCTCTATTAAAAATTTAATTACTTTTATAGAACATAATTTTGTCCATAGTGCAAGGGGGGGAAATTGACCCCCTCTGGAAAATTGAGAAGGTGTCTCGCTGAGTCTCGCTGAATGGAGGGGTCTGTGCTGAATGGAGGGGTCTGTGCTGACGAGGGGGTCCATCTGTGCTGAAGAGGGGTCTGTACATTCTCTAGGCAATATTTATATGGGCATGCAATGAAGCTGAATTTTCTCAAGAGCTATTTCACACTGCCAGCTGGCCACGTTATCTGTAAAGTGCCGCTAAAACGCCATTGTTTTAGGGGCGCTATTCAGCTGCCAGCGGGGCACTTTTAACTCTAGCTAGCGTTTGAAGAAAGGGTTAAATGCGACTGTGTATTGTCACTGCCTTAGCACCCCCCCTTGAAAAATTTTTAGCGGACGCCCATGCTCCTTACCTTATTTTATATTTTCCAAAGCCTCTACTGCCTATATGCAGCCCACTTGAAGCCTCACACCTTTTTACCTCTTGATGGCTCTGGAACCCTGAATGTCATTAAAATACCATTCTCTCTGTGAAATTGCAGCTTACTGTCCTCACACTCTAGTGCTCTATGCTGGCAGAGCTCAGTAACAGCTACACCTCTCATCACACGTATTCTCACACAGACCTATATTGCAGAATAAGAGAGAAGGTGGGTCTCTCTCTGGTGCCCATGGGTGTATACAGTCATATTTAGATTCCATTTTCTCAGACTTGCCCCTATTTTCTTGTTGTATTAGTTGCGAGGGGAGATACTTCATGTAATGTTCATCTGATTGCGTATTTATTCTTGGGACTTCAATCAGGCTTGACATTCCAGCAATCAGGCTTGACATTCCAGCATTTGACAGATGAATAACAGAGGGTGGGGCTTACTTCCAGTAAGGGGCATTGCTTTCTCCTGATTTGGACAAAGGCGTTCCACAAGGATCAATTTGTAGAATAATGCAGGCATTTCACTTTAGCATGGTTGATACTTTAGAAACATTTTAAGCTAGCTCAGATTCACTAACGTCAGTCGGCTTGTACAGGCTGCAAAAAGCTACTGTATAAGGTTTTATAGCAACTGCTGGGCCCATGCTTTGCAAACACATTGTCAGTGTTTGTTTTGTAAAATAAATTATTCTAATTAAATTCTACATTAAAACATCAGTATTAAAGTAGAAGGTAAGGCTAACTAGCAAACTGACGTTTTTTTATTCCCTCCCCATTTCTCCCCATGTCTCTGCACAGCCTTTATCGCTAATTGTCATGTAAACAAGTTTTTTTCTGTGTTTTATACACTCAATGACCACCAAGCTCCAGGTCCTCTTCCCTCTGGCATGCTTACTATTGCACAGAAGGATAATGGATGTCTCCTGATCTCTCATATCTGAGACATCCTAGGAGGGTGAATGGAGTGGCAACCTCAGCCTGGACTCCAACCAGGCCACGTCCCCTTACTACTGCAGCTAGTGGAAGGCATACCTTTTCTGGTGGGTGATGTAACAGTTCTAGTCAATTGATCCCCTCCCCATTGCAGAGAGGACCTGGATCTTTAAAGTCATGTAATCATATGTAAAAAAAAATGCTAAAAAAGCTATTACACAGCGATATGGCACACTTGCTTTCCAGCTGAGCCTCATCCGTGTTCCCCCTCATTTTCCTGTATTCACTGCTGCCATATTCTCCAAGTCTTCTTTTGGGTAACACAAATAGTGTCACACTGGTACCAATACTAGTATCGGTATAAGTGCCGATATCACACATTTTCACTAGTGATGTCATTTCTCACCTTGTCCCAATCTTGTACAGACTCTACTTGCTTCTGTAGGTACTCCACCATTCCAACCGCTATCTCGCAAGCAACATTGGCAATCACCTCCTGGTAGGCCACAGCCAAGTTCCTAAACTCCTGAGAGATCTGGGAACAGATCAAAACAAAGTAATATCAAACAATAAGGATGTTTTACTTATTTTGTAAAATATTTTTTTTTTTGACAGTACAGTACAGCACTCTAGCACCTTTACATCATTCAACTGAGGACACTGGCAAACAAGTTGTTAGGAAATCCCATATAACCCCTCCTACTCTCATCAATTATCTATCTTTTAGAAGGCAATCAGAGGAAAACACCAGGACAGAGGGAAGGCTGTCCTGTATTCTGCGAAAAGAACAGAACACAGCAGAAGATGAAATGGAAAGCCCAAGGATTCCTATCCCTCAAGGTGTAAAACGTACTCATAACCTGCCTAAGCCACCTAAAAAGAGGGGGAAAAAAATGCAGTACAGCTCTTGCAAGAGACCACAGGCAGAACAAACAGAGAATTTGAGGTATATATGAACACAGTGGCTGAGAGATAATTTGCACCACATGTTCTACTTCTAAACAATGTAGAGACACCCCATGGTACCCAAGCCAAGGGCCCATGTTTAGGGACTATCCCAAGGATGGTGGGGGCTTGGGTGTGATGGTTGAGGGTGACCACACAGTGAAAGGGGCAAAGCCCTGGACTTACCATGCCACTAGTGCTACTGGACCTAAGTGCAGAATTCGACACAGTAGATGACATAACTACTCATTCGTCTCAAAGAAGTAGCTGGAGTTACAGACACATATCTACCCTGGTTCGCTTCCTTCCTAGGAAATCGGTCCCAAACCATGAAACTAGGAGTTTTCACCTTGGAAACGTGCACCGTTTTTTGCGGAGTCCCTCAAGGGTCACCCCTGTCACCCATGCTCTTCAACATCTACCTCTGCCCACTCCTCAAAATCATCAGTGAGCAAGATTTGTGCTACCACTTCTATGTCGATGACACTCAAATTTACTTCGGGATACTTCTGGATACGTATAGTAGTTTTTGAACATCAGAATGAAGAGCATCAAACATCGGATTATAAAGCGTATTCAACCTCTATAGTTTAGATAATATAAAGAAGGAAAACATTTCAAGAGTCTACATGGTAAGACCTTTGGTACCAAGTGGTGCAGGGTGACCAGTTTTTTCGAGGGCAGAGGACAGATGGCCTTCAGCCATAGCATACATACATTCATACAGGGATGGACTGGCCATTAGGACTACAGGGAGTTTCCCGGTGGGCCGATGGCTCAGTGGGCCAGTTTCAGTGACAGCGGACCGCCGCCCCCTCCGCTCCTCTGTCTCTCCCTTCCTGCAGAGCTCATCTCCTCTCCCTCCCTGCAGCGCTCACCTGGGGGGAACAGAGAAGCAGGGGAGGACCAGAGGAGCAGGGGGGACAACAGAGAAGCACAGCTGACTCAACAGCTTTAGCCTGGGAGTTTCTCACTTCTGCCTAATCTTGTTCCATAAGGGGGGGCACCAAACTGATTCCTTGCCCCGGGTGAAATAATGTCTAGCTTCCCCACTGGTACTGCCTATAAGAGTACCAGTACCAGCCGTTCTACGCTAATAAAGTAGAACAGCTAGTGACTAGTGAAGGGGGAGAGGGGGCTTGGGTAGCCGGGGGGGGGGGGGCCGCCATGGGAGAGAACTGTCAAAGTGGGCCAGTCTAGATGAAGTCCAGGGCCAAATTTTAGTCCCAGTCCAGCCCTGCATTCATATGAGCCATGTGAGTGCACAAAGCGTATTACTTCGTCTTTAGTAATATGATCAGTAGATTTCCAATGTCGGACAATAGTTAGTCTCGTTGCTAGCAGAATGTGAATGGTTATACAAACAGAGTTGGTGAGGAAGGTTATTAATTCCAATGCTAAACAAGGCAAATTCAGTAGTTGGGGGTATAGGGATACCTGTGACCTCTGTAAATATATGGAACACTTATTTCCAAAATGTGACAGTCTTGGTGCACGCCCATAGTATGTGATACAAAGTCCCTGGATATCCACAATGTCTCCAACATGTGGATGGTATAGAATCGTAAACGTGAAGTTGAGACGGGGTCATATACCATCTGAGGTTGAATTTATGACTGAGTTTCCATAAGTTGGAGGAGCGTGTCGTTTTGTGGCTGAAGAGCAGTGCCTCCCGCTATTGGTGGTCAGTAAAGGAACAGCCAATGTCCCTTTCCCACTTTTCCATAGACGGGAGCCTGTTGAAAGAGGATTTGCCTTTTAGTGTGTTATAAGAGCGTGAGATGCCTTTGGAGGAGGTTTTACTATTTGATAGGAATTGCCACACTCCTTCAGGTATATCTTTTTGAAGTTGGGGGTTGTGTATTTGGCAGTGGGTTATTTGGATAAACTTGAAATAGTCCTTCGTGGGGAGTAAGAATGCTTGTTTCAGAATGATTTGAGGAAAGTGTTTTAAAAGTTTAGCAACTTGCGTTATACCTTCCTATCAGGAGGACAGATATAAGTTAGAGATCATTAAAGGGGTTGTAAAGGTACAGTTTTTTTTACCTTAATGCATCCTATGCATTAAGGTAAAAAAAACATCTCATAGCACCGCCCCCCCCCCCCCCCCCCGAGCCCCCGTTGTACTTACCTGACCATTCGAATCTCCCGGGTGCGTCCACGTCGTCCTCTTCGGTTCCCAGCCTGGCCGTTGATTGGCTAGGCAGATTGATAGCAGCGCAGCCATTGGCTAGCGCTGCTGTCAATCAGAGCGGATGACGCGGTGCGCCGGGGGCGGAGCCGAGTGATACAGTCGGCGGCTATGGCCGCCGCTGTATCACGGAAGCGCGCTCGCAAAAGCTTTCCTCCATGCGAGCGCCCTCACATGAAGAGGGAAAGCTTTTGCGAGGAGGAGCCCATACAGCCGCCGAGGGACCCCAGAAGACAGCTTTCCGGGCCACTCTGTGCAAAACGAACTGCACAGTGGAGGTAAGTATAACATGTTTGTTATTTTTTTTTTTTAAAAGCCCTGACTTTAGTGTCCCTTTAAGGCTATAGTCGCTATTGGAAGTGGTATTTTACATGTTTTTAATTCCTTAGAGATGTTGACAAGGAAGTAATTGGAAGCTGCTATGGAGGCATAGATGGTTGGGGAGTTATTTTTGTTACTTTTCTTCAATCTAGGTGCAAAGAAGCCATTTTTTTAGGTTATGTCCGGGGATCTGGAGGGCTTCAATAGTACTCCATGGGCAGTTAGAGTCAGGGTCAAACCAGGTTTTAAGTTGTGCCAGAATTGTAGCATTATAGTAATCGCTAAAATTATCTGATCTGTACTTTATTAGGAACTTCTAGCTTTTATATGTTACCATACAAAGCGTCCTAGAGTGTATCGCTGCGAACGTTAGAGCGGGAGCAATCATTTTGGCCCTAGACCTCTTCTCCAACTAAAAAGATGTAACCAGTAAAAATATTTAAATCCTCACCTATGGGGATTTTTAAGTAGCGAAGTTTGGTGCCATTCCACAAGCGTGTGCAATTTTGAAGGGTGACATGTTGGTTATCCATTTACTCAGCATAACTTCATCTTTCACATTATGCAAAAACATTGGGCTAACTTTAATGTTTTTTTCTTTTAAAAGCACAAAACTGTTTTATTTAAAAAAAAAAAAAAAAATGTTCGAAAAATTGCTGCGAAATTACAGTGCGCGATAAAAAGTTTCAACGACCACCATTGTATTCTCTAGGGTCTTTTCTAAAAAAGCATATATAATGTTTTGGGGTTCTATGTAATTTTCTAGCAAATAAATGATGATTTTTACATGTAGGAGAGGAATGTCACAATTGGTCTAGGTGTTTTAGAACGCCTGATGGTGCTCCCTGCATGTTGGGCCTCTGTATGTGGCCACGCTGTGTAAAAGTCTCACACATGTGGTATCACCATACTCGGGAGGAATACTCCTTGATTTTGCAAAGAATTGTGGGAAAAAATGACAACTTTTTAAATACCTTGGAATGTCTTCTTTCCAAAAAGGGGTCATTTGGGGGGTATTTATACTTTTCTGGCATGTTAGGGTCTCAAGAAACGAGAGAGGCTGTCAGTACATCAGATGTGATCAAATTGATACATTTTCAGTAATTGGTACCATAGCTTTCACCCAGACTAAATAATATCCAAATTTTTTATTTATTTTTTACCAAAGATATGTAGCAGTATACATTTTAGGCTAAATTTATGAAGAAAAATTACTTTTTTGCAAAATTTTATAATAGAAATGAAGAAAAATTCATTTTTTTTACAAAATTTTCGTTTTTTCATTTATATAATTTTTAAAATAAAAACCGCAGAGGTGATCAAATACCACCAAAAGAAAGCTCTATTTGTGGGGGAAAAAAGGCCAAAATTTTTATTTGGTTACAGTGTTGTATGACTGAGTTATTGTCATTCAAAATGTGAGAGCACCGAAAGCTGAAAATTGGTCTGGTCATTAAGGGGGGTTACGTGCCCAGTGGTCAAGTGGTTAAGGAAGTTTGTTGCTATGTTGTCATTCCTAGAGATAGGATATGTGATTTGGATACATTTATTTTATAATAAGAGACAGAGCTAAATTCTTCCAGTATTTTTTGCACTAAAGCCAGGAAAGAGACTGGATTGGTAAGCATGAGGATGACATCACCCACAAAAAGGCTGATTTTGTGTGGATGCAGTCAATGACCAGCTCTATGTTTTTTGTGTCGGGAAATATTGCTTTAGACAGGCCTCGTGCATATGAAGATTGATCGGCAGGTTGCACCGATTCTAGAATTCTAAAAAATCTTGATATTATTTTGACGAGACCTGTCTTCTATATCTGCTATTTTATCCTTTATCCATTTAGTATCATGAGCCTGGTCCTTCTGGGTGTGGGCTCCCTCCTGGAGCTTGTGGATGGGGATGGATCTTCTTGGTAAAGAACAGGCTGATCGAGGTGTGGGGTGAGAGATGGCCCGGGCATTGTGTGCAGGGAGCCAGCCGCAGAGCCATTTTGGCTCCGCCTCGTGGTCACCTGGTACATATAGGCTGTCAGCTTGCAGAGCAGTCTGTCATCTTTTCTTTTGAGAGACATGTTTCCCGGGAGTTGTGGGAATGGATGCTGGGTTTGGTTGAACAGGTAGTTACAGTGGAAAGTGGGCAGATGCTGAGTGTCAGGGGCCTGTTTGCAGAGCTCTTTCCTTAAGCGGCCATCATGCTCGCGCTCTGGTCACACCCCACCATACCTTCATTTTAAAAGGGGGTGCAGACAATGCAATAGTTCAGGTTTAGTGTCCTCTACTCTAAAGTTGTAGAAGTTTCTTGGAGTATACTTAGACTCACCCTATCCAAGGGTTAACAAAAATAAAACTACAAAAGGGAATGTACATACTGTTCCCTGATTTGAGTGACTGTGGATTACGGTGTGCCTATCAGGGAAAAGAACCTGGGACCAAACAGCCAGACCAGTCCTGACTCTGCGCTACACCTGAAAATTGAGAGAAGTGTGTCCTGGAAATGCAGAGATAGGTGATGATGAGACAGATCTCCTCCACTGACCAGCAATATCAGAAAAAATTGCAGTGACCATTTAAGGGGGCACTTCACCACTAGCCACCAATATAGGACGATCCTAGTGACCATCATTGTAAGGAAGCAATACACTGACTATTGGTGTAAGTAGACAACAACTAACAATAATTCATACAGTGCTGATGCTATCTAATGGAGAGTCCAATAAACGTGCTTTGAAATGAAAAATGAGTCCCTATTTTTACTCACAGTTGGGAAATCCTCAAGCACTTGGCGACTATACTTCTTGCTGCCCATGAACCTCCAGTCAGGCTGGTACAGTAGATTGTGAAAGTTTTTCAGAATGGGGATCTTGGTCTCCAGACTGATAGTCATGTCGTCCTCCACAGTGTCCATAGCCCTCATAACCAGATAGAGGATACAGAATATGTGCCTAAGGAGTACAGACAGAAGACAGCTCCTTACAATTTAATAGTACAATTTCTGCATCCTAATGCAATCCACCCTCTAGTGATGCCCACTTTTTTTTAAATCACTAGTACATGCTACTTCTGTTGCTGGCATCCTAGGGTGCTATTCCAGCTACTTAAAAATTAAATACAACACCATAGGCTAGATTGACCTCATTAGATGACACTGCATCAATGCTAAGGCACTGATGCTTGTGCAGACAAAAAAAAAATTGTATTTAACAGACAATACACTCACCGAAGCTCCCCTTCCAAGACCTGGGTGACTGGCGCATAGCTCCTGCCCGTCTCATTCAAGTATTTGTAGCAGGTCTGCAGGCTCTCACTCATGGGATCCTGTTGGGAAAGAGAATGGATGGAACCTACAAAGCAATTGCACACAGCCTTCTATGAGCAGTCCCCTCTCCCGCACCCTGATTCTGCACTTCCGGGTCTGTAGTGCACATGTGCACCCCCCGTTATGATTGGTCACAGCGGGAGCCTATCAGCGGGTCAGACGGACCCGATGTCTGCCGAGACCTGCCAATCATTCCCGACAGAGACAGAACGGCAGTCTGCTTATTTAAACAAGGCAGATTGCCATTCTGTTAGTAGGGAAGACAGAAATCCTGTATTTCTGCTTAGCAGTAACACAGATCTCTGTCTTCCCACAGTTAAAGCACCCCCCGCACAGTTAGCAAGCACTCCCTAGAAACACATTTAACCCTTTGATCTCCTGTAATAGGGCATTGCAAAGCCCCCTTCTTAATTATATTTTGAATGATTTATTGTAGAGTTTTGGTTATGGGCAGGCAAGCATGTGTGGGCTGGCCCTTTTTTTCTCTTCTGAAGAGGACATGATTAAGGACCCGGTGTGTTTTCTCGGGGTGGGGGGTTAGTATGGTGTATGTCAATGACAGAATTTATATAGATATTTTGTGCAATGTGTATTTTTATGTTGTATGTTGGAATTCGTCTTAATAAAAGAAAAAGTGATTGTAAAAAAAAAAACACTTTGATTGCCCCTGATGTTAACCCCTTCCCTGCCAGTTGTATTAGTACAGTGACAGTGCATATTTTTTTTAGCACTGTATTAGTGTCACTCAGGGGTGGACTGACTATTCGGGCACTGGGGCACTGCCATGTCACTAGGGGACCCCATCAGGGTTGCCAGCCTCAGTAAAACCAGGGACAGTATGTAAAAATCTGTTTTTAAAAAAATACCAAGATTTTAGCTGTCCAGTCCCTCTTTAGTGTGTGTATGTGTATCCTGTGTGTATGTATACTGTGTGTGTCTGTTTGCGTATTCTGTGTGTATGTATACTGTGTGTCTATATTGTGTATGTATACTGTATGTGTGTGTGTATACTATGTGGCCCCATAATCTATTGCTTGGGGGCCCTATAAGTTTTCAGTCTCCCCCTGGTGTCACTGGTCCCAAAAAAAACATCAACATTTTCAAAGAAATTGGTACAAACAATTCTGTGATGGAAGGACAATTCAAAACAGCAAAATATTCTAATCAGGCAACTTTACTAAAGCAAGTAACAAGGAGTACAACAAAGAACAGCAGACGAGTAGCAATAATTTTTGGTGGGTGTCACTAGACTGTCCAACGTATGTGTCTGGTTTTCTAAGGGGGAAGGGGGAGGCTGAACTTACTAAGGTGGGGGGGTGAAGAGGTAGCTGAGTGGGTGGTGTGGCGAAAAGATGGAAGTAAGGTGGTGGGCGAATGTTGTATATGTAGAAGAGGGGTGGAGGGGGGGCAGGGAGGGTAAGGGAGAAAGGTATCTTTCTCTTTCCCTCCGGCTCATTTCAGGGTTGAGGGTTCTGCATGGAAATGTCCATGATTTCCGTGGATTTCGTAAACACCAGCATGCCCAGGTTTTCCTATACTTGGAAGAGGTCTCTTTGCTTTGGCCTGGTGTATGAGCTCCTCCGTTTCTGCAATAGTCTTGATGCAGTTAACCCAGACGACTAGCGACTAGTGATGGAGGGCATTGCGTGTGCCAATTAGAGTAGGTATACACATTTTGCTGCGTTAATAAGGCGGAGTGTCAGTGATCAGTTGCAGTGTTGCCAACCTACCAGATTGGAATTTACTGGCACGACACCCAAAATTTACAGGCGCAGCCACGTTTTTACTGGCATTTCACAAAAGTTACTAAACTACATTTTTAGGTGCAAATTTCAGTATTTAGGTTACAAACAAGTACGCTAGGCAAATAGCGATGTGATTTAAGGTAGATATTAAGGTAAAAAAACATATTTTTGTTATTTGCTATAAAATAAGGGCAAATTATTTAGTCATATCACCCCCTGCCTCCACCCCCCTCTGCTACCAACACCCCCTGCCTTCACCCCCCCTCTGCGGTGCCACAATCTCCCTCTGCCGCCAATCTCCCCCTGCCTCCATCCTCCTCTGCGGTGCCACCAACACCTCCTGCCTCCAATCACCCCCTGTCATTAACATCCCCTGCCTCCAATCTCCCCCTGCCTCCACCCCCCCCTGTGGTGCCACTGCAGCCACCATCACCCCCTGCCTCCAATCTCCTTGCGCAATTCCAAACCAAACCGATCTCTGCTATTTTCACTGGCACATTCCCGCAACCACGGACATTTACGAACGGGGGGAAAAAGTGCCAGTTTTTACGAACTGTCCGTAAAAATACGGACGGTTGGCAACACTGATTGGTTGTATGCGGAGTGCGACAGATTTATGATGTAAGAGATATTGGGCTGGGCAGTAGTGTAGCGAGTCATGATACTGGAGACGAGGCCGGTGGACCTCCTTCCAAAAAGGCTGAATCTCTGAGCAGGATCACCATAAGAGATAAGAGAGCCTGCCTCTGTTGCAGCGCCAGGGTGGGACAAAATTTGTGTATTAAACATGGGTTTCATACCACTTGGAACATATTTTAAAACCATTTTCCTGGGCTGAGACGTTGATAGAGCCTTTTAGGATGTAGGTGAGAATGCTCTCCCACACCCCCGATGGTAGGTCTAGGGAAAGCTCCTGTTCCCAGCATTGGCCGGTCTTGTTTCGTTTAGGGCCGATGTTGGTGAACATGATAGCGTAAAGGCTTTTTGGTTTTCACCAAAAATATGCAGCAGAATACATATTGGCCTACATTTATGAAGACATTTATTTTATTTTAATTGGATGTGTTTTATAGCAGAAAGTAAAAAAATGTTTTTTAATTGTCAGTCTTTTTTTTGTTTATAGCGCCAAAAACAAAAACTGCAGAGGTTATCAAATAACACCAAAAAAAAGCTGTATTTGTGGGGGGGGAAAAAAAAGACATCGGGTCAGATTCTCGTACATCTCCGCTTTTTGTGCTACGCCTCCGCACTTTTTACGGGCAAGTGCTGTATTCTCAAAGCACTTGCTCCGTAATGTGCGGCGGCGTAGCGTAAATGGGACGGCGTAAGGCCGCGTAATTCAAATAGGGAAGGAGGAGGCGTGCTGTATTTAAATTAAGCACGCCCCCGAACAAACTGCGCATGCGCCAGCCCTAAACGTAGCCCACTGCGCATGCACCAAAGTACGCCGCAAATACATTGATTTAGACGGCAACGTAATTAACGCACAGCCCTATTCGCGACGAGTTACGTAAACGATGGAAAAACACAACGCTGTCCCGACGTCCATATTTAACATGGCTTACGCCGGACCTACGCAAGGTTACCCCTTATATAGCAGGGGTAACCTTACGCGTACGCAAACTACGTAAACTACGTAACACAGTGATATATCGCAAAAAATGGCCTTGTCACGAAAAGGGGTAAATCTTCTGGAGCTGAAGTGGTTAAAGTGTTACTAAACACACAACAGTAAAATCAGTCTGTATATGCACAAAAACAAGCTTGTTATACTCACTGTGGAACCTAAGTAGTTATTCGTCTGCGTTGTGTATAAAGGCTGTGTGATGCTGTATCCACAGATCCTCCTTCTCTTCCACTGACTCCAGACCATTTCCTGATAGAAAAGAGCATTAGGGGACATGCTGCACATGTGTATTGCTAAAGAGTTTTATTTTTCTTGGGTGAGTGAGAGTGCATGTGATCAGCACAGGGCCAATCAATACTGTCCGGACAAAGGGTGAGGCGAAAATGAAAACTCCTCCTACACGTTTTAACCAGACACTGATAGAAGTCACAAGACTGTTATATACTGCTGATGAGAAAAGATATTTAGAAGTTTATATTTACTAAAATAATTGCATTTCCATGTTCTGTGTACTGTGGGAGAGCAGATATACAGTAGTGAATGCAGGCTCCTGGGTTTAGTAGTGATTCTAAAGGTTCTCTTTTATGCATTTTATCGAACAATCACCAAGGTGGTGAGGTGATGATATGTCATTTCCTTGCTGCCTGTTTTAACCCTAAAAAGGCTGGCAACCACACAAAGTGCATGCCAGTTGCAGCACGGCTCAATACACTTAAATGGGTTGTGTTTAGTGGCACTGCCTGAAAAAAGCAGCACGTGATTTATTTTTATTTTTACTTATTTTTTGTTTACAATTTTTTTTTATTTGAGGCAAATTGTGGTACAATGAGAGAATTACAATAAAAAAATAAATACAATATAAAGGTTATTCAATGATATAGCTTGTGTGAAATTGACATATAGAAAATATATCTGTACAATCATTCTAGTATTTTTGTACAAAGCAGTACTTGTTCATTAGTATAAATAAACGTATACCAAAAATATAGAAATACACATTTAAACATACATCTCTAATTCTTTTTTTCTGGTAGGCCTTACAAAATGTAAGTGTTAGTGCTCTTTCACACGGACGTTCCGTATGTCCATTTTTCATACATTCGTTGTCGGATGAAAAACGGACATACATGTATCGCTATGGGATCGTGGATGTCAGCGGAGACATGTCCGCTGACATCCGATTCGCTCCGATCCGCCAAAGTATGCCGTAGGAAAAACCTACTTTTCCTTCCGTCTGGCGGATCGGATCGGATGAACACAGACAGACGGTCTGTGTTCATCCGATTCCCCATAGGGGAGAGCGGAGAAAAGACAAGGCGGTCCCTGCCCTGCCATCCAGCAGCTCATCGGAGATCAACTGAGCCAACCCCCGCTAAGCAAACGGATGTGCACGGGGCGGATCATTACTGATCCACCCCGTGTGAAAGAGCCCTAACTGAGATAATCGATAAGTGAGATCAATTATTTGCAGCCCTGGATAATAATATAACATTATACAATTTTAAAATAAAAAAGTGGGACTTTTTTTTTCTTCAAAGCAAAGAATAATGGCCATTGCATGTGTACTGCCCAGAGCGGCCGCATGCCCTTCTTTAGATGGGCAGAAAAATCGTATCTCTACCACCTGCTTCAATTACCCCCTCCCCACGCCCTAAACATGCACAGCAAGCATAATAAATACAGCAACTGTAGAGACTCCGAATGGAAGAAGAGAATTCTAGATGTTGGGCAAAAATGGAGGTGAATTTGACTTTAGTGGCTATCGCACCCATTTTATAAATGCAACAAATCTGGTGAAAAAGTGGCAAATAACCTGATAAGCAATCATTGTTCTCTTTTTATGTGTGCACCCTCTTAGGACAGGTGTACAGGGCAGGGGCGTCGGGAGGCCCGAGCTTGGGAGGCTGGAGCACCGAATGGGTCCCCGAAAAGCCCAGAGTCTCAGGCATTTAGGTGTCCATTATTAACCCCGACCGATCTGATCCCTAGCGCCGCCGAATGTGGCCGACTGCGGCGGACTCGCGGGGACCGATCTGATCACGACCCGAGCTGTGCCGAATGTGGCCGAGTGCCGCCGAGTCCTGCCGACTTGCCGAGTTTCATAGCAGGTCCCGCCCACTGGAGCCTGGGCAACGCCTATGATGGACGTCCCACTGATCCAATGCTGGGACCACGGGACGTGTGACGTCCATCATAGGGCGCTGCAGACTTCAGAAGGAGGGAATTACAATGTGGCCGCCGCGCCACATCCCCGCTCTGCGCTCGGGCGGGCAGCTCTCCTCTCCTCACAGAATGACTGACTGCAGTAGTGCCTGCTGTGACACCGCTGAACAGAGGTAGGTCAGACAGCACAGTGTAATGTGTATGTAACTGTTAGTGTAGGTAGGTCAGTGTATGTCAGGTAGGTCAGTGTATATATGTCACTACCGTCGGTGTAGGTGTGTCAGTGTATATAGGTCACTACTGTCAGTGTATATAGGTCACTACTGTCAGTGTAGGTAGGTCAGTGTATGTAGGTCAGGTAGGTCAGTGTATATAGGTCACTACCGCCAGTGTATGTAGGTCACTACCGCCAGTGTATGTAGGTCACTACCGCCAGTGTATGTAGGTCACTACCGCCAGTGTATGTAGGTACGAGCCAGCAAAAAAAAAAAAAAAAAACGTGTCAAATACACCATCCCCAACCACCCCCCACACTTTTGGCATTCAACCTCGGGCTGAAGCCCCTGGTCTTTTTGCCACCTAGCAACTCCCCTGGTACAGGGGTCCCCTCTGCTCAGACTTACCTGCTCCACCTTGGCCAGGCCGCCCATCTTGTAACTAATGAGGTTGTAGATCACCTTGGGTTGGAAGCGCGACCTCAGGAACTCCATGGCTGGGGATGATCAACTCTCCACAGTGGCCGCATGCACACACTCCTGCCACTTTTATAGTAGCAACAGTCGGCCCGCCCTCACCTGTCATCAGCAGCCAATTACTGTGCGGAGGGACGATGTAGAGGCGAATTTCTCACGGAATTTCTTGATTTATTGAGCTGAAAGATATCAGATATGTAGTCAGCTGCTCTCTGTAGCTCCTGACCTGGGGCGTTGAACCAGTTAAAGAATAAATTCTCCTCCGGTAAGGTTATGTATTTTACCCGTATTTACCATCCTGCTTGGCTCTCTAACATCCCTAAAGGTCAAATCCCATAATGAGGAGAAACTGTAAGGAGGATGTTTTTTTTTTTTTTTTTAAGGCAGTCGAATATACTTAAAGTGGTTGTAACCCTAAAAAAAAAAAAGAAGGAAGAGAGATCCTGTTCCCTTATAGCAGTGTTTTTCAATTCCAGGCCTCAAGGCACACCAACAGGTCAAGTTTTCAGGATTTCCCTCAGATGAAATGGCTGCGGTGATTAATAAGGCAGTGAAACTGATCAAATCACCTGTGCAAAATAATGGAAAGCCTGAAAACATGACCTGTTGGTGTGCCTTGAGGACTGGAATTGAAAAACACTGCCTTATAGCAGTGCTTGTGCTATCTAATTTGTCCCTTTCTAAGCTGTAAATTACCTGGATGATCCTGCCTGTTCCTGTGCCCCCCATGTTTGCTGACCACGATAATCATAGCTGCTGAGCCATAATACCGTGTTTAGGTTATGTGCTTTCGTCATCCCACTGCTCTCCTCTCTCCCCCCTCTCCCTGCCTGTCAGCTCCTGTGTGCGAGCGATCTCCTCCCCGCCCCTCCCACCGCTATTAGTAGCTGGCAGTAAGGTCAAAGAAAGATTACTGCCAGCCCCTCTCTGTTCTACCAAGCTATATACTACACAGTGTAAATGTTTCTATAAAATTATGCCTCTAAATACCCTATTTTAGGTCATATACGTGACCTCCGGCCGCTCTCTTCGCCCAATATATGGACTATGGCGGGAGGGGCTGAGCGGACAGCACAGCGGCCACGTGAACTCCCGGCTAATGTCAGAGGGGGATCTCAGCCCCTTCCACTGTAGCCCTTAGTTTGGGGAGGAGAGCAGCCAGAGATAGATGTAAATTGTTTTATCAGTGATTTAAAGTCCCCTTGCTTCTTCTTATATCCTCTCCCAGTGGTGTCCTGTGTCCACCCCTCCCGTTTGTATATTATGAATTTTTGTTATATTTAAAAATATATTATATTTATCTATTAATCACTTGTAGCCTATTTCTATTCACACACATATACTGTATACAGGTATGCAATCTGTGATTGTTTGCTACAATTTGCGTTCTAGGACCCTCAATTGCCTGATTTTGATATATAATTTTTTATGTGGGATGTTACTATTGTATATACTGTATGTTTTTTTAATTTTTTTATGTATGCTCCAAGGGGAGTAGGAGATGCCATGAGCCAATCTGAGCGTAAGTGGTCCGATTTACACTCTAATGCCGCGTACACACGATCGGTCAAAACCGATGAAAACGGACTGAAGGTCCGTTAAATCGGTCCAAACCGATCGTGTGTGGGCTCCATCAGCCAGTTATCCTTCAGTCAAAAAAAAAAAGAACTTGCTTTAAAATTAAACCGAAGGACGCCTAACCGATAGGTCAAAACCGATCGTTAGTATGCAAAAGCATCGGTTAAAAAGCCGCGCATGCTCAGAATCAAGGCAATGCATGCTTGGAAGCATTGAACTTCGTTTTTTTCAGCACGTCGTTGTGTTTTACATCAACGCGTTCTGACACGATCGTTTTTTTAACCACTTCGGGTCCGCGCTATTGACAGAATACGTCAACAGCGCGGATCTGAGGCGCCGGGGTCACGTCTTTGGACGTGATTTACTTGTAATTCCCCGCGCGCGCCACAGGGTGGCGCGCGGCGGGGAAAAACAGTCCCGACGCATCACCGAGGATTCGATGCGTGTACCCGGTGGCCGCGATGTCCGTCAGGTACACGCAATCGTCGGTGACAGAGCAGGGACGTGGAGCTCTGTGTGTAAACACAGAGCTCCACGTCCTGTCAGGGAGAGGTGACAGATGCTGTTTCTCTTGTACATAGGGAGACAGCATCGATCACCTCCCCCAGTCACCCCCCTCCCCCCACACAGTTAGAACACACCCAGGCAATACATTTAACCCCTTCCTCATCCCCTAGTGTTAACCCCTTCAATGCCAGTCACATTTATACAGTAATTAGTGCATATTTATAGCACTGGTCGCTGTATAAATGTGAATGGCGCCAAAAATGTGTCAAAAGTGTCCAATGTGTCCGCCGCAATATCGCAGTCAAAATAAAAATCGCAGATCGCCGCCATTACTAATAAAAAAAAAAAATATTAAAAAAAAATCATAATCCTGTCCCCTATTTTGTAGGTGCTATAACTTTTGTGCAAAGCAGTCACTTATTGTGATTTTTTTTTTTTTTTTTTTTTTTACAAAAATATGTAGAAGAATACGTATCGGCCTTAACTGAGAAAAATAAATATATATATATTTTTTTTTAAATTGGGATATTTATTATAGCAACAAGTAAAACATATATATATACTGTATATTTTTAAATTGTCGCTCTTTTTTTGTTTATAACGCAAAAAATAAAAACCGCACGGGCGATCAAATACCACCAAAAGAAAGCTCTATTTGTGGGAAAAAAAAGGACGCCAATTTTGTTTGGGTGCCACATCGCACGACCACGCAATTGTCAGTTAAAGCGACGCAGTGCCGTAAGCTGAAATTTCGCCTGGGCACGAAGGGGTTTTATGTGCCCAGTAAGCAAGTGGTTAACCGATGATGTGTAGACACATTAGACCATCAGTCAGCTTCATTGGTTAACCTATGAAAATAGTCCTTCGGACCGTTCTCATCGGATGGACTGATCGTGTGTAGGCAGCCTTAGTGGTGGCTCTTGGGAATTCAGCATCACTTGATCCACTACTGTAGATATATGCAGTGATCTATGATGTGGCTATTTATCTGCTACCCAAGAGTGCCGTATCGGACCCTTTCTGTCATCTCAGCATCTCCTAAAAGGCTTAGCCATTTAACCACTTTCCGACCGCGCCATAGCAAAAATACTGCTACAGCGCGGTGGAGTTATTCTGGGAGGACGTCCCTGGGACGCGTCACCTATGGGGATTTTTAAGTAGCGAAGTTTGGCGCCATTCCACGAGTGTGCGCAATTTTGAAGGGTGACATGTTGGGTATCTATTTACTCAGCGTAACTTCATCTTTCACATTATGCAAAAAACATTGGGCTAACTTTACTGGGTTTTTTTTTTTAGCACAAAACTTTTTTTTTTAAAACACGCGTTCAAAAGATTTCTGCGAAAATACCATGCAAGATAAAAAGTTGTAACGGCCACCATTGTTTTCTCTAGGGTCTTTGCTAAAAAAGCATATATAATGTTTTGGGGTTCTATGTAATTTTCTAGCAAATAAATGATGATTTTTCCATGTAGGAGAGAAATGTCAGAATTGGTCTGGGTGTTCCAGAACGCCTGAAGGTGCTCCCTGCATGTTGGGCCTCTTTATGTGGCCACGCTGTGTAAAAGTCTCACACATGGGGTATCGCCATACTCGGGAGGAATAGCAGAATGTGTTTTGGGGTGTAATTTGTGGTATGCATATGCTGTGTGTGAGAAATAACCTGCTAATATGACAGAAACAAGATTTTTTTATTTTATTTTTACTGATCAAATACCACCAAAAGAAAGCTCTATTTGTGTGAAAAAAAAGGACAACAATTTCAAATGGGTACAATGTTGTATGACTGAGTAATTGTCATTCAAATTGTGAGAGCACCGAAAGCTGAAAATTGGTCTGGTTCGGAAGGGGGTTTAAGTGCCCAGTGGTCAAGTGGTTAAAAACTGACCATACAGCCATATATTAGCCTTATTGCTGTCTGCAGATTTGACTGGGACTATTCACATCACTATTCAACTGGGCCACAATGCTAGCCAGCTGTAGAGTTAGGACATGTGGCCCGCGGAGCCCTCTGATGTGGCCCGCAACCTCCTACTCTGGGATGGAATAAAATAGAATACTATTATTAAAGGTAAGTTTATTACTAAAATCCCAGTGTATATATGGGCATATCCAATCCGGAACACACAACACCAGGCCGCCCAGTGTGGGGCGTGTGCTAAAGCCCTGAGCCATAATTGGCCAAAGCCACCCAGGCTTTGGCCAATTATGGCTCTTTGTTTTTTGCGCGCTGTGATTGGCCAAGCATGCGGGACATACAGCATGCTTGGCCAATCATCAGCGCGCAATGCCGCAGTGAATTATGGGCCATTTTGCGTCACTTGAATTTTGCGCGAACGACCGCTTTTGTTCGAATTTCGTCGAACGTACGAACAGACAATGTTCGAGTCGAACATACGTTTGTAGCAAACGTAAAGCTCATCCCTAATCCACAGGTTCAGAGAAGAGCACCTGTGGGTTACCTGCACTGAGCCATAGACTTCTATTACCTGCAAGTTTGGTGTGCTGAGAGTAGAGAGGACTCTATAGAGGCGAGTGGACTGCCATCCACCCGCTCCACTCATTGTGGCCCGCGACTAGTTACCAAGTCGCTTAAAGCGGAGGTTCACCTAAAAAAACAAATTATCATTGCATTTAGGCTAGTTAGTAGAATGAGAATCGGCGTTTTAAAAAAAAGAAATGCTTGCGGTACTTACCTTTTTCTATATAGATGATCACCGCGGCTTCCGGGTATGGTCGTCGGGGCTGGGCGTTCCTAATTGATTGACAGGCATCCCGACCGACTCATACAGCGCGTCACGAGTAGCTGAAAGAAGCCGAACGTCGGTGCGCAGGCGCCGTATAGAGCTGCACCGACGTTCGGCTTCTTTCGGCTACTCGTGACACGCTGTATGCGTCGGTCAATCAATTAGAAACACCCAGTCCTGACGACCATACCCGGAAGCCGCGGTGATCATCTATATAGAAAGAGGTATGTACTGCAAGCATTTAAAAAAAAAAAATGCCGATTCTCATTCTACTACCTAGCCTAAATGCAATGATAACAGGGGCGGACTGACAACTCAATGGGCCCCCGGGCATTAGAAGATTTTGGGGCCCCCAGGCTTACAGATGGCCACCAAGCCAGGTCGCAGTACAGAGGCAGGGCAGCTAAAATCTTGGGATTTTCACATCAAAAGCATGTAAGTTTTGGACATATCAGGGACAGATGTAAAAAAAACACAGATTTTTACATACTGTCCCTGTTTTTAATGAGGCTGGCAACCCTGATGGGGCCCCCTAGTGGCATGGGGCCCTCGGGCAGTGCCCGAGTTCCTCAATGGTCAGTCCGCCCCTGAATGATAACATTTTTTATTTAGGCGAACCTCCACTTTAAGTGGCCCTTGCTCTTCAAAATGTTGGGCACTCCTGTTCTAACCCATACCATTACATTGAGTTAATTTACCACTAAATGGTCTTGTGTCTATTTCCTGGTGCTAATTACCAGACCAGAGATCCCAAATTACCAAGCGGCTCCAGCAGGGGTAGTGCTTTTGCCTCTGCAGCTGCAGTTACCTATTTATAGTTAGCTTAACCACTTGCCTACCAGGCCAGTTCTGACATTATTCTCCTACATGTAAAAATCATAATTTTTTTGCTAGAAAATAAACCGAACCCCCAATTATTATATGTTTTTCTTATGCAATAATAAAAAATAAAAAAAAAACAGTGATGATGTTACACTGAGTAAATAGATACCAGCTATAAGTAAACACAAAAGTTAGTCTGAAACACATCATCTGTCCTAGGTTCCGTTGCTGTGACTTGTAGTGCCTGTTTCCAGTTTTTTACATTAAAGTTATGTTGGATTGGAGTGCAGCTGTCCTGATCATCTTTTGTTCTTATTTGCCATGTGCATTGCTAGCACCCTCAGTTCCTGAGAAGATTTGCACCCAACAAGACCTGCCTGGAGTGGCAATCTCTATCTCCAAATAGATACCTAAGATGTCACGCTTCAAATTTGCACATGCTCATGGGATGGCACCAAACTTTGGTACTTAAAAATCCCTATAGGCGACTCTTTAAAGAAATTTACAGCTTACATGTATTTAGTGCTAGAATTATTTCTCTCGCTCTAACATTGGAAGCGATACCTCACATGTGTGGTTTGAACGTTGTTTAAATATGTGGGCGCGGCTTATGTATTTGTTTTGTTTCTGTAAGCGAGCATGCAGGGACAGGGGCACTTCCAAAAAATATATATATTTTATTGTTAAATTTACATTTATTTTTCTAGTTTAATGCTTTCCTTTAACAATTTTATGTTTTAGCACTTTTATTCCTATTACAAGGAATGTAAATACACCTTTTAATAGGAATAGTGTGTGACAGGTCCTATTTACAGTGAGATCTGGGATCAATAAGTCCCCAGATCTCACCTCTAGACTGGCTTCTCAGCCGAGGTGGTGGGATTTTTTCAATCGCAGAGCCCGAGTGTGACGACATAACATTGCTCCCGGCCTCCAACGATCATAGAGACTTCGGGGACCATTTGACCCGTCGGAAATCTCTATGGTCGACATCCGGCACCGGTCAGTTCCTTCTCCAGCTTGCTGATCGCAGGGGCGATCCCCTCCCACCACCTATAAGAACGATCAAGGGGCTAAACAGCTGCTATGATTGTTCTTATGGTGAAGGGAATCACCGGCTTTAAAAGAAGATATCTGAAAGATGCCTGTAACTGCAGGCATCATTCAGATAGCACCGCTCCAAGTCAACGACATCATATGACTTAAATAGTTAGTATAAATAGCGAGTTTTATTATTGCAGCTTTTGTTTGACAATAACAAGTACGTTTCTCATGACTTGTGACAGAACTTCTGACTGAGTTGGAAAACACAAAGATGAAGGAAATAATTTGAGTAGCTGTAGGTGTTTTTTTTGGCTGGTCTTTAAACTTGCATGACTACATACATTTTACAGAATTATGAACAAACAAGTTTATTAGCAGGTTGCTTATCTCTGCTTCAGTTTTAATCACTTCAGACCCGGACCAATATGCAGGTTAAGGACCTTGCCCCTTTCTGCGATTCCGCACTGATTCGCTTTAACTGACAACTGGGCGGTCGTGCGACGTGGTTTCCAAACAAAATTGGTGTCCTTTTTTTCCCACAAATAGAGCTTTCTTTTTGTGGTATTTGATACCCTCTGCGGTTTTTATTTTTTGCAAAAACAAAAATAGAGCGACAATTTTGAAAAGAAATCTATATTTTTTACTTTTTTGCTATAATAAATATCCCCAAAAAAGATATAAAAAAACTTTTTTTTCCACAGTTTAGGCTGATACGTATCCTTCCACCTATTTTTGGTAAACAAAAATCACAATAAGCGCTTAACGATTGGTTTCCGCAAAATTTATAGTGTTTACAAAATAGGGGATCGTTTTATGGCATTTTTATTAATTTTTTTTTACTAATAGCGGCGATCTGTGATTTTTTCTGTGAATGTGACATTATGGCGAACAATTTCGACACATTTTTGGGACCATTGTCATATTCACAGCAAAAAGTGCTATAAAAATGCATTGATTACTGTGAAAATGACAATTGCAGTTTAGGGGTTAACCACTAGGGGGCGCTGAAGGGGTTAAGTGTGACCTCATATGTGTTTCTAACTGTAGGGGGGTGGGGCTGGACGTGTGATGTTATTAATCGTCTTTCCCTATATCAGGGAACAGACGATCACTGACATTGCCACAATGAAGAACGGGGAAGGTGTGTTTACACTTACCTCTCCTCGTTCTTCAGCTCTGGTGACTGATCGCGGGACACCGCCGGCGTTCAGGACAGCGGGTGCCGCGGGGTGTGGTCATGGAGCTTCCGACCAGGTGTGTCTGTGACCAGCCGTGCCATTCTGTCGACGTATATTGGCGTTAAGGGGTCCTTAAGTGGTTAAGGAAACAAATATATAGATGTATGTAAAAATTATGGTTGGTACAATTTTTTGGGTTATCAATATTTTATATATATTATATATGTAGCGACTATGTACTTCCAAGTACCGGTGCTGTTTGAAATTTAAGGGGGGATAAGAGAGTTAGTTAGCTCTTATCCAGTTAATCTGTTAAATTGGGTCTCTATCTCGGCTCGGCTGTGTTTTGGGCTTGCTCTGTTGTTACTGGGGTGCTATTCTCACCCCGGGACAATAGGTGGCAGCAGTGGAGTCGAGGATTGGGTGCTTTCTCTCGGCAGCCAATAGCGAGGGTTCAGCCTCGCTGGGCATGCCGGGTGAGGGTATTTAAGAGATGGACGCTTTGGGTTCGGGGTCTTTTGGAAGTGCGTCACCCAACTTTAGGGTGTCAGCACCACGCGCCCCCGGCATTATGGCCTACCAGGCCGGGGTGCGCATGCCACGCGGCGCTCTCGGTTCTGGGACCACGTTGGTTTGGGACATTGGAGCGGTGGCTGGGCCCCAGTGATTGACTGGGTCCCGACAATCCACTGGGGATTGAGGTAACCGGACACTGAGAGGTTGGACATCGGTCGCCTGTCAGTCGGTAACCTAACTGCAACCTACCTGAAGTTGATTCAAGCCAAAAGTCTATTGTCTCTGTGATCTAAGTTCTAGGGAGGGCCTGTGGCAGAGGTTTTTTCCCTCAAAGTTCCGAGTGATACTCTGGCTGCCAGGTCTGTGGCAGAGGCCTGTCCAAGTACACAAAACCCCCCTCTGGCTAGAGTGGCGAAAAAGACAAAGGGGCTGATTTACTATTGTCACTGCGCCGCGCCGATTCATGGCTTAATTAGTGCACTGGATGAATCCCTAATTAGGCTCATGAACCGGGCGCAGCAGCGGCGCAATGCAATCCCTGTAGAAGTCTATAGGGGAAATCAGAAGTGTTCATTTTAAATATGCAAGTTTTGTCCTAAAAAAGTGTTTGGGGACCTGGGTCCTGTCCCAGGGGACATGTATCAATGCTTTTTTTATTTTTAAAAACAGCTGTTTTTCCAGGAGCAGTGAATTTAATAATTCTAAAAGTGAAACAATAAAAGTGTAATATTCCTTAAAATTTCGTACCTGGGGGGGGGGGGGGGGTGTAAAGTCAGCATGTGAAAAAGCGCATGATTCCCATGTTTAGAACTGTCCCTGCACAAAAGGACATTCTGAAGGAAAAAAAGCCATTTAAAACTGACTCGTGGCTATAATGAATTGTTGGCTCTGGCAATTCTGAGAGAATTCATTCATAAAAAAAAAAAAGCGTGGGGGTCCCCCCAAATTACATTACAGGGCTCTTGAGGTCTGATATGAATATTAAGGGGAACCCCGCCGTAAAAAAAATGGGGTTCCCCCAAATATCCATACCAGGCCCTTCAGGTCTGGTGTGGATTTTAAGGGGAACTCCACCCCAATTTTTTTTTTTAAATGGCGTGGAATTCCCCCAAAAATCCACACCAGACCCTTATCCGAGCACGTTAACCTGGCCGGCCAC
This sequence comes from Rana kukunoris, assembly GCA_029574335.1. Lineage (NCBI taxonomy): Eukaryota > Metazoa > Chordata > Amphibia > Anura > Ranidae > Rana > Rana kukunoris. Next base: position 48,130,173 of record CM056052.1, on the reverse strand, counting down.
AGAAAAGTGGGGGGACAGAGTGCGGCCCCCCCTCCTGAACCGCACCAGGCCACATGCCCTCAACATGGGGAGGGTGCTTTAGGGTCTCCCCAAAGCACCTTGTCCCCTTACTGCAGCCCCTCCCGTAGGCGATCGTCTAGGACACTGACAGGTCCTAGACGATCGCCTGTCCAATCAGCAGGGGGCTGCACCACGCGCGCATGCGCAGTGGGTGCCCGGCCGTGAAGCCGAAGGCTGTCACGGCTGGGTGCCCACAGTCGAAATGAAGACGCTGGCCGGGGAGGGGGGGGGGGAGAGGAGCGGAGCCCCGGTCGGCGCGTCGCTGGAACGTGGAGAAGGTAAGTGTCTGTTTATTAAAAGCCAGCAGCTACACTTTTTTGTAGCTGCTGACTATTAATAAACATTACATTTGAGTGGAACACCCCATTTAACTCTGCAGGGTGCCCAAACTTTTGCAGATGCCATTTTTTATGTTTTCTGTAATTTTGAAAGTGTAAATGATGGAAATAAAATCTAACTTTTTTTGACGTATTATAAGAATGTCTAATCTGTAATTTGATGCCTTTTGGAGATTTTTCCATCTTTCCTTGGCTTCGTTATGCACATTAATACAAATTTTTACCTGGGGTGCCAAAACGTTCGATTCCCACTGTACAAGGACATTTTTTTTCAGGTAATAAGGTCTAAAGAAATGGGGGGGGGGGGGGGTGGAAGATGTGCCTAAATTGTTGATGGAAAGTTGCCTAATCTGTGTATTCAACCAAATAGATTGATTGCCTTACTCTGTTCTAGGCGTTTACCAGCTAGAGGGGAAATTGGTGGTGGCCATGATAAAAAAATTATAATTTTATGGAGAGGACTAAGAAGATATAACCATGGCAATGGTGCAGAAGAAAACAGCACAGTGAGGAAGGTTTGTGGTCCAGGATGATAGGACAGTCAAAATTAGAAGCACACACACACACAGTTGCAGAACGCCGGCCACTCACTTATCGGAAACAGTGCGGCCATTTTCTGGGGGAGCTAGACTAATTTGCCTCTCTGCCCAGTCCGCCCCCATAAGACTGGTGCTACACTAACAGTGTAGTACAAGCCGGCAGGGACTCTTTCCATGCTGCCCCCCCCCCCCCCCCGCATGGTGCTGCCCTAGGCCTGGGCCTTGTTGGCTTAGGCCAGGATACAGTGTTGTTTCTGGTATATTCCTGCAAGTTCCGAAAAGCTGGGGAGGTGTGCCGGAGCCCCTCTCAATGCAATGCCCAGAGCAGATGCAGGAATCAGTCTGACCAATTCCTGCATAGGCTACGGGGACAATCTTGATGTTGAGCTATAAGTGTGACTACAATATGATCTGTATTATATGGTAGGAATTTGGTGCTATTCTCAGGCTGTCATTTTGGCCCTGCCAGATCCTCTCCAGGCTGTGTCCTATGTATGCACACATATATTTAGGAAGCTGAAGGAGGTAGCACTTATCCTTCGAAACGCCTCAACCTGCGGTGGTTTTTAAGTAGTCTCTTTTGTCATTTAGAGACTGTGGCTATTAGACCGATTGTCATCCTTTAAAGCAGGGGTGCCCAACCTTTTGAAGAGCGAGGGCCACTTAAGCAACTTGGTAACCAGTCGCGGGCCACAATCTGCGGAGCGGGCGCATGACAGGTCACAGATGCACTCTATAGGCCAGGGGTGCTCATCCTTTTGAAGAGCTAGGGCCACTTAATCAACTTGGTAACCAGTTACAGGCCACAATGAGTAGAGCAGAGGGATGACAGGTCACGGCTACTCTATAGGCCCTCAGATCTGTTCAGATGGAAAGGGAGGAATTTGCTTTATTTTTCGGATTGGAGGTAGGTGGGTGTAAATGGACATCTGTCGCTCTACAGATGTGAATTGAGGGTCACATTTGGTCGGGCTGATTGTGTGAAAAGGGCCCAGGACTGATGTGCTGCGGTTTACCCACACCATGGGTGCAGTGTAGGGCACCTGTGTCTATCCTGCGGGTTAGCTGAACTTTGTCATAGATTCCGCCTGTGGCAAAAGCCAGCGCTGTAGTGTAAGCATTGGCTTATGGGGCTCTGCTCCACAGCCGCTTTCTTCCTCTACCACCAGCTTCATTCACAACACTGATGCTGTGGTATGGTGGGTGGGCAACCTGCGATCTGGGCATGTCAACCCAGAGTCCCAGAGTAGAAGGTCACGGGCCACATCAGAGGGCTTCGTGGGCCACATGTGGCCCCCGGGCCACTGGTTGGCCACCCCTGCTTTAAAGGCTTCTATATTGTGGTTTTCTTTCACATGCTTGTGAGCCCTCAATTTTCTATTTCTTTTCCAACAAGAGGGGATGCAGAAGGCTTTTAAGAACATGATCCTTTAAATCAGGGATCCTCAAACTACGGCCCTCCAGCTGTGTCGGAACTACAAGTCCCATGAGGCATTGTAAAACTCTGACATTCACAGACATGACTAGGGCATGATGGGAATTGTAGTTCCTGAACAGCTGGAGGGCCGTAGTTTGAGGACCCATGCTTTAAATACTAAAACATTCATCCCCCAACACTCCATTCAGCTGCTGGAAGTAAATTTTTTTTAAATGCAACTTTTATTGAAAAATTAAAAAGCCTCTGTACAGAGTTTCTAAAAAAGTAAGTGGTATAAAACATTGCCATAAGTGAACGGGCAAAGTACTAAAGTGAAGACATCAAAGTAATTAATGAGGTAGTACACAAGGAAAGATCAGATAGCTATGCATTGGTGGAATGTAGCACCTGACCAGGTGTAAGCCCATGAAAAATCATGAAAGGAAGCCCATAAAAAATTGGAACCTTAAAATGATCGTGACGGACTGTAGACCAAAAGGCTGTAGTTACGCAGAGTAAACCAGCCACAAGACAAAAATAAATTAATAAAAATAAGGTTTTTGAGAAAAATGTTCTATCTTGCTTCTTTGAATTTTCTTCTCAGTGCGGCTGGAAATAAATGTTGATTTGACACCCAACTAATGAACAAACCTTCTTACTTTGAAAACATTTGAATGAAATTCTACTAGTGTATAGCCAGTGCATAGAAAGTGCAGCGCTATGATATATAAAGGTGCTGTCATGAGCATAGGACATGCAAAGGTATAGTCCAACAGGACAACAAAAGATGTTAGATAATAAGAAAATCAAAACATCACATAGACTTCATGCACCATTACTCATATGCTATCAATGTGATTACAAACAGGTGAGTGAAAACACTGAACTGGTACAATGAACAGTGTAAATCAGGGGTCTCAAACTCAAATTATCTGGGGGCCACTGGAGGTATAAGCTGGGTGAGGCTGGGCCGCATCAAGTATTGGACCAAAATTTTAAAATGTACAACTGATGCAATCTTAATAATAGTTCTAAACATTAACGGTTGTAAAGAACAGAAGTTTCTCTTACTTCCTACTTCTTGTTGCCAGAGACCTGGCAGCGCTTCCTCCTACACAGCTCAGCAACATTTGGCTTGAGTGAGGAAGCAACTGACACCCTCAATATGGCTTGAAGATGCTTATCAGTAAGTTTGGCCCTGTACTTTGACTTATTAAAAATGTTTCTTTCAATACATTTTTTATATAAAAAAAACACACTAACATGCCAGACCTGCCCCATTACATGACCAGACTGTGCCCCATTACATGACCAGACTGTGCCCCATTACATGACCAGACTGTGCCCCATTACATGACCAGACTGTGCCCCATTACATGACCAGACTGTGTCCCATTACATGACCAGACCTGTCCCATTACATGCCAGACCTGCCCCATTACATGCCAGACCTGCCCCATTACATGACCAGACTGTGCCCCGTTACATGACCAGACTGTGCCCCATTACATGCCAGACCTGTCCCATTACATGCCAGACCTGTCCCATTACATGACCAGACCTGCCCCATTACATGCCAGACCTGCCCCATTACATGCCAGACCTGCCCCATTACATGCCAGACCTGCCCCATTACATCCAGACCTGCCCCATTACATGCCAGACTGTGCCCCATTACATCCAGACATGCCCCATTACATGACCAGACTGTGTCCCATTACATGCCAGACCTGCCCCATTACATGCCAGACCTGCCCCATTACATGCCAGACCTGCCCCATTACATCCAGACCTGCCCCATTACATCCAGACATGCCCCATTACATGACCAGACTGTGTCCCATTACATGCCAGACCTGTCCCATTACATGCCAGACCTGCCCCATTACATGACCAGACTGTGCCCCGTTACATGACCAGACTGTGCCCCGTTACATGACCAGACTGTGCCCCATTACATGCCAGACCTGCCCCATTACATGCCAGACCTGCCCCATTACATGCCAGACCTGCCCCATTACATGCCAGACCTGCCCCATTACATCCAGACCTGCCCCATTACATCCAGACCTGCCCCATTACATGCCAGACTGTGCCCCATTACATCCAGACATGCCCCATTACATGACCAGACTGTGCCCCATTACCTTCAGACTGTGCCCCATTACCTCCAGACTGTGCCCCATTACCTCCAGACTGTGCCCCATTACCTCCAGACTGTGCCCCATTACCTCCAGACTGTGCCCCATTACATCCAGACTGTGCCCTTACCTTACCAGAATCGCGGCTGTAGGATTTTTCAAAAGCCGCGCCTCCGACGCGTCTTCTGTTCCGTGATAGGCGGAACATTCAGCTTCCCATGAGGCACTGTGTTCAGTGTCCGCCTATCACGGAGGCCCTCTCGTCCGAGGACGAGGACGAGAGGGCCTCCGTGATAGGCGGAACCTGAACACAGTGCCTCATGGGAAGCTGAATGTTCCGCCTATCACGGAACAGAAGACGCGTCGGAGGCGCGGCTTTTGAAAAATCCTACAGCCGCGATTCTGAAGTAATTTTTTCGCCCCATCCCAGGCTGCGGACCTGCCCGCCCCCAAGCGGCCGCTTGGTCTGCCTGGTGGTTGCGCCGGCCCTGGCTGCAGGGAAAGGGTACCGCGCTGCATGCGCTGCAAAGTAGGAGTATGACACTGTCCGGGGGAAGGGCTTGTCAGTGGGCCGCAAAATCTTGGTCTGCGGGCCGCAACTGGCCCGCGGGCCGGGAGTTTGAGACCCCTGGTGTAAATAGTTCATGGATGTGGTTCCCAATGAATCAAAACACTGCATATATGGTGCCAGTTGAAATAAATGAAAACAATATAGGTGGCTTGTCTGTAGTCTTCAGAGTAACAAATAAAGGAAATAGGTACTCTTACCAGCTGTGATGGACTTACTCGTTAGTATTAACAGCAAGTCAGACAAGGCGTGGTGGTCTCAGCGGACCCTGGGCTCTGTTTGGGTGAATCTGTAGAGGTAGTCACTCAGGTTGGGATGATGAATCCAGTCTGGTTGGATATCGCTCCTCCAAAACAGGACCCCAAATAAATGAGACCACTGGTGAATGGCCAGGCTCAAGAGTCAGCTCAGCAGGTATGGATGTATGGAAACAAAAAAGAAAGGCTCCCAATGGTGCAGATCAAAAATAAACCTGTGAAGGCTTTATTTGATATAAAATAAATAAAATCACGTGATATAAGTAAAAAGCAGTATGGGGTACAAGCGTATAAGGGTTATACGCTTGTACCCCATACTGCTTTTTACTTATATTAACGTGATTTTATTTATTTTAGATCAAATAAAGCCTTCACAGGTTTATTTTTGATCTGCACCATTGGGAGCCTTTCTTTTTTGTTTCCAAAGCCTGGCCATTCACCAGTGGTCTCATTTACTTGGGGTCCTGTTTTGGAGGAGCGATATCCAACCAGACTGGATTCATCATCCCAACCTGAGTGACTACCTCTACAGATTCACCCAAACAGAGCCCAGGGTCCGCTGAGACCACCACGCCTTGTCTGACTTGCTGTTAATACTAACGAGTAAGTCCATCACAGCTGGTAAGAGTACCTATTTCCTTTAGGGCCCTTTCACACGAGCGGACGAACGGTCCGCTCATTACAAGTCCGTTTACGGACTTGTAATGGGTCCCTATGGGAGCGGATCCGTTAGCGGATGATGCATCCGCTAACGTCTGCTCGATCCGCATCCGTTTTTGCGGACGGAAGAATGTCCTATTTTTCTTCCGTCCAGCCAAACGGATCGGATGGAAACGGACAGACGGTCCGTTTCCATCCGACTCCCCATAGGGGAGAGCGGAGGAGAGACGGGGCGGTCCCTGCACAGTGTGCGGGGACCGCCCCGTCCGCCCGACAGCTCAGCGGAGACCCCCCGCTGAGCTGACGGACACACACGGAGCGGACCGAAAAACGGTCCGCTCCGTGTGAAAGGAGCCTTATTTGTTACTCTGAAGACTACAGACAAGCCACCTATATTGTTTTCATTTATTTCAACTGGCACCATATATGCAGTGTTTTGATTCATTGGGAACCACATCCATGAACTATTTACACTGTTCATTGCACCAGTTCAGTGTTTTCACTCACCTGTTTGTAATCACATTGATGGACTCCATGCACCATTACTCATATGCTATGTGATGTTTTGATTTTCTTATTATCTAACATCTTTTGTTGTCCTGTTGGACTATACCTTTGCATGTCCTATGCTCATGACAGCACCTTTATATATCATAGCGCTGCACTTTCTATTTTCCAATTGCCACTGACTTTGTTTGTTTGTGTGCTGGCCGCTATATTGTTTTTTTCCTTTTGTTTGTTAGCTAGCACAGTTGTTTCCCACACATTTCTATAGCCAGTGCATGCCAAGTGCCAGCACAGTCACATATAGAAAGTCCATAGGTGTGTAAACTCATTGCGTCTCCTGCTCCAGGTGGTTGAATAGAGTGACAGGAGGTGAAGATAAGGTGGGCATGACTCTGAGCTGCATGGATAGAGAGTTGATTTTTATTTGCTCAAGGACAAGTTTTAGTTGTACTAGTATTTTGTTAAAAAATATTTAAAAAAATAAGTGACCACAGCCTTTAAATCCTAGGATCTCAGCTGCATTGGTGTCCTCAGAAGTCTCAATCCTCTGGATCCCCCAAGAGATTACCATGTAGAGATGGGTTCATTGTCACTGGTCCATGTGGACCCTGTCCTGAATATTGCTCAGGTACTGCCAGCAGAGGGCCACCAGTAGCACCATTGGGCACACTTAGTTCCCTAATGGTAGCTAAGATGTTTTGCGTCTTTTCAGATGATGGGTCTTTTGGGGGAATCTTTTGATAGATCTGCAAAATGAAAAAAAAAATGTCATGATTGGTGAAATAAATCTTGCAATACTATACACTCTGCTGAACTTACAGTATATAGTTATTGCATATATGTATTAAATTTGTATGTCCCTATATTGCTAGACTAAATCTAAATTAGAGTATGCTAGGCCTAATGATATAATGTTAGCTATGAAGACAGACGCATTTGCTAGGTCTATGATAATAATAATAATAATAATAGATACTTATCCCCTCCTCTAGGTAAACCCTCACTGGCTGTGCGCAGATGGAAAAAGAGCTAGGCCTCTGAGGGCCGCTTGGCTTAGGGCCCAAATAGCAATCAGAGCAGAGTCCCAAGATGACTGAGGGCGCGTACACACAATCGGATATGTCCGCTGAAACTGGTCCACCGACCAGTTTCAGCGGACATATCCGATCGTGTGTACGACCTAGCAGACAGGTTTTTCCAGTGTCCGTTGGACATGTCCGCTGGTAAGTACGCCTAACCAGCGGACATAAATCTCCCGCATGCGTCGAATGGATTTGACGCATGCGTGGAAGTATTTTACTTCCTGGAGTGGTGACGTGGCGGCGTCAACGTCACCGCCACGTCACCGCGTCCTCAGTCCGAGGGGATTTTCGTCCGATGGTGTGTACACGCCATCGGACCAAAATCCGAGGAGACATGTCCGCTGGAAAAAGTCCGTCGGACATGTTTGAGCGGACATGTCTCCTCGTCTGTACGCGGCCATAGAGACAACCTCATGGCAGGTTTGCAGCGAAAAGAGACTGAATTAATTCTTTGTGAGCTTTACTTGAACATACACTTCCACTCATAACCACTCATCCTTGCATCTTGTCCAATGAGGTATTGCCAAGCTATAGCTCTAGGGGCAGCATCGTGAGCTTGCAGAGTATTGACACACACATGGGCCAGCCCCCCCCCCCCCCCCCCTGCTATGCAGATTCTGCCAGGGGCCAAATTTCTCGGTACCTTTTAAAACCATGGGACTGCAAGTGTCAGCTTTTTGTAAAAACAGATGTGTAGAAACTTCAGAAATATGACATTAGACCATGTTGCCTTCCAACAATTGGTATTTTCTTTAAATATCAAAACCAGTGATGAATTACTAAACAACTGAAAGCTTGTGTCTACAAATGTGCCAACATGGTTCTCCGTATACAAATTGGAATTAAATCCTGCTAGACATTGAGCCTCTGCATCACAATAGCTAGGGGAATGGGGAAGCTGGTTGCAACATTATTCCTGTGTATAGATAGAAGAGTCAGGGTCTTAAATAGACTGAGCCACGATGGCCACCAGAGTCACATGGGCAACCAGCATCCCACTGGACCACTGCCCCAGAAAACCATAGAGGAACCATGTTCCTCTTGACATCTGATCAAGGATCAACATGCAAGTGACTCTCCCTAGCACACCCAAGAATCCCAATAATTATTATAGTCAGTGCTTGCATCACAGTGAGGGGAGAGAGACGGCATAAACCACTATGCTGTAGTACGTTCCAACAAGGTTTGATGACAAAGATAAGTTAAAAATGAATAATCACACACAGTGCCTTGAAAAAGTATTCATACCCCTTAAATTTTTCTCAACATGTTGTCATGTTACAACCAAAAACACAATTTATTGTATGTGATAAACCAAGACAAAGTGGTACAACATTGTGAAGTGGAAGGCAAAGGATAAATGGTTTTCATTTTTTTTTTTTACAAATAAATATGTGAAAAGTGTGGCATGCATTTGTATTCAAGTCAATACCTTGTAAAGCCCCCTTTCACTGCAATTACAGCTACAAGTCATTTTGGGGGATGTCTCTACCAGCTTTGCACATCTAGAGTGACATTTTTTCCCAATTCCTCTGCAAAATTTCTTAAGCTCTGTCAGATTGGATGGAGAGCGTCTGAACAGCAATTTAAGTCTTGCCACAGATTCTCAATTGGATTTAGGTCTGGACTTTGACTGGGCCATTCTAACACATGAATATGCTTTGATCTAAACCATTCTATTGTAGCTCTGGATGTATGTTTAGGGTCATTGTCCTGCTGGAAGGTGAACCTCCGCCTCAGTCTCAAGTCTTTTGCAGACTCTAATAGGCTTACTTCTAAGATTGTCCTGTATTTGGCTCCATCCATCCTCCCATCAACTGACCAGCTTCTCTGTCCCTGCTAAAGAAAAGCATCAACATGATTCTGCCACCGCCATGTTTTAGGGAGGGTCTGGTGTTCAGGGTGATGTACAGTGTACAGTGTTCATACACAGCCCTGCGCCTAATTGCACCCGTAAACACGTCCTCGTAGATTATCTCATGGAATGACACTGTTAAATGTTTTATGCAGAATCAAGTTACAAAATTAAATATTACCAACAACAACTTTAACAAAATAGGACAGGGCACTGGGGGCAGACCAGAGAGACAGGGCACTGGGGGCAGACCAGAGGGACAGGGCACTAGAACTGAGTCTCTTCCCCATTCTCTTGCTGTCTCCTCTGCAACTCTGTCTCCCTCTCCTATTCATCACATCATCAGGAGCCTGTGTGTATGGCTCCACGCTTGCATGTCCCCACTTCCTCCTTTTATTCAGGCTGGCAGTGAGGAGAGGAGGTCCCATGGCTTACTGAGAATTGTAAGGAGAGCACCTGTGTACTGCCTTGCCTGTGTGTGGCTCACCAGACTACTTTTCCCGAGCATGCACCTTTCCTCTTCGGCCGCCAATCTCATTGGGACTCTAAGTGTAGGCACAGATTGGAGGGAGATTGGACATGCAGCCCTGTCATCACTCACCCCCAGCTTAAATCCACTCGCCAAATGCTAGTAGGCGAGTGGAAATTTTGAGGGCTGATTTACACATTACACAGACTGAGCTAGAGAGCAGGACGTCAAGTGCATCCAGCCTTATACTGCACCCATATCAAACCTATACTGCAGTTATACTGAACTGTCAATGCATTTGACTCACATCTACAGTGTACCTGTTCCACACCTTTTTAAAGCAGTCAATAAGTGCACCACTGCTTCCTAAATGGCCCCCACGATAGCTGGCAGAACACAACAAAGGAATTCCCCTCTAGCAAGTCACTTGACACAGAGACACACACACACACACAGGTCTATGCCTAGCATAGTTGTCATTTATGCACTTTAGCAGTATATCCTCCTAAATCAAGGTTCATTACTGCCCGCAGCTGCACTTTAGATGGCTTTGCTGCCGTGTATGCTGATCTGGACGCCATATGTCATCTTATGCCAAGTCCGTATTACTAATCATTCTGTATGCAAAATGGCGTTATTGCATTTGTTAATCCATTTTTTTCATGTTGCCTCTTTAACCACCATATCAGTTGACAATGTGTTAATTTTGCCTTTCCCAGCTGGTTTAGTGCCTGTTTTCTTCAAAATGGTTACCAGATATTACTTTAAGTGATTTTCTAGTGCCATTGCATGCTTTGTACATTCAACCTATTGTGTCAGAGGGATGAAGTTCTTGTAAAGTCGAGGCAAAGAACAGAGGACCCTTAACCAGCGGCTCCTACAAGGGTAGGCTACATAAATAAGAACTGAGATCTCTGTAGTTGTCCCAGCAAGAATTTCATAGGCCTGGTGGCTAGATCACATTGAATAGTAAAAGGCATTTTTCACTACAGAAACAAGGTACGAGAAAAAACAAAAAAGCAAAAAAAATAACTCTAGGGTGGCATAGGAAGTTTAAGGTAAATTTGAGTCAGTTAGACTAATACAAACCACTTTAATATCTGCCTTAAGATTTGTTTACAGTCAAGTTATCTGCTTTAAGGGTTTAAAAACCATAAAACATCCATACCTCCTCCACATACTGAGATGTGATGGCTCTTACAGCCTGCATATCTGTAGTGTCCATTATCAGAGTCACAGTCTGGCCCTTCCGGATCTTTACCTTTCTTTTAAACAGTTGCCGGTTGTTGTAGCATGTGGCCAATGTAGCGATAGTCATCATCTAAAATATACACACATGGTCAACAGTTATGGTCGAGCAAAACAAAATTACTGTTCCAATTTTGTGGTCTAGGTATGGACAGTCGGGGCCGTCTTTACCATAGGGCAAATAGGGGCAGCTGCCCAGGGCCCTGTCACTGTTGGGGGCCCAAAGCAACCCCCTTTAAAGGATTTTTTTTTAATTATTTTTGTGTTATTTTTTTTTAGGGGTCCGGAGGTCCCCAGGGCCCCAGATGGCAACCCCCCCTTTTTTTTCTTTTTTTTTTTAATTAAAAAAATATATTTTTTTAATATTTTTTCTTTTTTATTAAAGGGCAATTTTTTTAGGGGTCCCCAGGGGCCCTGAGGCCCCCAGGGCCCCCAGGCGACAACCCCCCCTTTTTTTATTTATTTTTAAATAAAAAAAATATATATATATATTTTTTTTTAGAGGTCTGGAGGTCCCCAGGGGCCCGTAGTTCCCCAGGGCCCCGGATGACAACCCCCCTTTTTTTATAAAAACAACGGCCCAGATTCACGTACATCGGCGCATTATTGGACCGGCGTAGCGCACCGCCTTTACGTTAGACTTGCGCCATCTAGCCGCGTAATCCCCCGATTCACGTAGCTTTTGCGCAGGAAATTGCGCAAGCGTAAGGTTTTTTCCAGAGGCGTAAGGAGGAGTAATACAAATTGGGAGGGACGTGGGCGTGTTACATTGAAATGAGCCGTGACCCCATGCAAATGAAGGGCCGGCCGGCTCGCGCATGCGCGCGTGAAGGAGACCATGTCAGCTCCGCTGTGCGCATGCTCACAACTCGGGAGCGGCGCAATCAGTGAAATTGGAAATGGACTAGGGCAACGTTGTGAACTACGCAGACAGCATAAATAGACACACACAAACGCACTTGCATTGCAAAAGTACATCCCTTTGTGTCCCTTCCCATTGAACCTAGTGCTTTTGTTCCTGTTGTTCGTTGCAGTGTGTCTTGTAGTTGTCAGATTAGTGTTCTGTGTGATCAAGTGCTTGTTGGTATATTTGTGAAAGTGTTTTTGATAAGTGTTTGAGAGACTGTTGGTTTGATTGATATATTTTTGTTCGTTTGTTTTCTTGCTTTATTTTTTATTTTTATTTTTTTGGTGACTGTTTCTTGCTGAGTGCTAGTGTGATTTTTGGGTGTTCGTTTTCTCTTTGTGTGTGTTCTTGCCTTTGTGACTGATTTTTGGAGACTGGTAGTGAGTTTGTTTGGAAGTATGACTGAGAGAAAAAGAAAGCTTAATTTTACTGTGGGGGAAAAAAGAATTCTTGCCCGGGCCATTAGCGAGTATGGGCGTTTTCTCCACGGCCCGCAGAGTGCCACCACCACCCCGGCCAGGAGGAGGGAGATATTGGATAGGATCACGGAGCAGGTGAATTCATCGGGGGAGGGGGAGACACGGACCCGGTCTGGGATCGAAAAAAAAATAAATGATCTCCGGCGTCTGGTGAAAAAAAAACTGGCCGCAATGCATGCCCATGCCAGGGGCACAGGAGGGGGCCCACCATGCCGTATTAGGCTTACAGCGACGGAGCATGTGGTGGCCCTGACCTTTCACCGGCATGAAGTGGAGGGCCTGCCAGGCTTTGACACAAGTCCGGGCCCCACGGTGCCAGGTAAGGTTTTTTGTTCTATCAGGTGTGTAGCATGTGTGGGGGAGGGGGTTAAAGGGAATATGTGGCAAGTGTGTGGATCCTCCAACCTGTGAATGGTTTGTGTCATCCACAGATGTGCAGGAGGGTGCAGGGCCATCTGGCCTGACCGCTCCAACACCAGGACAGCAGCCTAATGAGGCCCCCCCAACAAGGCCACAGTCCGCGGAGGAGGTTCAAGAGGAGGAGGACGATCATGAGGAGGAGGACAATCATGAGGAGGAGGACGATCATGAGGAGGAGGAGTCAGGCACTGGACGAGTGGTTTGTGCGGACTCTTCCCCTCTGGCTGGCAGAAGCCTGCCCTCCCTAAGGGGGAGCCCCCCCCCTCCTCCCCCAACATGGCTCCCCTCACAAGGGCCTCCCCTTCTCCCCGCCCACAACCATCAGCTGGAGGCAGGATGTCATCCCAGAACACCAGGGGGGCGCCCAATCTCCTGCCCGCCAGTCTGCGAAGGGACCAGGCCCTCCAGACCCGCCATCTGGGACAGCTCTGCCAGACTTTTGGGCGGGTGGAGGAGAGCCTGTCCTCCATGAAGGATACGCTGGGTAACCTGGACTCCCACTCCCGGGCTTTCACAACCTGCCTAAATGAACTGCAGACTACAGCAGCAGGCGTTGGGCAGGATGTGAGGGCCCTTACCCAGGCTATCCAGGCCAACACGGCAACACTTGGTGCTTCCCTGGACAGAATTGCCGTGGCCTTGGAGGGCAGGCCGCCAGGTGGGCAGATATCAGGGGCTGCTCCTCCTTCCCCGGCTTTGCCCCTCCCCCATGAGTCTCCCCTGAGGGGCCGGGGCCATGGCCGGGGGCGCCCCAGGCGTGGCTCACGCAGAGGGCAATAATTTTTTTTCCCCCTTTTTTTTTTTTGCTGACATTTTTTGCATTTTTTTTTTTTTGCTGACATTTTTTGCATTTTTTTTTTTTGCTGACATTTTTTTAAAATTTTGGGTTGTGCATGCTGTTTGAATGTGGGGGTGACATTCCTGCTGGAAAAGGGGTGTCATCCTCAATTTTGGTGGAGAAGGGTTCCCCAGGACCAGGGAGAAGTGATCCTCAGGTCCGTGTGATTGGTGTATGAATGTTCAGTGACATAATTGGAGCCTTGACGTGGCGTTACTGCTCACCAGTCCTGCATGGTGGACTGGTGCCAATCCAATTTGATGAGGATGTGGGGTGTGTGTGCTAGGGACCACAGTGGTGTGCATGCATGCATTCTCATTGTGCCATGATTAATGTGTGTGTTTAACGTGCAAAGATGCCCAATATGAGCTGCCTCCTGACTGCTCTTCCCTCAGAAGACGGGGTATCCTCGGTTAGGGGTTGATTGTCTGGTTGGGGGGTCAGGTCATCAAGTAGCTCAACCTGCAGGCCCTTCCTCACTGCGAGATTGTGCAGCATGCAACATGCAACGATGATATGGCACACGAAGTTTGGGGAATACAACAGTGTACCCCCAGACTTATCCAGGCATCGGAAACGTGACTTCAGGAGGCCAAAGGTGCGCTCCACCACTGCACGGGTTTTGATGTGTGCTTGATTGTATCTTTCCTCCCCTGGGGTTTGGGGGTTCCGGATAGGAGTCATGAGATGGGGTCCCAGTGCATATGCAGAGTCACCTGTAAGGGAAAAGACAGGAGGATGTTAGTCATGCATGTGCCACTTGTGAGGTGTGCATCACGGGAGGGGATAGTCATGCCTGACTCCCATGTCACTCACCAACCAGCCAGGTGTTCCCATACACGTTCTGATCGAATTCCATTCGGATGTGGCATTGATTGTAGATGTAGCTGTCATGGGTGGATCCGGGGTGTTTGGCACGGACGTGCCATATGAGGCCTTGGGCATCAACTATCACCTGTACGTTGATGGAGTGCCAATTCTTCCGATTGCGGTACATGTGCTCTGTCTCATGGGGGGGCTAGAGTGCCACATGTGTGCAATCAATGGCCCCGATGGTGCGTGGGAATCTGGCAATTCTGTAGAAATCTGTCATTGCCTTCAGCCGCAGGTCCTCAGTGGTGGGTTTGATGATTTGGTTGGCCAAGCGTGTGAGTATTGCAGGGACAACCTGGTGCACACATCTGCTCACGGAGGATTGTGACATCCCAGCCACCACTCCACTTGTACGCTGAAAAGAGCCACTGGCAAGGACATGGAGTGTTGCCAGGACCTTCACCAGTGGCTGCACTGCTTGTGAGCGGTGTGTTGGGCTGGTGATGTCCTCCTGCAGGGTTGTGGTTAATTCCAGGATGGCATGAGGGGTGAATCTGAAGATGCGATACACCTCAGAATCACTCATGCCAAACAGGTCTATGCGGGTGCGGTATACCCTCTCCCGTGCCATCCTCCGTGCCCTCCTCCTTCTTTGGTCATCTAAATTCACTAGTGCAGCTATGAGCGACGATGCCCCTGGCATGTTGGCAGTCAAATTGTAGTGCAACACGTGTGTGTGGTCTGCTCCTCAGTAACGGTGTTGCTTTCTGTGAGATGTAGACGTTTTTTCAAAATTTAGACCAGCTTTTAGGTGCTCTAACTTTAGACAGGACATTTTGCTGTTCCGCACATCGTATAGCCTGCGCAGCAACTGCGTTTTTTTGTGGATCCCCGCAACTCCCTCATTAGCATATTTGACTAGCAAATCAATGGTGTGTCTAGCGCATTTTTGCGCGGACGGATGCGTCTGTCTAACGAAATTACGCCGGACAAAAAAAAGTAGATTTCTGGCGTAATTCGTTTTCTGAATCGCGCGCATCTAAACGCACGCGCACATTTAGACTTACGCACGCGCAACACCAGTTGCGCAGGCGTAATCGCTCTGTGAATCTGGGCCAACTTGTTTTATAAAAAAAAAAACTTTCTTTATATATTTCTTTATTTCTTTTAATAAATATATATATATATATATAAATATAATATAATAAATATAAATGTTGTTATTATTATTAAAGGACCCAGAGGTCCCCAGATGGCAACCTCCCTTTTTTATGTATTTTTAAATAAAAAAAATATATATTTTTAATATTTTTTTATTTTTTATTAAAGGGCCAATTTTTTTTTTAGAGGTTTGGAGGTCCCAGGGTCCCATAGTTCCCCAGGGCCCCGGATGACAACCCCCCTTTTTTTATATAAAAAAAACTTGTTTTATAAAAAAAAAAAACTTTTTTTTTATATATTTCTTTATTTCTTTAAAAAAAAAAAAAATATATATATATATATATATATATATATATATATATATATATATATATATATATATATATATATATATATATATTATAAATGTTATTATTATTAAAGGGCTCAGAGGTCCCCAGGGCCCCATGTGGCAAACACCCTTTTGCCTGGATGGCAACCCCCCTTTTTTTTAAAAAAAGTTTATTTTTTTTATATATATATATATATATATATATATATATATATATATATATATATATATATTTTTTTTTTTTTCTAAAGGGCCAGAGATCCCGGATGGCAACCCCCCTTTTTTGTAATTTATTTTTATTAAAAAAAAATATTAAAGGGCCCAGAGGTCCCCAGATGGCAACTCCCTTTTAAAAAAAATAATATATTTTTTATATATATTTTTTATTTCTTTTTTCTTTTTATAAAAGGGCCCAGAGGTCCCCAGGGCCCCGGATGGCTACACCCCTTTTTTTATATATATGTTTCTTTATTTCTTCTTTTTTTTGTAAGTCCCATTAAGCCCCTGTGCTGCCCACAAATCAGGCTGAAAATCATCAGCGGCACGCAGCCAGTGACAGCACTGCTGCCCTTCCCAGTGTTTTAAAATGTACAGCACCCCTGGCTTCCCTTTAGACGTGCACTTCTCCCTTCCTGCCACTGGGTGCTGATTGTATATAAAAGAGAATTAGAATGTGATTTTATAACATCCCCAGTTTGCTCTTCCCGAGGCTGACTTCTTCATGTCCTGCTCCTCAAGGTATGTCACTGTTTGCCAATCTATATTGTAAACAGACGTTTTCTGTAGAGTGTGCCCAAAGTCTTTATAATATTTGATGATTCACTGCAGGTCTGGTCAGTGTTTTAAAAAGTTCCTGTATTTTACACATGGCATGGCATGGGGTCACAGCACCGTCTGTCCATTCTGCTTTAGCACCATGGGACCCCATGCCATGCCATGTGTAAAATACAGGAACTCTTTAAATCACAGACCAGACCTGCAGTCCAGGCTGAGTAAGGCCTCAGATCACATGGCATTACTGTCTGTATTTAACTGCTTGATGGGCTTATTTTGGGCCTGGCTGGTTCACATGTATGTGTTTTGGCGGCCCACATTTGCGCAGGCACAACAGCCCATTCATTTGAATGGGCCGCCATACCTGCATTTCCTGCAAATAAAAGCGCATGCCTCATGTAGAAGGCTGCGCACACGGCACACCTATGCCCATCAAGCAATGAAATACAGCACTGTCTATCCATTCTGCTGTCTGCTGTGACTTATCTGCAGTTCCTGCACTGTCAAACTTGCTGCATTTTTAGACGTTTAGGTCACGCTTTTAAAAACACAGTGCGTTTGTGTGTGCAAGAACTGCAGGTAAGTAGCATGGTGCAAAAGCAGAATGTATTTCAAGGCAACTGTATTTTTAAAATGCTGAATGCATCTTTTTTCTGCAGGAAACAAAGGCATGGCAGCCCATTCAAATCACGGCGAATATTCGCTATTGCGAATATTCGTATTTTTTCAAATTTATTTTTAAAACAGATCACATACTAGTGATCTCCATCGACGTCTAAAAGCATTGCTGGTATGATTAGAGACCCTGGGCCGAGTAGCTGAGGCGATCCTTTTATGTTGCCGAATATTCGCAATGCGAATATTCGTATAACGAATATTCACGAATACTTCCTCTGCCCTTCTTTTGCATCAGACCTGTGTATTGCGATCTTAGAGCTTAGCATTGTGCTTCCTATAGGAAATGATCTCCGTTTTCGCGTGTTGTTCGCGCGCATGCGCAGACGAGAATTTCGCAAATTTTTTTTGATAAAATATCACGAATATTCGATATTAACGAATATTTCGCGAATATTCTTCTATATATTCGTGAAATATCGCGAAATCGAATATGGCGTATTCCGCTCAACACTGATGTGAATCAGCCAGGCCCAAAATAGGCTGGAGGGGGGCCCAAAAACTTACCTGCATATTAAAGACAGCCCTGCAGACAGTATACCCAGGTTTTTGATCTTTACAGACTTTAGAATAGGTTGATCAAGAACCCACCTCCAGCCTGCTGAATCAACATTGAAGGATACATTTTTTGCAACCCATACACCTCTACTAGACGGCACAGCAATGAGAGTGACATCACTTTCTGCAATATGACTGGGCAGTAAAAGAGCAGCAACACACCAATTCATCAACTTCACTCTTGTCATCTGTCAGTACATGTTTAGGTAGCTGTCAGTGATAGGGCAGTCTAGTGGCTGCAAGAGCAAGTGGTAAAGTAATCGTATTTATTCACACTGCAGTTGAATTGTTATGTTTATATATGTAGTTATGTTTAACACTATTTACCTCTGGAGTGTCTCCAACACCATTTTGGAGAAGCCGGTGTCCTGATAGGGCACACGAGATCTTGAGAGATCTGGGCGGCCATTTTGGGGGTGGTTTTCCTTGTAGAGAAAAGCTCTGGCACCAGAGGCGTCGTTAGGCCCTGGCTAGGGGGGCTGGAGCCCCGAATGTGACCCCGAAAAGCCCCGAGTCACAGGTATGCATATAAAAAGGAAAGTGATGAGCGCAATTCTAAACTAAACGGCGCGAATAGCGCCCCCTAGGCAAAAAAGTGTAAATAGTGCACATTCCAACCACAAAGTATAATAAAAATAAATAAACAAAAGTCCAGTGATGGTGATAAATCACAACTGTGTAGGATGGACACAGAAACCAGTCCAAAAGGTTAAAAAAAGCAATAATCGTGTCAAACAATTCAATAGCTTCTATCACTTTAAGCAATCGGAAAATCCAGAGACGTCTTCCAAGATATCTGTGCTCACAGAGCGCTTATCTCCCAACGGAAAGAAAAGGGCCTCAACTCAATCCTAGATATTGTTGTTGGATTCCGTCTTGGATAGATGAGCTGTCCGCATCCAGGCGTAATCAGGGTCCGCTCACCGTGGGTTAGGCAAATGCATAAAATGGAAAAAATGAAGCTCTCATCATGAATTAAGTCAAAACTGGAAACAGTTTAATGGGTAAATTCACTTACAAAATAAAGAGTAAAAACGGGTAAAAACGCCAACAACGGCACTTCCGGTCGGACGGTCAGGGTGTCACGTCACTTTCGGTTGACCTTACGCGTTGCGTCACGTCACGTGACTTCATCAACCTCTGATGAAGTCACGTGACGCAACGCGTAAGGTCAACCGGAAGTCACGTGACACCCTGCCCGTCCGACCGGAAGTGCCGTTGTTGGTGTTTTTACTCTTTATTTTGTAAGTGAATTTACCCATTAAACTGTTTCCAGTTTTTACTTAATTCACAATGAGAGCTTCATTTTTTCCTCCTCTCCCCAATCATCAGACACTGTTACTGTAACAAGTCACAGGATGATTGTGTATTATTTGAACCAGCATCTCAGTCCAAAAAGTAGAATCTGACCACAAATGGTGCAGTCCTTCTGGAGGGAAAAACAATTGAACCAGATAATTGTCAGTATTACACTGAGGCGGCGTACACACACTCAAAAAAATGAAACCTTGCAGTTGTTGGTTCAAAGTATGTAAATACATTTGAATTCAATAATTCACTTATGTTTGTGCATTGAAATTAAAACAGTCATTTTGACAAAATTAGAAAAAGTTATTTTTCAGATTTACACAAGTCACTTAAGTTAAATGAATTAAATTAAGTTCTGTTGATTCTGGAATACAACAATGATCAGTAGGTGGAGCTATTTCTGCACATGCTCACTGCTCAGCACACTTTTGAGGACACCATTTTGTGCAGACAAGTCCTACAGCTCCTGCATGTGCAAACAGAGAAAACTACAGTTTTGTGGAGACACAGGTGAGTTATTTTACTGATTACTTACTTATTTACTGCATTTTTATTGAGTTTGTCAGAAGATTAGAGTGGTTAATTATAGATTACAGACCACATCTTTTCAAGCTGTACCCATGTGCCGTTTTTATATTATTATAGTCACTACACACTCCTATTTCTTGTTCCTATGCAATATTTTATACTTTTTTACTTTGATATAATTCAAATTCCCCTATAAAAAGACAAATTACTTTTATTCAGTTTCTAGTTAGTAAAAGTTTCCCATTGATGTGCAAATAGGTTGTAGTGTGCAAATTAGGCCATCTAGTCCTATGGTATCTATTTCCAATAATTGTTTTAAGTAATGGACATATACACTCAGCTAACTAACTTTCTGTTTTATTTTCTGCAAGCGGTGAGCACGTGCTACAGACAGAAACAGAACAGGACTTCAGCCCTCAGGTATGTAAACATTCTGATGGGTGGGGGAGTGTGTGTGCATGTGTGTGATGGGAGAGGGGGTCCTTGGACATTTTTGTATGGGAGAGAGGGGTTGATGTGAAATGTATGTATGGTGGAGTTTTTTTGGGGGATGTGTCAGGGGGTGCTGTGAGATGGTTAGGGGTGGGTATTGTGAAATATCAGAGGGAGTTAAGTGAGCTGGGGGGTTATGCTGAAGTCTTGGGGAAAGGGGTGCTTTGGAAATGCCATGGGGAGTACTGTTGTGTTGTAACATCTGACGGTAAGGGGCACTCTGACAGGGACACCTGGTTTTAGGGGTACAATAGGCACACTTGGTGTAAGGGGCAGGGCTGGACTGGGACAAAAATGTGGCCCTGGACTTCATCCAGACTGGTCCAGGGCACAACACATCAGGATATAGTGCACATCAGGGCATGGTACAGAGCTCAGCACATCAGGGTACAGTGCACATAACGGCACGATACAGAGCTCAGCACATCAGGGCACGGTACAGAGCTCAGCACATCAGGGTACAGTGCACATCAGGGCACGGTACAGAGCTCAGCACTTCAGGGCACAGTACAGAGCTCAGCACATCAGGGTACAGTGCACATCAGGGCACGGTACAGAGCTCAGCACATCAGGGTACAGTGCACAATAGGGCACGGTACAGAGCTCAGCACATCAGGGTACAGTGCACATCAGGGTACAGGGCCCAGCACATCAGGGCACAATACATACAGGGCATAGCACATCAGGGCCCATCACAGCACATCAGGACACACCACATTGAGGCACAGCACATTGGGCACGTGGCACATCAGGGAACGGGGCACATCAGATCACATCAGGGCACATAGCACCACAGAGCACATAGCACTTTGGGGCACAGCACATCAGGGCATGGGGCACACAGCACAACAGGATGCACAGCACATCGGGGAGCACAGCACATTGGGGCACATAGCACATCAGGACACATAGCACATCAGGGTTTAGGGGCACATAGCACTTAAGGGCACATAGCACTTAAGGGCACATAGCACATCAGGGCACATAGCACATCAGGGCATGGGGCACATCAGGGCATGGGGCACATCAGGGCATGGGGCACATCAGGGCATGGGGCACATCAGAGCATGGGGCACATCAGAGCATGGGGCACATTGCACATTAAAGCATGGGGCACATAGCACATCAAGGCACATAGCACATCAGGGCATGGGGCACAGTGCACCTATCACATCAGGGCACATAGCACATCAGGGCATGGGGCACATTGCACATTAGGGCATGGGGCACATAGCACATCAAGGCACATAGCACATCAGGGCATGGGGCACAGTGCACCCATCACATCAGGGCACATAGCACATCATGGCATGGGGCACATCACATATCAGGGCACATAGCACATCAGGGCATGCGGCAAAGGGAACATAGCACATGAGGGCACATCTGTGCAGCCTGTGTAAGCAGGAGGGGCTGTTCTGGCCAACAACTAATCAACAATAAGAATCACTGACAACAATTATTATTGAAAATATTTATTAGTTATTCCAGCCATAGTAGCTTTCCTATAGCAACATTGGGTTTAGAACCATTTTCTTGTTCTGGTTTCCAGGAATGACAGACTTGACCCTTTTAGAAATAATTTTGTGGGTGAAGAAGCAAACTGCTAATAATGGCTTCTTTGTTACATGTTTCAGAATGTCACCATCGACAAAAGATGTGAATGCATCGTAAAAGCCCTAATTGTTTACGTGAATGAAGAACCCTCTAACCTCATGAAGGAGTACATGGTAATTTTTTCAACCTGTTAAAAGTTACCCTAAAACCAATTTCCCCTTTTTACCCCAATCTGATCGAATTGTTTCTTTTTATATGTGAATTTTTTAGGATGCTGAACATGATGAAGCCCTAAACTCGATGCGCAACACCACCCTAGGAACGATGTCATCATATCTGAAGGGCAGATGCTACAGACCCTTACTAAGATGTTGGCATCATCATTGAAGGCATCACAATACTTGAAAACTTAAACAATGTAGCCAATGATTGTTCTATGATGCTTGGTCTAATTTATGCATTAAACTTGGCCTACCCGCAATACCTGAGATACACTTTTGAAACATTTTTCTATACTGTTTGTTATTTAAAAATGAATAAAGAATTGACAGAAAAAAAATCTTGAATGTGTTCATTGAATAAAGTATGTATACGATAATCCATGCACACTCTTTGTTCCTGTATTTTCAGACAAGTATATTAGGTGCTGTAGCAGGTATGGAGACCCCAGACACCCAAACAATCCAGTGAAGTTGAAACCCCAGCATACCATGGATATTTCAAAACCAAACTCAGATTTATTGCTTCATATCAAAATCATAACATTTTGGAGCCATGCAGGACCCCTTCATCAAGTGAAACAAGGCCTTGTGTCTGATAAAGGGGTAATGCGGGGCTCAGAAACAAATTATGATTTTAATATGAAGCAATAAATCAGAATTTGGTTTTGAATCCTAGTGTTTAAACTTCATTAATAAAGTAATCCACAAAAAACTGAATTGTTATTTTGGTTGAATGTAAAAAAATTTTTAGGATAATTGAGCTTAATTAATTTAATAGATTAAAAAAAAAAAAGATTGTTAACCTGATTCAACTTAACAAGATTGCTTTAGCTTTATGTAAATAACTTAAGTTTACTGAAATAGACCATGTTATTTAAATTCAACGTAACCCAGTTATGTGGAACCAGTTGACATAAATAAGTTAATTACATCCAACATATCATTTTTTTGAGTGCACGACCGGGAAACTCATCGGGCGAAACTCATCGCTCCGCCCCTTGAGTTCCTAGTTAAGCTTGTCGAGAAACTCGACAGGCTTGCTTTGCGTACACACGTTAAAGACCAAATCTCGTCGTTCTCAAACGCGGTCATGTTCACCACGTATGACGGCACTATAAAGGGGAAGTACGATTCCTTTGGCGCCACCCTTGGAGCTGTTTTTGCTAATCTCGTGTTTACGCGTGTTAATAAAAGTTTGGTGAGTAACGATTCGCGCTTTTCAGTCTTCGTGCTTTTCAGATCGATCTCTGCCGTTCAGTTTGTACTTGTGGGTTCGTATCTTGGCTATCGGGACGTGCGGTCAGGTCGTATTGTTTTACATTGCGGTCCTGTCCGCGCGTTTTTGATTTTCAGGTCATTCTTCACAGGTCTTGCTGTTCTTCAGTGCGGTCTGTTTAGTGCAATTCTGTTTAGACGTTCGTTTCTAACCTTGTAGCCATGTTGCAGGCACCTCGTCGGCGGCGAGCTCGTGCTGTGCGTGCGATGTCTATAGGTCTATTGCTTTTAGACCTAGATGACGAGTCCATGAACAGGGTGAGGAGGCGTTCATGGACCAAGAATTGGTTGCTCCGTAGGAACCAATTCTCTCATATGCCTTTGCTGCGGGAGCTTCAGGAAAATAATCCTGATGATTGCATGAATTTCCTGAGGCTGTCGGATCCCGTTTTCCAGCACCTGTTGGCTTTGGTGTCCCCCTATATTACCAGGCAGGACACCGTTATGCGGGAGGCTATTAGTGCTGAGCAGAGGCTAGTTGCCACGTTACGTTATCTGGCAACTGGCAGAAGCCTTCAGGACTTAAAGTTCTTTACGGGCATCTCGCCACAGGCTCTGGGCCTTATTATTCCTGATACCTGCTCTGCTATCATCCAGGTTCTGCAGGAGGAATATATGAGGGTAAGTTTTCTCCTTTAATATCCCATTTTATGTATATAATGTATGCGAATGTATTGTAGTTATCTCCTCCTTCCCTAATTACCATGTTTGGAATATGCTGTGAATGTCCCCTTTGCCCCCATGCATGCTGTAAACTTTAATTATGCCCCTTTTTTGGCCTACATGCCTATTTCCCTTCACTTATCTCCCCAGCATGCTATCCTGGGCCCAAACACACCTAGCCTAGTCACTTCCCAATGTATTGTGTTATATCCATTGTAATGTTCGCCCCACTCCCCTCCAAAATGTGTATAAAAAGTCTATGTACACCATTTATTTTTTTGTTACTCCCAAACTCATCTAGCCCTCCCCTCCAAAATGTGTCTTAAAAGTCTATGTACACCATTTTTTTTTTTGTATTTTTTAGGACTCCAAAACGCATCTAGCCCCACACAAAACTTGGGCACTGGCCCATCAGCGGGGGTGCTTAATGTGATAATTGACTAAATCTATTTAGGTATAATATGCTACTTCAAAGAAATGTTAGAATGCTTATAATGTCTTTGTATAATCTGCTTGCAAGGTTTTGGGAATAATTAATTATTTTTTCTTTTTTCTTCCACAGCTTCCGTCCACGCCACAGGAGTGGCAGTCTATGGCCATGGACTTCCAGAATCGGTGGAACTTCCCCAACTGCGGGGGAGCCATCGACGGGAAGCATGTCCCCATCGTGCCTCCACCCCGTTCTGGTTCCCAGTTCTTCAACTTTAAGGGGTTCAACAGTATTGTGCTGATGGCGGTGGTGTCAGCGCAGTACGAATTCCTTTTTGTTGATGTCGGGATGAATTGATGGATTTCGGATGGGGGAGCCTTCAGGCAGACAGAGTTTGCGCTTCGCCTTCAAGAGGAGGATCTGTCACTGCCACCGGATGACCAGAATGTTGAGGGTCTGCCGTTTGTGTTTTTGGCAGATGAAGCATTTGCCCTGGGACCCCATCTTCTGAGGCCATTCCCTCAGCGCACCCTCATCTCAGAGAGGAGGGTGTTCAACTACCGGCTGGCCAGAGCCCGGAGAGTGGCGGAGAACGCCTTTGGGATAATGGCCAGCCGGTTCCGCCTTTTCTTGACTTCTCTCCACATGGCGGAGTACAAGTGGAATTTTATTATTTTTGCCTGCTGCATTCTCCATATTTTTTTTGCGGAGACAATCTCCTACTTATCTGGCCCCGGTTGGCCCGAGGCTGTCCTTTTTAACACAGAGGAATGTTTGCCGGGCCTTGAAGCTGGCCATCCAGGATTGCCCCCCACCCAGAGTGCCCGTGAAGTCAGGGACAAATATCTAAATGACTTCATGGGTAGGGGGGCCATACCATCCCAATTAAATTTGGCATAATTTCTTTGTTTTTAAAAAAGTAAAAAAACTTTGATAAACAATTTTTATGTCTCGCTTGTATTGATTTGCGCTGTTTACTAATTTTTCATATTGTTGTACATGTAGTGTCAAGTGTATTTTCCTTATCAACTCTCCAACATTTCCCAGATGACCTCAAAACAAATCACATGTAAAGTTATCTGTACTTTAAGCAAAACCCCACACACTTTTTTTCAATATCCAAATATCTTTATTCACACAACCATGTTCTTAAACAAACAATTTCACTTTTTTTCCTTTTTTTTTAATTTTTTATTACAACAATATAATCACATTTTTTCATTTTCTTTTGGCCCTTTTCTATTAGAAAAATATAATAACATTTTTTCATTTTTTTGGTATTTTTTTTATTAGAAAAATATAATCACATTTATTCATTTTTTTGGTCTTTTTTATTAGAAAAATATAATCAAATGTTTTCATTTTTTTGGTCTTTTTTTATTAGAAAAATATAATCAATTTTTTTTCATTTTTTTGGTCTTTTTTTTTTTTATTAAAAAAATAAAAAAAATTTTTTTTTTTTTGGTGTTTTTGATTTTTGTATTAGTAAAAATTTAGAACCCACAAAAGCAAACCCTCCCCAGAACATCAATTATATTTTTTAGCTTAATTTCCACCCTTCTTGTCCTCTGGTTTATATCCCTGTTCGCCCGTTGAATGTCCTCAATTTCCTCCCTGCAGGCCTGGACATCAGAAATCATGAGATGAGCACTAAAAGAATCAAAGCCGCCACCAGCTCCTGAAATGTGTGACCAAACCATGTATTAAAATATTGCAGGCCTACATCAAGATTAGCTGAAGCTGTGTTATATGTTACTTTACCGGATGTGCTGGCAGGCTGGTCATAATCACCATCCCTCGGGGGTGTGGCTTGGGGGCTGACTTGCTTCTCCCGTGATGTTGAAGCTTCATGTCGCACTACGAGAATGAAGAAAATGTAAACATGATTTTAAAAGCTTATAGAGGCCTGAAAGAGGAAAATGATTTACTTTAGACAATTTGTGGGACTATTGATGTTTTTAACAACCCCTCTGGGCAGAACACAGGATTCTAGGCATTCCCAAAGATCATTACATTTCTTGTACCTTTGTTATAGTTTGAAACATGTAGGCAAACCAAGTTTACACTGGATCACCTCACCTCTGTGTGAACCCATAAATGGGTTATTCTTGTGGCCAACAATTCTGAAAATGAGTCCACATGTGTCACCAACTGATGAGCAGACTCTCCTTTTACTGTATATTGTCTTTTTTTACAGTAAAATAATTTATTTAAGAACACATCAACATTAATTGCACAATTGATCTCACTTTAAAATAAAAAAAAGGTCACAAGTTTCATGGTTGTGGGCACAATATTTGGTCGTAGGAGTCGTCGTTCCCAATGAATGACGGGTTTTACGACTAATTCTTGGGCCAAAAAACATGAAATACATACAGTACAACCTGAAAGAAAAAGCACATGGCGCCAAAATAAAAGACCAAAAAAATATACATGAAAATTACTTACTTCTTCTAATAACTCTCCTGATCCTGCTCATTGTGTCTGGCTCCCGTAGCTTCAGGTCCGACCACCTTTTCCTTATTTGTTCTTTGCTTCTTCTGACCCCAAATTTGCGATGGAGACTCCTCACCACCTTCTGCATGATTTCTGCCTTGACCTTGTTGGGGTACCTGTAAGGTCCACGCCTCCCATCGTAGTCCTCTGCTTTGAAGATGAAGACCATCTCCACCATCTCTGCAAAGCTCATGTTGCTGGCCTTATATCTCCTTCTCCTGGAGATCTCTCCTTCCGCCTGGCCTAGCTCTCGTTGTGCGTCCATATTTCTAATAGCATGTGCTCCTCGATAAAAAAAAAGAATGAAAAGGGGCGGGGAAAGGACTACACCGAACATCAGGGGTGTGGAAACGTGCGGAGCGTCACACATGCGCGTGTATAAAGGGATACCACGTGAGTGAAAGGGGCGTTCCCAGTTTGTGGAAGACGGCGGAGATAACGATCGGGTTCGACGACGGTATGTAACTACATTTTAAAGGTTATTAGTGATTGGATGAGTTGGTGGGCTACATACATATGGTGATAACCTAGGAAAGTTACAATAAACATTTTAGGAAATGGTCATCTATAGTGCTGTCGTACGTAACCGTGTTTAGCTAGAGCATTTTGCTCAAACTATGCTGTGTGGGCAATGTCGTTTCTCAGATGTATTTGGAAAACACGTGGTTTAATACATGTTGAAAATGGTCGCTTTTAAGTCTTGCCCAAACTAGATCGTATTGCTTTTCTAACGTTTCATCCACAAATGAGTTGAGGGACATAGGTCTCATTACACACAACTAGTCATCTTTTTCATATGAACTAACCAACACATGATATGCTAATTCCTCCTTGTCATTTGCACGATAAAAGAGAAGGGGCGGGGAAACATAGAATTCATAATCATGGGCGGAAGACGTGTGCGGAGTGTATGTAGAGCTCGAACACACGTGTCGTACGTCCAAACAGGGTGCGGAAGGAAGACAATTGAACGGCAGGCGTGTAGGTAGGCTTTGAACTTTGGACAGCAGAGGCCTATTCAGGCAAGACAGACATTTAAGGGCTAGATGTTGATAAAGAGTACTCGAGTTTCAAGACTGTGGATTGACATTATTGTATTTTCATTTGTTTTTGCCTGGCAGAAATGAACAAATTTAACCAAAAAGATTTTTTGGAAGTCTTTATTGACAAATGGAGGGAGCAGCCAGTTCTGTGGGCCACAAAAGACCCGAGGTCCAGGAACAAAGATCTGAGGAAAGCAGCACTGGAGAGCCTGCTCCCACTTGTGCACAGTCAGGTGGGGCCTGATGTGACTGCTGAGCAGTTGGAGGTCAGAATTGGGACATTGAGAGGCTCCTACAGGAAGGAACGCATCAAGGTCTTGAATTCGATGAGTTCTTGAGCTGGAGCAGGGCAGGTATATGTACCAAAGTTGTGGTACTACAACAGACTGTCCTTTCTGGATGACCACCTGGAAGTAAGGGAGTCACGTTCCAGCCTTCCCCCCAGAAGACAGAGTGCAAGAGGGAGGTCCAGCCTTCCCTCCAGCCTTCCCTCCAGCCAACCTGATGCTCCCCTGGTAGATGAGCCCTCTCAGCAGCCTTCCATCCTGGAGGAAGAGCCGGATTTGGCTGTCAGGAGCCAGGTATAGTACTTTCAATGTGCAAATGTGTGTGTGGTTTAAATTTTGCTAAATAGATGTTAAGATGTTTAAAGGAAACAAAAAAGGTCTAGCTAAATGTGTTTTCCATATCAATAGTCAGTAGTGGGCACTAATGTTTCGGAGAAATGAATACAAACTGCAGGGGTCAGAATGATTGGCTTATCAATTTCTAGAAAAAAAGTTTGCAACAGTCATGAGCTGAAAATTGAGTGTGATTTTTGAACCCAAAAGTAAATCTGTCCCTTTTTTAATACACAGGAGGACATCAGCCAGCAGGAGGTACAGGAAAGTGCCAGGCAGGAGGAGGGCAGGGTGAGTGGCACAGAAGAGGTGGCAGGCCCAAGTGGCACAGAGGAGGTTGCAGGCCCAAGTGGCACAGAGGAGGTGGCAGGCCCGAGTTGCTCGGAGGAGGTGGCTGGGCCTAGTAGCAGTACTAGGTGACGGCGTCAGGTGCCTCCAATACGCCATTAACCCAGAAGGGCCGCGAGGGATACAAGGGTACGTGAGGCTTCACTGGCCCTCTGTCAGGGAAATGTCCGTAGAAGTACTGGCAATCTTGCCAGTAGAAGAAATGGCCATAGAAGAAGTACTGGCAATTTTGCCAGTAGAAGAAATGGCCATAGAAGAAGTACTGGCAATCTTGCCAGTAGAAGAAATGGAAGCCATAGGCTCATCATGTGACAGGAAGATCCTCCTGCTGGTCTATAAATGGCTGCCACTGTCTGATCCAAATTGCTGGATTGTCGTCAGCCTTCCTGAGTTCCTGAGTCTCTGTATTATTACTGTTTGGATTTCCTGTTGTGACCCGGCTTGTTCCTGACCTGTCTGATCCGATCTCCTGGTTTGACCCCCTGGCTTGCTTTACTGACTTGTTACCTTCTCCAGCACCTGATCACGGCTTGTTTCACGGACTTCGCTTCAGTTATCTGTTCCTGCCTGTTTTCCAACACCAGATCTTAGCTTGTCTCCATTCCTGCAAACCTGCATCTCCTGCCTGGATCCACAGTGTTTGATCCCCAGCCGGCTTCCACTGTTGCTCCTTGTGCACACCTTGCCAAGTATTACCAAGGACTTCTAGAGACTGCAGCCCAGCGGTGTTTACTGTATTCTCCAGCATTCTTCAGACACTCACCAGCTCTCTCTTCTGGATCCTTTTGGCAACCTGTGCTTCTCTGGGCACTACACCCTCTGTACCCAACCCCAGGGGTGTACTGCACTTAGCCGCAAGGGGAGCCCTCTCGGCATTTCGGCCTCCAACCAGGTACGTGACACCCTCATTCGCAAGGCACAGGCCAGCCTCCAGCAGCCTGCCACCCCTCAGGAGGGCTTTTTAACTTTTCCTAAACCACCTTCTTCTACTCCTTCTCCTCCACCACCACCTTCTTCTACTCCTCCTCCTGGCACGAGTACTGCCCCCGTGGCACCGCCTCCAGCCTGGCAGGAGAGGAGGGCTGCTGAGAAGGTCAAAGAGCAGGATGCAGGGAAGCCACCAAGGAAGGCCTTGAGAAAAAGCAAAAAGTGACTCCCTTGCTTTCATGGGGTGTACCAGAGGGCAGTCTGCTGTAGTACCACAACTTGGTGACATCTGCTTGCCCTGCTCCAGTTTCTGACCTCTAGGGCCGCGTACACACGACCAAATAAATCTGTTCAAATTGGTCTGACAGACCAATTTGATCAGATTTGTCTGCTGGGCTGTTTTGGTTTGATCGCTGTACACACGATCAAACCAAAATCCCCGCCTGCAGACAGCGCGGTGACGTGGCGATGACGTTGACGCTGCCACGTCACCGCACCAGGAAGTAAAACACTTCCGCGCATGCGTCAAATCCATTCGACGCATGTGCGGGCAGATATGTCTGCTGGTTAGCGAACTAACCAGCAGACAAATCGGACGGACGGATTCTCAGCAGACAGATTTTAAAGCATGCTTTAAAATCTGTCTGCTGGAAAAATCTGTCTGTCCGCCTGTACACACGATCGAATCTGTCTGCTGAAACAGTCTATCAGACTGTTTCCAGCAGATAGATTTGATCGTGTGTATGCAGCCTAGGAGTCCAAGACCTTGACACGTTCCTTCCTGGATGATCCTCTCCACTCCCAATTTTGGTTTCCAACTGCTCACCAGTCACATCACGCCCCACCTGTCTGTGCACAAATGGCAGTAAGCTATCCAGTGCTGCCTTGTTTTTATTTTAGTTGTATTTAAACCAAAATAAATGGTATTTTTTGAGTTTACAGTTCATACTTGTCTATGTGTTTATACTCCAAAAAATAATGTAGATTGTGAGAAGGCAGATTATGTTTTTAAATAATTATAAAGGTGTAAATAGAAAGGGACAGATCAGATAAGACCAAACAATAATGTTTCTATGGGGCTAACTTGACACTCAAAAACAACCAAATGATTTTAAAGTTTTAAAAAAAAAAAAAAGGTCAAAATGAAGATCAGTATTTGAAATACAGGACCAAAAAAAGGACATAAACAAATTAAACAAAATAATAATAGGGACATCATAAAGAAAAAGGTTTCACAAACTTTGTCAGAACTCTTGTGTGAATATCAGCAGCAAAATCAAAAAAGACTGGTGCTGCTGTTTTGTGCCATTCTATTATTTTTTTTAAAGTGCTGCAATTAAACGATGCAATAATGTTGGCAGTGTGACGAATGTGCTATCTCCATTACAAATGCTACTTTTACCGAGGGTGTTCTCCAGTCTCCTACTTTTTTTAGCATACACTCGATCGAGGTTCTCGTCGGAAATAAACCGCCCGAAGAGAACCTCGATGAGCCAAATTCGACTCCCGTCCAGAAAATAGAGAACCTGCTCTCTTTTTGGCTTGACGAGTTCCTCGACGGGTTGCTCGGCGAAAAGTGTACACACGACCGGTTTCCTCGGCAGAATACGTCTCCCATCGAGGTTCTTGCTGGATTCTGCTGAGAAACTCGGTCGTGTGTACGCCGCCTGACACAATACTTAGTGTCCATGCACTTACTATGAAAAATATACATCTAATTGTATGTGAGTTGCACTTTAAGATATAAAATAATGTTTTTGTTCTAAGCATAGGCCTCTGTTACCTGCCTTTAATTTACAGTATATTTGCATGGTTATGCTACTTTAAAGCGGAGTTCCACCCAAAATTGGAACTTCCGCTCAACCCACTCCCCTCCCCCTTACATGCCACATTTGGCATGTAATTTTTTTTTGGGGGGAGTGGGGGCTTCAGGAGGAGTGGGACTTCCTGTCCCACTTCCTGCTTCCGCCGAGGGGCTGGTTAGGCGATTAAGCTTAATCGCCTACAGCAGCCCCTCCCTGTAGGCGATCGCATGGGACACTGACAGGTCCCATGCGATCGCCTGTCCAATCAGCGGCGGGCCGCGCTGCTCGCGAATGCGCAGTGCTGCTCGCGCATGCGCAGTGAGTGCCCGGCCGTGAAGCCGAAGGCTGTCACGGTCGGGTGCCCACACTTAGGATGAAGACGCCGGCTGGGGAGGAGGGGAGAGGAGCGGACCCCCCGGCCGGCGCGTCGCTGGATCGTGGAGCAGGTGAGTGTGTGTTTATTAAAAGCCAGCAGCTACACTTTTAAACACCCCTTTAAACACTTTAGACCCGGACCATATTGCTGTCCAAAGACCAGAGCACTTTTTGTGATTCGGCACTGCGTCGCTTTAACTGACAATTGCGCGGTCGTGCGACGTGGCTCCCAAACAAAATTGGCGTCCTTTTTTTCCCACAAATAGAGCTTTATTTTGGTGGTATTTGATCATCTCTGCGGTTTTTATTTTTGGCGCTATAAACAAAAATAGAGCGACTATTTTGAAAAAAATGCAATATTTTTTACATTTTGCTATAATAAAAATCCCCAAAAAATATATAAAAAAACATATTTTTTTCCCTCAGTTTAGGCAGATACGTATTTCTCTACATATTTTTCGTTAAAAAAAAAATCGCAATTAGCTTTTATTAATTGGTCTGCGCAAAATTTATAGCGTTTACAAAAAAGGGGGTCGTTTTATGGCATTTTTATTATTATTTTTTTTTTACTAGTAAGGGCGGCGATCAGCGTTTTTTTTTCGGTACTGCGATATTATGGCGGACACATCGGACACTTTTGACACATTTTGGGACCATTGGCATTTTTATAGCGATCAATGCTATAAAAATGCATTGTATTACTATAAAAATGCCATTGGCAGTGAAGGGGTTAACACTAGGGGTCAGGGAAGGGGGTTAAGTGTGGTCCTGGTGTGTTCTAACTGTATGGGGGGGGGGTGGACTCACTAGGGGAAATCACTGATCTTCTGTTCATACATTGTATGGACAGAAGATCAGCGTTTCCCCCGCTGACAGGAACAAGAGGTATGTGTTTACACACATACCTCCCGTTCCCCGCTCTGTAACGAGCAATCGCGGGTGCGCGGCGGGGATCGTACCTGCCGGGCACGCGCGCGGGACTCGGGGCATGCGCGCGCCCTACAAGCTGCTAAAGGGAGGACGTAGAGCTACGTGCTCCCGCGTAGCAGTGCCACCGTAATATGACGGCGGGCGGTCGGCAATTAGTTAAGGATTGATATGCTTTTAGTAAAATGCCAAGCACAAATTGAGCCAAACGCCTGCCTCTGTGTTGATAGAACTTGGCCCCGGCCTGTGTGTCCCTCGGCAGCGGTGTGTCTAGCGGAGGGGCTGGGCGACTCGGCTCGGTAGAGATCATGGAGGTGGCGGGGAGTCGGGACAGAAACAGAGGTAAGGAGGATGGATTTGCACCGAGCTGTGGGGAGGGGAGTGTGAGTAGTGCAGGAAGTAGGATGCTTACTGTAGGAGTCAGGTGGGTCAGTGTAGGTGTCGGGGGTCAGTGTAGGTGTCGGGGGGTCAGTGTAATGTGAGTAGTGCAGAAAGGGGTCAGATAGATCACCTGTGTTCAAAACAAGAGTGCAGCGCTATGGTTAAAACCATGTGTGAAATAAATGTTATACCTTGAAATGTAAACAAATGATATGTGAAAAATGTATAAAAGAAAAAACTAATGCAGAGTCCAAAAAGAACATAACATAGTCTGTGAAGAGTTAATTCCAAAAGCAAATCCGTGAAGGGTTAACTCCCCAAAAAAGACACATTGCTTGCCAAGAAAGTGAAGATAAAGTTTGGTGAATAATAAGTCCCAAAATACTTTGGCAATACCATGATTTATTTTGGGACTTATTATTCACCGAACTTTATCTTCACTTTCTTGGCAAGCAATGTGTCTTTTTTGGGGAGTTAACCAGGGCTTTTTTTCTGGGGGAACTTGGGGGAACTCAGTTCCACCACCTTTGGCTCAGACCCTTTGGTGCCTGCTCACCACAATCACTTGTAAATACAGAAACCAGACTTCTGTGTTTACAAGTGCCAGCTCTTCACTCTGTGTGTAACCCCCCTGAACTCTGCACACTGTATGTAATGCAATTCTGGTATTTAATGCCCCTTTAAGACCCTTCTACTGTTTGTGAAATCTGAACGGGGTCGTGGTTGAGTTCCTGCACCTATTTTCTGAGAAAAAAAGCTCTGGAGTTAACCCTTCACGGATTTGCTTTTGGAATTAACTCTTCATAGACTATGTTATGTTCTTTTTGGACTCTGCATTAGTTTTTCTTTTAATACATTTTTCACATATCATTTGTTTACACTTCAAGGTATAACATTTATTTCACACGTGGTTTTAACCATAGCGCTGCACTCTTTCCATGTTTTGCTATCTATCCTAAGTTTTTTTTTTTTTTGTAGTGAACGTAAATGCCAGTTGCTTTCTTATACACTTTATCATCTTTTTTTTATTATCTTCTTAAAATTAGCGCAGCGTTTGCCTTAGGGCTTCTTTTTTTCTCACATGTGTTGCAGGGTAAAGTGGTTCAGGGTGCAGCCGGGGGGGCAGGGCGTCAACAATCCTTACACCAGCCCTGGTGGTCAGTGTGCTGTGTGGGTTAGTGGTCAGTGTGGTGATGTGTGGGTTAGTGGTCAGTGTAGTGGTGTGTGGGTTAGTGGTCAGTGTGGTGGTGTGTGGGTTAGTGGTCAGTGTGGTGGTGTGTGGGTTAGTGGTCAGTGTGGTGATGTGTGGGTTAGTGGTCAGTGTGATGGTGTGTGGGTTAGTGGTCAGTGTGATGGTGTGTGGGTTAGTGGTCAGTGTGGTGGTGTGTGGGTTAGTGGTCAGTGTGCAGTGTGTGGGTTAGTGTGCAGTGTGTGGGTCAGTGCGCAGTGTGTGGGTTACTGGTCAGTGTAGTGGTGTGTGGGTTAGTGGTCAGTGTGCGGGTTAATGGTCAGTGTAGTGGTCAGTGTGCAGTGTGTGGGTTAGTGGTCAGTGTAGTGGTGTGTGGGTTAGTGGTCAGTGTGGTGGTGTGTGGGTTAGTGGTCAGTGTGGTGATGTGTGGGTTAGTGGTCAGTGTGATGGTGTGTGGGTTAGTGGTCAGTGTGGTGGTGTGTGGGTTAGTGGTCAGTGTGCAGTGTGTGGGTTAGTGTGCAGTGTGTGGGTCAGTGCGCAGTGTGTGGGTTACTGGTCAGTGTAGTGGTGTGTGGGTTAGTGGTCAGTGTGCGGGTTAATGGTCAGTGTAGTGGTCAGTGTGCAGTGTGTGGGTTAGTGGTCAGTGTGCAGTGTGTGGGTTAGTGGTCAGTGTAGTGGTGTGTGGGTTAGTGGTCAGTGTAGTGGTGTGTGGGTTAGTGTGCAGTGTGTGGGTTAGTGGTCAGTGTGCAGTATGTGGGTTAATGGTCAGTGTAGTGGTCAGTGTGCAGTGTGTGGGTTAGTGGTCAGTGTGCAGTGTGTGGGTTAGTGGTCAGTGTAGTGGTGTGTGGGTTAGTGTGCAGTGTGTGGGTTAGTGGTCAGTGTAGTGGTGTGTGGGTTAGTGGTCAGTGTGCGGTGTCTGGCACATTTAGGGGAGAACGTGGTTGCAGGCAGATTGAGACAGAGACTTTGCTGGAAGATTAGTGCAGGGTTCCTACATAGTCCTGAATGAATGAATGAATGAATGAATGAAAACTTATATAGCGCGGCACCTGCGAACTGAATCGCCTCTCCAGGTCTGGAAAGGAACTATTTGCCGTTCGATTGCAATGACTTACTACTCCCGCTCCACGGTAATAAATGTTGTTTTTGTTCAGAGAACTTTACGTGTGTCTCCCTCTGTGAAACGCGCACCCCATTCCCGCTTACACATGTGCATTGCAGTAACCCCAACCCCCCCCCCCCCGATTTGATCCTAGAACTGATCTCCCCTCATGCCTCGTACACCTGACCGGTTTTCCCAGCAGGAAAACTGCCATGAAAGCTTTTGGCTGGGAATCCTGGCCATGTGTATGCTTCATCGCTGTTTTCCCGACAGGAAAACAAACATGTTTTCTTTTTCCCGCCGGGAAAACAGCTTGCGTGTATGCTTTTCCCGAGGGGGAAAAAAAAAAACTGTGCATGCTCAGGATCAAGTATTAGACGGGAGTGCTCGTTCTGGTAAAACTAGCATTCGGAATGGAGATAGCACTTTCGTCACGCTGTAACAGACTGAAAAGCAGGAAGACTGAAAAGCACAAATCGTCTAACATGAGGATCAGCAAAAACAGCCCAAAGGGTGGCGCCATTTGAATGGAACTTTCCCTTTATAGTCCGTCGTACATGGTGTACGTCACCACGCTTTGGACGGGTGGTATTTGGCCTGAACGTGTGTATGCAAGGCAGGCTTGAGAGGAAAACAGTTGTGAGTACGAGTCATCATATTTTTAGGATGGACCTTCACCCTGAAGGTCATGTTGTCCTGCATATCCTGAATTCCCTTTTGTTTAGGGGCTCTTTTTTTATAAACCTATTTATTCCAATAAATGTATACTCCTTAACCAATTTGTATATTGTCTATATCGTGCTGCAACACAAAGCCCCTAGGGGTAAATTTCCTTTTTTTCATGTTGTCCTGCAACTTCTCCCTCTCACAACACATTTTTTTTTTTACCTATGTAATTTGTGCTGGAAAAGCATCACTTCCACACTTCTCACCTAGGTACGAATTACTGATTTTGCTTTGTTCCTGCTCTCTGTGCATGTGCAGATGTGCCACAGGGTATTGGGGTAAAAAGCGAATTTGTGGTACAGCTGTGAATACGCTGGTTTTGCTGACCATTTTCATATTTATGGAGTTTCCCCATGCATATGCAAAAACTACTATCAGTGAAGTCCCAAACTGTGGAGGAGGGACAGAACAAAGGATACTGCAACTGGCTCCGTTATCTGGGGACTTGAAAGCTGAAACAAAGACCATGGTATTGATCTGCATAGTGGTGAAGCTTTGCCTATAAGTCACCCCCTTCACTCAGATGCTGCTCTAGTACAGTAAGCAGGGCTGTTCTTAACCTGGGGCAAAAGAGGCAGCTGGCCCTGGCCCAGTCATTGTGGGGCCCAAGACAGCTTCCCCTTAAGCCTGCTAATAGTTAGTAAGTGGATTTGGAAGGGCCCAAGAAAAGGTTTGCCCAGGGTCCAATGATTGTTAAAGACAGCCCTGAATGTAAGCACGATTAAAGTGATACCTCAAGTGCGGGGACTGTGATAAAGTACCGCCAACAATGCGAAGAATGGTTGTACCCAAGTCATCCATGTTGACTCTGAGGCCATATGGTTTTGGAACTGTTAAGCACCTTGCTGCTTCCCTCCACAGGAGTTGTTACTTCTAATTAACCAAATAATGGTGCTACTTTACTTTGCTCTCTGTGTGTCTTACTCTATATTGATACCAATCAACTAACCCAGCCTTGATGTCTTGTGGTCACAAGTGGGTTGGAATGATGCTGGCTGGGCATTATCCAAATGCAGAAGAGGGCCAGCATTGGAATGCAGCGGAGATGGGGTAAGGGTAAGCATTGATGTGGGAGTGGATTTCTTATTTTAACTATTGTGGGGGGAATCATTTTTTGAAATGCTGTAGTTAGGCTACAATTGAAAGGAAGACCATCCATGACTTGGAAGAAAACCTATTCTCATTTACTACAAAACCAATTAACACTACCATTTACCATTTACCACAGAAGTTTGACTACTTACCAGGGGGACTGCACAGAATTTAAACACTCTCTGGTTTTGCAGTCGGGATAAGTACAGCAAGACATCGGGCATATGTTGCAGGGCATTGGTGATAAGCTCATTCAGACACTGTACAGCTGGCACAATATTTTCTGGCTTGGCAAAGTCAGACAAGTTCTTCCCATATTTACTCCACACCTGGAACAGGCAGAGCGACAAACCTATGATTAGCAGCTGATGTCTATCTCAAACCCTTTCCATCACATACAGCTCGTAAGTCAGAGGTCAACACTGGGAATAAAAAAACAGTTGTAAATCTTTGCTTCCCAAGGATTCACAGCCATGTACAAAGAATTCTGGGTCCATTTGCTTTGGAAAATTTCAACTGGCCGTACTCATGATTTGGGGATTAAAGGGTGCATATTTGAGAACAGATGGGTTTAAAAGGACCGACTTCTGGAACTGGTGCTAGTCCCGGATTACACGTGAAAGTCCCGCCTTGGGAGATCTGTCCCACATCCCAGGGACCTTCATTCCGGGACAATACAATGTCCTGGAATTGCCCCCCGGGCCAATCTGATGCCCCCTAAAAAGGCCGCTGCTGTCCCACACTGCCCGGTGTACTGCTGGCCAAGACCCACCAGTTGTGCTTTACCCCAGACGCTGCCTGGTTCACTTATCAAACAACTGTTTGCTAGGCACGTACCGCCTGGCATCTAGCAACCAGTGACATACTGATGAGGAGGAGAGCAGGGCCCAAGCATTCAGAGCAAGCCGTAGGAGAATCTCGTCTTTGTGCCTAAGCTCCGCCCCCCGACTCGGGGTCTTGCGGGATGTCTGTTCCTGCTTTGGAAGAAATGTAGGAGAAATGCTCCCTGCCCAGAGGACGCTCATAGTCACTCTGCTCCCTCCCATACCTTCCCCCCTTCCAGTCATACTGATGTACAGTCCCCCATCCCATCATACTACCTTCCACTACACCCCTCCCATCATACTGCCTTCCACTACACCCCCTCCCATAATACTGCCCTCCACTGCCCCCCTCCCATCATACTGCCTGCACTAACCCCCCCTCCCATCATACTGCCCTCCACTGCCACCCCTATCATCATACTGTCCTCCGCTGCCCCCTCCCATCATACTGCCCCCTGCCCCATCATACTGCCCTCCACTGCCCCCCCTCCCAATCATGCTGTCCTTCACTGGCACCCCTCCCATCATACTGCCCTCCACTGCCACCCAATCCTGTCTACTGCCAAGTCATATTGTAATTAAATGTTAAAAATTACCTTTCCTTTTCAATCTGCAGCCACTGTAATTTTTTATAAATTCAAAGCAGTATGGCTACATAGGGCCAGATTCAGGTAGATGAGAGTATCTTTCCTCTGGAGTAACGCTTCTCATTTACGTTACTCTGAAGACCCTTTCGGCGCAAGTACTGTTATTCACATAGCAGTTGCGCGTAAACTTGCGCCAGAGTAACGATAATGCGCTGGCGTAACCCGACGCAAGTGGAAGTGGGTGTGATCACATGTAAATGATGGGCGGAGCCCAGCGCAGAGGCTTACGTTCAGCGCATCCTCCACGGAGCATGCGCAGTGAGTGCGGCTCCACTCGCCCCCTTGTGCGCATGCTCACAACTTCCGTCGGCACCACTTCACGGGAAACGTCAGCGCAATGCCTTCCGTTGGGCGCTTAAAAGCGCAGGCGGAAACGCCATTCCGGCGCAAAAGTATATCCGTTTCCCCCCACCCCAGGGAAGATACTTTTGCACTGTAATGGCTGCTCCCGCTACCCCCAAAGAGAGGAGGAACCTCAACTTTAATGCCCAGGAGGTCTCTGTGATAATCTCGGCTATGGAGACGTTTAATGATTTCCTCCACGGGAAAAAAAGCAGGAAGACCAGCCGGGAGAGGAAGCAGGGCATCCTGGACACCATAGCTGCCAGGGTCAATGTGCTGGGGTACTCCACCCGGACTGCAGGCGATATTCAAAAAAAAATAAACGACCTGCGGCGCAAGGTGAGGGGCAAGGTGGCCACCATTAGGAGCCATGAGAGGGGCACAGGTGGTGGTCCCCCATGTCCTGTCACCCTGACCGCGGAGGAGGAGGTGGTCGCCCGCTGCCTGGACAGGGAGCAGTTGGAGGGGGTCCCTGGCTATGACTCCGTAGAGGAAGGCTCCAGGACAGGTAAGTGATTTTTACCCCCTTTTTGGTGTGTTGCATGTGGGGGGGGGGGGGTACATGTGCCAAGTGTGTGGGACCACCAACATGTCTGCTTTGTGTCATCCACAGATGACGGAGCTGGGCCATCATCGCTTACCGGCCAGTCCACCCCAACCTCCCAACGGGATGCCGATGATGAGGCCCTGGGTGCTGGAGACACCGAGGTGGAGGAGGAGAGTACCCACACCACTTCAGCAGAGGTGGTTGTGGAGGAGCCTGTCCCTGAACAGGAGTTTATTTTAATGTTGGAGGAGTCCTCCTCCTCTGCAGGGCCCTCTGTGATCCCCTCCCCCATCCTAGGTAGCCCCTCAAGGGCGACTCCATCCCCACGGGGACAACCTTCTTCTGCCCCCAGGAAGGCGACCCGGAAGACCAGGGGGGTGTCTGATCTGGTCCAGGACCAGGTAGTGTTGGACCACGCCAAACAGACCCAGCAAATGGGGGAGATGGCTGGCCACTTAGACAGGGTCGCAGACAGCCTGGGCTCCATGTCACAGCTGCCCAGTCGTGTGCAGGGCGTTGTGACCAGCCTGGGGGAGGTGCAGGCTGATATCCGGCACCTGACAGCAGCTGTTCGAGACAACACAGCTGCCATCCGGGAAGAGGGGAGGCAGCGGCAACGTGACCAGCGGCATCAGATCACCCGCCAGCTAAGGATGCAGGCCCAGACAAACCTGTATCTGAGCCGTATTGCTGTGGCATTGGAGGGCATGCAGCCAACAGCTCCCAGGAGTGGCCCACCCGGGGATCAGCCTCCTCCTGATGCCCCCCCACCCCCACCACCACC
The DNA here is from genome assembly GCA_029574335.1 of Rana kukunoris. Lineage (NCBI taxonomy): Eukaryota > Metazoa > Chordata > Amphibia > Anura > Ranidae > Rana > Rana kukunoris. The sequence continues at coordinate 48,089,427 of CM056052.1, read as the reverse complement.
CACTCCCTCCAGGCAGCTGAGGAGCCAGAGAGTGCCCCCAAGGAGGAGCCCCCGTCATCCCAGATGAGGGTTTTTTGATTTTTTGGTTGTTATATATTTTTGTTTATACTCAGGACATGAGTTTTTGTTTATTTTTGTTCTCAGGTTATGATATATTTTTGTTTATTTTGTACTGCACACGGTCAGGAGTGCAGGGGACAATGTGAATGGTGTGTGAATGTGAGAGGGTGGCACTCATGACAGTAAGGGGTGTCACCCTCGGCCGTGGTGGTGAAGTTAACCCCACGGCTGAATGAATGACGTGTGAAAGGTGTATGAATGGACAGTGACATCATTGGGGCCTTGACGCTGGCGTTGCTGCTCCCAACTCCTACATGCTGGACTTGGGCTAATCCAATGCGATGTGCATGTGGTGTGTGTGATCTAGGGACATCAGTGGTGTACACGCGTGCATTGTCTGTGTGATTAATGTTTTGGTTTAGTGTCCAAAGATGCCTACGGCGAGGACCCTCCTGACTGCTCTTCCATCAGCAGACTGGGTGTCCTCTGGCAGGTGGGGACTGTGTGGGTCGGGGGTCAGGTCATCACGTATGTCAATCTGCAGGCCTTTTCTCATAGCAAAGTTGTGCAGAATACAACATGCACCGATGATCTGACACACAAAGGTAGGGGAATACAATAGGGTCCCCCCGGACTTATCCAGGCAGCGGAAACGGGACTTCAGGAGCCCAAATGTTTGCTCCACCACTGCACGGGTTTTGATGTGTGCTTCATTGTATTTTCTCTCTCCTCTGGTTTGGGGGTTCCGGAAAGGAGTCATTAGATGGGGTCCCAGTGCATATGCAGAGTCACCTGTAAGGGAAAATACAGGAGGATGTTAGTCATGCATGTGCGACTTCTGTTGTGCATCACGGGAGGGGATAGTCATGCCTGCCACCCATGTCACTCACCAACCAGCCAGCTGTCCCCATACATGTTCTGCTCGAATTCTGCTGGGATGGGACTCTGACGGTATATGAAGCTGTCATGGCTGGACCCGGGGTGTTTGGCACGGACGTGCCATATGAGGCGCTGGGCATCGGCTATCACCTGTACGTTGATGGAATGCCAATGCTTCCGATTGCGGTATATGTGCTCTGTGGCACTGGGGGGCTGTAGGGCCACATGTGTGCAATCAATGGCCCCGATGGTGCGTGGGAATCTGGCAATGCTGTAGAAATCTGTCATTGCCTTTAGCCGCAGCTCCTCAGTGGTGGGTCTGATGAACTGGTTGGACATGCGTCTGAGGATTGCAGGGACAACCTGGTGCACACATCTGCTTATGGAGGACTGTGACATCCCAGCCACCACTCCACTTGTACGCTGGAATGATCCACTTGCAAGGAAATGAAGTGTTGCCAGGACCTTCACCAGTGGCTGCACTGCTTGTGAGCGGTGTGTCTTGCTGGTGATGTCACCCTGCAGGGTTGTGGTTAGTTCAAGTATTGCATCTGGGCTGAATCTGAAGAGGCGATACACCTCCTCATCCCCCATGCCAAAGAGGCTCATACGTGTGCGGTATATCCTCTCACGTGCCCGCCTCCTTCGTTCCGGGGGACCCAGTACTAGTGATAGGACCACGACTGCCCCTGGCATGTTGGCACACAGAGGTGTTGTCCTTGCAAGTGGGGGTGCTCAGCTAGCTCCTATCGTCGGTAACGCTGCTGTAGCTGCTCTCCTGCTGACCTGTGGCCATCTGGAGTAAAGATAAAGCAGCCTTTTGTAGAAATAACTTTGCGCCGGACGGACGAGATACGCGCGGCGCATGTAGCCGGCGTATGGTGCTAATCCGTTCGTGAATTGTGAAAAATCCCTCATTTGCATATTTGCAGGGGAGATCAATGGGCGCGACTGATGCGCACAGCGAAATTAAGCGCTGACGATACTCTGGCGTCGGAACGTTCCGCCGGTCGCAAATGACCCGTTATTGGGCGCATCTAGTTTGGTGGGTACGGGCACATAGAAACGACGGCGCATCATCACAGTTACGCGGCGCATATCGAAATACTCCAGCGCAAGTGTTCCTGAATCTGGCCCATAGAGGTGTTCTCTACACAGAATGTGTACTGACCACTCCCAAGAAACAATTTCCTGCTTATGAGATGGGCAGACTTCTGGGAAAATTGGTAAACCAAAGATACAAGTCAGTATTCAGGCATCCCCTGCAACAAAAAATTTACTTTTTGTGATATATTTCCAATAGGAACACGTCTAAAGGGATGCAGGCCCAGCAGCTTTCCTCATTAGTGTCCTTGCAATGTACATAGATCACTCAGGGGCAGGGGGGGTCCCAAAAAAAATGGAGTTATGCTTTAAACCTACAAGTGCTTTTTTTTACCACAACTATTCTTTTATACTGGCTTTTAAAATTTCCAAATGCAGAAATGTAGAAATTGGATGAAAGATTGAGCACTGGGAAACACGTTGAAAAGATAAATATTGCATTTTATATACAACTATATAGATCAGCCCAAAATGAGGGACAAATGAGGAGAAAAGAGGGACATTATTCCAAATCAGGCACAGACCCCCAAAAAGCAGGGACAGTTGGTAGTTATGCTTTTGTATGGCAGTGTGATTTACAAATATGGCACATTCATCTCAGTTCCTGCCACCAAGGAGCTTACAATCTAAGGTTCTTATCGCATATGCATACATACACATGCTAGCGCTAATTTAGGTAGGAGAAAATGATTGTACAGTATAACTAAAAGCAGTGGCGGTCCGTTCGTAGGGGGCGCCCGGGCGCCGCCCCCTCCCCCAATCTGTAAAAAAACCATATTTAAACCTGTCCCTTTAAGAAAAAAAAAAAGAAAAAAAGTCATTATGTGCACTGTGTCCGCGCGCCGGGCACAGTGCAGTAGGAGTAGTGCCACGTCTGTGCAATCACAGGATTGCAGGCGAGGCGCTACATTGGCAGCCAAAATATGCCTTTGTGGCGCTGCCCATCGCGCCACTTGCTTCCTGCGTGATGGACAGTAGTATTGTTATGGCCGGGCGGGTGCATACACTTTGTGTGCACCCACCCGTCTCTGTGCTCGTTCCGACGTCACTGGAAAAACAGGAAGTGAAGTTGCCACTCTCGAGCTCAGTACGTCCCGCCCGTGGAACAGGTAAGCTGAGCTATGTCTTCCCCTCTTAACTATGTTGTAATACAAAGTGCAGCAGCATGACCAGAGCCAAGACAGTGGAATCCCAGGCATGCCTCTCCCTCACTGAGCACCACAGTCACTACTCTGTTATTTCAATGGTGTTAAACTTGTTAACCCAGTCATGGATTGCCCTAGCACACGTGGATTGACAGATGGCAGCAGGTCGCACAGATAAATGCATCCAGCCTTGATAAATTCCCGCAGACAGACCCAATCTGTCACAGTGACCCGATACCCTGCAATTAGCAATAAATATTATTAAAAGCCCAGTGCCCATCACTAAATGTCGCCCAGTAACTGCTGCAATAGGTGACTTTTCCTTAATCCTAATTACATTGCTAAGTTATAGCTTATAGAAAAGTGGTTTAAGGTTATGTACATGACAGTTTTATTCTGCAGTTACAATGCATTGTGTTTTCATTGCTCTAATTGAGAAAATAATCTCAATAAATTTGAATGCGGATTGCTTAAAGTGGATGTAATCCCAAAAAATGTTTTTTTTTTGTTTTGAAGTCACAATGTAGAGTATAAGATTTCCTATCATCTGTGCCCAGTCTTCCACACAGAGTTAATCCAGATCTTTTGTAATCCTCTTTTAATGTTCAGTGAAAATGAACAGCCTTCCAGATAAAAACCTGCCTAAAAAAAAGTCAGTTTTCTCTCTTCTTGCTTTGAGTGACAGGTTATTTACATATCTAGCTTGGACATGTTTATCATATGTTATGTTATGTTTATCATAACATGAGGTACAAAAAGTGAGAAATCCACCCCTCCCCCACATAACACATCCTGGTAATATACAATGAACTTTGGACCACCTCATGTTATGATAAACATGTCCAAGCTAGATATGTAAATAACCTGTCACTGAAAGCAAGAAGAGAGAAACAGACTTTATAATTTGGCAAGTTTTTATCTGGAATTCTGTTAATTTGCACTGAACATTAAACAAGGATTACTCAGCGCTGGATTAACTCTGTGTGGCTAGACTGGGCACAGATGATAGGAAATCTTATACTCCACACTGTGACATCAAAAAAAAAAAATTGGGGGTTTACATCCACTTTAATGCAGATGGCATGGGGCTGTGTGTTGGCACCCTTATGCTAATAAATGCTAATAAATCCATAATTATTCTACCTGTGTACACTATTGTGTAATGCACTGCATTATTGTAGCTGGTGTGGTGGTTATGGATTGAGGATTCAGTGGCTGCACTGGTGACATATTCTTGTGCTTGTCCGTCACAGGTAGAAACTATGCCAGGGCTACACCTGCAATTTAAAGTACTTGTATACCCAACACCGGCGGCCGCCACACCACCCCACCCGCTTATGCAACTTTGAAGTAGTTCCTGCATTACTTTTGTCCCACTTTGATGTGACTTGAGGTCCATAGACCTCCAGAATACATTGCTTCAAGTCGTGCTGCAAAATCGCAGCAAAAAATTGTGGCAGAATCGTGCGACTTTCAGGCCAACGCAGTCTGAAAGTTGCACAATTCTACCGCAACTTTGATGCGACTTAAAGCAATGCCTGTGTATTCTGGAGGTCTATTGACCTCAAGTTGCATCAAAGTGTGACCAAAGTAATGCAGGGACTACTTTGAAGTCGCTGTGACTTGAAGTCGCACAGATATGAACGGTTCTCATTGGAAAAAATTAGGTACGACTTGTCATGCAACGTTGAAGTCCCAAGTCGCAGGACAAGTAATTCAGTATGTCCGCAGTCTCTGCTAATCTCCTGCAGTATGTCCACAGTCTCTGGTAATCTTGTGCAGTATGTCCGCAGTCTCTGCTAATCTCCTGCAGTATGTCCGCAGTCTCTGCTAATCTCCTGCAGTATGTCTGCAGTCTCTGCTAATCTCCTGCAGTATGTCCGCAGTCTCTGCTAATCTTCTGCAGTATGTCCGCAGTCTCTGCTAATCTCCTGCAGTATGTCCGCAGTCTCTGCTAATCTCCTGCAGTATGTCCGCAGTCTCTGCTAATCTTCTGCAGTATGTCCGCAGTCTCTGCTAATCTCCTGCAGTATGTCCGCAGTCTCTGCTAATCTCCTGCAGTATGTCCGCAGTCTCTGCTAATCTCCTGCAGTATGTCCGCAGTCTCTGCTAATCTCCTGCAGTATGTCCGCAGTCTCTGCTAATCTCCTGCAGTATGTCCGCAGTCTCTGCTAATCTCCTGCAGTATGTCCGCAGTCTCTGCTAATCTCCTGCAGTATGTCTGCAGTCTCTGCTAATCTCCTGCAGTATGTCCGCAGTCTCTGCTAATCTCCTGCAGTATGTCCGCAGTCTCTGCTAATCTCCTGCAGTATGTCCGCAGTCTCTGCTAATCTCCTGCAGTATGTTCGCAGTCTCTGCTAATCTTGTGCAGTATGTCCGCAGTCTCTGCTAATCTTGTGCAGTATGTCCGCAGTTTCTGATAATCTCGTGCAGTATGTCTCTGGTAATCTTGTGCAGTATGTCCGCAGTCTCTGGTAATCTCCTGCCCATTTCGAGTCCTTCATTACTAACAGTGTCATTTTTTACTTTGTTTGCACCGATCTGTAAGGCTGCGCTATATACCATGATTTGTGATGCTGGGGCTGTATACTCATGACACTATGAGTGGAAGCAAGTGGAATACAGGGGACGGAGTGGTGGATTCTATAAGGGGTGTGGCTTATGAGAAGTGGGAGGGACCAAATGTGGAAGGGCGGGGTCTTGCGCCCCCCCATCCTAAAACTTCACTAGCCGCCACTGACTAAAAGGCAAGATAGCTTTAAATGTTTGATAGAAGGGAGAGGGATTAGAAGACATGTCTAGTTTTTATTGTGGTCTGTGCCCCCATTAGGGAGATTCACCCTTCCTTTTCTCCTGTTTATGGTCATCACTGAAAGCGAAAGAAAATACCGCATTTTGGGCTGTCACTAGAACAGGAATAGACGTGAAATCTTCCAATGGGGACACTAGTTCTGGTGACCCTGGTTACAGCCATGGATTTCCTTTCACTTTTTTTTTGGCTATAGAACAGAGGAGCGAAGAAAATCGACACAGATGGCAAAAACATTTATTAAAAAAACACACGACAGGGGCTATAATCCTCCCTTGTTCTATGAATTAAAAAAATAAAATAAACATTAAATAATGGGGGTGGCCCTTGGTTACTTCCCAGCTGTGTCGGGGATGACGACTTTGTCGGGGCTGGTCGTGCGACGTGGCTCCCAAACAAAATTGGCGTCCTTTTTTTCCCACAAATAGAGCTTTATTTTGGTGGTATTTGATCATCTCTGCGGTTTTTATTTTTGGCGCTATAAACAAAAATAGAGCGACTATTGTATGGACAGAAGATCAGCGTTTCCCCCGCTGACAGGAACAAGAGGTATGTGTTTACACACATACCTCCCGTTCCCCGCTCTGTAACGAGCAATCGCGGGTGCGCGGCGGGGATCGTACCTGCCGGGCACGCGCGCGGGACTCGGGGCATGCGCGCGCCCTACAAGCTGCTAAAGGGAGGACGTAGAGCTACGTGCTCCCGCGTAGCAGTGCCACCGTCCCACAGTAATATGACGGCGGGCGGTCGGCAATTAGTTAAGGATTGATATGCTTTTAGTAAAACGCCAAACACAAATTGAGCCAAACGCCTGCCTCTGTGTTGATAGAACTTGGCCCCGGCCTGTGTGTCCCTCGGCAGCGGTGTGTCTAGCGGAGGGGCTGGGCGACTCGGCTCGGTAGAGATCATGGAGGTGGCGGGGAGTCGGGACAGAAACAGAGGTAAGGAGGATGGATTTGCACCGAGCTGTGGGGAGGGGAGTGTGAGTAGTGCAGGAAGTAGGATGCTTACTGTAGGAGTCAGGTGGGTCAGTGTAGGTGTCGGGGGTCAGTGTAGGTGTCGGGGGGTCAGTGTAATGTGAGTAGTGCAGAAAGGGGTCAGATAGATCACCTGTGTTCAAAACAAGAGTGCAGCGCTATGGTTAAAACCACGTGTGAAATAAATGTTATACCTTGAAATGTAAACAAATGATATGTGAAAAATGTATAAAAGAAAAACTAATGCAGAGTCCAAAAAGAACATAACATAGTCTGTGAAGAGTTAATTCCAAAAGCAAATCCGTGAAGGGTTAACTCCCCAAAAAAGACACATTGCTTGCCAAGAAAGTGAAGATAAAGTTTGGTGAATAATAAGTCCCAAAATACTTTGGCAATACCATGATTTATTTTGGGACTTATTATTCACCGAACTTTATCTTCACTTTCTTGGCAAGCAATGTGTTTTTTTTGGGGAGTTAACCAGGGCTTTTTTTCTGGGGGAACTCAGTTCCACCACCTTTGGCTCAGAACTTTTGGTGCCTGCTCACCACAATCACTTGTAAATACAGAAACCAGACTTCTGTGTTTACAAGTGCCAGCTCTTCACTCTGTGTGTAACCCCCCTGAACTCTGCACTCTGTATTAGTGCAATTCTGGTATTTAATGCCCCTTTAAGACCCTTCTACTGTTTGTGAAATCTGAACGGGGTCGTGGTTGAGTTCCTGCACCTATTTTCTGAGAAAAAAAGCTCTGGAGTTAACCCTTCACGGATTTGCTTTTGGAATTAACTCTTCATAGACTATGTTATGTTCTTTTTGGACTCTGCATTAGTTTTTCTTTTAATACATTTTTCACATATCATTTGTTTACACTTCAAGGTATAACATTTATTTCACACGTGGTTTTAACCATAGCGCTGCACTCTTTCCATGTTTTGCTATCTATCCTAAGTTTTTTTTTTTTTTGTAGTGAACGTAAATGCCAGTTGCTTTCTTATACACTTTATCATCTTTTTTTTATTATCTTCTTAAAATTAGCGCAGCGTTTGCCTTAGGGCTTCTTTTTTTCTCACATGTGTTGCAGGGTAAAGTGGTTCAGGGTGCAGCCGGGGGGGCAGGGCGTCAACAATCCTTACACCAGCCCTGGTGGTCAGTGTGCTGTGTGGGTTAGTGGTCAGTGTGGTGATGTGTGGGTTAGTGGTCAGTGTGCTGTGTGGGTTAGTGGTCAGTGTGGTGGTGTGTGGGTTAGAAGTGGGAGGGACCAAATGTGGAAGGGCGGGGTCTTGCGCCCCCCCATCCTAAAACTTCACTAGCCGCCACTGACTAAAAGGCAAGATAGCTTTAAATGTTTGATAGAAGGGAGAGGGATTAGAAGACATGTCTAGTTTTTATTGTGGTCTGTGCCCCCATTAGGGAGATTCACCCTTCCTTTTCTCCTGTTTATGATCATCACTGAAAGCGAAAGAAAATACCGCATTTTGGGCTGTCACTAGAACAGGAATAGACGTGAAATCTTCCAATGGGGACACTAGTTCTGGTGACCCTGGTTACAGCCATGGATTTCCTTTCACTTTTTTTTTGGCTATAGAACAGAGGAGCGAAGAAAATCGACACAGATGGCAAAAAAAATTATTAAAAAAACACACGACAGGGGCTATAATCCTCCCTTGCTCTATGAATTAAAAAAAATAAATAAACATTAAATAATGGGGGTGGCCCTTGGTTACTTCCCAGCCGTGTCGGGGATGACGACTTTGTCGGGGCTGGTTAGCTCTCCGGGAACGCCGAGGAAGCCACACGTGGGCTGCCATTTCGGCGGCCATAAGCCTCCCCATGGCTCAATGGAGGGAGGCAGTCCACCTGCATGTGGTCATTTGATCACCACACCCACAAAGGGGCATATATAGGGAGTAGCTCATCGGGGAACCATCACAAGGTTCCATGTAGGCCAGATTGGATGCATCTCTGTCCTTATTTTCTGGCACTGTGTCCTCTCCTAGAATGCATAACTGCAGTCTGGGTTCCATAACTATATTTTATCCAACCTCAACCCTTGATTTTATCAGGTAAATATCTCACTTATTCATGCATTTTAAGATCCTTTCACACTTCACTATACTCACTTACACCATCCCCATTCATTGGGGGACTAATCATCCACCTTCCTATTTTTTATTTCACTCTCACCATATTGTTTCTCACTTCAACTTTCACTCTTATTTCACACACTTATTTCACCATTGGTTTGTCCTATTCTGGCAATCACCCACCTTATCAGTTTACACTCACTATCTCATTCACTTGTATTCACTGATTCTCATTACAGCAATCTTTCACCTAATTTATACTCCCAATTATTTTACTCGCATTGGACCCCTAAGTATGCCTTTACTCTCCCTATATATGTTGGCAATTGGCATTTGCCCTTAGCCCTTGTACCATTATATTATCTTAATATATGTACCCATACAATTAATTGGCTGTTATTTCAGCAATTAACTTTTTAACCAACCTACCCGAAATAATTCTTACTAACCATGGGCTTTATGGGTGTTCCTCTGCAGGTGGCTGCCCCTCCGTTGCTCCTGGGGGGTGCTCTTTGTGTGGCTCCTTGCAGGTTCCCTGGGGTGGGCCCCTCCGCTACTTCGGGTGGGCGGGGGCAGTCCTGGCCCCTCCAGACCTCACAGCGGCTTTTTATGTTATCCATTTCCTGATTCAGTGGTAACTATATCATTATGGCATTCTATTGTTTTATATGCTGTCATGTACTTACTTTGAACTTATACCATAATATTATTATTTTCTAGAAACATTTTTGCCCCCTGAAGAGACCGGATTGGTCGAAACGCGCTGGGGCTCAACGATACAAAACTGTATATGTATTATCTATGCATACTGTATTCAGGAATGTTGACCTTTATTTATACAAATGTTCCAACTTGTTCTAACTCATGTGGGTATCGGGGATTTTGGCAATAAATACTGTTTTATATAACCTATACAATACTTCTATATTTTTTTATATTGCTGCCTAAAAGCCCATTTGGGGAACCCTTCTCTCTCTTTTCATTAAATAATGTTTTGCCTTTAGTTCCATCTTAACCTACCAATGTGTCTTTGAAATGTGCAAGGAAAAAAACAGTACTGTCAGGCAAACATGGTTGGGATTCAAACAGAGGACCCATGGCAGAAACGCTAACCAATGGTCCAAAGTGCCGCCCATCAAAAAAAAAAAAAAGAGATTCCTCTTATGCTCTGACTGCTGGGCCCAAAACTGTCATTCAATGTCCAAAGATCAGATGGATCGGAGGGTTTCATCTCATAAGACTTATGCCTTGTACACACGTACAGGTTTCCCGTTGGGAAAACTGCCATGAGAGCTTGTGGCCGGTAATCCTGGCTGTGTGTATGCTCCATCACAGTTTTCCAGACAGGAAAACTGCAAAAAAAAAAAAAGCAGCTCTTTTTCCCGCCGGGATTTCTGCAGTATTTTCCTATGGGAAAAGACTGCGGTGGAGCATACACACGGCCAGGTTTCCCAACCAAAGCTCTCATGGCATTTTTTCTGTTGGGAAACCCTGCCGTGTGTAGGGGGACAAAGTAACCAAGCAAGGTTCTTGGATTTCCTCTCAGGTTTCTCGGGGGTAAAAGTTGTCTACGTACATGTGTACTAGGCAGGGGCGGACTGACAACTCATGGGGCCCCCGGGCAATAGAAGATTATGGGGCCCCTGGGCTTACAGATGGCCACCAAGCCAAGGTGGCAGTACAGAGGCGGGGCAGCTAAAATCTCAGGATTTTAACATCAAAAGCATGTAGGTTTTGGACATATCAGGGACAAATGTAAAAAAACACAGATTTTTACATACTGTCCCTGGTTTTAATGAGCCTGGCAACCCTGATGGGGCCCCCTAGTGGCATGGGGCCCTCGGGCAGTGCCCGAGTTCCTCAATGCTCAGTCCGCCCCTGGTACTAGGCATTAAATTATTAGTCTTGGGGAGGTGAGAGTTATTCCTTCCGATAGTAATAACTATGTCCTGCATGCGAATACAAAAATGGCATGTCATAGCTACCTAGGGACCAACCAGATGGTTATATCGACACCGCTAGTGATATTAGTTTGTTTTGGCCTTTTTTTTTTTTAGGGTTAGCAGGATATATGCTCTATTTGTTTTATATGTGTTTTACAGACACCACTAATACTGATGGTTTGCTGGTTTTTGTTTCAAACGGCAATCCCATTAGATGAGGTCATCCTCTGCTGATCATAGACCAGCAGTGTGGTTAATCCTTTATGTGCTAAAGCATACCACTCCAGCCAGATCTGAACTGACCCTTTAAGTTTTCCTCAACAGCCCAGGTATAGACTTATCATATATTGTATTTTTTAGTACATTGCTTGGCCAAAGTTGTTTGAATCCATTTTGATCGGAATCCCCCTTGATTCATAATTGTCACTTTTATCTACTATAGCCTCTTGATTATCTTATGTGGACGGACCAGGTCTATTGGTGTCTTGTGTGCGGGTTGAAGGTGGCAAGAACTATTGAAGTCTCTTCAAAGTTATATATGTTTTTAATTTCTTCAAAACATGACATTCTTATTTAACGCATTTGGATTGTCTTTGGCTCAGATAGGTAAGCTTGCTCACAGTCACTTTACTGGATGTAGTCAAACCAGTTTTTGATCTATGTATATGTATCAGTTATTGCTATTACAAATCTGGTTATTTCCATTACTTTATTGTTTTCAATCATTATTGTAGTATATACATACTGTTTTGATAATTATGGTAATGTCCAATGTAATTATAACTACAGCATCATTTAAAATGCTGAATGTCTTATGGATTATTCTTCCTTTTTTTTTTCTAGTTCATCATGTATACACTCCTGATGAAGCTCTTTTGAGCGAAACATGTTGGGCACCAACAATACAGGTTCTCTTGCGGCTCTTCACTGAAGCTGTTAATAATCCCAGGGATTTAAAGTGTTTTGAATCTCTTTATTGAATGTATATGTTAATTAATAAATGATTGCTTGTTTATTACATCTGTCTGGATCTAACGTTTATTATGACACCTTTAAAGTCCCAGGGCTTGTTACCCTCCCACATTTTTTCTTTTGTTCATTGAACGGGATGTGGTGTCTAGATTTGATCTCCTATGCCTCACCTACTTGTCTTCGTTTTCTTTGGCCTTGTCAACAAGATGTGTTGGTGTAGGAGAGGCCAATTCCAATTCAGCCATGAAAACCAACTGGTTTCTAACCAATGACCCCTTAAGCAGCAAGCACTTTCCCTCGATACACCTAAAGGTAAATGGCCATGGGGAGTGTTGGGGTAAAAGTCTGCTCCACATCTGTACCCCCATCAAATTAGGCAACATGAAAATGAACAGTGCAATTTCTCTAAAGCTTGTGCTGACAAGGCATTTACTAGCTTTCCCGATGCCACTGACATGATCAAAAGGATACTACCCAATTGACACATTTTCAATCCTATAGCAGATAGGAAAATTACATACAGCACTATTGGCTCTCAGTTCTATAGCCTTGAAATGAGCCCTAAAATTATGGCTAATCTTAAACGAGTTGCAATCTAGAATTTAAAAAAGTTTAGATTTTAGTTATCAATAGGAAACCTGAGCCTGGGGTGATGCATACAACCCACCTTGAATCAATTACTCATCTAAACTTCACATCGGAGATCCTCCCATTACATCAGTGTTTTCCCTTAATGCCTCATCACATCAGAGGTCCCTGCATCACATTAGACTCCTTCATGTTAGCATCCCCCATGGCAGAGTCTCTCCCATTTTCCAACTACATCAGATCCACCATCATTACATAATTCTATCATCAAAGTCCTCTAATCCCCTATGCTTGTGGCCCCCTCCAGAAGAACCCGAACAGCACACTAGGGTGTCTCAACACTTTGGCAGACCAAACCAATTGACAAAGTGCAGGTGGTTGCGTAACCTTCATCTCATGTCCGTGTGCTGGGATTAGTGAACCTTGGGTTTTCTATACTTGGCGGCGAGCTGGTCAATTTTTGAGGACACACAACAGATAGCAATACCTTTGGCAGTGTTTGGCCTCCCTTGTGCTTTCTGTACCCCAATCTGCAACAATAGAGCAGACAAATTATTGAAGAATCACACAAGGTGGTAAGCCTTCTTCAGAACTAGCACTGCATCTATGAGGCCGCGTACACACGATTGGTCAAAACCGATTAAAATGGACTGAAGGTCTGTTTCATCGGTCCAAACCAATCGTGTGTGGGCCCCATCATTTCAGAGAACTTGCTTTAAATTTTAACCGATGGACGCCTAACCGATAGGTCAATACCGATCGCTAGTATGCAAAAGCATCGGTTAAAAAGCAGCGCATGCTCAGAATCAAGTCGACGCATGCTTGGAAGCATTAAACTTCATTTTTTTCAGCACATCGTGTTTTTTTACGTCAACGCGTTCTGATATAATTGTTTTTTTTACCGATGGTGTGTAGGCACATCAGACCATCAGTCAGCTTCATCGGTTAACCGATGAAAGCGGTCCTTCGGAACGTTCTCATCGGATGGACTGATCGTGTGTACAGGGTCTGAGATGGCCAATAGCCACCTCTAGTTCTGGATATGAGTGTAAAGATACCTGCACATTCCAACATGTTTTGTCTCCAACACCACAAGTACAGAAAAATCTGCCCATCTGACAAAAATCCAATGATCTCCACCAGTCCTGTTTGAGTTAACTACGCAGTGACACTGAAATCCCAGGCAGTGTTGTCAGCTCCACCCAAGTTCTCCTCTGCAAGACTACAGACTGGCCCAGATTTACTCCCTTTGCCACCCCAAAGTCGGGTCCTTCAATGCCGCCCCCTCCCCACAAAAAAAAAAAGAAGCAAAGTTCCCCGTCCCCATCATTGCCACCTCACTGTGCCCATCATTGCCGCCTCACAATCATTGCAGCCTTACCGTGTCCTCATTGCAGCCTCCCTCACCATCACTGCCGCCTTACTGTGCCCTCATTGCAGCCCCCCTCACCATCATTGCAGCCATACTGTGCCAAACAATGTAGCCTCACTAGTCAGTGTGTGCATTACAGTGTCCTGCTGTGTCACGGAGCGCACTGTTAAAACTTTGGGCGCACTGTGATAAAAGTCCCGCCCTCCTCCTAGACCAGCTCGTGTGATAGACAGAACACTGCCTCTATCACACAAGCTAAAGAGGGGTAGACCACAGAGTCAGCTCTCTGAGGATAGCAGCCGCCATTAAAAAAACAAATCACCTGCATTTTTTTAACCATTGAACTGCCTGCTACTATTACTTCTAATGGACTAATCACCATACCCCTACCACACATGTACTTTGTATCTCTGCTGACGGTTACCTTTCCTATTCTATCACACAAGCTGGTCTAGGAGGAGGGCGAGACTTGTATCACAGTGCGCCCAAACATTTCAGTGAGCTCCGTGACACAGCAGTCTCCCGCTGTGTGTTACAACCGGCACCATCCCTGCACCCACTGCCGCCACGAGGCCTGACTTCAGTGGCCTTTTTGGGAATCCGGCCCTGACTACAGAACACATGCCTCTAAGGTTATGAAGATGAGGTGCAATAACCAAAATGTGCCTAATGCTAAATATTTTTATTTGACTGCAGCCAGGTTTAGCAGCTTCTTTTTTCCTTTGCCTCTATAGTACCGATGAGGCCCCGAACTGTGTTTTATTACCTGTCAGTTTTACCATTAGAATGCTGGCAGGCTGCCAAAGGAAAGCAAGGAGAAAGCTGCAATTTTAGCGCCCTCTGTTGTAAATGTTTCACAGTGCCTGAAGCTACAGAGGTCAGCCAAGGTTTATTTTAAAGCACTTTTACATAAGCTTAACAAGCAGTAAAATATTGTATCCTGGCCACATATTTAAATAAGTGTAGCGGGGGCATGTTTGCTTCTTAAATGATAAACTAGTGGTAATCCATGACTAAGGTTATAAATTGGTATTTGGCACATCTTGTGGCAAAAACGTGAAATGGACTTCATTTATTTTCATTTTTCGAAAACATGGTAAGATACTATGCAAATAACCTAACCATGAACCCTGAGGGATGAAGTGCATGCTGGGTAGGAGATAAAAGGCCATGTGGTGGCCATCTTGGGTCTCTTCTGGACGTGTGGCCTGCCTACAGGGAGCTGTGAGGAGGTGGTCCAGAAAGCGGGGCCTACAAAACTGTGGGGAAGAACATCCAGCGATCCGTGTCACATCCCTGAGCTGAAGAGACAGCTGATACACTCTTAGGCCGCGTACACACGACCGAGAAACTCGTCGGGCTAAACTCATCGTTCCGCCCGTCGAGTTTCCCGTTCAGCTGTCGAAAAGCTCATTGAGCCAAATTTCCCCATAGAACAACGAGGAAATAGAGAGCATGCTCTCTTTTTGGCTCGACGAGCTTCCCGACGGGTTGCTCGGCGAAAAGTGTACACACGACCAGTTTTCTCGGCAGAATACGTCTCCCATCCAGGTTCTCGCTGGATTCTGCCGAGAAACTCGGTCGTGTGTACGGGGCCTGAGGCCCCGTACACGTTGTTCTATGGGGAAATTTGGCTCGATGAGCTTTTCGACAGCTGAACGAGAAACTCGACGGGCGGAACGATGAGTTTAGCCCGACGAGTTTCTCGGTCGTGTGTACGCGGCCTGACACTTACTACCATTGTGTTGTTGGAACTTGTAGTTCCTCGGAGAAAACGTCATTAAGCTGAACCGAGTTACAAATAGGCCTAAGTTCCACACTCCTTTGGGGACTGATATTGTGAGATTAATAGATAATTATACCAGGAGAAATAATAAGTGTGTCACAGCACTGGTTCAGTTCAATACAGTCATGTGTGAATAGGCCTCAAGCCTAATTTAATTAAGTGACTGCTGCTGGAAGTATATTCCCAGGAAGGAGTGCACAGATAATTTGCACAATTGAAGTTACTGTTCTATATTGTTCTACATTATTTCATTGATTAGAGAACCCTTTGGATTAGAAATAAGTTAAAGTGCACCAACGTATTTACAATAGACTTCACCACTGAGGAACATTCTGGAGTTATCTGGGCCAGGCCTAATCAAGATTACGAGCAACTGTACTTAAAGGAATTGCCCACTAGTGGGGCTCGCGAGCATAGACTATCTAGAGCTACTTGCAGACTAGATAACATTAACATTTTAGTTTTGTTCTTATTGACTCTTGCAAGGGCCTTTGCAGAGTCAGAGATATATATTTGTAATCTGCTGTTTGATCTTAAATCTTTTTACATGCCAAGTAAAGTTGGTTTGGCCTTGGTTTACTATATTGATTGTGTGAGGTGTGTTTGCTCCTGAGGACTGCATTCAGAAGAAGGTAACATTATTGCATGTCATTGTGTATTTTACATGTGGTATTGTGGTCCTAGCAACACATGGGACTCCCAATACATTTACATTTGCCTGTTGTGCCAAGGGAGGGTTTGAGACATTTAAAGGGGCTGATAGGTCAGAGAGTAGATCCAAAACTAATCAGCAGCTCCTACGGGAGTACTGCTACATAAGCATTCTACCCAAAACTGAGTTTTAGCTACAGGCTGATGACAGTGAACAGAAAACCCATACTCGCCTCTTTTGGCCATAACTCAAGTCCCTTCAGCTGGTCTTCCAAGAAATCACGGATGAGGTTGAGCTTCTGCATTAACAGACTTACAGAGATGGAGACCCTTGTGTCCTTTCCTACTTCGGGGTCTTCCAGCCCAGAGACAGAGAACATTACTGACAGACCAATTATTGTTGGACCCGATGCATAATAACAGTACTGTTGGGGGGAAAAATATAAATAAAATGATATACAGTTTCCCACAAAAGTGAGTACACCCCTCACATTTTTGTAAAGATTTTATGATATCTTTTTATGTCACAACACTCAAGAAATAACACTTTGCTACAATGTAAAGTAGTGAGTGTACAGCTTGTACAACAGTGTAAATTTGCTGTCCCCTCAAAATAACTCACACATCCATTAATGTCTAAACCACTGGCAACAAAAGTGAGTACACTTCTAAGTGAAAATGTCCAAATTTGGCCCAAAGTGTCAATATTTTGTGTGGCCACCATCATTTTCCAGCAATGCCTTAAAGCAGAGGTCCGCACAAAAATGGAACCTCCGCTTTTTGGAACCCTCCCCCATTCCAGTGTCACAATTGGCACCTTTCAGGGGGGAGGGGGTTGTAGATACCTGTAAAATACGTCTCTTCTCCCCCCCCCCCCCCCCCCCCCCGCTGTCTTCTGGGAAACACAGGTCTCATAAGATAGCGGGGACAAATGAGGACTCACAGCGCGACTCGTGTATGTGCAGCAGGAAACCAGGAAGTGAAGCCACAAGGCTTAATTTCCCAATTTCCTCACCAAGTATGGCAGTGGGGCAGCCAAGAGCCGAGCGATTGCTTGGCTTCGGCTGCCGACATCGTGGGCACCCTGGACAGGTAATTGTCTATTTATTAAAAGTCAGCAGTGTTTGTAGCTGCTGGCTTTTAATTTTTGTTTTTGGCGGGCATCCGCTTTAACTCTCTAGGGCATGGAGTTAACCAGAGCTTCACAGGTTGCCACTGGAGTCCTCTTCCACTCCTCAATGATGACATCATGGAGCTGGTGGACGTTAGAGACCTTGTACTCTTCCACCTTCCGTTTGAGGATGCCCCACAGATGATCAAAAGGGTTTAAGTCTAGAGACATGCTTGGCCATGCATCACCTTTACCATCAGCTTCTTTAGGAGGTGTTTGGGGTTGTTCTGTTGAAATACTGAACAAAAAAAAAATGGGAAGAGACTGTTGGAGATACAACAAAAACTTCAGCTAAGCCTTTTACTGTATATCAGATGCAGTTTACAAAAAGGACACAAGATGTCGCTAATGATTAATGGTATGTGTTCTTTGTGATATGTTGTGTTCTCCATCCCAGTAGAGTACTCGTTGATTTCTTCTTCCTGCCTTGTTGTCTGTGTGTTGTTCTTCTTACCATGATGTGGAGACATCTTTGTCTGTGTGTGATGATGTTCCAATAAAGAAGCCAGTTCCTGTTACTACACAATATCTGATCTCAACTGACTCCGCTGCATCTATCAATCGTACTCTGCAACAGGTTATGGGCCCAGAGTCCGGATAAAGTCTTATGACCAGGTGCGACCTAAGCAGAACAAAAGCCTTGAACGGAAGATAGCGTCGCTAATGCGGAGATCAACATAAGAAAGCTTTCCAGTGACATCTCCTATAGACAAGTAAGACTGTTTATATATACAGGAGGGATAAAATGGCCAGAAACACAGAGCTTAATCTGAACAATGACAACTATCAGCTATGGAAGTGGAAATGCTGTTATCCAGAGATGACTTGTGGGAGGTTACCACTACAGAGAGGCCACAGGAGAATAATAAATCAGGACTGGAATAAGAAAAACAGACAAGCACGTCCCACAATAAGTTTACTAGTAAAAGATGATCAGCTCATTCATATATGCAATGAGGACACAGCAAAAGGCATGTGGGATGTACTGAAAAGACTGCACGAAAGATCCAGTTTAAACAACAAGCTGTTTATGCTGCGGAAACTTTACAAAATGAGACTTGGCAGAGAACAGCACATGCAGGAGCATATAAACGCAATGCTGGAGGTGATGGTTATATTCTCCCCGATTGAACTGAGTTGCGCAGATAGTCACATTGCAGCCATGTTGTTATGCAGTTTGCCTGATACATACACTGCACTAATCAATGCACTGGAGACACGGCCTGAGACAGATCTGACAGTAGCATTTGTAAAAACCAGGCTCATAGATGAGCATCAGAGAAGAAAGGAATTAATGCATGACTCCACCGAAACCAGTACCGCTCTTAAAGCTACAGACACAAGGTTACACAGGAAAGAAACCAGAGTGTGTTTCAGATGACAGAAACAGGGACACATAAAGAAAGACTGTACTATATGGAAGGCAGAGCAAATGAGACAACGTCCCTCTTATGCTAAACAAAAGGTGAAAACCACAATCAATGACCCAAGGGAAGGCAACTGGAATGCCACATTTAAAGCGACAGGCAACAATAAATGGCAAGACTGGTGCATCGATTCAGGGGCAACCAGTCACATGACGAGTGATAGAAGTTTCTTCACAGAACTTTATCAGAACAACAAAGAAACTATTTACCTTGCAGATGGAAGCACAATACATGCAGAAGGATGTGGGCATGAAACCCTTGTATGCCCTGATGATGCGGGACACAATTTAACCATACCAGTGAAAGATGTGCTTTATGTTCCTAATCTAGAAGGAGGACTCCTGTAAAACATCTAACAGCCAAAGGACTCACTGTGAAATTCCAAGGTGACAAGTGTTCCAAACGGCAAACAGACAATAGCAAGCGCCAAGTTGGATGATCATCTGTATCACCTCGACACAGTAAAGGAAAAGTTGAGACTATGTACATACAAGCACAATGACTGTATACATATATAGCACAGACGTCTAGGTCACAGACACCCAGAATGCATACTGGAACTACAGAGGAGGAATCTGACAAGGGATCTAATAGTATCCCCTTGTCCAGTCACTGTTAAATGTGAATGTTGCATTAAATCCAAAGCTACAAGAGCAACACTTCCCAAAGTGAGCCAGAAGAGAGCCTCAAGACCACTTGACTTAGTTCACAGTGACGTGTGTGGTCCCCTAAACCCACCAACACCTGGAGGCAACAGGTACATAGTGACTTTCATAGACGACTACTCAAGATATACAGTCACCTACCTAATGCAACACAAGAGTGAAGTTTGAAAAATTACAAGACTATATAACAAAGACAAGTAACAAGTTTCAGAGGAAGCCTCTAATACTTCGGAGCGATAATGGAGGTGAATTCACAGGAGGTAAGATACAAGAGTACTTAAAAAGGCATGGAATAGAACATCAAAAGACAGTCCCGTATACACCAGAACAGAATGGAGTAACTGAAAGAAAGTACAGAACTCTGACTGAAAATGATCAGATGTATGCTGACAGACTATGGACCACCACAAAAATACTGGGGTGAGGCAGCTATGACAGCTACATATTTACAGAACAGACTTCTTTCCAGAACAGTGGAGAAAACCCCATATGAACTATGGCACAATGAGAAGCCAAGTGTAAAACACCTAAGAGTTTTTGGATGCAAAGCATTCATCTACATACTGTACCTGAAGAAAAGCGTACCAAACTCCAAAACAGAGCGTTTGAAGGTATCTTCGTTGGATACAGTGAAAATGTCAAGGGTTACAGAATCCTAAGACAGCCAAGGTTACCATTAGCAACAGCGTAACTTTTGTTGAAGATTTAAGAGACAATGTAAGGACAACATAAGAGAAAACCGACATTAACCAGCCCATCTCTGTAACTTTCGAAAAAACAGTTGAAGTGAGTGTAGACTCAACCAGTACTGAAGAGAAGATACAAGAAGGCTCAGACACAAAACCGAGAAGTTCAACAAGAGAAAACAAAGGTAAACCACCTATACGTCTCTCATACAAAGCGAGTACTGCCAGTATCAATGAACCTGTAAACTGGGAAGACATATCTCAACTTTCAGAACAAGAAGCAACTAAATGGATAAAGGCTGCTGAGGAAGAGATAAAACCATGCATGATTTTATGGCAAATTTTCTGTCTCTAGTGAAAAGTCCTGAATACTGCCTGGAAGTCTCCATTATCTGACTTTGACTTGCTGGGCTTATTGGAGTCAGAGACAAGGTCTGCCCTATTTAAAGAACCGACTCTGGCATCCATATTGCTAAAAACACTTTGGGAAACGAGATCCATCAGGACTGCAGATCTGATACCACGAGATTGGGACCTATTATATGCTGTTTCTGATCCCTTGTCACAAAGGATCGTGGGATTCCGGTAAGAGGCCAATTCATAAGTTTGGTGGAGGACACGTTATTTGCCTTTGGACACGTTTTTATTAATCTGCTATGACACAGAAGCACGGGTGTTTGTTAACTTTTATTCACTGACTTTCTACTGTTAACACTCTGGACTGTATATCAATTTATTCAGAGCCAAAGTTTATACTCAGTTAATGGTTTTGTATTTATATATCACTTGGTATATTTTTTTAATTTATTTTTGTTCCCTTTTTTTTTGGTATATTACCATTAGTAACAACATTGACGGTTTTTGAGGTGACTGCATATTGTACAGTGGCCATCACAGGTCACATTTCTGACATAGCAGTTAGCCTTTTTTCACATATAACTTGAGATAATTTATTTGCATATATTTGTGTTTGTTGAAATACTGCCCTGCGGCCCAGTGTCCAAAGGGAGGGGATCATGCTTTGCTTCAGTATGTCACAGTACATGTTGGCGTTTATGGTTTCTCAATGAACTGTAGCTCCCCGGTGTCGGCAGCACTCATGCCGCCCCAGACCACGACTCTCACCACCATGCTTGACTGTAGGCAAGAAACACTTGTATTTGTACTCCTCACCTGGTTGCCACCACACATGCTTAACACTATCTGAACCATTTAAGTTCATTTTGGCCTTAGACTACAGAACATGGTTCAAGTAATCCATGTCCTTAGTCTGCTTGTCTTCAGCAAACCATTTTTGGGCTTTGTGCATCATCTTAGAAGAGGCTTCCTTCTGGGACGACAGCCAAGCACACCAAATTTGATGCAGTGTGTGGCATATGGTCTGAACACTGACATTCTGACATCCCACCCCTTCAACCTCTGCAGAAATGCTAGAAGCACTCATACGTCCATTTCCCAAAGACAACCCCTGGATAGGACGCCGAGCACTCGCACTCAACTTCTTTGGTCGACCATGGTGAGGCCTGTTCTAAATTGAATCTGGCCTGTTAAACCACTGTATGGTCTCTGCAGCTCAGTTTCAGGGTCATTGCAATCTTCTTAGGCCATCTTCATGTAGAGAAATGGTTTTATTTTTCAGATCCTCAGGGAGTTCTTTGCCATGAGGTGCCATGTTTCACTTCCAGAGACCAGTATATGAGAGTGAGGGCGATAACACCAAATTTACCACACCTGCTCCCCATTCACAACTGAGACCTTGTAACACTAAGGAAGATAGAAGGGCAACACAATGATTTGATCGAGGTAGAAGAAAGTCCATACAAGAGAGACTTCTATGGCAGAAAAAAACCCACACCAACAAATAAAGTACCACCTTTACAATCTAATCAGCACATGGGGTATGAATGAAGTAAGGTTGGCCATACACTATACAATTTCTTGTTCAACTTTCCTTTAGATTTAACAAAACCATATAATATTAGGTCAAACTGTGATGGAGTGGATAAAATGATTATTTTGTGTTTATGTTATCTTTCTCCTAACCACTCAAATATTGCTTTCCTTTCTATTGTTTTATTTCTTAAGATATATATATATATATATATATATATATATAACTAGTATTCTGTGACAAGACAGTATTTTCCTTGAATGAAAGTCATGACAGAGTTAAAATCCTTCCAGAGTAAGAATGAAAGCCATAAGTTTCCTTTACTACTCCTCCCTCCTCCCATCGACCAAAAGAATATGGTGACTGAGTGCGTGCCTCGTGGCAAGGAAGAGATGTAACGAGAAAACACTATATGTGGATGAGCCAATCAGATGCACCCATATATGATGATGATTGCTTATGTAATTTTGGCTATAAAGCTGCGATTTCAATAAAGCTCTTCCTCTTTTGTTGTTGGAAAACGATGACAGAGACTGTAGTGTGAATTCCTCTGTCTGCATGCTTACATCATCATAGATTTGGCTCAGCGGCAGAATAGAACACATGTCCTGGAATTGAGCCAGGGAAAATCCATTACAAAACCTAAACCTTTTCAATTTGTATGCAATCAGATAGGCCCTTGTACTACCTAGTTAAAGGTAAATCTAAAGGAAATTGAATAAGAAAATTATATAGTGTATGGCCAGCCTAAGCATAATATTGCTAATGCCCTCTTTACTAGCAATGTTATTTCTCACCTTGTCCCAATCTTGTACAGATTCTACTTGCTTTTGTAGATACTCCACCATCCCCAGCGCTACCTCACGGGCAGTATTGGCAATCACCTCCTGGTAGACCACAGCCAAATTCCTAAACTCCAGAGAGATCTCAAAATAAGAAGAAAACAAAGTAATGAAATGCCATTAGAAAGATGTTAGTACTGGTCTAATGCTTACTGGGGAGCATATTATGACCATGGAGTATGTGGGCTGCCTATAAAGAGGATTAGAAAAATTGCTCTTAATCTCAAGCACTTGTGTCAAACAAGGCCCGCGGGCCAAATTCAGCCCTCCAGGTTGATTCAGGTGGCCCTCACAGAGTTCATGCAGCTCTGCCTCCAGCGTCTTCCTGACAGCAGTACAACATTGGGGGGGGGGTGCTTTGTCATGTAAGGGAGAGTGGGGGGGGACTCTTGACTGCTAATGGTGGTTGGGGTAGTTTTGGACATTATGGGAAAATTATAATTCTTTGACAGTTGAAAAAAGTAGGGTTGCACACTGCTGGTATCATCCACAATAAACTTTATTGGAGACAAAACCATGGCAGAACCATGTTCTGTCTGAGTAGTCTCCAAAAAAGTTTTTTTTGGATGAAACCAGTATTGTGCAACCCTCCTTTTCAGACTTGCATCATCCGCTACATCAATGTGGGTGAGCTCCATGCTGGTGTGCATCTACCCTTCACAGCCTTATGCCGCACACACACAATCGTAAAATCCAACAAGAAAACCGTGGAATTTTTTTACGATGGAATCTTGCCTCAAACTTGTCTTGCATACATACGGTCACACCAAATTCTGACCGTCAAGAATGCAGTGACGTACAACACTACAACGAGCCGAGAAAAAAAATAAGTTCAATGATTCTGAGCATGCATCGAAATGGATTCAGAGCAAGTGTGTTTTTTTTGCGTGTCGGAATTGCATACAGATGATCGGAATTTCCTCCAAGAACTTTCTTGTCAGAAAATTTGAGGACCAGCCCTCAGAAATTCAGACAGAAGAAATTTGGTGGAGCCTACACACTGTCGGAATTTCCGACCAAAAGCTCACATCGGACTTTCAAATCGTGTGTATGCGGCATAAGTTTTACATTATTACCAAAACCAATAATATTTTAACACGATCAAAAGTAGGTAAATTTATATAGTCATACAGATACATCTGGCCCTTCGAGGGCAACCATTTTGCTGATGAGGCCCACGATAAAATGGAGCTTGACTCCCTTGTTCTAAAGCCTTGTAGTGTGAATGTTCCAAAATTATATTTTGTACCTAGAAGTTGAATTTGTTTTACTAGTCACTTAAGTAAGGAAGCCCTACACTGACCACAAATCTAAGGGTGTACTTCACACATAAGAGTGAATATATTGTGTACTTTACTACATCAGTGTACCAAATAGTCCAATTATGATACTTTGAAAATAAAAATACAAACAGTGGCTGCATGGTATTAGAGTTCACGTAAATGAGTCCCTAACTTGACTCACTGTTGGGAAATCCTCGAGCACTATGCAATCCTTCTGCTTGCTGTCCATGAACCTCCAGTCAGGCTGGTACAGGAAGTTGTGGAAGTTTGTCAGAATGTCGATCTTGGTCTCCAGACTGATAGTCGGGTCATCCTCCAAAGTGTCTACAGCTCTTATAACCAGATAGAAGATACAAGCTGCATGTCTGAGGACAGAAGACCCATATACACCAATCAGGCATAACATTATGACACTGCATCTATAAAAATTAAATAAAAAACACACACAAACTTCAAATTTGCACAGATGCACTCAAAGCATTAAATAAAATATAATAATTATTATTATTAAAATACAAATGCTCAAACAAACCAAATATGGTTGCGGTGTGTGAATATAAACCAAAATGAGATCAATCAGGTGCTTCTCCTTAAAGTGGAGGTTCACCCTAAAAAAAAATTCCAATAATACATTAAGCCGACCGGTTAGACTGCGAGGATGCTGTTTTTTTTTTTTTTTCGTACATACCGTGTTAGCAGGGTTTCATCCCTCGGCTTCCAGGTACGATTTTTGCGGGGCTGGGCGTTCCTATTAGATTGATGTTCCTCCGACCGGCGCATACTGTGCGTCACGACTCTATACAGCGCCTGTGCAATGACGTTCGGCTTCTTTCGGAAAGTCGTGACGCGCAGTATGCGCCGGTCGGAGGAACGTCAATCAACTAGGAACGCCCAGTCCCGCAAGAATCGTACCCGGAAGCCGAGGGATGAAACACCGCTAACACGGTATGTACGGAAAAAAAAGAAACCACAGCATCCTCGCAGTCTAACCAGTCGGCTCAATGTATTTTTAGAAGAAAAAATGAGGGTGAACCTCCACTTTAAGTGCAAATTGTTGCAATCACTATATAAAAAATGTACATCTTCAACATAAAGAAAATTGTGTTTATCATGTCCTCTAAACCCAACTGTGTATATAATCAGTGCACCCACCACAGCCTCTTACTAGATCGTTAGACCCCCAAATTATAGGTGGTCCAACTAGGCATGAAGCTGCATAGAAAACACCGGCGGTATTCCAATGTGAGTCTCCAATCCAGTTCTCCTTCCTACTGTGTTTAAACTCAGCCAGAGAAAAAAAAAAAACTCCAATATAGTGTAATACCATGAAATGACTGGCACACGAAAACTAATTACAAAACTTCAGAAGAGTAACCGCATAAATTATTAAGCAACGGGTTCCGGCTCCAGCCAGGTGTGGGCGATGTCAGCACAAGCTCTGCCTTGCCCTGATGTATGTTTCATCTATAAAAGACATTGTCAAGCAGTGGCGGCCCACCCATAGGGGGCGCAGGACTGCTGTCCCCCAAAAGCTAATCAAAAAAAAAAAAAAAAAAGACACACACTAGTCCTTTAACCACTTAACCACTGGGCACTTAAACCCCCTTAATAACCAGACCAATTTTCAGCTTCCGGTGCTCTCACATTTTGAATGACAATAACTCAGTCATACAACACTGTAACCAAATGACATTTTTGTCCTTTTTATTTCCCCACAAAATAGAGCTTTCTTTTAGTGGCATTTGATCACCTCTGCGGTTTTAATTTGTTTCGCTATGAATGAAAAAAGAACGAAAATTTTGTAAAAAAATGAATTTCTTCATTTCTATTATAAAATTTAGCAAAAAAGTAATTTCTTTATAAATTTGGCCTAAAATGTATACGGCTACATATCTTTGGTAACAAAACAAAAAAAATTGATATTATTTAGTCTGGGTGAAAGTTATAGGGTCTACAAGCTATGGTACCAATTACTGAAAATTGATCAATTTGATTATACCTGATGTACTGACAGCCTCTCTCATTTCTTGAGACCCTAACATGCCAGAAAAGTACAAATACCCCCCAAATGACACCTTTTTGGAAAGAAGACATTCCAAGGTATTTAGAAAGAGGCATTGTGAGTTTTTTGAAGTTGTAATTTTTCCCACAATTCTTTGCAAAAATCAGGATTTTTTTTTTCCACAAATTTTCATATTAGCAGGTTATTTCTCACACACAGCATATGCATACCACAAATTACACCCCAAAACACATTCTGCTATTTCTCCCGAGTATGGCGATACCACATGTGTGAGACTTTTACAGAGTGTGGCCACATAGAGAGGCCCAACATGCAGAGAGCACCTTCAAGCGTTCTGGAGCACCCAGGCCAATTCTGACATTTCTCTCCTACATGTAAAAATCATAATTTATTTGCTAGAAAATTACATAGAACCCCAAAACATTATATATGCTTTTTTAGCAAAGACCCTAGAGATTACAATGGCAGTCGTTGCACCTTTTTATCGCGCATTGTATTTGCACTGCAATTTTTCAAACGCGTTTTTTTGGAAATAAAAAAAAAAAACATTTTTTGTGCTTAAAAAAATAAAAATAAAAAAAAATAAAAACAGTAAAGTTAGCCCAATGTTTTTGCATATTATGAAAGATGAAGTTACGCTGAGTCAATAGATACCCAACATGTCACCTTTCAAAATTGCACACGCTTGTGGAATGGCGCCAAACTTTGCTACCTAAAAATCCCCATAGGTGACGCTTTAAATGTTTTTACTGGTTACATCTTTTTATTTGGAGAAGAGCTCTAGGGCCAAAATTATTGCTCTCGCTCTAACGTTCGCAGCGATACCTCACATGTGTGGTTTGAACACCGTTTTCATATGTGGGCGGGACTTGCATGCACATTCGCTTCTGTATACGAGCACACGGGTACAGGGGCGCTTTAAAACTTTATTTTTCATTTTACTTTATTTTTTAGTTTGACATGTTTTTCCCAAAAAATAAATGTTTTGATTACTTTTATTCCCATTACAAGGAATGTAAACATCCCTTGTAATAGGAATATAGAATGACAGGTCCTCTTTACAGTGAGATATGGGGTCAATAAGACCCCACATCTCACATCTAGGCTGGAAAGCCTGAAAAAAAAAATGATCCTGGCTTTGATCGTAGCGGTGAGTCGGAAGAAGCACCGGAGGGCGAAAGAAGTGGGGACGTCCCCTTTCGCCTCCCGTAAGAACGATCAAGAGGCGGAACAGCGGCCATGATCGTTTTTGTGGTGTAGAGAATCGCCAGCTGAAAAAGATGATATCTGAATGCCTGTTGCTGCAGGTATCATTCAGATATCCCTGCACAAAGTCAAGGACGTCATATGACGTGGGCGGAAAGTGGTTAAAACACATTTTTTTCCCAGAGTATCCTCTGAGTATTGCAGAGTATTGTGCCGGGGCTACTGCAGAGTATTGTGCCGGGGGTATTGCAGAGTATTGTGCCGGGGGTACTGCAGAGTATTGTGCCGGGGGTACTGCAGAGCACTGCGCAGGGGGTACTGCAGAGCACTGCGCAGGGGGTACTGCAGAGCACTGCGCAGGGGGTACTGCAGAGTACTGCGCAGGGGGTACTGCAGAGTACTGCGCAGGGGGTACTGCAGAGTATTGCATTGATGGCTGAGCAGGGATGGATGGATGGATCTGTGACTGCAATAGTCACAGATCCAGCCACAGCGCTGCCGACACCCGCGCTCCCCCTCTCACACTGTACCGATGGGTACAGAGAGAGGAGGGAGGAACCAGCGTCAAATGACGCCGGTTTATTTACATGTGATCGCTCCGTTATTGGACGGAGCGATCACGTGTTAAACGTCCGCTATCAGCGGCAATTTTCCGTGATCCACCGGGTCCGGCTTTAAAGCGAAGGTGCACACAAAAATGGAACCACCGCTTTTCAGAACCCTACCCCATGTCACCTTTCAGGGGGAGGGGGTGCAGATGCCTGTATAATACAGGTATTTGCACCCACTTCGGGCTTAGACCCCCGTGGGAGTTAATCCAATTCCTATCCCCCCTACTGTCTTCTGGGAAACACAGGTCCAGTGAAGACACACAGCACGACTCGCGCAAGCGCAGTAGGGAATCGGGAATGGAAGCCGCAAAGCTTCACTTCCTGATTCCCTCACTGAGGATGGTGGCAGGGGGCAGCCGAGAGCAGAGCGATTGATCAGCTTCAACTGCCGACATCGTGGGCACCTTGGACAGGTAAGTGTCCATTTATTAAAAGTGGGTTTTAAATTATTTATTTTTTTCAAGCGGGCCTCCGCTTTAAGTGTATGCGGGGCACCGGACACATTGGTGCTATGGGAAGCATGACGTGTTTGCAATCACGTGATTCCAAACAAAAAGCTCCATTGGCTTCCTTCAGAAAGTCCTCGGAGTGCCGAGCTCTGCGCCCTGAATACTCACTCTATAAAACTATAAGTCTATAGCTGTGGTGTGCGATTGGCGGTTCCTGTGCCTTCACTGCCGGTTTCTCTGACTCATCCTGGCTGGTTCGAAGGTGGATAAAAAGCAACTTGTTGTAAGTACGGGGGGGGGGGGGTATACATCTGATGTAAAGGGGACATCTAATGTAAAGGGGACATCTAATGTAAAGAGGGGCACATGCTGTATAGGGGGGATGCTAATGGGGCACCTGATGTATAGAGGGGGCTGATGGGGACACCTGATGTATAGGTGGGGAGGGCTGCTGATGGGGACACTTGATGTATTGGGGGAACGCTGATGGGGCACCTGATGTAAAGGGGGCTCTGATGAGGACACCTTATGTGAAGTGGTTTTATTTTATTTTACTTGAAATGTGGATGTGATTGGCCTACTGTTACGGGCACAGTGAGGCTGCATATGATGGGCATCTAGCAGAATTGATACATAATCACCTGATAAATGGCTATTTACAGTCCTAGCTTACGAACAGTTTAATTTAGTAGTTTTTTTGCGCCCCCCAAAAATTCTGATCACCAGCCACCACTGTTGTCTGATGGTATTACACCAGAAGTCTCTTTCCTCTAGCCAAGTTAAGGAGTAAGACTGGATTGGAGTCTTACATTGGAATACCACCGGTGTTTCCTATGCCATAAGATCCTTGAAGCAAGGTCCATGCAGCTTCATACCTAGTTGGACCACATATAATTTGCGGGGGTGCTAACACTCTGGTAAGAGGCTGTGGTTTTTAGCAGTGATGGACATACCGATTAGACCTGGTTCACACCTAACAAAAAAGGACCAAGAAAAAAAAAAAAATAATCAAAAGGAGAAATTCTTTCCTTTGCCGACCAGCCTGTGATCAATCTGATACTCGTCTAACAGTAAGTGTTAGAAACAGGGGGCCAGAAGGTTTTGGCTGGTTGACCGGAGCACGCGCTTGGTGACGTATGGTTATATTTTCTCGCTTAAGTATTGAGGAGCGTTTCCTTGTGTACATTTGTGGGTGAGGCAGAGTGTCTTGAATGTCACCCGGTCCTGTACGGGCAGCCAACGGGCATTGTTCACTGAGAACATTGGCTAAATCTCCCTCACCTCATTCAAAGTCCCAGGGCTGCCTCTTGTCTTTTTGTGCACTACTAGGGATGAAAGTGTTAGAGAGGTCACACCAGACCTTTATTTTCTTTTTTTTATATATATATATATATATATATATATATATATATATATATATATATATATATATATATATTTGTCTTATGCACTTTAGATTGCACTTAGCACTTTAATATATTTATTTTATTTATAGCAAGCTCCATAACACCCCCCCCCCCCTATATCAATTCTTTGTTGTGGCAGCTGTTTATTATTGATTTACACATTTTTGATTAGCATATTCTCTAGTGTGGTTTGCACATTAGTTCCCCCCTTTTACAGTCCATTTAACATGGTTTCATCTGCATTTTAACCACTTGCATACTGGGCACTTACACCCCCCTCCTGCCCAGGTAAAATTTCAGCTTGCGGCACTGCGTCGCTTTAACTGACAATTGCGCGGTCGTGCGACGTGGCTCCCAAACAAAATTTACGTCCTTTTTTCCCCACAAGTAGAGCTTTCTTTTGGTGGTATTTGATCGCTTGTGCGATTTTTATTTTTTGCGCTATAAACAAAAAAGAGCGACAATTTTGAAGAAAAATACAATATTTTTTACTTGTTGCTATAATAAATATCCCAATTAAAAAAAAAAACACATTTTTTTTCTCAGTTTAGGGCGATACGTATTCTTCTACATATTTTTGGTAAAAAAAAAAAAATCGCAATAAGCGACTGGTTTGCGCAAAAGTTATAGCGCTTACAAAATAGGGGAGAGAATTTTTTTTTTTTTTTACTAGAAATGGTGGCGATCTGCGATTTTTATTGGTACTGCGACGTTATGGCGGACACATCGGACACTTTTGACACATTTTTGGCACCATTTACATTTATACTGCGATCAATGCTATAAATATGCACTAATTACAGTATAAATGTGACTGGCATTGAAGGGGTTAACACTAGGGGGTGAGGAAGGGGTTAAATGTGTATGCTAGGTGTGTTCTAACTGTGGGGGGAGGGGGGGTGACCGATCTGTGTCCCTATGTAAGAAGGAACACAGATCGGGCTCCTCCTCTCCAGAGACAGGACGCTGTCTCTGTGTAACACGGCAATGAGAGATGATCTATGAGAGATTATCTCTCATTGGCCCACAGATCGCATCGCAAACGGCCACTCTGATTGGCCGTTCGCCGCGATCTGTGATTGCCCGTGTCCAAGGGACACGGACAACACAGGGCTTCCCCGCAGCGCGCTCTACAGCGACGGCATGTTGTACATTCAGGCCCGCGCTGTTGCCGTCATCCGATGGTAGTGCGGGCCTGAAGTGGTTAAAGGAAAGGGCCAGAGACTTTTCTGTTTTTTGGTTCCATAGACTTCAATGTAACAAAAATGTGTATTAAAAAATGCAAACCACAACCTACATAGGTGTGAGTCAGTGTGAGGTGTGAGTGTGAGTCAGGCCTAAGGCTCTATGAATGTTGTTTTTGAGAGCATTTTGTTTGGGAGCCACGTCGCACAATTGTCATTCAAAGCGTGACAGTGCTGAAAGCTGGAAATTGGCCTGGGCAGGAAGGGGGTAAAAATGCCAGGTATTGAAGTGGTTAAAGTAAATTTTTGTTTAAAAAAAAAAAAAAAACACAGTAAATTCTTGCATAATTAACTTACTGCAGCTATTGAGGGGTTCAAACAGACAATACACTTACCGTAGCTCCCCTTCCAAGGCCTGGAGAACAAGTGCGTAGCTCCTGCCCGTCTCCTCCAGGAATTTGTAGCAGGTCTGCAGGCTCTCACTCATGGGGTCCTGTCAGGAAAGACACAGGATGGAACCTACAGATGGATAGACAAGTTTCCAGTACAAAGCAATTGTGCATGGTGTGGTCTTCCCCAAGCCCCTCTCCTGCAGCCTACTGACCCTCACCAGCAACAGCTGACCACTGGGCTTCATTGCAGGGGAACGGCACACAGATCAATGACAAAGAACATCTGAATTCTCACTTTGAGGCACACTGGGCACTTGCCCAGCTCGGGGCTGCTCTACTCTATAGATCAGGCAAGTATGACTTTTTTATCTCTTATGAACTTAACTAAAAATACCTGTTACTTATTCTTATCCTGGTGTATTAGTAAGTAGGGCAAAAACGTTTACGCAGGTCCATGGGCGTCCGCTCATAGGGTTAAGGGGGGGCGAGTGACCCCCCCTGAAATCGGCAAGGGTCTGCCATGCTCGCATCTGTACTGTAGCTGTGCTGACTCTCTGTGTTTGTGTAAATCGGCTCCACAGCTGTTGCAAGATCAGTATCACGGAGATTACAGAGCTCTTTACTGCCACCTCTGGCCGATTCCTGTATGTGCGCCCTCGTGTTTGCTTTGCTGCCTGTAATGTATTTTCCAAGGGACATGTGGAAACAGGACTTGGGAGAAGGAAGACCACCATGACCTTACAAGGGGGGGCTGTGAGTACAAGTGAAGGGAGGAACCTGTGTGTGTACAGGGGGGCTGACATACATACAGTTGAGGGGGGCAGCTGAGTACATACAGGTATATTCAGTGATGGGGGGATGCCAGATATAGGAAAGATCATATCATCTGTCCTGTCCTGTATACAGGTATATACACCCATCTTCCTTCCTGTATTTCTCCATCATCACTGACTGCAGATATACATCATCTGTCCTGTATATAGAGATTCCTCTATATACCAATACCATCCACCCCTTCTATATACACATACTGTACACCCTCTGTATTGTACATTTGATCAGCACAGTGAGGCTGCATATCATGGGAACATGCCTGCACTTTATGGGATAATGACTAAGCCCCTTCATGACATTGTCAAAGAAGCTGAGCACAGGTGACCGTAAAATTATGCCCCCCCCTGGAAAAAGTTCAGCGGACGCCCATGCGCAGGTCATTAACCCAAGATGGAGAGCCAGAATAGAGAACTTTTCAGCGATCGACTGTGGGTGGTGTCCTTAGGCTGCGGAAAAAAAAAAGAGGGGGGAGAGGAGTGCCCACTGTGAGCAAACACTAGCTGGGCAGCACTCTTCATGACTGACTCCCTCAGGGTTGCCAACTAGACATGTGCAATTTGTTTAGTTTCTAATTATTTATTAACGAAAATTCGGAAATTCATTAATTCAGAATTTTCGTATTTCCGAATTTTTTTTATTCACAAATTTAGAGATTTTCGAATTTTTGTATTTCCGGATTTCGCAAATTTGGATTTCGAAAATCCAAATTCCGAAAAAAATAAAAAAAATTTTTTTTTCGGAAATACAATTTTTTTTCGAATTTTAGATTTTTGAGTTTTGCAAATTTAAGAAATTCGAAAAATTAAAAAAATCGTAATTGTAAAATTCGAAAATGGGAATTTGTGTCATTCGTTTTTTTCGGAAAATTATTTTCCGTTTTATTTGTTTTTTGCTTTTTCAGAAATCCGAAAATTCAGAATCCGGAATTCCGAATTTCCAAAAAAGAAGACACATGAATGAAACAAAAACAAATTTTTTGAATTTCCTGAATTTCAAAAAAAAAAAAATGAAAATAACAAACGAAAAAAACGATTTTTTTCGGCAGTGCACATGTCTATTGCCAACCTCCCGCAGTATTTTTTACTGACAAAACATGGAACATTTACTGGTGACGTTTTTTACTGGCAACCTGAGAAATTACAGAACTCCTATTGAAAACTAACAGTGAATATTTCAACAGTATAAACATGATATGGAAACACTGACAATACCTATAACAAAGTAATTTTGCTTGATTTACACTCATCAGTAAATTTACTGGCGTAGTTGGCAACCCTGTACTTTCTGATCTTACACAGCCCTTTGTAATGTTTGCTGTGTACCACCAGAGGGAGCTCAAGAATCCATCAGAATGTATGCTGCGCCTCGTTCTACTGTGATGGTTGAGATCTATTTGCCAATTCTCCATGCAAGGTAAAAGTTCTCCAGTCCAATTAATTTTTAAGGGCAAGTCTGTTTGAAAGTGGTGATTCTCCTAGGTATTCTGATATTATCAGAGGAGATCTTCAGGTGAGTTTCTACAATAAGTGCATCTCAGCTCCAAAATAGGGGATAGAATTCTGATTTTTGTTTATTATTATTATTTTTTATTTTTTTACTAGTAATGGCGATTATCTGCGATTTTTGTCAGGACTGCGACATAAGGCGGAACACTTTTGACACATTTTTGGGACCATTCACATTTAAACACCAATCAATGCGATTAATATGCCCTGATTACTGTATAAGTGTGACTGGCAGGATAGGGGTTAACACTAGGGGGCGAGGAAGGGGTTCAATGTGTTCCCTGGGAGTGATTCTTACTGTGGGGGGGGGGGGGACTGACTGGGGGAGGTGACCGATGGTAGTCCCTATGTACAAGGGACACACCATTGGTCTCCTCTGCCTGACAGGACGTGGATCTCTGTTTACAGGCAAGTTAGGACGCTCTCTACTTGCAGATAGAGAAAGGAGCTGTGTGTTAGTGGGCATCCTGACACGCCTACTCGCCCCCTCAAGAGGCTTTCTCCACACCAGGGAGAAAGCCTTGCATTACGGTGGTGAGTTACAGACATAAGAACAGGAAGTGAAGATTTCTCAGAAGAAATAAGGACATTTAAAAGCAAAATGGAAGGATGAGGCAAGTGAAGGAGGACTGCACTAAGATAAAGGAAGCTATTTAGGGAAAAAAGTTATTCCTTTACAACCTCTTTTAAAGGAACCTATTTAGAAAATAAAAACAAACAACCTTTTCAACCCCATTAACACTTTAGGGAATGTACGTACGCACCTGTCATTTTTTTATTTTTTGGTCATATATATTTCAGATTACACCCCCCCCCCCCGATATAAGTACTGCATTTCTATAAATAGGTGGGACTCCCATATCACTCCTACATGTTGTGCAATGCTCAGAGATATACTTTAAAGTCTGCAATACTTACCTCTTCTTGATTGGTCTGAGGTCCCTCAACCACACTGACATCTTCAGGGGCTTCATTGGCCGGCGCGCAAGATGACATCACACCTATGCATGTGAAGGGATTCAGTCATCCAGACACAGGATGTGGCAAAATGTAAAATGGACAGCACAAGAAAAGAAAAAAACACCCTACACCCTTTACAGCAGAGACTTCCTTCCACTGATGGTCACCTGAAAGGCCTGTTACATTGGTGGCCAGTTGAAACCATGCTACTTGTTATTGGGGGTAAGTGGCAAAAATTCCCCCTTACATTGGGGGCCAGTGGAAAAAAATGTGTTGAAGACAGCTAAAAAGATAGTTAGACTCATGCTTTTG
The DNA here is from genome assembly GCA_029574335.1 of Rana kukunoris. Classification (NCBI taxonomy): domain Eukaryota; kingdom Metazoa; phylum Chordata; class Amphibia; order Anura; family Ranidae; genus Rana; species Rana kukunoris. The sequence goes on along the minus strand of CM056052.1, from coordinate 48,054,208 downwards.
GCTTGGCCAAGTGATCCTGTAACTATGAAGTTACCAAATGGGAGGCGAGGGAGCCCACAGAAACTACTGAAGGACCTCTGGGGTTCCATGAAACCTGGACTAGGATTAGCTGTTTTTAAAGGAATTTCTTCTCACTGTCCTGCAATACAGGTATCTGTGGCACAGAAAGTGAAATCTCAACATGAAGCTTAAAGAAAAAATAAACTTACAGGGTTTTGACCAGTGGCATAGCCTACTTTTTTGAAACTACAAACCCCCCTTCCCAAAACACACACATTGGTGTGCGCAGCCTATTAGGCTGGGTTCACACTACGATTTTCCCGTCCATCAGCCGCATGCGATTTATATGAAAAAACGTATGCGGCTGAAACGGATTGAACCGTACGTAAACGTATGCCCAAAAGTGAAACGTATGCGTTTATGAAACGTATACGGTTTAAAAAAGTGCGTACGGTTCCATCCGGTTTTGATTAAAAAAAACGCATACGTTTTTGGAATTAGTGTCATTTAATAAATAAAGATTTTCTTGTTTTATTGAAATTTGGCAGGAAGTGGTGGGTGGTCCTTTTTCCCGTGAAAATGCGCATGCGCAGACGAAAAATGCATACGGTTTATATGTATGGAACCGCACATATGTGCGTTTTCCATTGACTTTCATGTTAAAAAAAACGTATGCGTTTGCCATACGGTTTCAAAAACGGACTCAAAACCGTGGTCAAACACGGTTTTGCGTACTGTTAAAAAACCTTTTGCCAGCAAATCGTACGCACCCGGATGCATACGATTTGCAATGCATTGTCTATGTATGCGTTTTCCCGTACGGGCCCGTACGTTTTCAAAACGGAAATCGTATGCGGCTGACGAACGGGAAAATCGTAGTGTGAACCCAGCCTTACATTAGGGTGTGCACCCCAGAGCACAAACACACATGGGCACACAGAGCAGTGCAGGGCCACCATCAGGGGGGTACCAGCAGTACACCTGTAAGGGTCCCCGATGGCAAACCCCTTTAAAATATATATATATATATATATATATATATATATATATATATATATATATATTATTTTTTATTAAAGGGCCAATTTTTTTTTTGGGGGGGGGGGGGGTCTGGAGGTCCCCAGGGCCCCAGAGATCCCCACTGCCCCGAATGACAACCCCCTTATTTTAATATAATTATTATTAACCACTTAAGGACCGAGGGTGTTTTTCAGATTTCGTACGAGACTAAAACATTTTTTTTTGCTAGAAAATTACTTAAAACCCCCAAACATTATATATATTTTTTTCTAACACCCTAGAGAATAAAATGGCAGTCATTGCAATACTATTTGTTACACCGTATTTGCGCAGCGGTCTTACAAGCACACTTTTTTTTGGAAAAAATTCACTTTTTTTAATTAAAATATAAGACAACAATAAATTTGGCCCAATTTTTTTTACATATTGTGAAATATAATGTTACGCCGAGTAAAATGATACCCAACATGTCACACTTAAAAATTGCGCCCGCTCGTGGCATGGCGTCAAACGTTTACCCTTAAAAATCTCAATAGGCGACGTTTAAAAAATTCTATAGGTTGCATTTTTTGAGATACAGAGGATAGGGCTAAAATTATTGCTCTCGCTCTAACGATCGAGGTGATACCTCACTTGTGTGGTTTGAACGCCGTTTTCATATGCGGGCGCTACTTGCGTATGTGTTAGTTTCTGCGCGCGAGCTCGTCAGGACGGGGCGCTTTAAAAAAACATTTTTGGTTTCGGATTTATTTTTATTTATTTTATCATTTTTAACACTGAAATAAAATTATTATCACTTTTATTCCTATTACAAGGAATGTAAACATCCCTTGTAATAGAAAAAAGCATGACAGGTCCTCTTAAATATGAGATCTGGGGTCAAAAGGACCTCAGATCTCATATTTAGGCTTAAATGAAAAAGAAAAAAAAGAAAAAGAAAAAAAAGGTAAACAAAGAAATTGTCTCTTAAGAAGCTGGGCGGGACTGACGTTTTGACGTCACTTGCGCCCAGCAGAGCTATGGGGACGGGAGAGGGACATTTTTCCCTCACTCGCATCCCCGGACAGCAGACGAGCAGACCCGATCGGGCCCTTTAACCACTTAACGACCGCCCACTGTATATATACGTCCTTTTTTTAAAGATGGATATCTCGGTAACGGAAGCAGCTGCTGCCACAACCGAGATATCCATCTTTACAGTGGGCGGTTTTGTCAACGATAACGGCGGTCTCCGCGGCGGATTCGCTGCAAGATCGCCGTTATCGGTGGCGGGAGAGGAGCCCCCCCCTCCCGCCGCTCTCCCGCGGCCTCCGCCGCTTACCGTTGCCGTCGGTAGCGGCGGAGGGCGCGGGAGAGCGGCGGGAGGGGGGGCCTCTCCCGCCACCGATAACGGCGATCTCGCAGCGAGATCTCGCCGCGGAGACCGCTGTTATCGTTGACAGAACCGCCCACTGTAAAGATTGATATGTCGGTTGTGGCAGCAGCTGCTGCCGTTACCGAGATATCCATCTTTAAAAAAAGGACGTATATATACAGTGGGCGGGCGTTAAGTGGTTAAGTGGCACAGAATGTGACTGGCTTGGCACATGGAGGACACTTATTTCCAATATAAATAAATCAGAGAACCAATCATTGTCCTCTTCCTGTGTGTAGATTGTGTCGCGTTTCAAGGAAGGAGCACAAAAATGTGTGCGTGCTGCATTCTTTCCCGAAACGCGCAGGTGTGAATGGGACTTAAAAGTGATCAGCGAGCAGAATTACTAATACAGCAAATGTATCAGAGACCCCAATGGGAAGATGTGGGGTAAACCGAGGTGAATTTTATATAAATGACAAATCTGATTGGTCAAAAAATAGAAAATAATCAGCTAAGTAATCATGGTCCTCTTCCTATGTGTGCCCCCCTCCTAGGACAGGTGGACAGGGCCCCCCCCTCCTAGGACAGGTGGACAGGGCCCCCCCCTCCTAGGACAGGTGGACAGGGCCCCCCTCCTAGGGCAGGTGGACAGGGGGCCCCCCCTCCTAGGGCAGGTGGACAGGGGGCCCCCCCTCCTAGGGCAGGTGGACAGGGGGCCCCCCCTCCTAAGGCAGGTGGACAGGGGCCCCCTCCTAGGGCAGGTGTACAGGGGTCCCCTCCTAGGGCAGGTGTATAGGGGTCCCCTCCTAGGACAGGTGGACGGGGGGGCCCTTCTAGGACAGGTGGACGGGGGGCCCCCCCTCTTGCGACAGATGTACGGGGCCCCCCCTCTTGGGACAGGTGTACGGGGGGCCCCCCTCCTAGGGCAGGTGTACGGGGGCCCCCCCTCCTAGGGCAGGTGTACGGGGGGCCCCCCCTCCTAGGGCAGGTGTACGGGGGGCCCCCCCTCCTAGGGCAGGTGTACGGGGGGCCCCCTCCTAGGGCAGGTGTACGGGGGGCCCCCTCCTAGGGCAGGTGTACGGGGGGCCCCCTCCTAGGGCAGGTGTACAGGGGCCCCCTCCTAGGACAGGTGTACAGGGGCCCCCTCTTAGGACAGGTGTACAGGGGCCCCCCTCTTAGGACAGGTGTACAGGGGCCCCCCTCTTAGGACAGGTGTACAGGGGCCCCCTCTTAGGACAGGTGTACAGGGGCCTCCTCTTAGGATAGGTGTACAGGGGCCCCCCTCTTAGGACAGGTGTACAGGGGCCCCCCTCTTAGGACAGGTGTACAGGGGCCCCCCTCTTAGGACAGGTGTACAGGGGCCCCCCTCTTAGGACAGGTGTACAGGGGCCCCCTCTTAGGACAGGTGTACAGGGGCCCCCTCTTAGGATAGGTGTACAGGGGCCCCCCTCTTAGGACAGGTGTACAGGGGCCCCCCCTCTTAGGACAGGTGTACAGGGGCCCCCCTCTTAGGACAGGTGTACAGGGGCCCCCCTCTTAGGACAGGTGTACAGGGGCCCCCCTCTTAGGACAGGTGTACAGGGGCCCCCCTCTTAGGACAGGTGTACAGGGGCCCCCCCTCTTAGGACAGGTGTACAGGGGCCCCCCCTCTTAGGACAGGTGTACAGGGGCCCCCTCCTAGGACAGGTGTACAGGGGCCCCCTCTTAGGACAGGTGTACAGGGGCCCCCTCTTAGGACAGGTGTACAGGGGCCCTCTCTTAGGACAGGTGTACAGGGGCCCTCTCTTAGGACAGGTGTACAGGGGCCCTCTCTTAGGACAGGTGTACGGGGCCCCCCTCTTGGGACAGGTGTACGGGGCCCCCCTCTTAGGACAGGTGTACAGGGGTCCCCCTCTTAGGACAGGTGTACAGGGGCCCCCCTCTTAGGACAGGTGTACAGGGGCCCCCCTCTTAGGACAGGTGTACAGGGGCCCCCTCTTAGGACAGGTGTACAGGGGCCCCCCTCTTAGGACAGGTGTACAGGGGTCCCCTCTGCTCAGCCTTACCTGCTCCACCTTGGTCAGGCCGCCCATCTTGTACCTGATGAGGTTGTAGATCTCCTTGGGGTAGAAGAGTGACCTCAGGAACTCCATGGCTACACCGGGGATGATCCGCTCTCTGCGATCGCCGCATCCACACACACCGGCCGTGTTTATAGTAGCAGCGGCCGGCCCCGCCCTCACCTGTCACCAGCCGCCAATCACTGTGCGGAGGGACGATGTAGGGGCGTGGCGTGCTGCTTCCAGTGACAGCTGGTCGGGGCTGTGCAGGTGCGGCCATACAGGGAATGCTGAGCCTTGTGGTGCACACACCATGATGGGGGAGGGACGGAGGTATTCCCAGCTCTGTGTATCTGTATTCCTCATGTCTCCGGAGAGGGGACAACACATTGATGTCTATGGGCAGCACCAGATCAGCTTCATATCGTGTATCTTCATGGTGTCAGTGCAAGATAGCAGTGCTCATAGACATTAAAAATAAATAAATATATATATTTTCTATTAGAATTGCATCAAAGGACTGGATCAAAGAATTACACCCAGGAGAAGCCTTTCTTAGGGCATTCCTGTATTAATAGAGATGATAGTCTCTGCATTTCAGCCCTGACAGATGCCTGTCTTCTACACAATATTGTCAAAAGTATTGGGACACCTGCCTTTATATGCACATTACATTTTTTGGCATCCCAGTGGCAGCACCTCTCCTCCCCCAGCCCCAGGACCGTCTTAATAGCATCATGGGCCCCTGGGCAAAGAAATGCTCTGGGGCCCCTACAATGATGACAGTGCAGGTAAACAGACATCAAGTAGGTAGGAGGAAGACTGCCTCCTCCGTGTATCTACCACTCTCAGTACCATTATGGGGCCCCCAATTTTGGGACAGCGTGGGCTCAATGACCATCTGCTTTGGGGAAAGTGCAGGGCCCCCCACGCAGTTGGGGCCCCTGGGCAGTGCCCAGGTGTGCCCTCTCATTAAGACAGCCCTGCCCAGCCCCATCCATGTGTTCGGCCCCAATCTACACGCAGGGAGCCAGATGCATGGATTACAATGGGAGGGAGGGTTTAAGCACATGATTAGAGCCAGAGGCTGCAAAATAGGGTGGGCATGGGGCACAGAGCACTGTGCCCGAAGCCCACCCAGTTGTGTGACACTAGCGGCTGAATATTTGCTAGTGCCACACTAATTCTTCTTCTAGCCAGTCAGAAAGCGGGTCCTGAGACCCTTTTCCCGATTGACCAAAAAAAAAAAGAAGCTATGCTGGCTGCCGGGAGCAAGAGAGAGGAGACGCAGAGGAAGCTAGCCGGCCGCCCATCTGTTACCCTTAGGGAAGCCCGAAGAGTAGCTACGCTGGCCACCTGGAGGAGGAGGGAGGAGGCGTGAGACGAGGAGATGCAGGGGAGGTTAGCCTGCCACCAGGGGCAAGTGTTGTGGACGGGTGACCGACCATACGGGTGACCCGACTGGGGAGAGGGGGTTTGGTTTGGTTTGATGCCCCCCCAAAAAAATGCCACCGGCCGCCACTATTGGCATTTCAGTCTTAGTCCATAGGTTTCAATATTGAGTTGGCCACCCTTTCCAGTATAGCAGCTTTAACTCTCCTGGGAAGGCTGTCCACAAAGTTTAGGAGTGCGTCTATGGGAATGTTTGAGCATTCTTCTAGAATCGCATTTGTGAGGTCAGGTGCTGATGTTGGATGAGAAGGCCTGGCTCGCAGTCTCCACTCTAATTCATCCCAAAGGTGTTCTGTCAGGTTGAGGTCAGGACACTGTGTAGGCCAGTCCATGTCAATTGACCTTGCTTAAAGTTCATGTGCATGTAAAGGCAAGTGTCCCAATACTTTTGGCAATATAGTGTGTGTATATATATATATATATATATATATATATATATATATATATATACACACACACACACACACAATAAATGTAATCATTTTTAAAAATGTATAAAAACATTGACGTTTCAGTAGAACAGAGATTGCTGTCAGTAGGACACTGGATGGTGTCAGTATTTTATTTTTATTATTAATATTATTTTTATTTTTATTTGCAATTTTATGCTTTTATTTTTTATTTATTTATTTTTTTCACATCAGCCGATACCAGACCCTAGAGACCAGCTCATGGATACATGCTTGTTTGTCTCCATTAAACTGTTTCGCATCATCTGTGGTAATTTTGCTTATATTATAAATTACTCCCTTGTTTTTTTTTTTTTTTTTTGGTTTGTTTTAATAATTTATTTGTTTGTTTATTTATTTATTTTTTCCCAAAAAGAAGAACAAGGAGAGACAGAGCATGCGACGGATGGGACTCGTGTCACAGATTAACCGCGACGAGACATCACCAGAATCAACGAGGTCACACCATATTCGAACCAGGTGAACTTTTCCTTTCCTAATCCAGTTCCCCCCGATTTTTCTTTCCTCCGGTGCAAAATATGGGTTATCTTTTAAATTTACTAATGGAGAATTATATTTCTTATCCTTTTGTGTCTGTGTCCTATCCCATAATCTCAGAGTGTCTCGAGTCAGTTCGAGGGTATTACTATCAAGTGCTCTAAATTGTGTAGGGTTCCAAATAATATTTCCCAAGGTTACATTGGCTTGTGTCATTTCTATTTGCACCCATCTTTTCCATGTTCTATTCCTGGCCCATTCCACCACCCGTGACAGGACAGCTGCTTGGTGGTATTTTCTAATATCGGGTACTGCAAGGCCCCCATATTGTTTATCTTGTTTTAAGATTGCTAGGGAGATACAATGTTTTTTGTTTTTCCACACATAGTTCATAAGAATTGAGTTGAGTATTCGGAGAAATTGAGGGGGGAGAGCTATTGGAATCATCTGAAATTTATATAATATTTTTGGAATTATTATCATTTTCAACATATTTATGCGACCCATCCATGAGATGGGTTTATTTATTGTTTTTTTTACCTCGCTTTTTACCTCATTTAGGAGGGGGATATAGTTTATTTTATACATCTGCCTGGGCGAATTGGCCAGTTTAATACCTAGATATTTTAGTTCCTTTCTCCAGGGAAAAGTGCAGATCTCTTTTACCTGTCTTATTTCTGTTTTATTGAGATTTATATTCAATATTTCTGATTTAGCTATATTGATCTTAAAATTTGATATTGCCCTGTATTTTTGTAGTATCTTCATTAGCCTGGGGATTGTACTAAGTGGTTTTGAGAGGTAGAATATAATATCATCCGCAAAGGCAGACAACTTATGTTCCTCCTTTCCTACCCTTACGCCGTTAATATCGGGATCATTTCGAATCGTGGCTAGTAGTGGTTCCAGGGATAATATAAAGAGTAATGGGGACAAAGGACAACCCTGTCGGGTTCCATTCTTCATTTCGAAGGCCTCCGACAATATTCCATTTATTTTAATTTTTGCGGTGGGATGGTGATATAATGTTTTTATCCAGCTGATCAGCCTATTTCCCAGGCCCATCTTTTCCAGTGTTTGCAGCATGAGACCCATCCCGCCTTATCTTCTGGATCAGGAGGAGTGCTCTTATACCATTATCTTTACCCTCTCTTCCGGGAACGAAACCCACCTGGTCCGGATGCACTAAGGAATACATAACCTTTTTCAATCGCTCCGCTAGAATTTTCGCAAAAAGCTTGATATCAGTATTTAATAACAATATAGGCCTATAGACTGAGCACAGTGAGCTGTCCTTCCCTTCTTTTAAAATTATTGCTATAGATGCAGTAAGAGCATCCTTCCTTATTTCAGACTCGGAACCTAGTCCATTAAAGTACTTGCATAGCCTAGGTACCAGTATATTGCTGAATTTCTTGTAATAGAGCACTGTAAACCCGTCTGGCCCTGGGCTTTTCCCCACCGCCGTATTTTTCAGGGCCATTTTAACTTTGTCTTCGGTTATAGGCCTATCCATATAAGAGCTTTCGATATCGTCGATCTTGGGTAATCTGGCTTTCACGAGGAAATCTCAAATTTTAGCCTCTTTTTCCCCCTCCTGCCCCTCCGTCTGATTTATATTGTACAGTTCTTCATAATAATTCTTGAAAGTCGCAGCAATGTCCTTGGTGGAATAGGTCAGGTCCCCGTTTGACTTTTTGATTTTTTCAATATAATTTCTATAACAAGGCTTACCTGTAGCTACCCAGGATATCTCCTAAACCTGCACCCTGTGTCTGCATGTCCCGAAGTCATCTGCACATGCTCACTGGGGCAAACTGAAGCAACGGCACCCTGTGCTGTTACCAGCGGCTCCCGTGCGCATGACGTCATCGTGGCTCCGGCCAATCACAGCACCGGAGCCATGATAACCGGAAGTAACTCTGCAACGACAGGGGGAGATGTGGAACGCTGCGGGGGCTTCGATCGGAGGTAAGTAATAGATAATGAGCTAGTATGCCATGCATACTAGCTCATTATGCCTTTGTCTTCCTGTTTTTTTTTTTTTGAGGAGGGTTTACTTTCTTTTTAAAGGAGATTGTATAATGTATGGCGAGTTAGAGGCCATGTTCACATATGTGTGGCCATGGTTCACAGCAGGGGGTCCAGTGCATCCCTGTTTCAGGTGTGAATCAGGTCAGAATTCTTGACTGAATTAGCACCAGAAGACGCACAAGACCCTTTCCAAATGCGGACCGCGGCCACCCCGGAGGTGTGTGAACCAGCTCCATTGAGAGCCAGTCACACTCTCCTGTCATGGGAATTGGATATGGAGAAACCCACATCCAAATCGCATGAGTGTGAACCCAGCCTAAAGAAGATTGTACATTCAGATTGTAAAGTGTGTGGGGAGCTTGACACAGTGATCAGGCCAGTTAGGTTGGCCATACACGGCTAGATATTTCATTCTGAAAAATCTTAAAGCTAGATTTCAAGGATGACTAAAAGTGCATCTTTACAGTAGGGCTGCCCCTGCACTGCAAGGGTTAAATGTTTGTCTAAGTCTGGTGGGTGGCAAAATGCAATTTTACTTACCCAATCGTTCAGCTGAAATATAGGAATACCACCTTAGCTGGAGGGCAGTGCCCTGCGGAGAGAGGGATCCACCCGTGAAATTGCTTACAAATGATTTACACAGGATATTAAGGAGAACAAATTGAGGATGGGCGGTGAGAGCCAAAAAACCTGTATAACTTGTATACGACAATCTGACATCATCATCCTCCTAACAGAACGGTAACAGTAATCCACATTCTGTACGTTTATAAAGTCTGCTCACATAGAATAAAAACGTCTCCAGAGCCCTGGTGCAAAAATAATGGACAATGCTGAACCTCAAGCTCACCATACATGGATTGCTCCTTTCTTTTTTTTGATCAGCCAATGGATTCTTCCATCCACACAAGCGAGGTGGATGGAGAAATCCTCCCTACTGCGATTTTGTATTCTGACAGCAGAGACTTTTCCACAGGTTACAGATTTCTCTATCTAAGGTCCATCGGATTTCCAACAAAAAAAGTCAGACGGAGGCTACACACGGCCGGACTTTCCGAAAAAAAAAAAGCCAGTTGGACTTTTTTTTCTCGGAAAGTCCGGCCGTGTATACAAGGCATTACTCTATCAGTGCTGCAGCCAAATAGTTACAGCCGTTGATCGAACAAAAATGTACCAACAGTCCTATTTGAGAAGAGTCAATCAGTAGATCGATTTTTCTCAAACGGGAACACCATAGATCAACATTTGGCTGGTTTAGCGAGGACTGGCCCAATGCCGATCAATCTATGGCCAGCTTTAGCCTCTGTGCAACTCTAAAGCCTAGCTTCAACCGATTTTGAAAAATTGACCCTTGACCCAATTCAGCCCTAATTGCCAAACAATTAGAGAAATGTATATCATGGGCTGTCCATCAGTCTTTCTCAGCCAGGACTCCCGGGAACCCCAGGGTTTTTCCAGAGTTTGCTATGGGCCCTTGGAGCAGTGAGCAGTGAGCAGTGATGTTTGCATAGTCCTGAGGCAAATGTCACATGGCGTGGTACCAGTAAAACCTCTCCTTTCTTCGGTGAGTAACCACTCATACTAAATGTCCATTTAGCTGTTGTTAAGGGCGCATCATGATTACCAATGCAAGGAGACCCTTTCTTACTGCCACCAATGTAAGGGGGTCTCATTCAGACTGACCACCAATTTAAAGGATGTCCTTCTCCCGCTGATCACCAATGTAAAGTATGTCCTTATCCCACTGACCACCAATGAAAGGAAGTCCCTTTGTGACTGACCACCAATGAAAGGAAGTCCTTTTGTGACTGACCCCCAATGGAAGGAAGTCCTTCTCTGACAGCCCACCAATGTAAAGAATGTCCTTCCACTGACCACCAATGAAAGGAAGTCCTTTTGTGACTGACCACCAATGGAAGGAAGTCCTTCTCTGACTGCCCACCAATGTAAAGGATGTCCTTCTCCCACTGACCACCAATGAAAGGAAGTCCCTTTGTGACTGTCCACCAATGAAAGGAAGTCCTTCTCTGACTGCCCACCAATGTAAAGGCAGTCCTTCTCCCACTGACCACCAATGAAAGGAAGTTGTTTTGTGACTGACCACCAATGAGAGAAAGTCCTTCTCTGACTGACCACCAATGGAAGGAAGTCCTTCTCACACTGACCACCAATGAAAGAAGGCATTCTCCCACTGACCAACAATGTAAGGGAGTCTTTCTCCCGCTGACCACCAATGAAAGAAGGCATTCTCCCACTGACCAACAATGAAAGGAAGTCCTTTTGTGACTGATCACCAATGAAAGGAAGTCCTTCTCTGACTGCCCACCAATGTAAAGGATGTCCTTCTTCCACTGACCACCAATGAAAGGAAGTCCTTTTGTGACTGACCACCAATGGAAGTCCTTCTCCCACTGACCACCAATTGAAGAAGACATTCTTCCACTCACCAATAATGTAAGGGAGTCCTTCTCCAACTGAGCACCAATGAAAGAAGGCATTCTCCCACTGACCAACAATGTAAGGGAGTCCTTCTCCCGCTGACCACCAATGGAAGGAAGTCCTTCTCCCACTGACCACCAATGAAAGAAGTCCTTCTCCCACTGACCAACAATGTAAGGGAGTCCTTCTCCCGCTGACCACCAATGGAAGGAAGTCCTTCTCCCACTGACCACCAATGAAAGAAGTCCTTCTCCCACTGACCAACAATGTAAGGGAGTCCTTCTCCTGCTGAGCACCAAGGAAACCTTTTCCCACTTAACACCAATGTAAGGGAAGTCCTTTTGCCATTGAACGTCAATGTACATGAGTTCTTCTCACACTGAGCACCACAAGAGGAAAAGAAGCAGGTTAATAGCCAGAGATGGTAGTCATCTATAGCTTAGCAATCAATCAGATGCAAGACAAACAGACTAAGTATAAGCTGAATTTAAGGTGGCAGCATCTTAAAATGACAAACATTGTGTCAATAACTGTCTGTCATTGATTCCGATGCACTATTCCATTATGTCTTCAGAGGCAAGAACTAACTAATAGACAGAAAAGATGCCATCTGTCTTCAGGCAGGTGGTCAGAGCAAACAGCAGAGAGTGGGAACAGGGTAAGCAGGCACAGACAACCCATTGCCAAAGAAAATCCAGGTTCTTCACAAATAATGGAGCAATAGCAAAGATAGCAATCCAATAATCAGAAAAGGCACTGACAAGTTGAATACAAACTTAATCCAAACAATCTGCAGAAATAACCCAGAATGAACAGACAGACATCAGACAGACCTGAATCTAGGGCAAACATACACAGATTAACTTGCTGGTCAAGCCTATGCTAAATGTCAAGCAGTCTCCTTAAGCGCTTCCTTCCTTAGGGCAGGTGTACAAAGCAAAAAACTGAGCTGCAATACTGAGTATCAACCAGAAGATGGCGAAGGTTCAAGCCTAATTTCAAAGTGGCAAAAGGAACTTACCTGGTTATAAAACATGGAAGTGCTTAGTTTGCTACAAAACACTCCAAGGCTGTGACCTACTGACTTTCTTCTTTCATAGTAGATGCTATATATAGAGAACAGAGCATCTACCATAAAATAATTAACAAGGAAGAAGAGGTAACAGCAATCAAAACAATGGCCAGGACCACAGAGAATAATAGATATACACACCACCAAACAAAGCAAGGCAAAATTCCAATTGACAATGAGAATTATAACATTAGCAAGATTATGTAAGGCAAGGTTACCCAAGGTAGATAGGGAAATTAAGGACACTGTTGTACATAAGGCAAAGTGCCATAAGGTGTGACAATGTCCCAGCACTTGGCCAACAGGGAGGCAACACTAAATATCCATAGGCAGAGCACAAATAAAAAACAGGTGTGGGCAAGCTGAGCAGGGTGGAGGCACAGCCCGGGGACAGCTGACATACAAGTGACAGTAGGAAAAGAGATGAAGAGTGCAGGGGAATTGGGATTGACTCCAAATGTTCCTTACATAAGCTGGGTAAGAAATGAAAAGTCCTGCTTTATAAAACTTTTTAATACTTAATTATTTATGTCTGAGGCAGCCAAAATGGCAATTGTCCAGAGGCCCTACAACTTATTTACAAGGATCTGAAATGGTCACCTACCACTGGACACTCTACCGATTGGTGGTGTTTTCTGAGTTTTAACTGAAAGTGGGTAACCACTTTCCCATCATTTTGAAGGGAATGTGCTGGAAGCATGAGCCTTCATCCCTGATCAATATCATACTGCGTCAGTTTGGTAATATAGGCTTTACCATTACCTTTCACCATTAAATCAAAATAAGGGAAAAGAGGTAACACGCCTTGGGGACTTTAACCACTTCCCGACGGCCGTAAAAGCAGGATGGCTCTAATTCTCTGGGAGGACGCCTTTATGCGTCCTCCGCTCCTCCAGGCCACTAGAGGGCGCGCGAGCGCCGCCGGCGGTGTGCGCGTGCCCGCCGGCAGCGCGCTCGTGCCCGCCGCATTCCTGAGATACCGATGCGCGTGCCTGGCGGCCGCGATGTCCGCCAGGCACTCGCAATCGGTGGTTACAGGGACAAGGACATGGATCTCTGTGTGTAAACACAGAGATCCATGTCCTGTCAGGGGAGAGAGGAGACCGATCTGTGTCCCTATGTACAAGGGACACAGATCGGTCTCCTCTCTCCCCTGACATGACATGGATCTCTGTGTTTACACACAGAGATCCATGTCCTTGTCCCTGTAACCGCCGATTGCGGACCTCCCCCAGTCACCCCCTCCCCCCACAGTTAGAACACAATTCAGGGTACACATTTAACCCCTTCCTCACCCCCTAGTGTTAACCCCTTCAATGCCAGTCACATTTATACAGTAATTAGTGCATATTTATAGCACTGATCGCAGTATAAATGTGAATGGCGCCAAAAATGAATAATAATTCTGTCCCCTATTTTGCAAGCGCTATAACTTTTGCGCAAACCAGTCGCTTATTGCGATTTTTTTTTTTTACCAAAAATATGTAGAAGAATACGTATCGGCCTAAACTGAGAAAAAAAAAGTTTTTTTTTTTTAAAAATGGGCTATTTATTATAGCAACACGTAAAAAATATTGAAATAAAAACCGCAGAGGTGATCAAATACCACCAAAAGAAAGCTTTATTTGTGGGGAAAAAAGGACGCCAATTTTGTTTGGGAGCCAAGTCGCACGACCGCGCAATTGTCAGTTAAAGAGACGCAGTGCCGACAGCTGAAATTTCACCTGGTCAGGAAGGGGGTATACGTGCCCAGTAAGGAAGTGGTTAAAGGTGTGAAGTATCAAATAATTAATAACAATCGAATTACAAAGTTGATAAAAACATGATAGAAATGGATATATCTTTGCGATGGAATGGATATGTCTCTATAGGAGGTATAATTAATTTGAATACTTGTATCTTAAATATCTTATCACCTGGCTATATTACATATAAGCCAGGAGGAATGCCCACGGTGTGATCACAGGGACGACTGGGCGTGGTTCATGGGATGGATGCACATCCTTTTTATAAAGTGTCATCTATTATATTATATATCCACAATGTATAATAATACTAATGATGTCTTTTTTCATTTATAGTTTATGTGACAAAATTCACACATATCTTGTGACAAATCTATATATGTATCTAGCTCCTGAGGAAGCGGATTCTACGGAATACAACCGCGAAACATGTACAGCCTCTGTACCTTGTATTGTTGATAGGTGGATATTTCATTGGTAACAATAGAATATCTACAGTATAATGAGCGATTGCATGATTGTCACACTAAAACTATTTTTATTTTTATTGTACATCAATTTTCTCTATCTTTTGTAATAAAAATAATTTTATACTATATCTCTGATTATCAGTTTTTCCTACGGTGCCAATAAAGTCCATCTAAGCCTCTTTTTTTCTCAATAATATGATAGAAAAATTGTATTTCACCCTCCTCAAATTCATTGGCTCTATTCAAGGCATATACAAACACTACCACTTGACATGTTTCGCTGTATATAGCTTCTTCAGGAGATTCAGGTGTGTTGCATTAAATGCTATAGATGACAAAAAGACAAGAATGAATTTCATTTTGTTTTTGGCAGAATTGAATTTCTATCAAAATTTGTTTTGGCATACAGACAATGTGCAAATGTTTTATTTTTTTATAGGCTGTTTAATAACAATGTTATACATTTGACAATCAAAATATATGTTCTAATTTTATTATATTGTTATTTATTATTTCATACTTCACACCTTTAACCACTAGGGTACCACAAGCCGTCAAATGACGGCGGGCGGAATACCCTATTGTTCTGACAGGACATCATATGACGTCCTGTCATTTAAAGCCGCTAGGGGGCGTGCCATCGCGTTACTAAGAACACAATGCGCGTGCCCGGCAGCCGCAATGGCCCCCAGGCACCCGCGATTGCCCAGTAACTGAGCAGGAACGTGGAGCTCTGTGTGTAAACAAAAGACGTGATATTACGAAACGTGCGTAAAGCGGATACACGCACACTCACGCACGCACTTCCGGGTCAGCTGGCTGGATCGCAAAAGGAACGCACGCCGTTCCCACGCTGGTCTGACGTCCCATATAGTGCTGTGCTGGGCTGTTTTATCCTAATCAGCCCGTATTTTAGCTATTGTTTTTACTTTATATTAGCCCTTGTGGCCCAGAGCTTTTTTGTAATTTTAAAATTTCGAATTTCTTGTACTGTTTTCTGCGCACCCCACTACCAGTGGGAGTGTCAATAAAATATACCTTTTTACCACATACTACGCTATGCAAGGCTTTTTTCTCTGCCTGGATTACCTAGGACTATTGGAAGAAGCCTGTTACCCGAACTGACACCAACCCAGAGGAACTTGGGGGACAGGAGAGCCGGTCGTAGGAGATAGCCCTGGTTTACATTTATGCACTTTACCCCTGCAGGGGTGAGTGTCTCTGGTGAGTGGGGACACAGGAGGGGGAGCACCAGATCCACTGCGGATAACACCATTGTTGTGACCTCCTATTAACCAGGACCAACCTGGAATCTTCTTCCTATAGCTGGATTACTGGACCTGTTTATGGACTTATTTTAAATTATTGTTTTGCATAGTTCACTTTGATCACTATTCACTTTTGGACTTTAACCATTTATGTTGATGCATGTGAGCTATATGATAGCAATTTTATAGACATGTCACTCATCAATTAGTACGCATTTTGTATGTTAACATACTCTTACACAGCACCCGTGGTATTTTTAGTTCAGGAGTACACTGCAATTTTGCATAGGGCTTTGCTCTATGACTCTTATTAGAGCATTTATATACAGGTGGTTCTCAAAAAATTAGCATATTGTGATAGAGTTCATTATTTTCTGTAATGTACTGATAAACATTAGACTTTCATATATTTTAGATTCATTACACACAACTGAAGTAGTTCAAGCCTTTTATTGTTTTAATATTGATGATTTTGGCATACAGCTCATGAAAACCCCAAATTCCTATCTCAAAAAATTAGCATATTTCACCTGACCAATAAAAGAAAAGTGTGTTTCATTAAAAAAAAGTCAACCTTCAAATAATTCTGTTCAGTTATGCACTCAATACTTGGTCGGGAATCCTTTTGCAGAAATGACTGCTTCAATGCGGTGTGGCATGGAGGCAATCAGCCTGTGGCACTGCTGAGGTGTTATGGAGGCCCAGGATGCTTCGGTAGTGGCCTTAAGCTCATCCAGAGTGTTGGGTCTTGCTTCTCTCAACTTTCTCTTCCCAATATCCCACAGATTCTCTATGGGGTTCAGGTCAGGAGAGTTGGCAGGCCAATTGAGCACAGTAATACCATGGTCAGTAAACCATTTACCAGTGGTTTTGGCACTGTGAGCAGGTGCCAGGTCGTGCTGAAAAATGAAATCTTCATCTCCATAAAGCTTTTCAGCAGATGGAAGCATGAAGTGCACCAAAATCTCCTGATAGCTCGCTGCATTCACCCTGCCTTTGATAAAACACAGTGGACCAACACCAGCAGCTGACATGGCACCCCAGACCATCACTGACTGTGGGTACTTGACACTGGACTTCAGGCATTTTGGCATTTCCCTCTCCCCAGTCTTCCTCCAGACTCTGGCACCTTGATTACCGAATGACATGCAACATTTGCTTTCATCCGAAAAAAGTACTTTGGACCACTGAGCAACAGTCCAGTGTTGCTTCTCTGTAGCCCAGGTCAGGCGCTTCTGCCGCTGTTTCTGGTTCAAAAGTGGCTTGACCTGGGGAATGCGGCACCTGTAGCCCATTTCCTGCACATGCCTGTACACAGTGGCTCTGGATGTTTCTACTCCAGACTCAGTCCACTGCTTCCGCAGGTCCCCCAAGGTCTGGAATCGGTCCTTCTCCACAATCTTCCTCAGGGTCCGGTCACCTTTTCTCGTTGTGCAGCGTTTTCTGCCACACTTTTTCCTTCCCATAGACTTCCCACTGAGGTGCCTTGATACAGCACTCTGGGAACAGTCTATTCGTTCAGAAATTTCTTTCTGTGCCTTACCCTCTTGCTTGAGGGTGTCAATGATGGCCTTCTGGACAGCAGTCAGGTCGGCAGTCTTACCCATGATTGCGGTTTGGAGTAATGAACCAAGCTTGGAGTTTTTAAAGCCTCAGGAATCTTTTTCAGGTGTTTAGAGTTAATTAGTTAATTCAGATGATTAGGTTAAGAGCTCGTTTAGAGAACCTTTTCATGATATGCTAATTTTTTGAGATAGGAATTTGGGGTTTTCGTGAGCTGTATGCCAAAATCATCAATATTAAAACAATAAAAGGCTTGAACTACTTCAGGTGTGTGTAATGAATCTAAAATATATGAAAGTCTAATGTTTATCAGTACATTACAGAAAATAATGAACTTTATCACAATTTGCAAATTTTTTGAGAACCACCTGTATTTCAGTAGTTATACTATTCATCTTTAGTCATAGTATATCACTACCACTTGCAGACAGCGCCACCACCCCATTTACCTTTTTCAACCATACCAGTATCCCCTAGGGGATTATCTGTTAGGGGGGCAGCAGTCTGTTTATCTATTTATTCAATTATTATATTTATATTTTTATCCATTGTACCATCCACTCACTTGTACATCTTAAGAGCGGACTTTACATATTCTATCTTTTGAGAATCTGGCCCAAAAAATTTAGAAAAAAAACACAATATTTTCTACTTTTTGTTATAATAATATCCCATTTTTGTTTTTTTTATATTTTTTTCCTCGGTTTAGGCTGATACATATTCTTCTATATATTTTTGTTAAAAAAATCGCAATAAGCGTATATTGATTGGTTTGTGCAAAAGTTATAGCGCCTACAAAATAGGGGATAAATTTATGATTTATTTTTTATTTTTTACTAGTAATTGTGGCGATCTGCGATTTTTTTTGTGAGACCTGTGATATTGCGACGGACATATCGGACACTTCTGACACAATTTTGGGACCATTTACATTTATACAGCGATCAGTGCTATAAAAATGCACTAATTACTGTATAAATGTGACTGGCAGGGAAGGGGTTAACACTAGGGGGTGAGGAAGGGTTTAAATGTATTCCCTGGGTGTGTTCTAACTGTGTGGGGGTAGGGGACTAACTGGGGGAGGTGACCGATGCTGTGTCCCTATGTACAAGGGCCACAGATCAGTTTCCTCTCTCCCTGACAGGACGTGGAGCTCCACGTCCCTGCTGTCACCGCCGATCGCGTGTACCCGGCGGACATCGCGGTCGCCAGACACGCATCGGCTCCTCAGCAATGCGCCAGTACAGTGTTTACCCGCTGTGCGCCCCCCAGCGGCATTCGCAGGTAATGCACATAAAAGGACGTCAAAAGCGTCCACTCGGCACTTGAGAGCCGCGCTGTAGACGACTTTCGTCTATAGCGCGGGTCTCAAGTGGTTAATGGTTAAAATATATGTAACCCAAAATCAGTATGTTTGGCGCCCAGTCTCAATAAATCCAGTTTCCCTAAGAAAAGGGGATTTGTGAATCGATTGCAAAGTTTACTATCTGGAGATCCTTCTAGAAATGGCACTTCCTGTTGCAGGCTGACAACACTTAACCTTAACTTAGTAAATTGTAGAATAAACATTAATATGAAAATTCTAAGTACTGTACATTCGATTACTTAACAAATGTTCAAAAATACTTTATAATTTTGTTAACTTTTGGATTTTTTGAAAGGAATGTTATTTATTGAACAAAAGCTACTGATAAAAATTGGGCAATTTGAAAAAAGAAATCCCATCCCGCCTCTTCGAAATTTCTTGTCGTTGAGCCAAGAAACAAACATTCATTTGGTTGCACTAACCATTAGAAAATTGAACGGATGTTCTTAAAACAATACATTTCAATTGAAATTCTGATGGTGTATGGCCAGCTTGCAATAAGCGAGTTATCAGACAGGCGGCCCAACAACCAACTGAAGAGGTTGCATGGCAGGCTGACGACGATGTCACTACATTCTAGGCAGTGAATTAGCATTGTTAATGGCAGGATCTCCAGGTAAGAAACTTTGCAGCATGTCCACGAAATACAATTTGTTCAAGAAAATGGTGTACAAAAAGACGTCATGGCAAGCATACTGAAAAATAGGTTATATGTACAGTATATAAACAGTTGGATATCTTTACCAAGGGACTATGGAGGCTCTGTCCGTGTTCGCTCTGCATAAACTGAGCAGACATGGATCTGTCATCTGCCCGCTCTGCTCTGGTCACCAGGGGATCAGCAGACATATCCCCTGCTGATAATAACAGAGTCCATCCCCAAGGAGCCTAATGCCCTGTACACACGATCGGTTCATCTGATGAAAACGGACCAATGGATTTTTTCATCAGATATCCGATGAAGCTGACTTTCATCAGTCTTGCCTACACACCATCAGTTAAAAAAATTTTTGTGTCAGAACATGGTGACGTAAAACACAACGACCTGCTGAGAAAAAATAAGTTCAATGCTTCCGAGCATGCGTCGACTTGATTCTGAGCATGCGTGGATTTTTAACCGATGGATTTCCCCACAGACGATCGTTTTTTTCTATCGTTTTTTTAACCATCAGATAATTTTAAAACAGGTTCTAAGTTTTTTCACAGATGGCAAAAAAAACGATGGGGCCCACACACGATCGGTTCGTCCGATGAAAACGATCCATCAGACCGTAGATTTACCAAGTAGTGCAAGGGCCTTCCTGATCGCATACAAATTGAAACTCTTAAAACGGGATTCCACCCACAATTATTATTATTTTTTTTAAAGTCAGCAGCTTCTAACAGTGTAGCTACTGACTTTTAATAAGGACACTTACCTGTCCTCGGCGGCAGTGTTGATGGGCCCCCGACGGCAATAGTTCGGTCCTGGCGTCTCCATCCTGACAAAGGGAAACAGGCAGTGAAACCTTACAGCTTCACTGCCCGTTTCCTACTGCGCATGCACGACTCGCACATCGCTTTGTGAATGGGAGGCTGCCCTACTGGGTTACACACAGTTCCCAGAAGGCAGTGCACCCCATTCACCAGAAGCCCTTGCGACGCAGTATGAAGGAGAGGACCGCAGTGGAGGAAGAGGCAGAAGAGATACTTCCGCATAGCAACAGCCCTTTCTGGTGAGTATCATTT
Source organism: Rana kukunoris (assembly GCA_029574335.1). Classification (NCBI taxonomy): domain Eukaryota; kingdom Metazoa; phylum Chordata; class Amphibia; order Anura; family Ranidae; genus Rana; species Rana kukunoris. The sequence continues at coordinate 48,033,708 of CM056052.1, read as the reverse complement.
TTTATTTTTTTATTTTTTTTGGTAAAAAAAATTTAATATCTGGGTGGATCTCCACTTTAAGGTGTGACCTCATATTATATCATTTTAGTCAATCTGGAAAAAAACAAAAGAAAATCGTATAGTGTGTATCCAAATTAACCATTGCATTGTTATATGATGGCTGCAGGAACCCTCCGTCCCCCCGAACCGCCGTCATATGACGTCCTCGGCTTCCCAGCATTTTAGAGAGCGCGCCACCAGACACGATGCACGTGCCCGGCAGCCGCGATGTCTGCCGGGCACCCGTAATTGCCCGTTAACACAGCAGGACAGGGATCTGCATGTGTAAACACACAGATCCCCATCTTGTCAGGTGAGAGGAGAACGATCCGTGTGTTCCCAGTACAGAGGAACGCGATCGGTCTCCTCCTCTTGTGAGTCCCCTCCCCCCACAGTTAGAATCACTTCCTAGGTGACATATTTAACTCCTTGATCGCCCCCTAGTCTTAACCCCTTTCCTGCCAGTCACATTTACACAGTAATCAGTGCATTTTTATAGCACTGGTGGCTGTATTAATGTGAATGGTCCCAAAATAGTGTCAAAAGTGTCCTATGTGTCCGCCACAACATGGCACTCCCAATTAAAATCGCAGATCGATGCCATTACTAGTAAAAAAAAAAAAAATCAATAAATCAATAACCTAATTTGTAAACGCTATAACTTTTGCGCAATCCAATTAACCACTTAAGGACCGCCTACTGCACATATACGTCGGCAGAATGGCACGGCTGGGCACATCAACGTATATATACGTTGGTTTTAGTACCCAGCCGTGAGTCACGGGCCCGCGCCCGCGGCGCGGTCCCGTGACCCGGTCTGAAGCTCCAGGACCGGGACCGCGGGACTCGCGGACCCGATCGCCGCTGCAGTGCGGCGATCCGTCCCTGGAGCTGAAGAATGGAGGGAGCTGTGTGTAAACACAGCTTCCCCCGTGCTTCACTGTGGCCGCAGCATCGATCACGTCATCCCTGTTATAGGGGGACGTGATCGATGATGTCACACCTACAGCCACACCCCCCTACGGTTGTAAACACACACAGGGAACACTCCCAAACTGCAACTGTCATTTTCACAGTAAACAATGCAATTTAAATGCATTTTTTGCTGTGAAAATGACAATTGTCCCAAAAATGTGTCAAAATTGTCTGAAGTGTCCGCCATAATGTCGCAGTCATGAAAAAAAATCGCTGATCGCTGCTATTAGTAGTAAAAAAAAAAAATATATAAAAATGCAATAAAACTATCCCTTATTTTGTAAACGCTATAGATTTTGCGAAAACTAACCGATAAACGCTTATTGTGATTTTTTTTACCAAAAATAGGTAGAAGAATATGTATCGGCCTAAACTGAGGAAAAAAAATGTTTTTTTATATATTTTTGGGGGATATTTATTATAGCAAAAAGTAAAAAATATTGCATTTTTTTTTAAATTGACGCTCTATTTTTGTTTATAGCGCAAAAAATAAAAACCGCAGAGGTGATCAAATACCACCAAAAGAAAGCTCTATTTGTGGGGAAAAAAGGACGCCAATTTTGTTTGGGAGCCACGTCGCACGACCGCGCAGTGCCGAATCGCAAAAAGGGGCAAGGTCCTTTACCTGCATTTTGGTCCGGGTCTTAAGTGGTTAATATACGCTTATTGCGATTTTTTTACCAAAAATATGTAACGGAAAACACATCGGCCTAAACCAAGTATGTCCAAAGTCCATTCCGTGGGCCAATTGCAGCCCACGTTCCGGTTTAATGCGGCCCCACAAAAGGTATTTATACCGAATTTATTAGCGCTGCCTTGGTGGGAACAGGGAGGGGGCAGGACAAGTGCCATCAGATTGCATACAGGAGAATCTCCTGTTTACTCAGAGGCCTCTGTATTAGGAATTCCTGCCATTGGACAACTATTCTGTCTATCATAGGAGGCAAAACTTTGTATTAAAGAGGTCGCAGAGTAAACAGGAAATTCACCTGTATGTAATCTGTTGGCACTTGTCCCTGTCCCCATCCCTGTCCCCTCCGATTCTGCAGATAGGCATCGATCAGGCTGCACTGATGGCAATGGCATCGGTGAGGCTGTATTAATGGCAATGGTGAGGCTGCATTCATGGCAATGGTGAGGCTACATTCATATATATAAATAACACGCCTAAGCTCATCCTTAGTCCTGAGCAGCGCTCTGGGATTTGTTGGAGGCCACAAAAGTTATATATATATAATCTCGAAATAACACGCCCAAGCTCATCTTCACCACACACAGCCACAAAGGCAAGATAACTCTTGTTGGGCAGTGTATTAGTGCTCAGAGGAACACACTTAGACCAAATTTTAATGGTTTAAAGCATGGGTCTTCAAACTACGGCCCTCCAGTTGTTCAGGAACTACAATTCCCATCATGCCCAGTCATGTCTGTGAATGTCAGAGTTTTACAATGCCTCATGGGATGTGTAGTTCCGCAACAGCTGGAGGGCCGTAGTTTGAGGATCCCAGGTTTAAAGAATGTCGGGCAAAATAGTCAGCCCTCACGCATGTTCACTTCATCAAATCTGGTCCTCTTTAAAAAAAAGTTTGGACACCCCTGGTCTAGAGGTATCTTTTCTTGATGCTTTATTGAAGTTGAACTTGGACAGGATATAGGGAGACTGTGGGATGCTCCAGTGAAATTGCAGAGGATATACAAAGATTATTATTATACAGGATTTATATAGTGCCGACAATTTGTGCCGCGCTTTACAACTTGAGGGTAGACAGAACAAATACAATACACTTTTTTACAATAGGAATCAGAGGGACGAGGAAGGATGGCAATGGATTTTTTTCTAGGTGCAGGAACTCCCCCCTTCTGAGTCACATCTTGTCTCCGTCAAGAGTCTGTGGTAAAAACACAACAATCAAAGGGTAACTCAAAACCCTCCCACCATGTATAAATAGCAGTAACCTATATAGGAATGATTTGGGAGTCCCCAGTCACCAATAAATGAAAAACCAAGAGAAAAAAAAGGATGAGGACTGTAACGGGAGGGCCCGTGGAACCCAGAGGCTCTTAGAAAGCACAAGCCAGAAAATAATGGATATTCAGAATATATCTTGGACTACCTGAGATGGGACTATTATGTAAATATTATCCACAATATATTCCAGGATATCTTTAAAGAACTGATTACTGTTTATTGATTCTGAACTCAACAGGTTAATTGAAAGATGTTAATGTCATCACCTCCAGCTACCTGGCTGCCTGTGTAATGTAAATTGAATCCAGACTAACTTCTAAGGATCTTTCATTGTGGCTTGTGCTAATTGACCCTGTATTCTGTGATAATGTGTATTGTAAGTTAACAGACAGCCTAAAGGTCAGGTGTCTGAGTCATCAGCTGTAGTTAATTAGCTTATGTAAATTTGGTCAGGTCCTGGAGACAGGGTGTCTGCTAAAGAGATGTATTGAGGATGGTGTGTATTGGGGGGGGGGCTCGTTAGGTAAACATTGTGTGATGTTGTGGGTGGAGTTGGGTCATTGTTCATGTGGTTACTGCAGTATCCTAAATTGTATACAAGAGCCTGTATTTCTCAATAAAGGGTCAGACCTGCTTGAACTTCATACAGAGTGTCGTTTCGTCTCTAGGGAAGAATCATTATCTTGTTCGCCTGACTATGAGGTGTCTGTAGCTGCCTTGTGTTCGGAAAGGGAATATCCTGAACGGCTTTAACTCCTTTCGCATTTGGGGTGCCGTCACAAGGACCAGACATGGAACCCAGAAAACATACAATTCTGAATCAACCCCTGATCACCAGAAAACAGGACATAAACACACTAGATGCAGGAATTCATACACCATCACTATAAAACCAGTCCCCAAACAACATTCACACCCCTACCCAAGAAGTACGGACTGGACCAGTATGTGACCCACGGGAAACAAGAAAACTTGAGGGTTGTGGATCTTTCAAAGATTGAACTGAAGCAACTCTATTAATTAGGGGACTAATATTTTGCCCCACATTGAGAGGAAACATCTTTGAGGTAGTGAAGGACATTCATTTATTTGCTAGGAGATTGATTTTATGTGTCCTACATGGAAGGAAATCATGCATGTCTCTCTTGGGACCCCTAGGAGACTGGACGCACTTAAGTAGGGGATAATATATGTCACTGAGAGACCTTGTAGGTCTTTGGGAGGAAGGACAAGTAGAACAAGAGGAGGAGTCTACTGATGAGCAATTTTTCAAAATGATGTTGGATCTAACCTAGGGTGACCAGACATCCCCGGTTTCTGGGGACCGTCCCCAGATTGAGGACACTGTCCCCAGACCAAGTCTTTCCCCGGTTTTGTCCCCAGATTGTATTTGAACAGGGGCTGGGGCAATTTCAAAGACAGTCAGTGCAGATGCAGAATTGAAAAAAAAAATCTGAATTACACAATCCCCCTCTGCCGCTCCTACTAGCTTAGTGGGTGTATTTTCTCCATTATCTGTGACCCGGCCTTTCTGATGATCATGTGCTGGTCAGAGCGGAGGGAAAATGTCTTCAGTTTTGGGTGCATGCCCATTCAGCTCCGCTCGTATTTTCTTTTGCCTTGGCTCAAGAACCGGCCAGCCGCCTGTAAGTTTATCGCCTTGCCTTCCTTGGTGGAGTGATCTTCCTCCGCTTCCCACCCAGTAGAAGACGGGGGTCCAGAGAGTAAGACTTGACAGGCTGTGAGCCGGGCGACGGCGTCAATGGGCAGAGAGTTGCTGATTGCCGCCATTAATATTAAAAAAATATGTCCCCAAATTTAATTTAAAAAATCTGGTCACCTTAATCTAACCCCAGAAGTAAGTGGGGAATTCCCTGCTGAACAGGATCAAACAATGGACACTGTCAAGTTAAGAATGTGAATCTCTACAAGATATGTAGAGAGGTGTATCCACTGTAGCAGGTGTATCATGCTTTGTTAAAGCGGTCACTAAAAAACTAAGGAAAGGCATTTCTAGCGACAGCTTATCACTGATTTGGGCATCAAAATGGCAGACAAAGGGGAAAATATAGTAGTGATGGATAAAACTAAATACATTGATATCTGTAGATGGATCCTGGTGGTATACCCCTATACCGAGTATCAACATGGAGAGAGTGGAAGCTCAGTTGTCCTTCAGAATTTGATCAGGCCTATTGTAAACAACATTATTGACAAAGATACACTTACTGGGCGAGATTCAGGTAGAGTTAGGCTGGAGTATCAGTGATACGCCAGCATAACTCTCACTTTGAGCTGGCTTATCTGTTTTCTGTAAGCAGAAAACAAGATACGCCGGGTTGGAGTTCCTATACGAGCGGTGTAATTGTATTTCGCCGTCGTATCGGAACTGCAATTTTAAAAATGGCGCTCGGGGCGGTCCCGCTGATTAATGCAGAGAATATGTTAATCAGCGAGAAACGGAAATTCCCGATCGTACGCGGGCCCGACGCAGTGACTTTCCGACGTTTCCGTAAGCGATACGCGGCGTAAAGAAAAACATGCCCCCTAGGTGGAGTATCCTATGCTAAGTATGGCCGTCGTCATCGCGTCGAATTTAAAAAGTTTAGCTTTGTTTGCATAAAACGTCAGTGAATGGGGATTGACGTCATTGATGTTCACTGACAGAATTTGGAGCATGCGCACTGACAGTCGACGCATGCGCAGTACGTTCGCCGCAGGATCGCGCCTAGTTTAAATAATACACGCCCCCTACCCGCCCAATTTGAATTCCGCCGGCTCATTTTCGCTACGCCGCCGCAACTTTAGGAGCAAGTGCTATGTGAATAACAGTACTTGCTCCTAAAGTTTCGGCCGAGTAACGTAAATGACAAACGTTACTCCAACATAAAGATCCGCTCTCCTACCTGAATCTGGCCCACTGTATTTATTGGCGTATAACACTCACTTGTTTACCCTGAAAATAGAGGGTAAACTCTACCTGCGTGTTATACGCAGGGGGCTGTGGAAAGTTTTTTTCTGAAAGTTAGGGTGCGTGTTATACACCTGTATGTGTTATACGCCGTGGACCTACTTTGCCAGGAGGGCATCAATAGACATCCTCCTGTGCTCTAGCGGCCTGCGCGCCCCCTGCAGAGAGACTCGCTGGATCACAGATCGGAGTAAGGGGTTGATCCTGACCCCTTACCACGTGATCAGCTGTCAGCCAATGACAGCTGATTAAGTAATGTAAACAGAGCTGGTAATCAGCTATTTTTCCTCCTCAAAAAAAAAAGCCAATCGATGGTGGCTGTCAGAGGGAAATCGGTCCCGAGATCCGAGCCCGTCAGTGTCATCTATCAGTGGTACCTATCAGTAACACCTATCAGTGCCCATCAGTGCCACCCATAAGGGCCCATCAATGCCATCTTATCAGTGGCCATCAGTGCCGCCTTATCTGTGCCCATTAGTACCGCCTTATCTGTTCCCATCAGTACTGCCTTATCTGTCCCTATCAGTGCCCATCAGTGCAGCCCATCAGTGCCGCCCATCAGTGCCGCCTCATCAGCGCATATCAATGAAGGAGAAAAAATTACCTGTTTGCAAAATGTTATAACAAGCTATGAAACATTGTTTTATTTTTTAAATTTCGTCTTTTTTTGTTTGTTTAGCAAAAAATTTAAATCCCAGTGGTGAATAATTATTTAAGCCTCGAACCAATTGGCTGGCCACTTTTTGCGATTTGGCACATTGCGTCGCTTTAACTAACAATTGGGCGATCGTACGACGTGGCTCCCAAACAAAATTGATGTCCTTTTTTTCCCACAAATGGAGCTTTCTTTTGGTGGTATTTGATCACCTCTGCGGTTTTTATTTTTTGCACTATAAACAAAAATAGAGCAACAATGCAATATTTTTTACTTTTTGCTATAATAAATATAGTGTTCTTCTACATATTTTTGGTAAAAAAAATCGCAATAAGCGTTTATTGATTCGTTTGCACCAAAGTTATAGCATCTACAAAATAGGGGATAGTTTTATGGCATTTTTATTAATACTTTTTTTTGTTACTAGTAATGGCGGTGATCAGCGATTTTTATTGTGACTGCGACATTATGGCGGACACATCGGACACTTTTGACACCATTTTGGCACCATTGTAATTAATACAGCGATCAGTGCTATAAAAATGTACGGATTACTGTAAAAATGACACTGGCAGTGAAGGGGTTAACCTGTAGGGGCGTTGAAGGGGTTAAGTGTGTCCTAGGGAGTGATTCTAAATGTAAGGGGTGTTGCTACAAGTCACATGTCACTGATTGCTGTTCCCGATGAGGGAACAATCAGTGACATACAACTAGGAAGAACGGGCAGATGTTGTGTTTACACTGACATCTCCCCGTTCTTCAGCTCTGTGACCCGATTGCGGGACACCGGCGGACATCGCGATCACACGGCGACAAATTAAAGGGGACGTACCTGTACGCCCATTTGTCCAGCCGTGCCATTCTGATGACGTAAATAGGCGCGTGGGGGTCCTTAAGCGGTTAAATACCACCAAAAGAAAGCTCTGTTTGTAGATATACAAACTTCCTTCTCTGATTCTCAATGGTGGAAAGCTATACAACACGATTACATAGCATCCAAATGCGTTAACTATTGGGAAATGTCACAAAAAAAAATCCATCACAGGTGGTACCTTACCCCAAATGTGTCAATTTGCAAATTTGGATGATGATCTCTGTTGGAGGGGATGTTCTCAATCAGGTTCACTATTACATATTCTATGGGAATGCCCCCACATATATCCCCTTCTGGAAAAAAGTATTCTCTTTGATCAGGGCTGGACTGGGACAAAAATTTGGCCCTGGACTTCATCCAGACCGGCCCACTTTAATTTTGCACGCACGCACCAAAACATTAATTCATCAGAGACCATGACCAGCAGTGGCAGTCCATTAATGCCTGTAGCCCTCCTTTATTTCAGAAATACTACAGTAGAGGGTCAGAGACTGCAAAATGTACTACAGGCGAGGTTCAGAGTCTGCATAGACCATCATATTACAGTCTCCACACCAGCGTGTCCTGCTCCTGTGCCCCTTTCACCTCTCCACAGGGCAGCACATCAGTGTCCTTCACTGTCCCCCTTCATGCCATGGCTTCACCCCCTCCCCCCATCCTCTTTCGTCTGTCCCCAGTAATGTCCCCCTCTGCCCCAGTGTCACTCTTCTCATCACTTGCCTTGCCCCTCCTCGGCTCCTCCACCCATGGCGAGTGCACGAGACACGGCCGACGTGTCTTACCCAAGAACAAGTGTACTCTGCCATCAATTTAAAAATGGTTCCAGACGGCGCCTTTACGTTACTGCGAATGCGCCGGCCGAGCACGTACGAGCTTTCGGAACGGCTCATGTACAGTTGCTTGTGGCCATCTTTTTTACGGGCACCGCTGCCTGTAACAGAAATTTGCAGGCGACCTGGGCCGAAAATAGGAGCAAATCTACGGACGACTGGCAACACTGTAAGCAGCCCACTGAGCAATCGGCCCACTGGGAATTTCCCGGTAGTCCCGATTGCCAGTCCATCCCTGTCCTTGATCTTTGAAACTACAGGTATCTTAACCAAACCCTACCCTCCATTAGATATTCTCAGCATAGAAATATAATCCTTTCCACATAACCTCAGAACCCTGTTCATGCAAATACTATTTACCAAATAAATGGAGAAAGTCATTAATCATGAATATCTTCCATGTTAAGCTCCAACTAAACTTAGTCAAAGAAGATTTTGAACTTTTTTGCGCTCTGAAGAACAGCACATATGTCAAATACATCAATGCATGGAAACCCTGGCTACAAATCCAGAAAGTGTAATTACATTTTTAAGGGTCTAGAAAAACAAAGGGCCAGATTCAGGTACATCTGCGCATTATTGGACCGGCGTAGCGCACCGCCTTTACGTTAGACTTGCGCAATGTAGCCGCGCAATCACCCTATTCTCGTCGGTTTTACGCAGAAAATAGCGCCTGCGCAACGTTATTTCTGAGGCGCAAAACGGAGTAATACAAATTGGCAAGGACGTGTTACATTGAAATGAGCCGTGACCCCATGCAAATGAAGGGCCAGCCGGCTCGCGCAAATGCGCGCTTGAAGCAGACCATGTCAGCACCTCTGTGCGCATGCTCACAACTCGGGAACAACGCAATCAGTGAAATTGGAAATGGACTAGGGCAAAATCATGAACTACGCAGACAGCATAAATAGACACACACAAACGCACTTCCATTGCAAAAGTACATCCCTTTGTTTCCCTTCCCATATAGAAAACTGCTTTTGTCCCGTTGTTAGTTGCGTTGTGATTTGTATTTGTCAGATTTGTGTACTGTGTGATCTTGTGTTTGTTAGAAGATATTTGAAAGTGTTTTTTGCTAAGTGTTTGTGAGATATTTTGTTTGATATTTTTCTGTTTGTTTGTTTTCTTGCTTGATTGGTCGTGCTTGATTTTGTGAGTGTTTTTTGTTGACTGGGAGTGTTTTTTTTTTCAGTATGACTGAGAGGAAGAGAAAATTTAATTTTTCTTTGAGGGAGAAACAAATTCTTGCCCGGGCCATTTCCGATTATGGGCGTTTCCTCCATGGCCCGGACAGTGCCAACACCACCCCGGCCAGGAGGAGAGAGATTTTGGACATGATCACTGACCAGGTCCAGGTGAGGGGGAGACACGGACACGGTCGGGGATTGATAAAAAGATAAATGACCTCCGGCGTCTGGTCAAAAAAAAGCTGGCCAGAATGCTTGCCCATGCCAGGGGCACAGGAGGGGGCCCACCATGCCCTGTTAGGCTGACAGCGGAGGAGCGTGCGGTGGCCCAGACCTTTCATAGGCAAGAAGTGGAGGGACTGCCCGGCTATGACTCAAGTCATGAAGGCGTGATGCCAGGTAAGGTTTTTTTGCCCTATCAGGTGTGTAGCATGTGTGGGGGAGGGGGTAAAAGGGAATATGTGGCAAGTGTGTGGATCCTCCAACCTGTGAATGTTTTGTGTCATCCACAGATGTGCAGGAGGGTGCTGGGCCATCTGGCCTGACCGCACCATCCCCAGGACAGCAGCCTAATGAGGCCCCCCCGACAAGGCCGGAGTCCGCGGAGGAGGTTGAAGAGGAGGAGGTTGAAGAGGAGGAGGTTGAGGAGGAGGTGGAGTCCATGTCAGGCACTGGCCTATTGTTCTTGGAGGACTGTTCTCCTCTGGCTGGCAGCAGCCAGCCCTCCCTAAGGGGGAGCCCCCCCCCCCCTCCTCACCCAACATGGCTTCCCTCCCAAGGGCCTCCCCTTCTCCCCGGCCACAAGCATCAGCTGGAGGCAGGAAGGTGACCCAGAAGACCAGGGGGGTGGCCGATCTCCTGCCTGCCACTCTGAGAAGGGACCAGTTCCTCCAGACCCGCCATCTGGGACAGGTCAGCCAGACATTGGTGCGGATGGAGGAGAGCCTGTCCTCCATCAAGGATACGCTTGGGAACCTGGACTGCCACTCCCGGGCTTTCACAAACTGCCTTAACGACCTGCAGACTACATCAGCAGGCGTTGGGCAGGATGTGAGGGCCCTCACCCAGGCTATCCAGGCCAACACGGCAACACTAGGTGCTGCCCTGGACAGAATAGCCGTGGCCTTGGAGGGCAGGCCGCCAGGTGGGCAGAGACCAGGGTCTGCTCCTCCTTCCCCGGTTTACCCCTCCCCCATGAGTCTCCCCTGAGGAGCCGGGGGCCGTGGCCGGGGGCGCCCCAGGCGTGGCTCACGTCAAGGGCACTAATTTGTTTTTCTCCTTTTTTTGGGGCTTTTTTTTTTTTGCTGGAAATGTTTTGATTTCGCTGGAAATTTTTTATTTTTTTTTGGGTTGTGAATGCTGTTTGAATGTGGTGGTGACATTCCTGCCGGAAAAGGGGTGTCACCCTCAATTTTGGTGGAGAAGGGTTCCCCAGGACCAGGGAGAAGTGATCCCCAGGTCCGTGTGAATGGTGTATGAATGTACAGTGACATAATTGGAGCCTTGGCGTGGCGTTGCTGCTCACAAGTCCTGCATGGTGGACTGGTGCCAATCCAATTTGATGAGGATGTGGGGTGTGTGTGCTAGGGACCACAGTGGTGTGCATGCATGCATTCTCATTGTGCCATGATTAATGTGTGTGTTTAACGTGCAAAGATGCCCAATGTGAGCTGTCTCCTGGCTGCTCTTCCCTCAGTAGACAGGGTAACCTCGGTTAGGGGGGGATTGTCTGGTTGGGGGGTCAGGTCATCACGTAGGTCAATCTGCAGGCCCTTTCTCACTGCGAAGTTGTGCAGCAGGCAACAGGCACCGATGATATGGCACACAAAGTTTGGGGAATACAAGAGGGTACCCCCAGACTTATCCAGGCATCGGACAAAAAAAAGTAGATTTCTTGCGTATCTCGTTTTGGGGATGCCGTGCATCGAAACGCATGCGCACATTTAGACTTACGCCACGCATCTCCTGTTACGCAGGCATAATCACTCTGTGAATCTGGCCCAAAGTTTTTTTCAACCGATCATTAAAAGCGCCTTGCCTACACGCGATCGTGAAAAAAAATGCTCTAGCAAAGCGCGGTGACGTACAACACGTACAACGGCACTATAAAGGGGAAGTTCCATTGGGATGACACCAACCTTGGGGCTGCTTTTGCTGATTTTGTGTTAGTAACAGAAGTTTCACGCTTTTCTGTCTGTTACAGCGTGATGAATGTGCTTATTCCATTACGAACGGTAGTTTTACCAGAACGAGCGCTCCCGTCTCATAACTTGCTTCTGAGCGTGCGCGTTTTTTTCACGTCGTTAAAGCCCACACACGACCATTTTTTACAACCATATAAACGACAACGTTAAAAATTTAGTGAAAAAATAGAGCATGTTCTAAAAAAAAATTGCCCATTTTTTATAACCCGAAAAATGCTCTAAAGCCCACACACGACCGTTTTTAATGACGTTTAAAAAAATTTAATTTTTTAGAGCCCTTGTTTTTTTTCCCCCCAAAGCAGCTGGTCCTTGAGCCCACACTGCCTCAAAATTGGGGGCCCCATGATGGCACTGAGAGTGATAGATACACAGGGGAGGTAGTCTGCCTCCTACCTACTTGATGTCTGTTTACCTGCACTGTCATCATTGTAGGGGGCCCCAGAGCATTACTTTGCCCAGGGGCCCATGATGCTATTAAGAAGGCCCTGGATCACCCCGCAGATTTTCAATGGAATTCAGGTCTGGGCTCTTGCTGGGCCATTCCAAAACTTTAAAGAGGCTGTAAAGGTTTGTATTTTATTTTCTAAATAGGTTCCTCTAAGCTAGTGCATTGTTGGTTCACTTACCTTTTCCTTCGATTTCCCTTCTATTTTTTTTTCTTTGTTTGAATTTCTTACTTCCTGTTTCCCCTCAGTAAGCTTGCCACCATCATCCTAGCGGTGGAAAGTCAGTCAAATTGCTTACTGAAAAGCTTACTGAGGAGGAACAGGAAGTGCGAAATTCAGACAAAGAAAACAAAGGAAAAAAACATTTAGAAGGGAAATGGAAGGAAAAAGTAAGTGAACAAATGCACTAGTTTAAAGGAAAAAATAAAATAAAAAATAAACCTTTACAACCCCTTTAATCTTCTTCTGGTGAAGCCATTCCTTTGTTGATTTGGATGTATGCTTTGCGTCATTGTCATGCTGAAAGATGAAGTTCCTCTTCATGTTCAGTTTTCTAGCAGAAGCCTGAAGGTTCTGTGCCAATATTGACTGGTATTTGGAACTGTTCATAATTTCCTCTACCTTGACTTTTGCCACGTACACACGGCCTGACTTTCCGACGGAAAAATATAGAACCTGCTCTCTATCTAAATCCGTCGGAAATTCCGGCAGAAAAAGTCAGATGGGGCATACACACAGACGGAATATCCGATAAAAAGAAAAACAGCCCCAAAGCATGATGCTGCCACCACCATGCTTCACTGTGGGTATGGTGTTCTTTTAGTGATGTGCAGTGTTGTTTTTGTGCCAAACATATCTTTTGGAAATATGGCTAAAAAGTTCAACCTTGGTTTCATCAGACCATAACACATTTTCTCACATGCTCTTGGGAGAGTTAAGATGTGTTTTTGCAAAACTTAGATGGGCTTGGATGTTTTTCTTGGTAAGAAAAGCTTCCGTCTTGCCACTTTACCTCATAGCCCAGACTTATGAAGAATAGGGGAGATTGTTGTCACATGTACCACACAGCCAGTACTTGCCAGATATTCCTGAAGCTCCTTGAATGTTGCTGTAGGCCTCTCGGCAGCCTCCCTGACCAGTTTTCTTCAATTCTTCAATCAACTTTAGAGGGACGTCCAATTCTTGGTAATGTCACTGTTGTGCCATATTTTCTCCACTTGATGACTTTCCTCACTGTGTTCCATGGTATATCTAATACCTTGGAAATTCTTTTGTAATCTTCTCCTGACTGATAGCTTTTAACAATGAGATGCCTATGATGCTCTGGAAGTTTTCTGAGGACCATGGCTTTTGCTGTAGGATGCGACTAAGAAAATGTCAGGAAAGACCTACTAGAACAGCTGAACTGTATTTTGGGTTATCAGAGGCACTTTCAACGATGGCAGTGTGTACCGACTCCTAGTTAACATGAGTTTGCATATAATTGCTTAATTCTGAACACCCCAGAGGGTCTGCACACTTGTGCAACCACATTATTTTAGTTTTTTTCGTTTTACTCTCCCCCACTAAAAGATTTGTTTTTTAAACTGAGTTGTACAGCTTATAGGTCATATTAAAGGTGGAAAAAGTTCTGAAATTATTTATCTTTGTCTCATTTTTTTTTACATCACAGAAACCTGACATTTAAACAGGGGTGTAGACTTTTTATATCCACTGTATGTAGAATACAGATCTATAAAGTGTATAACATATTAAATATACAATACCCCTATGTCAGGGAGACAAAGTTATTAAAGCGGAGTTCCACGCGTTTTTTTTTGGTTAAAAGTCAGCAGCTACAAAAAGTATAGCTGCTGACTTTTAATAAACTGACACTCGCTTGTCCCATTGGCCAGCTATGCCCAAAGTGCCCCTCCACCCTTTACACCGTCATATCTACTGTGAAAACGTTAGCTGTCACGGCCAGGTGCGCACTGCCATTGGCCAGCGATCTTCTGGGACCTGTGTTGTGTCCCAGAAGATCGCTGGTAGGGAGGGGCCACCTAGGGCAAGAGGAGGAGGAGTCGCCTAGGCGGCCGAGGACCTGAAAGGAGGAAGTGGGACAGAAAGTCCCACTAAAAAGAGGACACACACTCCCCCCCCCCCCCCCCAAAAAAAAATGACATGCCAGGGGTGGAACTCCGCTTTAATCCCAGGAATTGAAAAAAATACAAACTAAAGTCCTCATAAATGTGCTGTTTAATTAACAATTATAATCTTCTAAATCATGGCTATCCTTGAGTGATCTTCACACCAATGTGTAACCACCACCATTTTCCGCTCACCTTCTATATTGACTAATGTTATTAGGTCTAAAGCGCTTGTCCATTAAGGGAAATATCTAGCTAGGATCTGATCTTCCTCTGGTCTCCTCCTAGCCTGTTTTCTCATAATGACGCTCAGCAGATATCACAATTGTAAGCTCACAAATAAAATACATAGACCATCATAGCGTTTACCATAAAAACAACCAAATTTATTAAAACTTTATAGAGTAAGCTCAGGTAAACTCTAGTGAAATAGAAGCTGGTGCAAAACAGACAAATAACGTGTAAAAAAAATATTGCCCAGAGGTACTACTGCTGAAGGCTGCAGCTTGTGGATGGATAGTTGTGACTCGTCTCCTTAAGGCTGTAGTCTGCTTCTCTGTGTAATGTCATGTTCTTTCTGTGGTCTATTCAGTGGCGGTGCATCCATAGTGGGCGCAGGAGCGCCGCCCCCTCTCTCCTGCACCCGTCAATCAACAATAGATAGATTTGTGCATTGCATCATTTGATGGGGCAAACTGGCGGTATTTGTTGGGGAAAACTGGCGGTATTTGTTGGGGGAAACTGGCGACATTTGATGGGCCAGACTGGCGGCATTTGATGGGCCAGACTGGCGGCATTTGATGGGCCAGACTGGCGGCATTTGATGGGGCAAACTGGCTACATTTGATAGGGCAAACTGGCTACATTTGATAGGGCAAACTGGCTACATTTGATAGGGCAAACTGGCTACATTTGATGGGGCAAACTGGCTACATTTGATGGGGCAAACTGGCATAATTTGATGGGGCAATCTGGCGGCATTTGATGGGGCAATCTGGCGGCATTTGATGGGGCAATCTGGCGGCATATGATGGGACAATCTGGCGGCATTTGATGTGACAAACTGGCGGCAATTGATGGGCACAGTGGCTGCATTTGATTTTTTTTTTTTATTCAGTTTGTTTACACCCCCCAAAAATTTGGAGCACCAGCAGCCACTGGATCTATTGCTGTGACATGTAGTAGAACCGTCTACATCGCCGACTGTGCCCATTAAGAGAGTGTCTTTTCCCTCTGAAGAAGCGGGAAGGGGTAGAGCTAGCGAAATCCAAGTCAAGGAGAAGCAATGCATGTCCTTTGAAATCTTAAATAAGTAGGGGTGCAACGGATCAAAAAAACGTACAGTTCGGATCGTTCCTCGGATCACCACTATATATAGCCCCTTTTGTAATGTCCACATCTCCCCCACTGTAATGTCCACATCTTCCCCCCTGTAATGTCCACATCTTCCCCCCTGTAATGTCCACATCTTCCCCCCTGTAATGTCCACATCTTCCCCCCTGTAATGTCCACATCTTCCCCCCTGTAATGTCCACATCTACCCAAGGCCGCCGTTGGGTGTACCAAGATGGGCGCCGCACCCAAACTAGGCAGAAGCCACAGCCTTTCCTATAGCTGCAATCCGCGGTTCGTGTGGTGTGTTGAACCAAACTTGGCGAGCCCTTCGGATCATGGATCAATGATCCGTTGCACCTTCAGAAATAAGCATATGGTGAACTCACGCTCTGTGTCAAGGAGAAACAATGCATGTTTGTAGTCCTCTACACACAAGAAACAAGCATTATATATAGAGGAATTATCTTTTTGTTACAATCTTAACAAAGCACCCTTGGTCAAAGTTGGACTCTAAAGCCTCATACACACGATCTGACTTTCCGACAACAACGGTCCAACGTACGTGTTTTATCGGACCATCCGACCGTCTGTATGCTCCAACGGACAATTGTTGTCAGAATTTCCACGGACAAATGTTCGCTGCGCATGCTCTTAAACTTTCCAACAACAAATGTGTTCTGTCGGATCATTGTGTACACAAGTCAATCGGACTAAAATCCAAAGAAAAAAGGCGCATGCTCAGAACCCATGCTAAACATCAGACAACAATAGCAGAAGTTGCCCAAAGAGTGGCGGTAAAGCGCTGAAAAACCACGCTGACGTGTGTATGCTGAACAAGTTCACGGCCAACGCCCCTCCAGACTAAAGTCCACGGAAAAGTCTGATGGAAGTCCGATCGTGTGTACGAGGCTTAAGAGGTTTTCCAGACAGACATACTGTATGAGATACAGGCATCTGGGATCTTGGTTGAGAAATATGGAGGTTGTTTTTAGATGTGCATTTTAATATTGTGATATTTTGTGTACAA
This sequence comes from Rana kukunoris, assembly GCA_029574335.1. Taxonomy (NCBI): domain Eukaryota; kingdom Metazoa; phylum Chordata; class Amphibia; order Anura; family Ranidae; genus Rana; species Rana kukunoris. The sequence continues at coordinate 48,017,067 of CM056052.1, read as the reverse complement.
TAAAGTGATTTAACACATTGTTTAGCTATGTCTATATACATATTCAAGTAACCAATTTCCAGGTTTGTAGTCTGTAGTACCATTAGGTATACTGAATTTCCTAATGGTAGCCAGGATGTTTAGTGTCTGCTCAGCTGACGGGTCTGTCAGGGGAATCTTCCGGTAGATCTGCAAAATGAGAAGAATATCATTTCATATGATTAAATGTCAATTAAGAACAGAGCTCCTAGCAGCCGCCCCTACAGGAATTGTACAAACCTGGTAAAGATCTCACGGAAAGTAATTACTGTATATTGTTCAACATATTTGAACATGCAAGCATTACCGTATTTTCCGGCGTATAAGACAACTTTTTAACACATGAAATTCTTCTTAAAATTCGGGGGTCGTCTTATTCGCCGGTATCTAACATGCAGACTCTCAGTCAGAGTGCGGCCGTCCATTTTTCAAAAGCCGCGCCTCTTTCACGTGCTGTAACTGTTCCGTGATAGGTGGAACACTCAGCTTCCCCGCAGAGTCTCTGTTCAGTGTTCCACCTATCATGGATACCCTCGCGTCTTAGGAGGAGAGGGCATTCGTGATAGGCGGAATACTGAACACAGTGTCTGCTGGAAAGCTGAGTGTTCCGCCTATCGCAGAACAGCCCGAGGAGGAGGCGCGGCTTTTGAAAAATTGATGCCCGCAGTTTGACTGAGATTCTGCAGGTCAGGGATAAGGTAAGGGATCGTCGAGGCATGCAGTGGCACAGTGAGGCATGGCGAGGCATGACTAGTAGGAAGGGGGTCGTCTTATACGGCGAGTATATCCCAAAACCAACATTTTAGCTGGAAAATTAGGGGGTTGTCTTATACACCCTGTCGTCTTATACGCCGGCAAATACGGTAGATCTTGATTAAAATAGTGCCTACAGATACATGTGATATACTTTACCAATGTCACATATCTAATCTAATTTCTCTTCTAATGTGTAAAAAGTAAGTACACCCCTACATTTAATACTGTTTCAATCCCAAGGAATTAAAAGTGGGTGTTCCAAATTAGGTGTCAATGATTACAACCTCTTCAGGAAGTACAGGTGGAACCTCTGGTATCAACGATCTGGTGTTCACTTTGCCATCGACATGTATAGTGCCATCATGCTAAGCTCAACAGAGCTATGTAAGGCCCTTAGAAATAAAGTTGTGGATGTCCATAAGGCCCCTTCCACACGGAGCAGGGGAGGTGTGGTTGCAGTATAGCGGCACGATTTTTAGCGCCGCTATACCGTCATATTAAAAGTGATATTCGAGAGGGAGCTGTGGTGGCTCAACGTGATTGGCACTGCGCTGACAAGCCGTTCACCTCTGCAGCCAAGGGTTCGGATCCCGGTCTCGGCTACATGTGAATTGAGTTTGGTGGTCTCAGCCCGGCTCCCGGTGGGTGTGCTATGCAAGGTACGCCTGTGCTTAGCATGCCGGCCCCCCCTCACACCCGCCATTGCCACCCCGGGGGCATGGAGAAGGACGGCAGATTGCCTCTGGGGGAGGGTCTGCCTACTCCCAACTCCTGCAGTCCGGCTCCTCTCTCTCGAGTTCACGCACAAAATACACTTTAAAAAAAAAAAAAAAATGATATTCGGCCGCTAGCGGTGAGGTTTTAATCCCCACTAGCGGCCGAAAAAGGATAAACACCACGGCAATGCGCCTTTCTAGCGCCACTATACCGTTGTATTAAAAGCGATATTCTGCCGCTAGCATTCACGCGTTAGTACCGCGGTTTCCCATTGACTTCAATGGGAAGGAACGGTATAGGAGCAGTAAACACCCCGCTCCTATACCGCTCCAAAGATGCGGTTAGCAGGACTTTTGGAGTGGCCCTGCTAGCGCACCGCTTCAGTGTAAAAGCCTTTAAGCATTTAAAGCGGAGCTCCAGCCGCAATTTTTTTTTTTTTAAAGTCAGCAGCTACTAACAGTGTAGCTGCTGACTTTAAATAAGGACACTTACCTTGTCCTACTTGCCCGTGCTGATGGGCCCCCCGATGCCGGTCCCACGATCGCTCCGGGTCCCGCGCCGCCATTCACACTATGGGAAAAAGGCAGTGAAGTCGTACGGCTTCACTGCCCATTTCCTACTGCGCCTGCGTGAGTCTCACTCTGGCTTGTGAATGGGCGCGCTGCTCTCTGAGAACACACACAGTTCCCAGAAAGCAGCGCGCCCCATTCACAAGGAGAAGGCTAAGAAGAAAAGGCACCGCGGAGTGGAAGAGGCAGATTACGGACTTCCGCATAGCAACAGGTATTTCGGGTGAGTATTTTTTTTTTTTTTCAGTTTTTTTTTTAAACAACATGGGAAAAAGTTGTTATCCTGGGTGGAGCTCCGCTTTAATACTATTTCAATCCCAAGGAATTAAAAGTGGGTGTTCCAAATTAGGTGTCAATGATTACAACCTCTTCAGGAAGTACAGGTGGAACCTCTGGTATCAACGATCTGGTGTTCCCTTTGCCATCGACATGTATAGTGCCATCATGCTAAGCTCAACAGAGCTTTCACACTGAAGACTACAGGGCACGATTTTTTTAGCCGGTATAGCAGTGCTATTTTTAGCGCTAAACCGCCAGAAAAACGTGCCAGTATGAAAGGGGCCTTAATCTGGCAAAACGTAAAAAAATTGCTAAAGGATTTGAAATCAATAATTCCACTGTGAGTGGCATAGATTTCAAACAACTGCTAATTTGTAGAAGACTAGCAGGGTCTGGTAAATCTAACCCAAAAGCCAATCATAAAAGAAATTTCCAATAACCTGAAAATGTCATCACAGGGTGCTCAAGACTGCAGAATCCCCCCCAGACCCCCCCCCCTTTATTCTTACCAGAGCCCGATCGAGCAATGTACACGACAGCAGGGAACCTCACCGCTGTCTCCCCCCTCCCTGGGCAGGTTGATAACAGCAGGAGTCATTGGCTCCCGCTGCTGTCAGTTAAATGCTGTGCCTAGCGAGCGGGGTGCAGACCCTAGTTGCCCGCTCTGTGTCAATAGACACAAACAGGGTGGCTCGGGAGTGACCACGCATGGATACCCCATAGAAAGCAGCTTTCCTTTGGGGCAGTTGCTGAAGAGGAGGATCCTGGAACCCTAGCGGAGGAGGCAGATCAGGGCAGATCTGTGCAAAACCATTGCAAAGAACAGGTAAGTATGACATGTTTGTCATTTTAATATAATAGAAAAAATTAAGCTTTAACCACTTACAGACCGCCTGCTGTCTTTATAGGAATATCGTTGTTATGACAGCCGAAAGCTGCCATATCCCCGGTATCTTCTTCTTCAGCGGTCGGTCCGCCTTTAGATAAAAGTGGTCTTTGCGACCGATTCGCTGCAAAATCACTTTTATTGGGGGCGCTCCCCCCTCCTGCCATGTTTCGGGGACGATTGCGATTTTTTCCCTTGGATGCCTGGTTGCCTAGTGAAGGGGAAGATGGCCCCCACTCAGCTCCATAGCATTGACTGGCGGAAGCTTCCGCCGAAATGCTCTTATAGGAGAATATTTTTTTATTATTGCATTGTAGTGGAAATATGGGATCTGAAGTGTTTTTGATCCCAGATATCATATTTAAAATGTTTTTAAAAATGGCAGTGTTAAAATAAAAAAGTAAAATAAGAAAAATGAAGTAAAAAAAGAAAGAAAAGTAAAGCGACCTGTCCCGACGAGCTTGTGCGTAGATTATGATAAGATTACAATAAGATTCCTGCCCCCCACAAGCACAGGGCTAGGGTTGTGGGAGAAGAGGTTCTTGTTCTCATCAATATGGGGACAAGTTGCTTCGCCAGGTGATCTCCCCTGGTGTCGCCGATGTGTGGCCTGGTATGGGTCAGAAGAGATGGGGGAGGGGAACCTATACAGGTTACTGACAGTCACTAACACTTGAGCAGGTGTCCGATTGGTTGTTTGGAGTCCAAGGATGTTCTTGCCTTTTCCACAATACATCATTACATTTATTGATATTTTTATTAAATAAGTTATTGAAAAAAAAAATTGCTTCTTTTTTTTTCAAGATTGTATATCCAGCATACACTGCCTCGAAAAGGTATTCATACACCTTTTAATTTTCCACATTTTGTCTGTTTCATGTTACAACCAAAACCGTAAATGTATTTTATTGGGATTTTATGTGATAGATCAGTACAAAGTAGCATATAATTGTCAGGTGGAAGAAAAATAATAAATGGTTTTAATTTTTTTTTACAAATTAATATCAAAAGTGTGACGCGCATTTGTATTCAGCCCCCTTTACTCTGAAACCCCTAATTAAAATCTAGTGGAACAAATTGCCTTCAGATGTCACCTAACTAGTAAATAGAGCCCACCTGTGTGTAATTTAATCACAGTATAAATACAGCTGTTCTGTGAAGCCCTCAGAGGTTTGTTAGAGAACCTTAGTCAACAAACAGTATCATGAAGGCCAAAAAACACACCAGGCAGGTCAGGGATAAAGTTGTGGAGAAGTTTAAAGCAGAGTTAGGTTATTAAAAAACATCCCAAGCTTTGAACATCTCATGGAGCACTGTTCAATCCATCATCCGGAAATGGAAAGAGTATGGCACAACTGCGAACCTACCAAGACATGGCCATCCACCTAAACTAAGGGTCCTTTCACAGGTCCGTTCCGTTCGTCCGTTTTTTGGACGTCCGGTAACGGACCTCAATGCTTCCCTATGGGAGCGGATCCGTTAGCGGATGATGCACCTGCTAACGTCCGCTAGATCCGCATCCGTTTTTGCAGACGGAAGAATGCCTTATTTTTCTTCCGTCCGCCCAAACGGATCGGATGCAAACGGACAGACGGTCCGTTTCCATCCGACTCCCCATAGGGGAGAGCGGAGGAGAGACAGGGCGGTCCCTGCACAGTGTGCGGGGACCTCCCCGTCCGCCGACAGCTGAGCGGAGACCCCCCCGCTGAGCTGACGGACACACAGAGCGGACCGAAAAACGGACCGCTCCGTGTGAAAGAACCCTAACAGGCAAGGAGAGCATTGATCAGAGAAGCAGCCAAGAGGCCCATGGTTACTCTGGAGGAGCTGCAGAGATCCACAGCTCAGGTGGGAAAATCTGTCCACAGGACAACTATTAGTCATGCACTCCACAAATTTGGCCTTTATGGAAGAGTGGTAAGAAGAAAGACATTAGAAGTCCCATTTGCAGTTTGTGAGAAGCCATGTGGGGGACACAGCAAACATGTTGAAGAAGGTTCTCTGGTCAGATGACACCAAAATTTTACTTTTTGGCCTAAAAGCAAAATGCTATGTGTGGCAGAAAACTAAAACTGAACATCACCCTGAACACAGCATCCCCACCGTGAAACGTGGTGGTGGCAGAATTATGCTGTGGGATGCTTTTCTTCAGCAGGGACAGGGAAGCTGGTCAGAGTTGATAAGAAGATGGGTGAAGCCAAATAAAGGGCATTCTTAGAGGAAAATCTGTTAGAGTCTGCAAAAGACTTGAGACTGGGGCGGAGGTTCACCTTCCAGCAGGACAACGACCCTAAACATACAGCCAGAGCTACAATGGAATGGTTTAGATCGAAGCATATTCATGTGTTAGAATGGCCCAGTCAAAATCTAGACCTAAATCCAATTGAGAATCAAGACTTGAAAATTCCTGTTCACAGACGCTCTCCATCCAATCTGACAGAGCATTAACTATTTTGCAAAGAAGAATGGGCAGAAATGTCACTCTCTAGATGTGCAAAGCTGGTAGAGACATCCTATAAAAAAGACTTGCAGCTGTAATTGCAGTGAAAGGTGGTTCTATAAAGTATTGACTCAGAGGGGCTGAAGACAAATGTACACCACACTTTTCACATTTTTTTTTTTTTTTTTTACAAATAAATAACTGAACATTTATCATTTTCCTTCCACTTCACAATTATGTGCCACTTTGTGTTGGTCTATCACATAAAATTCCAATAAAATTCAATTCAATTTTTGGTTGTAACATGCCAAAATGTGGAAAATTTCAAGGGGTATGAATACTTTTTAAGGGCACTGTAAGTCACTTTTTCCTAAAGGGACACAATGTGCTGAAAACCATAAGACATCCATACCTCCTCCACATACTGACATGTGATGGCTTCTACAGCCTGCATATCTATGGTGTCCATCATCAGAGTAACAGCCTGACCCCTCCGGATCTTCACCTTTATTTTAAACACTTGCGGGTTGTTGTAGCAGGTAGCCAATGTAGCGATAGCCATCATCTAAAAAACACACAGTCAACATTTTTAGCCTTACAGTAATACACAAATACCCGCTAAATCTGAACTCCCAGAAAGCATTCCAAATATAGTTCAAATACATAAAGGGAAAAAAAACTGCGCTAAACAAAAAAAGGATTTTTAATAACAGCTTACCTGTAAAATCCTTTTCTTGAAGTACATCACGGGACACAGAGCGCATAGCCATTACATATGGGTTATATGGGTACCTTCAGGTGTGGACACTGGTGTAATCAACTTCACAGGAAGTTCCTCCCTATATAACCCCCTCCCACTGAGAGTGCTTCAGTTTTGTAGCAAGCAATTTCTCCGAGGTTACACAATGTTCCCCAAAAGAGGGGTGGGAGCTCTGTGTCCCGTGATGTACTTCAAGAAAAGGATTTTACAGGTAAGCTGTTATTAAAAATCCTTTTTTCTTGATCGTACATCACGGGACACAGAGCGCATAGCCATTACATATGGGATGTCCCAAAGCAATGCTCCATGAAGGGAGGGAGACCGTAAGGCCAAAAATAGCCAAACAAAAAACATTATCAGGAGGTAAAATAGCTCTACCAACAGAAAAAAAGGGGGCGTGAACCGGGCCAGAGGATTCTATACTGCTGCCCGTAGGACCGCCTGCCCAAATGCTGCGTCCGTAGCCTTTGCGACGTCCAACTTATAAAATTTAGTAAACGTATGTACGGAAGACCAGGTTGCCCCTTTGCAAACCTGTGCCCTAGAGATCTGATGGTGTGCCGCCCAAGAGGCACTCATGGCCCTCGTAGAATGGGCCTTAACTGATAAGGGAGGTGGAACGCGCTTCAGACCATAGGCCTGAAAAATCAGCTGCTTAATCCACCTAGCCAAGGAAGACTTGGCAGCCGGCTGACCCTTTTTGGGGCCATCCGGAAGAACGAAAAGCACATTTGTTTTCCGAATCTTCTCTGTAGCCTTGAGATAAACCCTCATGGCTCGGACCACGTCCAAAGTATGAAGCAGTCTTTCCTCTCTGGACTGGGGAGTAGGAAAGAAGGATGGTAGGACTAGGTCCTGATTCAAGTGAAAACTGGATATGACCTTAGGAAGGAAAGAAGGTTGAGGCCGCAGAACCACTCTGTCCTTATGCAGAATCAGGTACGGTTCCCTGCAAGACAAGGCTGCCAGCTCGGAGACCCTTCTGGCCGAAGCCATAGCCACCAAGAAAACCAACTTTCGGGTTAGCAGCACAAGAGGGATTTCTGTCAGAGGTTCAAACGGCTGCCTTTGTAAAGCTGACAAGACCAGATTTAAATTCCAGGGGCAGAGGGGAGTTCTAATAGGGGGATTCACATGCAAGACCCCCTGCAAGAAGGTTTTCACAAGCGAATGCGTGGCCAAAGGCCTTTGAAACCATATCGATAAGGCAGACACCTGCCCCTTTAGAGTACTAAGAGCCAACCCCTTGTCAACGCCAACCTGGAGGAATCGCAAGATCCTGTCAATAAAAAACTTGCGAGGATGCCCTCCTTGAGACTCGCACCACTCCACATAGGTCCTCCAGACTCTGTAATAGATATTTCTAGAGACTGGCTTTCTAGCCTGAATTAACGTAGATATGACCTGGGCTGAGAGGCCTCTGCCCTTAAGAATTAGGGATTCAGCCGCCAAGCCATCAAATTTAGCTGCTGTGAAGCAGGGTGGTAGATCGGGCCCTGAGACAGCAGATCTGGGCGCAGGGGGAGTGGCCACGGTGCCCCTACTGACATCCTCACGATGAGTGCGTACCAAGCCCTTCTGGGCCAGGCTGGGGCCACCAGGATCACCGGCCTGCGCTCCACCCTGATCCTTCGTAGAAGGCGGGGAATCATCTGTAGTGGAGGGAACGCATACAGGAGAGAAAACTGGTGCCAGGGGCAAACCAACGCATCGGTCCCGTAGGCCGAGGGGTCCCTGGCTCGGGATACGAATTTGTCCAATTTCTTGTTGAATCTTGTTGCCATGATGTCCACATCGGGAACTCCGAATCTTTGGCAAATCTCTTGGAATACCTGGGGGTGAAGAGACCACTCTCCCGGGAGTAACTGTTGACGACTCAAAAAATCTGCTTGAGAATTGTCTATCCCTGGGATGAACACTGCTGAGATGCAGGGTACATGGGCTTCGGCCCATGAGAAAATCAGGTTTACTTCCCTTTGAGCCGCTAGGCTCCTTGTGCCCCCCTGGTGGTTTATGTATGCCACCGCCGTGGCATTGTCGGACTGTATCCTTACTGGCAGACCCTGCAGGGGGAGAGTCCAGGCGACCAGGGCCAACCGAGCAGCTCTGATCTCTAGGACATTGATGGGAAGCAGACTTTCTGCCTCTGACCACTGTCCCTGCTGGGTCCGTTTTCCTAAGATTGCCCCCCAACCTGTTAGGCTGGCATCTGTGGTTACTATTTTCCACGTGATGGGGCAAAAGGTTTTCCCTTTTGACAATTTTTGAGGGACCAGCCACCAGTACAGGCTGCGCCTGACTCCTGGGGAAAGACCTAATGGACGGTCTAATGCCTGTATGGACCTGTTCCAAGCAGAGAGAATAGCTGCCTGGAGAACTCTGGTATGGATCTGGGCATAGGGCACTGCTTCGAAGGCGGCTACCATCTTTCCCAGCAGTCGCATGCATAGGCGAATAGTCGGCCTCTTTTTGCCTAGGACTATTTGAATTGTTTGAGTCAATGACCTGATCTTTTCTTAAGGTAAAAATATCCTCTGGCATTCTGTATCTAACCGAAGGCCTAGATATTCCAACTGTCTTGTGGGTTGCAACCTCGATTTTCCTTGGTTCACAACCCACCCGAATCCTTGTAGATGCCGAACTGTGCGGACTACTGCATGATTGAGGTTGGAAGCTGATCTGTCGATAACCAGGAGATCGTCCAGGTATGCCAGGACCAAAATGCCTTCTGTCCTTAGGACGGCTAGCACCGGGGCTAACACCTTTGTGAATACCCGCGGAGCTGTTGCCAACCCGAAAGGGAGGGCTACGAACTGGAAATGACTTTGATCTATCATAAAACGAAGAAACTTGTGATGTGCTGGGTAGATCGGCACATGCAGATATGCATCCTTTATGTCTATAGATGCTAGAAAGTCGCCTTGATGCAGGCTGGCTGTCACTGAACGTATGGAATCCATACGAAAGGTCTGAATCTTTAGAAAGCGATTTAGGCGTTTGAGGTCTAGGATAGGCCTGACGTCGCCATTGGGTTTTGGTATAATAAAAAGGTTGGAGTAGAATCCCAGACCCCATTCTTGGGTTGGTACTTCTACAATTACTCCTTGGAGCAAGAGGCGATCCAACGCCTTTACGAGAGAGGCCCTCTTTAACGGGTCGCTTGGAAGACTTGACCCCTGAAAATGAGGAGGGGGGATTTCTCGAAACTCTAGTTTGTAGCCTGTGGCTACCACGGACCGAACCCAAGAGTCGGGAATTCTGGCCTTCCAGACTTCGGAGAAAAACTGAAGTCTTCCCCCCACCCAAGAGAGTGGGGACGCCCCTTCATGAATCTGACTTGATGACTGGTTTAGCCGGCTTGCGAGACCAGGGCCTCTTGTTTGCCGCGGCTTGTCCCTGTGGGCGGCTATTAACTGCTGAACGCCCGGGAGGCCGTCGATACTGACGGGAAGTCGAAGGGGCCGAGCCTGCAAAAGGCCTGTCGTTTAAACGCGGGCCCACGCGGTCTTTTCTTGACCGGTAAGGAAGAACTTTTACCACTTGATATGGTTTGGATATATTTATCTAGGTCTTCACCGAATAGTCTTCCCCCATGAAAGGGAAACCCTGCTAAAAGCTTTTTGCAGGGTGCCTCTGCTGACCAGTTCTTTAGCCACAAAAGACGACGCATGTGAACCACCAGCAGAGATAAACGGGATGCCTGTTGGATGGAGTCCTTAATAGCATCTACTGCAAAGCAGAGAGCCCTAGGGAAATCTGCTAATTCACGAGTTTGCTGAGCCGGCATGTCCTTTAATATTTGTTTTGCCTGATCCTTTAAGGCCTGACAAACGCCAATGGCTGCCACCGCTGGCTGAACCATGGCACCTACTGTGGTGAAAGAAGCCTTCAGTAGGGTCTCTAATTTTTTGTCGACCGGATCCTTGAACATCTGGACATTTTCAACCGGACAGGTCAGGGATTTATTCACGCAGGAAATGGCCGCGTCCACTGTGGGGAGTGCCCATTTCTTTAAAATTCCTCTTCCATATGATAGAGAATAGAGAACCTCTTAGGAGGGATAAAGATCCTATCAGGTCGAGCCCAATCCTGGTAAATCACGCTCCGCAGAAGGGAGTGAATCGGAAAAGACACACAAGTTAATGGAGCCTTTAAAGAACCCAATGAGGATACCACAGGGGCTACTAGTTCTGGCACTGGAAGTTTAAAAGCAGTGCGAACCATATCGGTCAAAGACTGGATCCACAGGCTCTCCGCTTGAGAGGCCGAAAAATATTCATCTACAGTGGAACCCTCCATGTCTGAACCGTCGGGACTTGGGTCCGCTTGATCCCCTTGTGGGTCCCGTTCCTCCGAAGAGGAGACCTCCGCATCTGAAAACACCAAACTAGGTGAGGGGGATCTAGCCCGTTTGCTACTTGGCAAAGGGCTGGCAAACAAAGCAGTTAACCTTTTCTCTAGCCCACCCAGGGTGGTCGCTAGCATTTCTTCCGTTACGTAAACGGGAATGGGTGGATCGGGGGCCGCCTCTGCCCCCAGCACCCCCAATGGCTCTTGTACTATGCTACTCGGTGGTCTAACTGGTGAGGGTGGGGCCGTTGAAGCCTGGCCCAAATCCTCTGACCCCGATGGAGACCCGTTTTGTTTCTTGGCACCTTTTGCAGCCTTGGCTGGTCCTGATCCCCTTGGAGCCATTGCACAACCTTGAGTCACCCCTATAGCCAACACCTGACTGTTGTAGCTAGGAGTAATTAATATGAGAACAGGCTGAGGAAAATGAAAAATTTTGTATATATATATATATTTTTTTTTTTTTTTTTTTTTTTTTTTACCCGCCTGGGAGGTGGCAATACTGAGGAAAACCTGTGAGTATTGCAACACCAATGCCCGTTAGCCGGAGTCCAAGGTTGACTCAGATACTGCTGGATCTAAGGCTGAGTCCCTTTAAGCAAAAAAACTATATATATATTTTTTTTTTTTTCTGGTCAATAGTGGAACTAAGTCCTAGACCTGAAGATCCACAAACCGCCACTGGGTGTCACTGTGGCCAAAAGACCCAGCTGCGCGCTCTGTGTCCTTCTTCCTCTGCTTCCAGGAGGGAAAAGACCAGCCAGAGAGAAACGTTTTACTTTTAACTGACCCTGACGCTGCTGGCCCGCCCCCCCAACGCACGCCGACGCTATAAAAGGCGGCGTGCACGCGCCCACGCGCGCGCACCCCCCCCCCCCCCCCACGCTGAAACAACATGGAGGAAGCAGAGAGCAGAGGAAAAGCATGGACCAGCGCCAGCAGCACCAACAGACACCAGGTAAGCACTAATCCTTACTGTAGTGCACACAGAGAGGAAGCTGTCCCCATAGGCTTCCTAAGAAACAGGAGTTTTCACCAGCAATTCCCTCTTTATAGTACGTGGGGCTGCAGTATCAATGCTAACAGGCAGACCTGGGGTGAGTAGCAAATATATATCTTAAACAAGTATACATATATCTACATGTTATCTGGGTAAACATTAGTACATCCCATCCTGCCTAAAAAGACATAGTGGAGATAGTGGCTGATGCACAAGCATACCATTAGCCAACCCAGAACCCCCAGGGGGATACCTACTGTCGAACCAAGTCCCGCAGGTTCCCTCTTACCTGCTCCACGCCGCAGGGTATTGCAAACTGCAAGAGGCCCAATCTTCTCCCATCTCCGTGGGTATTGTCTCGGACCTTCAGGGACCGGGGTCCTGTGTTTAAGGAACCCACACCCCTGGACCTATATAGCATCCTGGCATCAGTAGCGTTTAGTCCTGGGAGAGACCAAGGCACTGGAGCCCAGAATCCAGCCTTTCAAGGAGAGGCATTATAGGCAACACCCCACGCAGGCAGGGCCCGGGTACCGTACTCCTTGGCTTTGAAGCACTTCGGACGGATCCTGCTAGCTATCCTGGGTCCCGAGACCTCCGAGGGACAGCTAGACGTGACCAACACCTAAGACACTGGCGAAAAAACTGAAGCACTCTCAGTGGGAGGGGGTTATATAGGGAGGAACTTCCTGTGAAGTTGATTACACCAGTGTCCACACCTGAAGGTACCCATATAACCCATATGTAATGGCTATGCGCTCTGTGTCCCGTGATGTACGATAAAGAAAAAATAAATTAACATCAATAAGGATCAGAGGCAGCAATTTGGTGAGATAAACACAAACGACATAATATAAATAAAAACTGCACCAATAAAGAAGACTAGCAACCAAGTGCCAGTACTAAAATCACAAAGAATAAAGTCTTTAAGAGCCAAACCTAAATGAATAGTAAGGGTAAAAATGTAAAGTTCCAAATGTGTAACGTGGATCACATCAGAGCCCACAAACAGGATGAGACTGCACCACAGTGAATATGACTTCTATGAGGAAACCACCACCTTATGGAAAGCCGCTTATCGGAACAACCAGGTTCGTAGGCATTAAGGATAAACTCCATCCAAGGCTTAAGACACCAGGTAACAGGGAGTTCAATGGGCAGATATCCAAAGGTAAGATCAATTGCTCTTAGAAAAAAGGTCCTAGTACATGGGTACAGAGAAAAAACAGACCATAGCGTAATTCCATATTTAAAAAAAACAAAAAAAAACAAAGAAGAATCGTACTTACAAACATGATGAGTTTTAAAAGCACATAAAACAGATGCCGACCGGCACTATAGGAGCCCTTCCTCTTTCCGTTGAGCATGGTGATGTCAGTGTACGCCGTCCCAGGTGCGTTTCGTCATCAACAGACATTGAGAACGTCTGTTGATGACGAAACGCATCTGGGATGGTGTACACTGACGTCACTGCACTCAACTGAAGGAGGAAGGGCTCCTATAGTGGCGGCCGGCATCTGTTTTATGTGCTTTTAAAACTCATCATGTTTGTAAGTACGATTCTTCTTTGTTTTTATTTTAAAACAAATATGGAATTACGCTATGGTCCGTTTTTTCACTGTACCCATGTACTGGGACCTTTTTTCTAAGAGCAATTGATCTTACCTTACCCATTACTAGTAAAAAATATATATATATGCCCTCGGATTTCATTTTAAAAATCTGGTCACTTTATTCTAGAGGGGGTTTTACGTTGAGCACAACAGGCAGGTAGAGTATGTCCTGTTTCCTTTTACAGATATGGCGCAACTAAAATTTGTATGTTATAGTGGCTAACCTTACGAATGAATCTTTAAGGCCTCATGCACACTGAACATTCTGAATGCTGCTTTTAGCGGCATCTATAATTTTTTTTTGTTCTGCTTCTAAATGTCCCTTTATGTTAACCTATGTGTCCATGCGCACATTGGTGTTTAGAAGCAGAAGAAAAACCCCACTGCCTGCGCATCCAGGAGCAGCAATGGTTTAGAAGAAAAATTGCTTGACATGTTAAGGGGGCTTCCAGATTTCGATAAGCCCCTCACTCGGAGACCTCACAACCACCGGGCAGGGCTGTGGGGAAGAGGCCCTTGTCCTTATTAACATAGAGAGACAAGGTGCTATGGGGGGGGGGGCTGCCACAGAGCTCCCCCTCCCATGTTGAGCATATAGCCTGGTATGGTTGAGGAGGGGGAGGATACTTGCTCATTCCCCCCTTCCCTGGCCTGTTGAGCTGTGAGTGAGTAACTTATATAGCGCTAGCAAATGCAAACTAAATCGCTTCAAGGTGCTGTGTGCTCAGAAAAGGGTCTGGGATGAATTTTGTCTTTTTTTTAATGAATTTTTATTTGCCAGCAATTTTGTTTACATTCAGCTGTCAACCGATGAGTATTCTGTTGTTAAGGACGGGGCGGCCGGCTTCCCAACCTGCTCCTTAACCAGCTATTCTTCACACAGAATTGGAACTGGTCGATCATTTTGTGGATGATCTAAATCCAAACTGTTACAAAAATTTGGAATTAGTTAGAAAACAAACAAAAAAAAAATAATTAAACACAACAATTTCAACAAAATACGTTACCATTGTCATTCAGAGATTCTGATACATCAGAATCCTTGCATAATCAAATTCAGGACAAGGAAGCAGGCTAATTCCAGGCCCCACAGCTGCTTACACTTGCCTTTTTTTGCTCCATTGGCCTGGGGAAGCAAAGAGACATACATGATACTTTTTGGAAGCCTCTTACTCACTCCCCTCCCTCCCATGTGACAGTACTGGTGGTTGGTGATTGTTTGATCAGACACCCACTACTGTCACATTTGACTGTGCATCCTAAACACACGAAGACGTGATTGAGTGAAAAGCTCTGTTCGCAGCTATGTGCTGCTATTAGCGTAGTAGCACGTGCACACTGACCTATTGTCCTGAATGCAGTTAGTGTGCGTTCGGTGTGCTAGTGTAAATTTAGAGGGGATCAGAGAGTTAAGTGACTCTGACTAGGTTAATCTGTTTAAATTTGGAGCCTCTGTCCTAGCTTTGGCTGTGCTGTGGGTTCATGCTGTCATTTCTGGAGTGCTGGTCACACCCCAGGCCGACAGGTGGCAGCAGCAGAGTCAAGGGGTTGGATGCTTCTTCCCGGCAGCCTATCAGGAGGAGGTTTCCTTGCTGTGCATGCTGGGGAGGGGTATTTATGGGGCAGACACCATTTTCTTGGGTCTTCTTCCAGTGTGGCGCCCACCTTCAGGGTAGCCATTCCACGGGCACCCCGGCAAATGGCCTTCCGGGCCAGGGTGTGTGCTACGCAGCGATCCTGGTTTCGGGACCTTGTTAGACCGGAGCATCTGATCTGCTGCTGGGGCTCAGTGAACGACTGGGTTCCCAATCTGTTGAGGTCCTGAGCTGTCCGTCCTGTTGGAGGCAGCTGTCCGGTGGAGAGTCTGCCTGAGGAGTGCCAAGAGAGGTTTGTGTTCCATCCATGGGGGACCAGGAAAACTGTGTACTGAGAGACTGGACGTTGGTCGCCTATAAGTCGGTAATCGAACCAAAACTACCTGACGAAGATCCGGGTATTGAACCTAATAGAGGATTCTGGACCACTTTGTTTCTTCAACCATTGGGAGGGTCTGTGGCAGACTTAGCCCCAAGTTCTGAGTGACATTCTGGCTGCCAGGCTTGTGAGAGAGGCCTGTCCAGGTGCGCTATACCCATTTCGGCTGGAGTGGCGAAGTAAAGTGTCGTTGGAAGCAGGACTGCTTGCCATCTACATACACCTGAATCTGTTGTTCACCATTTCTGCTATCTTTTCACTCTTCACCTTCCTACTGTTTAACTGTTTTTACCTGGCTGGGTGTAACGTTACGCCGAATATGATTAGAGAATTTGGATCTCAACTGCGGAGACTTCTCAGATTCGGACCCAGGTTTCACTCTCTTTTGTGCAGAGAGTTTGGAATCCTAGCATCACAGTCTCAGTCAAGAAACATGGCGCATATTCCTTCATAGGCGCAAGAGAAAACAAATATAAATATAAAGTCCAAGTAGAACTGATACTAAAGTTCAGGCTCACTGGGGTGATACCCTGGGGAGTGAGGTTGCATGAATACTAATAGCAAGGTAAGTAGTATTAGCACCACACGCCTTCAGAGTAATGGACTGGTCGCAGTGCAGCAGTGTTGAGGGAATGGCGTGAAAGCAGCATTCCACTAATACTTGGAAACTACAGACCAGGTAGGTAAGTAGTATTAGCACCACATGCCTCCAGAGTAATGGACTGGTCGCAGTGCAGCAGTGTTGAGGGAATGGCGTGAAAGCAGCATTCCACTAATACTTGGAAACTACAGACCAGGTTCTAGTTAAAAGCAGAAGTAGCCGAGCATGTAGTTAAATTCAGAAGTAGCCAAGCATGCGTGGCATGTAGTTAAACTTAATGGCAAAGTCCTCAAAGTAATAGGCAGTATACTACAGACCAGGTTCTAGTTAAAAGCAGAAGTAGCCGAGCATGCGTAGCATGTAGTTAAACTTAATGGCAGGATCCTTATTATAAGTACCAAACATAGAGTGACTATGGCTGCAGTAATTCCTGGTATAGTTAGCATCATAACTTAGCAGGCAGGGCAGTTCACAGAATAGCAATGCATAACAACATCAGGGTACTTGCGATACTGAAGTGAACGATGAAGGCATGGGAGTTCACAGAATAGCAATGCACAACAACATCAGGGTACTTGCGATACTGAAGTGAACGATGAAGGCATAAGGTCAGGCTCCAAGGGTCCAGACAGGTAAGGCTGGTGAAGCAGGCAGTAGAGTCTCCTGGTCCAGGTCAGGAAGCTGACGTTCAGAGCAGGTGTCTGGATGCCCGACAGACAGAGGGGTTGTCAGCAAAAAATAAGGGAAGAACACTTCCTGGTTGGTGTTAGGAGCTTATATAGGCCGCCCAGCAACTTAACAGGAAGTTACAGGCTAATCAGGAAGTAACTATAGTTGAACTTCAAGAAAGAGACTCTTCAGGAAGAAGGTTTGGGAAGGAAGTAACAGATGAGAGTTGACTGGGAAAGAAGTATGATTGTATTTAGTGCAAAGTCGTACGTAAGACGTTACACTGGGTAATAAAAGCACAGAAAAGACACCTGTTGAGTGGACATTCCATTTACTACAACTCTCATCAAGTACTAGGGTTGCCACCTGTCCGGTTTTGACCCGGACAGTCCGGGTTTGGACACATGTGCCCGGTTTTGAAGCCTCCTGAAACCCGGGCACATTTAAAAAAAAAAAAAAAAAAAATTTTTATTTTTTTTTTTTTTTTTTTTTTTAGCTGTCCATCTATGGTGGTCTTTGCAACTTTTTATGTTGCACGGCATAGAGCTGCACGATTCTGGCTAAAACGACAACTGCAATTTTGCTTAGAAGATAGATGACGATTCTCTTACGATTCGTACGGCATAACATCATCTTTCACATTAAAATGAAAAAAAAAAAATGGACTAAAACTTTACTGTTTTGTTTTTATGGTTTTTATTATTCAATGAAGTGGGCAAATGCAGCGTGACATAAAATATTGCAGCAATTCCCATTTTTGTCTCTGCTAATATATATATATAATGTTTGGTGGTTCCAAGTAATTTTCTAGCAAAAAATATTGCTTTTTAACAAGTGTTGGACTTTAAGTGGTTACATTTCTTGCATTTACACACAGAAGTTTAATCTAAAAAGGAAGTTGGTTACAATGTTTCATGTTGTTTACAAACTTGGCAGACTGTCCAGATATTTTCTTTACACACAGAAGTTTATCCCTTTGATATAAGAAGAAAGTGTTAGTTACAATGTTTCCTGCTAACTTAGCAGACTGCCCAGATATTTTCTTTTGACAGCTGAAAGTCTCTCCACTTGTTATATGAAAGAATCAGCAAACTCTGCATTGGAGATGTCAGGGGGGTTGAATCGACATCACAATTTTTTAACGATGAATTGTGCAGCTCTAGCACGGTACTGTATTTGCGCAGCAATTTTTCAAACGTGTTTTTTTTTGGAAATAAACTGTTTCATTCATTAAAAAAAACACTAAAGTTAGCACGATTTTTTTTGGTATCCTAAGCGATGCTTTAAATTTTTTTAGGTTACATGTTTAGAGCTACAGAGGAGATCTAGTGCTAGAATTATTGCTCTCGCTCTAACGATCGTGACGTATGTAACCTGTGTGTATCTGGCTCTGATACTAGCCAGTGCCTACCCAGCTACTGATTGGTATCTCTCCCTAGCCTGTCCCCACACACCCTCTCACCTGCTGACCTGTGGATGGGGGAATCACTCCTGTAGTGTTATTGTGTTCTGCCTGTGAGTACAATGATCAGTGTTGTTATCTATAGCTGGCAACACTGATTGTTTTGGGAAAAACAGGCTGGTTGTACTCAAGTCAATTAATAGATTGACTCGTGTAAAACCAGCTAGCCCATACATAGATCGACTATGGCTTGTCTCGGCATAATTGGTGTAATTTCAATTCATGTATGTACCGCTTAACCACCACGCAGTCCATAAACATCCTTCCACTCCTATACATTGTGCCCACTGTCATACCCTCCACACTCCTCTCCTGTACATAGTGCCCACTGTCATACCCTCCACACTCCTCTCCTGTACATACTGCCCCCATCATACCCTCCACACTCCACTCCTGTACATAGTGCCCACTGTCATACCCTCCACACTCCTCTCCTGTACATACTGCCCACTGTCATACCCTCCACACTCCTCTCCTGTACATACTGCCCACTGTCATACCCTCCACACTCCTCTCCTGTACATAGTGCCCACTGTCATACCCTCCACACTCCTCTCCTGTACATACTACCCACTATCATACCCTCCACACTCCTCTCCTGTACATACTGCCCACTGTCATACCCTCCACACTCCTCTCCTGTACATACTGCCCACTGTCATACCCTCCACACTCCTCTCCTGTACATACTGCCCACTGTCATACCCTCCACACTCCTCTCCTGTACATAGTGCCCACTGTCATACCCTCCACACTCCTCTCCTGTACATACTACCCACTATCATACCCTCCACACTCCTCTCCTGTACATACTGCCCACTGTCATACCCTCCACACTCCTCTCCTATACATTGTGCCCACTGTCATACCCTCCACACTCCTCTCCTATACATTGTGCCCACTGTCATACCCTCCACACTCCTCTCCTGTACATACTGCCCACTGTCATACCCTCCACACTCCTCTCCTGTTCATACTGCCCCCATCATACCCTCCACACTCCTCTCCTGTACATACTGCCCACTGTCATACTCTCCACACTTCTCTCCTGTACATACTGCCCACTGTCATACCCTCCACACACCTCTCCGGTACATACTGCCCACTGTCATACCCTCCACACTCCTCTCCTGTACATACTGCCCACTATCATACCCTCCACACTCCTCTCCTGTACATAGTGCCCACTATCATACCCTCCACACTCCTCTCCTGTACATACTGCCCACTATCATACCCTCCACACTCCTCTCCTGTACATAGTGCCCACTGTCATACCCTCCACACTCCTCTCCTGTACATAGTGCCCACTGTCATACCCTCCACACTCCTCTCCTATACATAGTGTCCACTGTCATACCCTCCACACTCCTCTCCTGTTCATACTGCCCCCATCATACCCTCCACACTCCTCTCCTGTACATACTGCCCACTGTCATACCCTCCACACTCCTCTCCTGTACATACTGCCCACTGTCATACCCTCCACACTCCTCTCCTGTACATACTGCCCACTGTCATACCCTCCACACTCCTCTCCTGTTCATACTGCCCCCATCATACCCTCCACACTCCTCTCCTGTACATACTGCCCACTGTCATACCCTCCACACTCCTCTCCTGTACATACTGCCCACTGTCATACCCTCCACACTCCTCTCCTGTACATACTGCCCACTGTCATACCCTCCACACTCCTCTCCTGTACATACTGCCCACTGTCATACCCTCCACACTCCTCTTCTGTACATACTGCCCACTGTCATACCCTCCACACTCCTCTCCTGTACATACTGCCCACTGTCATACCCTCCACACTCCTCTCCTGTACATACTGCCCACTGTCATACCCTCCACACTCCTCTCCTGTTCATACTGCCCCCATCATACCCTCGCACTCCTCTCCTGTACATAGTGCTCCCATCATACCCTCCACACTCCTCTACTGCATATACTGGTCACTGTTACACCCTCTTCACTCCTTTCCTGCAAGTAATACCTACCCTCTGCACTCATTTCCTGTACATAATGTCTTACACTTTGCACTCCTTTCCTACACATACCAACATACGCGCCACACTCTTGTATATACTGTTGTAAATTCTGCACTCCCTCCTTGCACATACTATAATACCCTCTGTACTTAATGAAAATTAAAAGGTGAACTAATGCCCCTGATCTCCACTGCACTTACCTCTGTAGTAATGGAAGAGTTTTATTTTTTTTAAATGATTGTGCTGAGGTTTATTCATGTTAGTGAGACTCTTACTTGTGGCACAGCAAAGTAAGCATATTTTATAGGTAAAATAATTATTTTGTTTAATTTAATCATGCCTCGTGAGGCCCCTCCCTCAATATGGCCACACCCACCATATGTAGTGGCGTGTTCGGGTTTGGCTTGAGGAAAAGGTGGCAACCCTATCAAGTACCCTAGACTAAGGTGACCAGATTTTTAAAATGAAATCCAGGGAAATATTTTTTCTTTACTAGTAATGGCAACAATCAGCGACTCTCTACCGGTCACCGCCCGCCTCACAGCCTCTCAAGTCTTACTCTTCGAGCCCCGGCTACTACTGGATGGGGAGTAGAGGAAGATCACTCCGCCAGGGAAGGCAAGGAGATCGGCATGTGGCTGGCCAGGATTTGAGCTAAGGCAGAAGAACATGCGAGCAAAGCTGAATGGGCATGCGTCCGAAACTGAAGAAATATTCCCCCTGCTCCGACCAGCACGATCATCAGAAAGGGGCACAGATAATGGGAAAAATACAACCCCCCTATGCTAGTAGGCACAGCGGAGTGGGGGTGTGTATTTCAATTTTTTTTATTTTAATTCTGCACTGACTGTCTTTGAAATTGCCCCTGCCCCCTATTAAATCCAATCTGGGGACAAAACCAGGGACAGTGTCCTCAATCAGGGGACTGTCCCCTGAAACAGGGGATGTCTGGTCACCCTACCCTAGACAGCGGAGATACAGAGGTAACATGCCACCCAAAACAAACCAACAGCTCCTTCGGGGGTTGTGCTACAGATGCATACAGCTGTCTTCATCCATTCATGTCCATGGGCAGTTGTATGCAGCTCCAGGACATCCTGGGCACCAGAAATACAAAGCGTGTTTATGCTGTATGGGTGATTGCGCCTATGTGCATGAAGCCTTGAAGTGACAAATTGGAGCTTGCACAGGATTAAGGATAGTAGTGAGTGTCTGATCAACCAATCACCAGCGGTGGATGGTGCTAAACTTTTTTGGGGGGGCAGCAAACAAACCCCCCTGGTCTGCCTGCACTCAGCCTCCCCACAGCGACACCCCCTCCCCACACTCAGCCACTACACAGTGGCAGTCCCCCCTGCCTCCACAGTGCCGGTCCCCCCCTTGCACTCAGCCCTTCCATGGCCCCCCGCGCACTCAGCCCCTCCACGGCTTCCTTGGCTTATCCTCCCGACCAACCCAATCCACCTCCTGTTCTGATTGGCCGGGAGGAGAAGACGGAAGATAATAGTAAATATTAATAATCTAGTGTCATGAGTGGATGGGTTCACTGTACCCCAAACCCAACCTTTTTCAAGCCAATTAGAGCCACATGATAAGGCTCTAATCATGTGGATTGAAAAAAAAAAAACTCATAGAAACCTATGAGTCTGGGGCCCTGCATGCAAACTAGGGTAAGATGACCAGATTTTTTTAATGAAATCCAGGGACATATTGGGCCAGATCCACAAAGAATTACAGCGGTGTATATCCAGATACGCCGCCGTAATTTCAAATTCCCGCCGGCGTATCTTTGTTTTGTATTCACAAAACAAGATACGCCAGAATTACGCTAAGATACGACTGGTGTAACGTTATTACACCGTCGTATCTTAGTTGCATATTTACGCTGGACGCTAGGGGCGCTTCCATTGTGTGTCCACGTAAAATATGCAAATGAGCTAGATACGCCGATCCACGAACGTACGTACGGCCGGCACAGTGTTTTTACGTCGTTTGCGTAAGCGTAGGTCCGGCGTAAAGTTACCCCTGCTGTATAGAGGCGTACGTAATGTTAAGTATGGACGTCGGGCCAGCGTTGATTTTTCCGTCGTTTGCGTAAACCGTTCGCGAATAGGGATTTGCGTAAGTTACGTTCACGTCGTTTTCATTGATGTTTTGCGACGTGATTTCGCGCATGCGCACTGGGATACGTCCATGGCCGGTGCATGAGCAGTTAAAAAAAAAGTGTCGTTTGCGTCGGGTCATTCATAATTATAATAAAACACGCCCCCCACTAGTTAATTTGAATTACACCCGCGTACGCCGGCCCATTTACGCTACGCCGCCGTAAGTTACAGCGGCATTTCTTTGTGGATAAGGATACGCCGCTGTGACTTATAGCGGCGTAGAGTAAATGGGACACGCCGCGCCGGCGGGGCAGCTTTGTGGATCTGGCCCATTATTTTTTTTACTTGTAATGGCGGCAATCAGTGACTCTCTGCCCATCGCCACTGCTGCCCGCCTCACAGCCTGTCAAGTCTCCCTCTTCGGACCCTGGCTACTACTGGGTGAGGAGTGGAGGAAGATCACTCCACCAGGGAAGGCAAGGAGATAAACAGGCAGGTGGCTGGGACTTGAGCCAAGGCAGAAGAACATGTGAGCGAAGCTGAATGGGCACCCGAAACTGAAGAAATATTCCCTCCCCTCCGACCAGCACATGATCATCAGAAAGGGGCACAGATAATGGGAAAAATACACCCCTAAGCTAGTATAAGCGGCAAAGCGGGGTGTGTAATTTAGATTTTTTTTTTAATTCTGCACTGACAATCTTTGAAATTGCCCCAGCCCCTGTTCAAATCCAATCCGGGGACAAAAACCGGGGACAGACTTGGTCCGGGGACAGTGTCCTCAATCCGGGGACTGTCCCCTGAAACCGGGGATGTCTGGTCAGCCTAAACTAGGGGGGTGGCGCCCCTGTTCCCCTAATGGACCAGCCACTCCTGACCAGCACTATCACATGGGAGGGAAGAGAGTGAGTAAGAGGCTTCCAAAAAGTATCAGGTATGTCTCTTTGCTTCCCCAGGTCAATAGATTGAAGGAAAGCCAAGTGTAAGCAGCTGCGGGGCTTGGAATTAGCTCAAATCTGCATCCTTGTCTTGAATTTGATTATGAAGAAGTTGAGACTAGATATTTGCCCTGTAACACTAATATATGTAAATAATTTGTTTTGTTTTTGCATATTATTAGAAGAAGATATAAAATAGATGGATGTGTTGCGCCCTCCTGTGTCTTTCTACAGAAGAGCACCGGGGTTCCATGGTAGAGCGGAGAGTCTGTAGGGTATTTTACCTTTCATTAGGCATTAACCACTTCAATACAGCCCATTTTCACCCTCTTCCTGCCCAGACCAATTTTTAGTTTTCTGCACTGTCGCAATTTGAATGACAATTGCGCGGTTGTGCGATGTGGCTCCCAAACAAAATTGACGTCCTTTTTTTCCCACAAATAGAGCTATCTTTTAGTGGTATTTGATAACCTCTGCGGGTTTTTTTTTTGTGCTAAAAACAAAAGAAGGGTGACAATTTTGAAAAAAAAAAACACAATATTTTTTACTTTTTGATTTAATAAAAATCTATTAAAAAAAAAAATGTTTTTCCTTAGTTTAGGCCTATATGTATTCTACATATTTTTGGTAAAAAAAAAAAAAAATAACAATAAGCGTATATTGATTGGTTTGCGCAAAAGTTATAGCATCTAGAAAATAGGTGTCAGGAAAGGTTCCATCCGCTGGTGCTATTTATGATCTGGCTTGCAGTGATGCGTTCCACCAGCAGGGGTCTCCTGCCAGTTTGGAGCTGTCAGGAGAACTTCTCCCTGCTGGTATATCATCTTTGGGACACAATACTGGCCTTCACCAGCGGGTGGACCCTGGCAGTATGGAGCATATGGCCCCTGCTGCGCTCAGGTGTGACCTAAATGTATAATTGGCACACCTCTACAAATACCCGGCGAGTGGAATCACACCTTGCCCTGGTATCTGCCTAATAATTCTGATCCTGCTTTCTGGACCCTGAGCCTGTTACCCCCTTCTTGGACTTCTGGCCTGATCCCCGTCTTGGACTTGCCCTTTCTGTGTTCCCCTTTGTCCTGGATTCCTGCCCCGCAGCCTGTCCATCCATCCGCTTCCTGCTCTGTTATGTTCCCGTCCTCACCCATCTGCTGATATCCTCTGGTATATGACCTCGGCCTGGCTTGTTTATGATTACGGTATTTCCCCTTGTTTGTATATATGATTTATTGTTGATTGTGCACTGGTTGTCATCACATGTCTAGCACCTTGTAAATAAACACCTTTCTTATTTCACTACTAACATTGTTGGTCTCCTATGTAGTCACACAGTACTGGTCTACTAAGAATTCCTGACAATAGGGGATAGATTTATTGCATTATTTATTATTTTTTTTACTAGTAATGGCGGCGATCAGCGATTTTTATTGTGACCGTGACTTTGCGACGGACATATCGGACACTGTTGACACATTTTTGGGACCATTTACATTTATAGAGCAATTAGTGCTATAAAACTGCATTGATTAATGTGTAAATGTGACTGTCAGGGAAGGGGTTGACACTAGAGGGCGCTGAAGGGGTTAAATATGTTCCCTAGGGAGTGACTCACAAGGGGAGGAGACCAATCTGTGTTCCTCTGTACTGGGAACACACATCGGTCTCCTCACCTCTGACAGGACGTGGATCTGTGTGTTTACACACACATATCCATAGTCCTGCTGTGATCACGGGCAATCGCGGGTGCCCAGCAGACATCGCGGCCGCCAGTAATGCTTACCGCATCCCGAATGCTGCGGAACGCACATGCTGCCTAGATGGCCAGGAAGCCCAGGACGTCATATGACGTCCAACCACTATGGGAGATCCCTCCTGTGGACGTCATTTGACCATGGGTGAGTATTGGAGTGGTTAAATAAGACCTGTCATGACAAAAAATAAAATAAAAAAACACACAACAATTTTGTTGACTATAAAAGTGCTTAGAGCACAATTTACTATCTAATATGGTTGCACCAGTTGTTGGACTTACCAGCGGCACTGCACAGAATTTGAACGTGCTTTGGTTTCGCAGTCTGGACAGGTAAAGCAAGACATCAGGCACATATTGCAGGGCATTGGTGATGAGCTCATTCAGGCACTGTACGGCTGGCACACTATTTTCCGGCTTGGTAAAGTCAGACAAGTTCTTCACATATTTACTCCACACCTGGTAAAGGTAGAGCAACAGACATTAGAATGAAAAATGAGAGGTACGGCGCAAAAACAATAAATGTGAAAATTCAAATGTTATGAACACTGAATACAAATAATACGTAAGCAGTGAGCTCAAATACTACAACAACAAAAATATGAGTGAATCTGTATTAGGTACAAAACAATCCCAAAGTCCATAATGAGGGAAAAAAACATAGGATGGAAAAAGAATGTGTTTTGTAGGGTCCCAAATATAAAATATCAATTGTGCAACATTTGTATTGAGAAGATGCAGTAGTAAGAAAAATCCAGATAGTCTGTCCACCAGTTGAACAACCCCAGTGATAAAGTGTTGCAGTCTTCTTACCAGACATGTGTGACTGCACCAGCAGTCAATAATAGCCCTGAATTTATTTACAGTCTCCCAGCAAGACTATGAAAGATCCACCTCTGAAGTCCTGGATAGGCTCACACATATGTCGCAGAAGGGAGAGAAGAATAGAGAATCTCCATAGTGTAACTTGCTTAAGCTGGTATTTATTAAAAAGTAATGCACTTACATAAAAAAACGGCATCATGAGCATTGAGAATGACAACCGCCTGTAAAAACGATCGATCTCGGCGTCTCCTCGTGTTTTCCCGCTGTCTCTGTTCACTGTGTTGGTGACGTGAAGGGCATCGGGACGCAGGCCACACCTACGCGTTTCGTCACAGATTGACGTCGTCGGGGATTGGCTGCTGCGTCCCGTCATCACGTCCGCCCTTATATACCGCTCGTCCACCATTTTGAAAGTGGGAAAAAGGAACGGAAGGGCTGCATTGAAATGGGCAAGTGCAGAGTAAACAAATACTCGGCTTTGAATCAGGAGACAGAACACTGCCATCTTGTGGCGAAATGGGAGAAGGCAGAGAGAGAAATACTATATATATAAAAAAGCACACATTCAGAACAGACCGCGCCAGGAGAATAGGAGGGAAAAGCCGAGATGTACAGAAATATTATGCAATATAAATACATGTTAAAAGACAACAAGATTACAATATTGTTTGGTCTCTGTTGATAGAAAAGTACCTCAGAAAAAAATCTTTAAAAATAGAAAAAAAAGGGAAAAAGGGAAAAATAGTATGGGCTAAGAATGAGTCAAATATGACTTTAATTTTAAGCATTGTTTATAAAACTATTTATATCCCAATCCACATTGAGGCCATGCGGCGTATAACATTTCATGTTATAGATCCACTGGGTCTCGATTTTAGAGATGGAGCGGACTTTGGTAACCCCTCTCCAGTGTGGTTGTAACTTCACAATGGGAACAAACAGGGCCCCTCCAAGTTTTTATTGTGATGCTGAGCAAAATGCTTGGATAAATTATGTTTGGGAAACCCTCGTCTAATGTTTCCTACGCGTTCCTCTAATCGCACATGTACTTCCCTCTTAGTTCAAGGACATTGGACAAGATAGATAACATGGTCACTAGAACACGTAATAAAAGATTCGATAGGATAGGATTTAAGTGTCTGTGTCGACTGAAAGGATTCCAATTTTCGTCCCTGAAACTGATTAACCTTACAGATGTTACATTTCCTGCAGGGAAAAAAAACTTTCATAGTTTGAAAAAAGGATACAGTACGAGGGGGGTCAATAACATTGGGTGGCAGCCTATGGCGTAATGATGGAGCTCCCCTAAATATAACCACAGGTTTATCCGGAATGGCAGGACAGAGTATCTTATCGTTCTTTAAGATATTCCAATATTTGTTGAAAATCTTCTTAACAGAGAAATATTGATTGGAAAACCCCGTAATCATGGAACAGCCAAAACGGTTGTCCCGGATACACTTGGTTCTTCCTTGGCTGGTCAACATGACATTTCTGTCCATTTTTTCAACCTCATTTATGGTGTCATTTATTTCGGATTCGTCATATCCCTTTTCCAGAAACCTGGTTTTGAGTATCAAGGCCTGTTGTTGATATTCAATTATACTAGTACAGTTACGTCTAATCCTTTGAAATTGGCTTTTGGGAACAGCCTTAAGCCAAGTCGGGTGATGGCAACTGGTGAGGGGAATGTAACCGTTTCTATCAGTCTCCTTGAAATATGTATTTGTAAAGAGAACACCATCTTTCACATAAATATTAAGATCAAGAAAGTGGATTTGGGTTTGATTAGCTTCCGATTTCAGATATATACCTCTGTTATTAATGTTAAGCTGAGCGATGAAAGATTCTAACAATGAGAGGTCACCCTCCCACAAGATCAATATATCTTTTCCAAACGTGCAACTCTTTGGGGGGATTGTGATCGATAACCTCCATTTCCCAATGAGCCATAAAAAGGTTCGCCAAACTAGTGGCCACGAAAGTCCCGACGTAGGATGACGGGCTCTCGCGCAGGAGAGCCGACCTGCCGCCGTATAACTGCGGCGGCTGGTCGGCTAGTGGTTAAAGAACAATAAGATACTCTGTCCTGCCATTCTGGATAAACCTGTGGTTATATTTAGTGTTGATCAAGAATATTCGCATTGCGAATATTCGTTACTAATATTGCATATTCGAGTATTCGCGAATAACTCGAATATCGCGGTGAATATTCGCTATTGCGAATATTCGTATTTTTTCAAATATATTTTTAAAACAGATCACATCAGAGTGATCTCCATCGACGCAGCATTGCTGGTATGATTAGAGACCCTGGGCCGAGTAGCTGAGGCGATCCTTTTATGTTGCCGAATGTTACGAATATTCGCGAATACTTTCTCTGCCCTTCTTTTGCATCAGAGCCCATCAGAGTTCTCCTACCACAGTTGTCACAGGTTAGAAACCGCCATAGCAACCAATAGGAACCTGCTTGCACGACCATGCGCATGCGCGGATGAGAATTTCGCAATCAATTTCGCATTCGCATTAGCAAAATTTTGCAAAAAATTTTTTTTGATAAAATATCACGAATATTCGATATTAACGAATATTTCACGAATATTCTTCTATATATTCGTGAAATATCGCAAAATCGAATATGGTGTATTCCGCTCAACACTAGTTATATTTAGGGGAGCTCCATCATTACGCCATAGGCTGGCACCCAATGTTATTGACCCCCCTCGTACTGTATCCTTTTTTCAAACTATGAAAGGTTTTTTTCCCTGCAGGAAATGTAACATCTGTAAGGTTAATCAGTTTCAGGGATGAAAATTGGAATCCTTTCAGTCGACACAGACACTTAGGCCCAGATTCACAGAGCGATTACGCCTGCGCAACAGGAGATGCGCGTGCGTAAGTCTAAATGTGCGCGTGCGTTTCGTTGCGCGGCATCCCCAGAACGAGATACGCAAAAAATCTTTTTTTTGTCCCGCGTAATTTCATTAGACTGGCGCATCCGTCCGTGCAAAAGTGCGATAGACACACCATTGATTTGCTAGTCAAATATGCTAATGAGGGACTTACGGGGATCCACAAAACAACGTTGGGGCAGCGCAGGCGACGCAGTGTGCGCAACAGCAAAATGTCCTGTCTAAAATTAGAGCTGATAAAAGCTGGTCTAAAAAAAGAAAAAAAGTCTACTTGTTAGATAAAGCAACACTGTTAGTGAGCAGCTCAGCAGTCACACGTGTTGCTCAACAATCTGTATGCCAACATGCCAGGGGCATCGTCGCGCATAGCTATACTACTGACTTTAGATGAACAAAGAAGGAGGAGGGCACGGAGGATGGCACGGAGGATGGCACGGGAGAGGATATACCGTACCCGCATAGACCTGTTTGGCATGAGTGATTCAGAGGTGTATCGCATCTTCAGATTCACCCCTCATGCCATCCTGGAATTAACCACAACCCTGCAGGAGGACATCACCAGCCCAACACACCGCTCACATGCAGTGCAGCCACTGGTCAAGGTCCTGGCAACACTCCATTTCCTTGCCAGTGGCTCTTTTCAGCGTACAAGTGGAGTGGTGGCTGGGATGTCACAATCCTCCATGAGCAGATGTGTGCACCAGGTTGTCCCTGCAATACTCAGACGCATGGCCAACCAAATCATCAAACCCACCACTGAGGACCTGCGGCTGAAGGCAATGACAGATTTCTACAGAATTGCCAGATTCCCACGCACTGTGGGGGCCATTGATTGCACACATGTGGCACTCCAGCCCCCCCAGGAGACAGAGCACATGTACCGCAATCGGAAGCATTGGCATTCCATCAACGTACAGGTGATAGTCGATGCCCAAGGCCTCATATGGCACGTCCGTGCCAAACACCCAGGGTCCAGCCATGACAGCTACATATACAATCAATGCCACATCCGAATGGAATTCGATCAGAACGTGTATGGGGACACCTGGCTGGTTGGTGAGTGACATGGGTGGCAGGCATGACTATCCCCTCCCATGATGCACATCACAAGGGGCACATGCAGGACTAACATCCTCCTGTCTTTTCCCTTCCAGGTGACTCTGCATATCCACTGGGACCCCATCTCATGACTCCTATCCGGAACCCCCAAACTCCAGGAGAGGAAAGATACAATCAAGCACATGCTCAAACACGAGCAGTGGTGGAGCGCACCTTTGGCATCCTAAAGTCACGTTTCCGATGCCTGGATAAGTCTGGGGGTACCCTCTTGTACTCCCCAAACTTCGTGTGCCAGATCATCGGTGCATGTTGCCTGCTGCACAACTTTGCAGAAAGAAAGGGCCTGCAGATTGACCCACGTGATGACCTGACCCCTGAACCAGACAATCCCCCCCTAACCGAGGTTAACCCGTCTTCTGAGGGAAGAGCAGCCAGGAGACAGCTCACATTGGGCATCTTTGCACGTTAAACATACACATTAATCATGGCAAAATGAGAATGCATGCATGCACAACACTGTGGTCCCTAGCACACACACCCCACATCCACATCAAATTGGATTGGCACCAGTCCACCATGCTGGACTTGTGAGCAGCAACGCCACGCCAAGGCTCCAATTATGTCACTGTACATTCATACACCATTCACACGGACCTGGGGATCACTTCTCCCTGGTCCTGGGGAACCCTTCTCCACCAAAATTGAGGGTGACACCCCTTTTTCGGCAGGAATGTCACCCCCACATTCACACAGCATTCACAACCCAAAAAAAAAAAATGACCTGCAAAATCAAAAAATTTCCAGCAAAAAAAAAAAAAAAAGACAAAAAAAACAAAAAACATTTGAAAAAAAAAAAATTTGGGGGAAAAACAAATTACTGCCCTCTGCGTGAGCCACGCCTGGGGCGCCCCCGGCCACGCCCCCGGCTTCTCAGGGGAGACTCATGGGGAAGGGGTAAAACCGGGGAAGGAGGATCAGCCCCTGATCTCTGCCCACCTGGTGGCCTGCCCTCCAAGGCCACGGCAATTCTGTCCAGGGCAGCACCAACTGTTGCCGTGTTGGCCTGGATAGCCAGGGTAAGGGCCCTCACATCCTGCCCAACGCCTGCTGATGTCGTCTGCAGTTCATTTAGGCAGGTTGTGAAAGCCTGGGAGTGGGAGTCCAGGTTCCCCAGCGTATCCTTGATGGAGGACAGGCTCTCCTCCATCTGCACCAATGTCTGGCTGACCTGTCCCAGATGGCGGGTCTGGAGGAACTGGTCCCTTCTCAGGGTGGCGGGCAGGAGATCGGCCAACCCCTTGGTGGTCTGGGATGACATCCTGCCTCCAGCTGATGCTTGTGGCCGGGGAGAAGGGGAGGCCCTTGTGAGGGGAGCCATGTTGGGGGAGGAGGGGGGGGGCTCCCCCTTAGGGAGGCCTGCCTGCTGCCAGCCAGAGGGAAGGAGTCCTCAAAACCCAAACGTCCAGTGCCTGACATGGACTCCTCCTCCTCATGATTCTCCTCCTCCTCATGATTGTCCTGCTCCTCATGATTGTCCTCCTCCTCTTGAACCTCCTCCGCGGACTCCGGCCTTGTTGGGGGGGCCTCATTAGGCTGCTGTCCTGGGGTTGGTGCGGTCAGGCCAGATGGCCCTGCACCCTCCTGCACATCTGTGGATGACACAAAACATTTACAGGTTGGAGGATCCACACACTTGCCACATATTCCCTTTCACCCCCTCCCCCACACATGCTACACACCTGATATTAAAAAAGATAACAACTTACCTGGCACCACGGGCTGGGGACTGGAGTCAAAGCTGGGCAGGCCCTCAACTTCATGCCGATGAAAGGTCAGGGCCACCGCACGCTCCTCCGCTGTCAGGCTAATACGGCATGGTGGGCCCCCTCCTGTGCCCCTGGCATGGGCATGCATTCTGGCCAACTTCTTTTTGACCAGACGCCGGAGGTCATTGATTTTTTTGTCAATCCCAGACCTGGTCCGTGTCTCCCCCTGCCCCGCAGAATTCACCTGGTCAGTGATCCTATCCAAAATCTCCCTCCTCCTGGCCGGGGTGGTGTTGGCACTCTCTGGGCCGTGGAGGTAACGCCCATACTCGCTAATGGCCCGGGCAAGAATCTGTTTTTCCACAACTGTAAAATTAAGCTTTCGTTTTCTCTCAGTCATCCTTCCAAAAAAAAACAGTCCCAGTCAACAAAATTCACGCACACAAACAAGCACAACCAATCACAAAAAAACACACACACAGAGAGAAAACTACTCACCAAGAAACAGTCCCCAAAAAAAAAAAAATACAGCAGGAAAAGAAACAAAAAGAAATATATCAATCAAACAAACAGTCTCTCAAACACTTATCAAAAACCACTTTCAAAAATCTAACAACAACCACTTGATCACACAGAACACTAATCTGACAACTACAAAACACACCGCAACGAACAACAAGAACAAAAGCACTAGGTTAAATGGGAAGGGACAAAGGGATGTACTTTTGCAAAGGAAGTGCGTTTGTGTGTGTCTATTTATGCTGTTTGCGTAGTTCACAACGTTGCCCTAGTCCATTTCCAATTTCACTGATTGCGCCGCTCCCGAGTTGTGAGCATGCGCACAGCGGAGCTGACATGGTCTCGTTCAAGCGCGCATGCGCGAGCCGGCCGGCCCTTCATTTGCATGGGGTCACGGCTCATTTCAATGTAACACGCCCACGTCCCTCCCAATTTGTATTACTCCTCCTTACGCCTCTGGAAAAACGTTACGTATGCGCAATTTCCTGCGCAAAAGCTACGAGAATAGGGTGATTACGCGGCAAAATTTCGCACGTCTAACGTAAAGGCGGTGCGCTACGCCGGTCCAATAATGCGCAGATGTACGTAAATCTGGGCCTTAAATCCTATCCTATCGAATCTTTTATTACGTGTTCTAGTGACAATGTTATCTATCTTGTCCAATGTCCTTGTGCTAAACAGTACATCGGAAGAACTAAGAGGGAAGTACATGTGAGATTAGAGGAACACGTAGGAAACATTAGACGAGGGTTTCCCAAACATAATTTATCCAAGCATTTTGCTCAGCATCACAATAAAAACTTGGAGGGGACCCTGTTTGTTCCCATTGTGAAGTTACAACCACACTGGAGAGGGGTTAACAAAGTCCGCTCCATCTCTAAAATCGAGACCCAGTGGATCTATAACATGAAATGTTATACGCCGCATGGCCTCAATGTGGATTGGGATATAAATAGTTTTATAAACAATGCTTAAAATTGAAGTCATATTTGACTCATTCTTAGCCCATACTATTTTTCCCTTTTTCCCTTTTTTTTCTTTTTTTGAAGATTTTTTTCTGAGGTACTTTTCTATCAACAGAGACCAAACAATATTGTAATCTTATTGTCTTTTAACATGTATTTATATTGCATAATATTTCTGTACATCTCGGCTTTTCCCTCCTATTCTCCTGGCGCGGTCTGTTCTGAATGTGTGTTTTTTTTATATATATAGGGCCAGATTCAGGTAGAGTTACTCTGGAGTATCAGTGATACTCCAGCCTAACTCTCACTTTGAGCCGGCGTTTCTGTTTTCAGTAAGCAGAAAACAAGAAACGCTGGGTTGGAGTTACTATACGAGCGGCGTAATTGTATTTCGCCGTCGTATTGGAACTGCAATTTTAAAAATGGCGCCGGGGGCGTTCCCGCTGATTAACGCCGAGAATATGTTAATCAGCGAGAATCGGCAATTCACGATCGTATTCGGGCCCGACGCAGTGACTTTCCGACGTTTCTGTAAGAGATACGTGGCGTAAAGATAAAGCAGCCCCCTAGTGGAGTATACTATGTTAAGTATGGCCGTCGTCATCGCGTCGAAAAAAAAAATTTGAGTCGTTTGCGTAAAACGTCCGTGAATGGGGATTGACGCCATTGACGTTCACTGACAGAATTTGGAGCATGCGCACTGACAGTCGACGCATGCGCAGTACGTTCGCCGCGGGATCGCGCCTAGTTATAATAATACACGCCCCCTACCCGCCCAATTTGAATTCCGCCGGCTCATTTTCGCTACGCCGCCGCAACTTTAGGAGCAAGTGCTTTGTGTTTAACAGTACTTGCTCCTAAAGTTTCGGCGGAGTAACGTAAATGAGAAACGTTACTCCAAATTAAAGATTCGCCCATCTACCTGAATCTGGCCCATAGTATTTCTCTCTCCGCCTTCTCCCATTTCGCCACAAGATGGCAGTGTTCTGTCTCCTGATTCAAGGCCGAGTATTTGTTTACTCTGCACTTGCCCATTTTAATGCAGCCCTTCCGTTCCTTTTTCCCACGTTTAAAATGGTGGACGAGCGGTATATAAGGGCGGACGTGATGACGGGACGCAGCAGCCAATCCCCGACGACGTCAATCTGTGACGAAACGCGTAGGTGTGGCCTGCGTCCCGACGCCCCTCATGTCACCAACACAGTGAACAGAGACAGCGGGAGAACACGAGGAGATGCCGAGATCAATCGTTTTTACAGGCGGTTGTCATTTTCAATGCTCATGATGCCGTTTTTTATGTAAGTGCATTACTTTTAAATAAATATCAGCTTTAAGCAAGTTACACTATGGAGATTCTCTATTCTTCTCTCCCTTCTCTCCCCTAAATCCAGGGCTATTATTGACTGCTGGTGCAGTCACACATGTCTCGTAAGAAGACTGCAATACTTTATCACTGGGGTTGTTCAACTGGTGGACAGACTATCTGGATTTTTCTTACTACTGCATCTTCTCAATACAAATGTTGCACAATTGATATTTTATATTTGGGACCCTACAAAACACATTCTTTTTCCATCCTATGTTTTTTTCACTCATTATGGACTTTGGGATTGTTTTGTACCTAATATAGATTCACTCATATTTTTGTTGTTGTAGTATTTGAGCTCACTGCTTACGTATTATTTGCATTCAGTGTTCATAACATTTGAATTTTCACATTTATTGTTTTTGCGCCGTACCTCTCCTTTTTCATTTTGTTTTAAATTGTATCTTCATTTTTTGGTACTGGCAGCACTTACGTTTTTTTATTTCTGCGTAGTGTTTTTTTCACATAGAAATGTATTTTCTATAAAAAATGTTTTTCACAACAGACATTAGATCTTGAACCTATTTCACCATCCTCAGAACTCGTTCTGAATCTAGGAGATGGACAATGGAGATGTCACGAACATAAAATTTTCCATTCGCAAGCGGCGAACGCGAATTTTCACAAATGTTCGCCAACGGGTGAACCGCCAATGACTTCAATAGTCAGGCGAATTTTAAAACCCACAGGGACTCTTTCTGGCCACAATAGTGATGGAAAAGTTGTTTCAAGTGGACTAACACCAGGACTGTGGCATGCCGGAGGGGGATCCATGGTAAAACTCCAATGGAAAATTACGTAGTTGACGCAGATTCGGGTTTTAATCCATAAAGGGCACAAATCACCTAACATTCCTAAATTGTTTGGAATAACGTGCTATTACAGTCAAAATTGTTGTTTGTTTTTTAAATGTAATCTACTCTGACACCAGATATGAGTGGTGGCACTGGGCAAGTGGGCACAGTATACGCTGTGAGCCTGACACACACGCTGGTAGTCAACTGCAATTAGATTACAGAGGGAAAAAAGCAGCCTTAAAAAGGGCTGTTTGGGGTGCTGTCAGGATGCTGTCCTTACAGCAGAGATCAGAGAAGTCTTTCAGGACTGGAGTGGACACTGAATACACTGGCCTAGCTATCGATTTCCCTAATAAATTTGCAGCAGCTACACTGTCCCTCCTCTCACTAAGACTGCAGCTTCCGAATGAATCTAAAATGGATGCTGTCCAGGAGGTGGGAGGGTCTGGGAGGGAGTGTATGCTGCTGATTGGCTGGAATGTGTCTGCTGACTGAGGTACAGGGTCAAAGTTTGCTCAATGATGACGAATAGGGGGCGGACCGAACATTGCATATGTTCGCCCGCCGCGGCGAACGCGAACAAGCTATGTTCGCCGAGAACTATTCGCCGGCGAATAGTTCTGGACATCTCTAATGGACAATAGCCACCTTCAGTGTTAATAAAGTCACATGTAGTACATCTCTGCATTAGATGCACATTCTACCTGCAAGTACAGAAAAATAGCTGTTGATCTGCAAGAAATCCAGTGAGCTCCTAACTTCTTATTTAAGCAAAAAACACAGTGGCATAGAAACCCCAAGCAGTTTTACCAATACTACCCAAGTTCTTTACTGCCAGACTACAAAACCACTTCCCCCTAATGTTGTGGAGATGAGGAGAGGGAGGTGTGTTCTTTTGTCTAGCAGGTATGCCTAACAATAGAGTTGGGCCGAATACCCCCCCCCCCCCCCGGTTCGGTTTGCGCCAGAACTCTCAAACATCGCAAAAGTTCAGATCTGAAACGCAAACCCTATTAAAGTCTATGGGACCAAAATTTGAAAAATTAAAAGTCCCTATTGTGGGGTATGGGGGTCTGAGTACTGCAATGAGGGACATGTATCAATGCAGTGATTCTAATGATGCTTAAAATGAAACAATAAAATAGAAATTCCTTTAAATATAGGCTAACCGCTTAATACCTGCTCTGCCGTTTGACAGTTCCTAAATAGGAAAGGGCGTGGCCATCTAGTGACTTCACTTGGTGGCACCGCCCCCTTGTGAAGTCACCGACAACTGCAAGCTGGGTCTGTGATGTCATAAGGGGGTGGTGCCACCAGGTGACATCACCAGGTGGCCCTGCCCCTTTACCTATTTAAGAACTGTAAAATGGCGGAGCAGATATTCTGTGGTTAGCCTTTGTTGCGGGCGGAACGTTTTTATTTTATTTATTTTTTGGGTTTTGGCGAGCGTTGTGATCGACAATGGATCTACATTAGGGGACATTATCAAAAACTGCCTCCTGTCTTTATTTATTTTTGACACTATTTTGGTGCATGAGTAGGGATACAATGTGCCCTTACTCATTAACATGGGGGGAGCCGGGATCTAGGGTCCCCCTTATTAGAGGGGGCTTCCAGATTCTGAAAAGCCCCCTGCTTGCAGACCCCCACAACCACCTCCCAGGGTTGTCAGGAAGAGGCCCTTGTCCCCATCAAACATCCTACCGAGCACCCTTTAAATTCAGGTGTTCACTGAAAAGGCAAACAGGCGATGTTCGGGCCTAACAACATTACCAGCTCACTTACCAGCCAGCCTGTAACAAACCCTTTCAAACAGTTCACTTTATAACAAGGGGTTTAGTTTGCACACATTTGTAAATATATGAGGCAATGGCACAGCACTGCAGTCCTAATTTTATAAATTTGAAGTCTCCAAAGTTGGAGCCTATATACAATAATGGATAGATTAAAGGGCAGGTATGCCTGCAGGGGGCTTGTTCCTCCTTAAAAGGTTTAGGGACACACTGGACACACAGCAATAGCACAATGACTGCAAAGGTATCCTGTGTATCTCCTCACCAATTCACCAACAGTACAAAAAAATCGCGACCACCCCAACCTATAAGTGGCTTTTGCAGCAAGGAGCACATGGAAACAACAAACAAAAATTCCCAGTTCATTTTCCAGCCAGCCTGTAACAAACCAAATTATCCTGTCTAAGGCCGCGTACACACAATCAAATCTATCTGCTGGAAACGGTCTGACAGACCGTTTCAGCAGACAGATTCGATCGTGTGTACGGGCAAACAGATTTGGCCAGCCAACAGATTTTAAAGCATGCTATAAAATCTGTATGCTGGGAACCCGTCAGACCGATATGTCTGCTGGTTAGTACGCTAACCAGCAGACATATCTGCTCGCACATGCGTCGAATGGATTCGACGCATTTGCGGAAGTAATTTATTTCCTGGTGCGGTGACGTGGCGGCGTCAACGTCACCGCCACGTCACCGCGCTGTCTGCCGGCGGGGATTTTGGTTTGATCGTGTGTCAGACCAATTTGAACAGATTAATTTGCTCGTGTGTACGGGGCCTAATAGTTCACAATAAAACAAGGGGTTCATTTGGTTTGTTGCAGGCTTGCAAGTGAGCTGGGAATTTGTCTTTGTTTTGTACTAAAAGCACTTCTGTATTAATTTGCATATTGAATGTGTAAAAACTGTCCATGTTTGTCCACCATTTAGTGTTGTATATATTTTATTTTGTTGTGTGCAACCTATCACCTTTTGGTTGCTAGGCAGTTATTATGGATGTTTTTTCTTATTGGCCCATTAACTACATTGGACACAGGTGAACTGATGACTCACCTCTCACTAAGGCCCTGTACACACGATCAGTCCAAACTGATGAAAACGAACTGAAGTTAATTTTCATCGGTTCACAGACTGATGGTCTGATGTGCGTACACACCATCAGTTCAAAAACCGATCGTGTCAGAACGCGGTGACGTAAAACACATCGACGTGCTGAAAAAAAAGAAGTTCAATGCTTCCAAGCATGCGTCGACTTGATTCTGAGCATGCGCGGGTTTTTGAACCGATGCTTTTGCATACTAACGATCGGTTTGGACCGATGGTCCGATTTTAAAGCAAGTTTTAAAACTTTGCACTGAAGGACAAAAGACTGATGGACCATACACACGGTCGATTTGGACAGATGAAACTGGACTTCAGTCCGTTTTCATCAGTTTGGACTGATCGTGTGTATGCAGCCTAAGGCGAACCCATTGGCTAGAAGAGGTGCAAATACCCGGTGCTTGTCACTAGGCTCCTATCCCTGAGGAAGTCACGTGACCAGTGCGCAACGCGTTGGGTAGCGCATTGTGGCGTCAGTTCTGGTGGTATTTTAACAGAAGTACGGTGAGGAGGCCTGTGTGTCGCTACTCCAATTGCTTTTTACTGCTGTTTTCATCCCTACTAGATGTATGGAGTTTTTTTTACTAAATAAATTTACTTTTCATTTGGCAATATTGCACTATGGCTGTTCTTTTTTTCTTTTGCGCGCCATCTATATAAGAAGTGCAATTCCTTGGAGCGAGCTGTTTGCTCTATATGTGGAATTACCCAAGATGTTTTGATGCCAAGTTTTGGACGTAGATCTTCGTCTTCGCCTGGAACCTGGATGCCTTTACAGATCAGCAGGATTACTTATCTGACTATCTGATGAGCCTTGTTCTTGTTGAACCATTCTCACCTTTTACAGTCTTACTGAACTTTCAAATTTTTCTGAGAATTCACAAGTCAGTAACAACAATGGTCAGATTTAAAGCTCATGTCTGTGCTAGGCAGCCATAGAAAGTGACATGTTCAATATAACATAGGCAAAAACTTCTAAAAGGGCCAGTCGTAATAGTTGTAAACCATCCAGTGTAAAGAGTGGACCAAAATCCCTCCTGAGATGTGTGCAAACCTGGCAACCAACCTCAAAAAATGTCTTACCTCTGTACTTGCCAACAAGGGTTTCCCCACCAAGTCATGTTTTGCTTGGGGATTAAATATTTTTAATTTTTTTATATATCTACTTACTACCCTGGCTTCCAACTCCAGGCTCTGGATGCTCAGTCAGCTGACCCATTCCCCACATGACCAATGTCAGCAATGCCATGACTATGGTATAACATACTTTACCCTTTTTCTTCTAGGACCCACACCTTTTACTCCCACTTCACCATAATAAATAACTGAGACCACCACTGAAATTTTGGAGTAAAAAACTGGCCGTAGCAGCCTCCTTTTATTTAAATAACCTTTTAAATAATAAATAACCAGTAAAACATATATACATATATATACCTGAGGAAAAACGTAAACCTTACTGGTGCTGGACTTTGCAGGTACCCATTAACCACTTGTAAACATTTTTAACATTTTAACATTTTTTGGGCACTGCGGTACCTAGCCTCTGGTCATAGGCCTCAATCCGACAAAATGCCTCAGAGACGACCACTGACCGCAGTGCCCCCATTAACCAACCTACCAGCTACACCTTGGTAAACTGGCAACCACACCCCCTTCAGAACCCATACCACCTCTGGGTAATGGCATCCATCTTTGGGGTAATTTCTTCTACTGCAAAGTCCAAACACCCGCCACCGCCACGACATCTTAAAAACCTTGCACCTGTTATGCCCCGTACACATGAGCAAATTAATCTGTTCAAATCGGTCTGTGTTCCCTCACCAACCTCACGAAGTGTTTGGGTGACTTAACCCCCGCCGTGCTTGCCGAGAGGTGCCTGCAAAAGACTCGCCCCATCGGAAGAATACGACACGCGAAATTCAGTTTCCCCAGGAGCGACTGCAGCGCTCGGAGCTGTACTTTCTGTGAACCCAACATCGCGCTAATTTCCGCCTTGAGGCTTTCCAGTTTGTCTAACGATAATCTGCACTCCATTGCCTTCGAATCAATTACTATGCCCAAAAATTGGATGATCGACTTTGGTCCCTCCGTTTTCTCGGGTGGCACCCCAAATCGCTCGGCAATGTGTTCCAGCGTAGCCAACAACACCGCGCAGACACGCGACCCAGCCGGGCCCATGCAGAGGAAGTCATCCAGATAGTGGATCACGGAGTTCACTCCAGCCACATCCCGGACCACCCACTCCAGAAACAAACTAAACTGTTCAAACAAGGCGCATGACACGGAACAGCCCATCGGTAGACACTTGTCCACGTAGAACTCCCCCTCCCAGTGACAGCCCAATAGTTGGAAACTATCCGGGTGGACCGTGAGAAGCCGAAAGGCAGCCTCGATGTCCGACTTGGCCATCAACGACCCTTGACAATATCGCCTTGACCATATCGCCGGAACTTGTTTGGCTCCTTCTTTGGCACCACCCCCAATGGGGAAACGACCAACTCATCCAAAGGGGGGGAGGCAAAAGGGCCCCCCCATCCGGCCCAGAGCTACTTCCTTCTCCGAAACCACCTCAGGGTAACGTAGCGCAAATTCTTTGGCACCGGGGGGACCACCGCCAACTTGCACGGAATGCTAAAACCCTCTGAAAACACCTTTTCCAATGACCGGGCAGCCGCCCTGTCGGGATACCTACCGAGAAACGGTCGCATCCTTTCCACCATCACCGGAGTCCTCCCTCTTACTCGTAGAATCTCCGGGACATCCCTTGCCTTGTTTAAAACAACGGGAAGAGGGGTGGTTCCCACCACATCCAGAGCACTCGTGCTTGAACCGGCCTCGC
The DNA here is from genome assembly GCA_029574335.1 of Rana kukunoris. Lineage (NCBI taxonomy): Eukaryota > Metazoa > Chordata > Amphibia > Anura > Ranidae > Rana > Rana kukunoris. The sequence continues at coordinate 47,976,239 of CM056052.1, read as the reverse complement.
TAATCGCCTCCTGGTAACTGAAAAGCACCGAACAGTGTTCAGGGTTTTTCTTTTTTCTTTACGCTCGGCATGATCGAGTACGCCTGCGACCAATTCCCAAAAGTCCTGGGTATAAGCCTATACCCCTTTTTCTTCATCCTCCTTTTTAGACACCTCTGGCTTAACCCTGTCCAGGTTAAACTTCTCCAGAGGCAACAGCGCAAATATCTCTACATATTCGCTCTTCCAAATCTTCTCTCTCACCTCCTGCTTCAAATGTGAACCCAGGGGGTTACAAGTATACACTTCCCCCTTTGCCGCCTCCGCCAACCGGACCAGATCCCTCTTCTTTGCGGAGTCTCTCGCCGCCTCCCCCTTGTCACTCGACTGCGCAGCATCACCTGCCCCATCCACAACCGCACTCTTCCCGTTTCCCCCGGGCACCTCCGCCACTGCCACTGGCACTGCCCCCGCATCAGTGGACGCCGCCACACTGCCCCCCCTGACGGCACCCAAGCTGCCGCTGGGCCAACGTCGGGATTGTCCCCCCCCTTCAGCTGGCTCACCAACGTTTCCAATCCTACCAGAAACCGCTGCAAACCTGCATCCCCTCCAGCCTTTTCCACCCTGGCACTAGGCCTTACCCCACTACCCCCCGCCACTTCGGGCACTACCAAACGACTACGGGGACCCTCCCCCCGTCCCCCCACCAACACACCAGCATTCCGTAAAACATTAGAAATAGCTGAAAACGACTTACCGGGCTGCCTGGAAGCAATCCCACCAGCCGGAACACTCGTCTCCCGCGCTGCAAACTGCGTCCCCCTCCGAACGATCTCCAGGCCGGAAGTCCTCCTCAGATGGTGGCCCACCAGGCGACTCGGGCCTGGCAGCCGAGGGCCCAGAGCTGGCATCACTCACTCTGCGCACTCTGGACCCGTGCACGGATTTCCCCGTCCCTTTTCTGGGTGCTGTTCCTCTGCTGCTGTCTCCCGCTCCCCCGTGCCCCCTCTCCTCAGGGCTTGATTGGAGGTGGCTAGCCGTGGAAGGCAAGGGGCTAGCCACCGCTGCGATCAATCTCCCTCGCCGAGGCCCATGAACCACCGGTGCACAACCGGGGTGAGAGCCCGCATCAGCCTGCTCAACATGCAGGGCAGGCCTAGCCGCTGCCTTGGAGCCCCCTGGCCGCCCCCCCCCCACACCGCGCCTCACGGGGCCTACAGGGCCCGCCGCCACCGCCGCTGTCCGTTTTGCTGGGGGTCCCAAAGGGGGCCCGAGCTGGGCTCCCTTCCCTCCTGTGCTGCCTAATGGGTGGCCCCATGGGGGTACCGCTCCGGGGGCCGCGAGCGCAGCGATCGTGCGGGTGCCCCCCCTGCCGGGTTGCTGGCCTGGTTGAGGAGCGGCTCCAGCATAGACTGCAGCCACCCCTCACCGCGCCAATCGGTCTCCTCCCTAAGCTGGGCGAGCATGGCTTCAACCGCAGACATTTCTACAGGCAGAGCTCACTAATCCCCAGCAGCAGTCCTACCTGAAAATGTCCTCCCCTCGTGTGTTAGCCCGGGAAGAGGGGAGGAGGAATTTATAACCTCTCCTCCCCTGCACGCTGCCCTCTACTGACCACTCCCATCTAACAGCCAAGGGTTTCTGTTAACCCTGTCATGGCCGGCCCTACGCCTATTGCACCCTCTGCCTTCTGCTCCGGGCCTCACTTACCAACAGGTTTCCCCTGGGCTGTCAGCGGTTACACATCATCCTGCAATCCGCAGCAACTCTATCTTTATGCCAGCTCGCATTTCGATCTCCGGCTAGTGGACTCCATCCTTTACCAGATTCCATCTGATATAGCATGGACATTGGTGCGTGCCCCCCAGGCTCCACCACTGGCACTCCTGGATGTCGTCAGCTCCTCACTGCCCTGGTGATCTCCAGTGGTATTGTAGGCTCTCTTTATTCATAGTTTACATTAGTACATTACAACTCCATCACAACCTTTTAAAGTGCTCTGAAGAAAATAAACTTTGTCATCTATTCCTGGTCCCATAGACTTGACATTTACCTTCCTTATTAACCCATTAACGCTGAGCACCCTCTCTTTCTCTGCATGTCAAATTTCCAGAGGCCTTTGGTCAGTTGCACTGGGTCTAGTCAACTGCCAATTACTCATTATTTGATGAACTGTTATGGCATTATCCATGGTTTAGCCCTTAAGGACCCTTTCTTTTGCTTTGTCCAGCAACTTTCAGTAGAATAGGCCCCCCAGCTGGGACCTTGCTGAGCAGCAGATACATTGAAGGCTTGCCCAGTGGGGCAAATAACTACACCCACCCTCCCCAGGTTGTGATCTCCCCCTCTAGGACAAGACCCCTTTGTCCCAAATCTCAGTATTTATACACACTCACAGCCACCATCTGAACACTCTCCCGAGGGATTGGTCAGGGCTGCAAAAAAATTCAGGTGCATGATTTAACTCTCCTAGCTCTCTATACTTCGTAATCGCAAGCACAGTGAGCCAGTACCTACATTTTCACAAACTAGCACCTGTCTAGGAAGGTGCTACACAGCTATATTTAAAAAAAAATCCTTGATAGTGGGGAGGAGACTGTACTCACCTCTTCTGGCCAGAATGCTTGACCGTTTAGTTGGTCTTCCAGGAAGTCACGGATGATGTTGGTTTTCTGCATGAACAGACCAAAAGAGTTGGACAACCTCTTATCCTCTCCTACAATGGGATCCTCCAGACCAGAGACAGAAAATATCACTGACAGGCCACGTGTCAACGAAGAGGATACATAATCACAGTACTGTGGGGGAAATTTGAAGAGCATTAGGAGGAAGCATATAGTGATTTGTATTCATTTTATTTTGTTATTCTGTTCAGTGTTAATATATATACATTTCTTTATAGTCGGGGAAGTATGTTAAAGCAGAGCTCCAGCCGCGATTTTTTTTTTTAAAGTCAGCAGCTACTAACAGTGTAGCTGCTGACTTTAAATAAGGACACTTACCTTGTCCTACTTGCCCGCGCTGATGGGCCCCCTGATGCCGGTCCCACGATCGCTCCGGGTCCCGCGCCGCCATTCACACTATGGGAAACAGGCAGTGAAGCCGTACGGCTTCACTGCCCATTTCCTACTGCGCCTGCGTGAGTCTCACGCTGGCTTGTGAATGGGCACGCTGCTCTCTGAGAACACACACAGTTCCCAGAAAGCAACGCGCCCCATTCACAAGCAGAAGGACAAGAAGAAAAGGCACTGCGGAGTGGAAGAGGCAGATTACGGACTTCCGCATAGCAACAGGTATTTCGGGTGAGTATTTTTTTTTATTTTTTTTTTTCAGGTTTTTATTTTTTATTTTTTTTAAACAACATGGGAAAATGTTGTTTTCCTGGGTGGAGCTCCGCTTTAAATATAAGTATTTCATATTTACCACTTCTTGCAATTCAGTGGATGGCTCTAAGCTAGTTCAGTCTTTTTATCTTGTTTTATACTTGCCAGAGCCTCTACTGCCTCTATAAAGCCTCATACCTGTTACCTCTTAACATAAGATGACCAGATTTTTTAAATGAAATCCGGGGACATATTTTTTTTTACTAGTAATGGCGGCAATCAGCGACTTTCTGTCCATCACCTCCTCACAGCCTGTCAAGTCTTACGCTCTGGGCCCCGGCTACTACTGGGTGGGGTGCGGAGGAAGTTCACTCCGCCAGGGAAGGCAAGGAGATAAGCAGGCAGGCGACCAGCCAGGGACTTAAGCCACGGCAGAAGAACATGCGAGCGGAGCGGAATGGGCATGGTCCCGAAACTGAAGAAATATTCCCTCCGCTCCGACCAGCACATGATCATCAGAAAGGGGCACAGATAATGGAAAAAATAGACCCCCCTAAGCTAGTAGGAGTGGCGGAGTGAAGGTGTGTAATTAAGATTTGTTTTAATTAATTCTGCACTGACTGGGCTAGATTCACGTAGGAGTTACGTCGGTGTATCTCCAGATACGCCGTCGTAAGTCTAAATGAGCGGCGTCGTATCTATGCGCCTGATCCTTAGAATCAGTTACGCATAGATTTGTCTTAGATCTGACCGGCGTATGTCTCTTACGCCGTTGTATCTTAGCTGTATATTTACGCTGGCCGCTAGGTGGCGTTTCCGTCGATTTACGCGTCAAATATGCAAATGAGATAGATACGCTGATTCACGAACGTACTTGCGGCCGGTCGTATTTTTTTTACGTCATTTGCGTAAGCGTAAGTCCTGCGTAAAGTTACCCCTGCTATATGAGGCATAGGTAATGTTAAGTATGGACGTCGGGACAGCATCGAATTTTCCGTTGTTTGCGTAAAACGTTTGCGAATAGGGTTTTGCGTAAGTTACGTTCACGTAGAAACAAATGAGTATTTGCGGCGTACTTTTGAGCATGCGCACTGGAAAACGTCCATGGATGGCGCATGCGCCGTTCGGAAAAAGCGTCAATTACGTTGGGTCACCATTCATTTACATGGATCACGCCCTCTACCTGCCTATTTTGAATTAGGCGCGGTTACCCTGGCTCATTTACGCTACGCCGCCGTAACTTTGGGCGCAACTTCTTTGTGAATATGGCACCTGCCTCTCAAAGTTAAGGCGGCGTATCGTAAAGCAGATACACTACGCCCGAATAAAGATACGCCTCCCTATATCAATCTAGCCCATAGTCTTTGAAATAGCCCCAGACCCTATTCAATTCCAATCCGGGGACAAAACCAGGGACAGACTTGGTCAGGGGACAGTGTACTCAATCCGGGGACTGTCCCCAGAAACCAGGGATGTCTGGTCACCCTATTGTAGCGCCCCCTTTCTTTCAGAAAAGGCACTACGCTAAAGTTAGTGAGAGAGTGGGAGAGTCATGTTGCTCCCACTCCTAATTTTGCTAAATTGGGCTGCTGTCAGCTCTGGATTATCCTGTGGGTCATTCTGTGCTCCAGAGATGTAGTTTCATCGCTGGGTGACAGGTGGCGCCAGAGGGATTCAGACAGAACCACTTTTCCCCAGCAGCCAATTGGAGGAGTTTTCCCTCGCGGAGCATGCTGGGGAGGAGTATATCTGTGGCAGACGCCATATTTTGGGGTTCTTTGTATCGTTCCAGGTGCGCCACCCACCTTTAGGGTGTGCGCACCCAACGGACCCTGGCAGCATGGCCTACCAGGCCGGGGTCACATGTTAAGCGGAGTTTCGTGCTGATGCTGAAAGGGGCCCTAGCGACTTGCTGGGGGCCCATTCATATTGAGGAGATCCCAAGCTGTATGCTGTTCGATGGGGGGTGGGCTTGAGGAGAACCAGGAGGCAGGTGATCCAAAAGGGCTTGAACGAACCATCGGGGATCTGGTCGCCAGGAACTGACAGATAACCATAGACTGTCAGCTGGTGACCCCTATTGAAAAGAGAACTTTCTGGGAGGATTCGCTCTACAGTCCAACATTGGGCCTGTGGCAGAGGTCTTCATCTTGAAACATTAAATTCTACTAGAGCCAAGTCAGTGAGGGAGACTTGTTCTTCCCAGCAATCCTAAGTGACATTCCGGCTGCCAGGCTTGTGGCAGAAGTCTGTCCGGAGGCACTTCACCCACTCTGGCTAGAGTGGCAATGAACTGTTCTATTGCAGAAGGCAGGACTGCTTTCTTTTCATCCAAGCCTGATACCGCAACGTTATCTCCTTTCATCAACCTTTACTCTCTACCTCAAGTTGATGTTGGTTGTGTTGGACCAGGAAATAAAGCATTCAGAAAACTTCAGCAGCAGGTTTGGACATTCCTGTATTGCTCTACTCACTACAATCACCCCTAGACAGCACACAAGGGTAACTTAATACGCCGATCCCAAATCAATCAGCGGCCAAAGGATATCGCTACACGTGGGTACTCGTCCGGGATCTCGGCCGTTACCCATGGCAACAGAAACTGAGTAAAATTTTTTTTTATTAAGAGCAAGAAGTGTTGTTTTGAACTGTCCAGCAACGAGGGAGTTAACCTCGAAACGCTGAGCTTGGGCGTACGTGAAGGGAAAGCACGCGCCTGAAACTTGTCTGAACAAGTTCTTCAAGTGGGAGGAGTCACCTACCCCTGCGTGAGACATGCAGTAAGTTTCACGCCAAAGTATCGGAGGTAATGCCCAATTTCGCGCCAAACTTGCCAGTTGTTGCCAAGGAAGCATGTGAGATGATGTCTGCTCCTCTGTTGCCTACCACAGCTTCTCCGAGACTGAGGCCACCTATGTCTATGCCGGGGGCCTCCGCCATGTTTACTTCGGTGACAGTGGCAGCTGGTGGTCAAAATTTTAGGGGGGGCGCAAAACAGAACTGGCCCTCTTCACTTGCTCTCCCCCCAAGGAAGGCTCTTGCACTACCTAGTAGTTGGCAGATCTCTAGGAAATTGCACAGACTGTATTGTGTATGGTCTGATGAAAAAGGGAATTGGACAGAGTATGGTCAGCTTTGGGAAAATACCAAGAAATAAACTGCATTCAAATAGGAAAGAGGAGGGATAGCCACGATATACACAACCAGCAGGAAGGGGTGTGCAGGTATAGATGGACAGGTAGGTGAGTGGATAGATAGGTGGGAGAATGGGTGGATGATGAGATGGATGGATAGGTGGATGTATGGGTGGATGGATGGATGGATAGGTGGATGTATGGGTGGATGGATAGGGTGGTTGGGTGAATCGGGTGGAATGGGATGGGTGGATGAATGGGGTGGGGTGGGTGTAATGGATGGGATGGGAGGATGAATGGGGTGGGGTGGGTGGAATGGATGGGATGGGTGGATAAATGGGGTGGGGTGGGTGGAATGGATGGATGGATGGATGGGATGGGTGGATGAATGGGGTGGGGTGGGTAGATGAATGGAGTGGGGTGGGTGGGATGTGTGGATGAATGAGGTGGGTGGAATGGATGGGATGGGTGGATGAATGGGGTGGGGTGGGTGTATGAATGGGGTGGGGTGAATGGATGAATGGGGTGGGGTGGAATGGATGGATAAATGGGGTGGGTGGAATGAATGGGGTTGAATGGATGGGATGGATAAAGGAGATATTTTATGATCAGGAGAATGTGGATCTGCCTGTCAGTGTTCTGATCCAGCACAGATCAGTGTACAGTGAAGGAAGCTTGTCTTCCCCTCCTCCTGTCTTCCCAGCACAATGTCACCATACCATCCAGTATGATCGGATCCCCCTGCCAAGAAGAAGCTCTAATCTCTGCTCTCAGTCTGGGAGTAAATTGGATGAGAGGACAGCCTAAACAACTACCATAACATTATCCAACCTCTGCCGGGTTAGCCCCCCTATATAAAAAAAATTACTTTTTTTATGCAGTTTGTTAGATCTTTGTTAGATCAGGTTAGATCAATCATTGTTTGCGTTAGATCTCACACAGAAGAAGCAATATTAACAGTTATTTGCTGGGGGGGGGGGGGCTAAGCCGTCATCAGCCCCCCTCTTATCAAATTTTCTGGCCAAAAATCATTCAGCCTAATAGATATTCGTTAGATCCAGTAAGATCAAGTGGTTTTAACGTTAGATCTCACATAATTAGAGACTTATTAAGTGATTAATGAGGGGGGCTGGCCCCCCTTATCAATTTTTTTGGCCAAAAAATCATTCAGGCTAATAGATATTCGTTAGATCCGGTAAGATCAAGTGGATTTAACGTTAGATCTCACATCATTTCCGAGGTATTCCACATAAAAAATTAGATTTTAGGTGGTACAAATGGATGGGCTGGCCCCCCCTTATCAAATTTTCGGGCCAAAAATCATTAAGGCTAATAGATATTTGTTAGATCTGGTAAGATCAAGTGGTTTTAACGTTAGATCTCACATAGTTTCTCACATAGTTTCCGAGATATTTCACATACAAATACAGATATTGGGCCAGATTCTCAAAGAATCCCCGGCGGCGTAGCGTTAGGCATTTACACTACGCCGCCGTAACGTACTAGAGCAAGTTCTTTATTCTCAAAGCACTTACCTGTAAAGTTGCGGCGGCGTATCGAAAATCCCCGCCGTCCCAAAAACTTCCCGACGTGCATTGCGCAAAATGACGTCGCAAGGACGTCAGTGTTTTAGACGTGTACGTAAATGGCGTCCAGCCCCATTCAAGGACGTCTTACGCAAACAACGTAAAATTTTCAAATGGTGGCGCGGGAACGACGGCAATACTTAACATAGGATGCGCCACCTTCGGGCTGCTTTATCTTTACGCCGCGAAAACCTTACGGAAACTACGTAAACTTCGACGGGGCGACGTAAAATCGTTCGGGAATCGGCGTATTAGGCTTATTTGCATAGGCAAATGAGAAAACAACGTTATGGCCACCTAGCGGAAAGCGTTGTCATTACATCTACGATCCGACGGTGTCATTCTTTTACACCTGTCGGATTTTTAGTGTATCTATTCGTAAGTGATTCTAAGAATCACACGCATAGATACCCATTGAGATACGACGGTGTATCTGAGATACACCGTCGTATCGCCTCTGAGAATCTGGCCCATTGGGTGTATACATGGACAGGTTGGCCCCCACTTATCAACATTTTTATCAAAAATCATTCAGCATAATAAATATTCGTTAGATCCGGTAAGATCAAGTGGTTTTAACGTTAGATCTCACATCATTTCAGAGATATTCCGCATACAGATACTGATATTGGGTGTACAGATGCAATTCTCTGGCAATAACAACATTCAGGTCAGGGCCGGCACTACCACTAGGTGGACTAGGCAACCACCTAGGGCGCCCGGCCGGCCGTCTGCCGGTTATCCTACTACTCCCGCACTGTCCACAGAGCTTGCAATATACACCAGGCAGCCGCTCTGAGCCTCTGACCTGTGTAAAGCAGCGACCCCCCCCCCCGGTGTCCGCTCTGACACATCAGTGACATCATGTGTGTCCACACTGTCCAGAACACCCCCCAGCCCACTCTCCACTCAGAGCAGAGATAGTTCTGAGTGACATGTGTCTATGTCCAGCAGCACCAGCCCCCCATGCTCTCCGCTCTGACGTGTGTGTCCAGCGACCACCCCCTCCAAGGATGCTCTACTGGTCTGGCCGTGTCACATTGGAGTGGAGCGGAGAGTAAATCATGGGACAGTCATGTAGCGTGGCGCCTGGCGGCGACTCTCCGGGCTTGGGGATAGGTGGAGGCGGAGCCTGGACACAGACAGAGGCAGGTACGAAGTGGGAATATGGGCGTACAGAAGAATTTTAGACTGGTGCGAGCGAGGAACAGGCAGACAGCAAACACAGGTTCACGTCCTCAGATACAAGTTTGCTGAGCCTAAGACCATCACCTGGTTTGTGTTAAGAAAACACTGTTGCTGTCTTAGATGCCAAGTATGTACCTACCCCCCGCCCAGGTGAAGCAGCATTAATGGGCACAGGTGAGATTGCGTTTGATGGGCGCTGGTGGGGCTGTATTTGATGGGCACCAGTAAAGCAGCATTAATGGGCACAGATGAGTGAGACTACTTTTGATGGGCGCTAGTGGGGCTGCCTGCATTTGATGGGCGCTGGTGAGGCTGCGTTTGATGGGCGCTGGTGAGGCTGCGTTTGATGGGCGCTGGTGAAACTGCGTTTGATGGGCGCTGGTGAGACTGCGTTTGATGGGCGCTGGTGAGACTGCGTTTGATGGGCACAGGTGAGAATGTATTTGATGGGCACTGGTGAAACTGCCTGAATTTAATGGGCACAGTTGAGACTGCATTGATTGGCACTGGTGAAGCAGCATTCCTTACAGTCACACACAGAAACACACAATGCATCCCTTAGACACACAAAAACCTCTGGTCTGGTCCCCTCATTAAAAAGGTGGGGTTTACATGGGTAGGGCAATGGGGGTGGAGCCATAGGTGTGCGCAGCTTTTTGCATTAGGGTGTGCACCCCAAATGTATTAAGACATGAACAGGGTTAATAGGGCAGTGGATGGTGTCAGTAGAGCAGTGGACTTGTCAGTAGGGCAGAGGTTGGTGTCAGTGGACCAGATTCAGAAAGAATTTACGTTGGCGTATCTGTTGATACGCCGCATAAATTCTAGGATGCGCCGGCCTATCTTTTTTCTGTATTCAGAAAGCAAGATCCCCCGGAATTTTGCTAAGATCCGACCGACGTAAGTCTCTTACGCCGTCGTATCTTAGTTGCATATTTACGCTGGCCGCTAGGTGGCGCTTCTGTAGATTTACACACCGAATCTGCAAATTAGGTAGATACACCGATTCACGAATGTAGTTGCGCCCGGCGTATCTAGGGGCAAATAACTGTTAATATTGCTTCTTCTGTGTGAGATCTAACAATGATTGATATAACCTGATCTAACAAAGATCTAACAAACTGCATACAAAAAGTCAACATTTTTTATATATATATATATATATAACCTGGCAGAGGTCATTATCCACTGTGCCAGGCTGCCTCTCCCCTACCTGCCACACACATAACACTAGCAGCAACATACTGTCCCCAGGAAATGTGCTTAAAGCTTCACAGCCCTTTTACTGCACTCCCCCCTACTTCTACCTCCCTGATCCACTACACAAAGTACACAGGCAACTTCTGCAAGTTCTGAGAGCACAACACGAGTGTTCTCTGCCTAATTACCTGCTAGCAGCTTCAGTGAGATGTCCCGATCACCGCCCGAATCCTCTCATGTTTCAGACCAGCCAGGATGAGTCCCTCAGAAAACCGGAAGTGATTGGCTGGTCCGATTAAAAGCACCGCCCTAAGTCCTACGGTCCAGCCAATCACTAACCACCAACAGGACACATCCAGCACAGAGTGGTAGTGCGAGCGCAGAGCTTTGAGCTCCATGGGCAGGATAAAAGCCCAATCGCATGATTTAGATGACGTAATGCTTCCCACAGCACATCTGTGGCCGGCGCTATGCCCCCCCCCCCCCCCCCGCACACACACATTTAAAAGGGACATGTTCTAAAAAAAAAAAACGTTTTTTTTCTTTTTTTGGGGGGGGGAGGGGTGAGTAGCTTTGGGGGGGGGCGGCACCCCTATGCCCCATATGGACGGGCCGCCACTATTCGGTGGGAATACCCCTCGGGGATAAAGGGATCCGGATGTCCACAGAGGGGCAGTTTGTTGTACTGTCGAGCGGAGGATCAGAGACTTTAGGACTGTCCTGCCCTCATTGCGAGGAGTTTTCTATTAAGATCCAGACATTCGCTCTGTGCCGGAGATGCCGGGCCTACCTGTTTGTCGTACAGTCACCTGCCAAGACTACTCGGGAGTATCGGGTGGACTACCTCACTGGAGTCATCATTGCGGAGGAGGAGGCCACAAGGCCGGAACCTTCCCCGTTGGTGGAGATCGTGGAGCCGGAGGCTCGGAATATTAAGGTCATTTCGGTGTCGTCCACACTCACCCTACCATCGGCTGCCTCGCTATCCCGACTATCAGAGGTAAGCCCTAAGGACGATACGAGCCGAATTGATGACCTGATTGATGTGACTAACACACAGGCCAAGGCCACACCTGAGACCCCCACTTCTACAGCGGTCTCTGTGTGGTGTGCCTTCTTGGGAGCAGAGCCTGCTCCAGCCTCCCGCAGCCGTGGTCGAGGCCTGCCTGTGAAGAGCTGTTTGCCAGACTGGCCTAGAGACCCATCCAAGGTCTACGGTTACCTGCCTGCTGAGGAGCTGAATTCCTCGGACTTTGATTCACAATTGGGAGAAGATGACCTTCCGGATTATCTTTTCGAGCCCAGGTTCCCTGAGCAACAGGGGTTCGGAGGATTCCATGCCTCCCACACTACTCGGCGGAGGAAGAAACGCTCCGGCCGGAGTGCACCGCGTGTGCCAGAAGTATCGTCCGTGGACGTCCCGCAGCTGACCTGGGGAAGATGGTGAGTCTGTTCCTGTTTTGTCCCTTACCGCTCCCATGCCCCTTGCTGTGCCTGCCTTGAGAAGAGCACCGGACGCTTTTGTGCTGCCGGGACAAGGAGATCCACGCACGCTGCCCAGACTGTCCAGGTTACAGCGCCTGGTGATACAAAGGGTCGCCACCCGCTATGGACATGAATACCCTTACATGCCATCCTCCCTTTTTCACCAGGTGGATCAGGATTGGGAGGGATGGTGCCAGGAGGCCATCTGGACACATTTAAATGTGCTCCGTGTTTTAAAGAGTGCGGACTTGGGCCTACCATAGCTAAACTCCAGATTTGAGCCCTGCCACCGGGTGGAGCTGGGATCAACCTATATATAGTGACTGGGTTGTGTTAAAGTGCCCTGGAAGAGAAGATCAGGTATTTTCGGTCACTTCCACCACAGCGGATGGAGACGTTGTAATTTTGCCGGATCCACGATTCTATAAATAGGTCTGATGCCTATTTTGCTTGAGCTAATTATTTTTGTGAAATTTTGGACAAGGGTTCTCTTCCCCATCCAAGTTTTTTTTTTTCTCCGTTTCCATTTCTCCCCCTTTCCTCTCCAGATCCGCATCTGGTGCACATGTGAAGTACTCTGGGAGGGGTTTGGGTTCAGTCAGTTAGCAGGGGAGGCCTTGCCAACTTCTACACAGCGTTGAAGGGAGATCCGGTGGAAGGAATGTTTTATCTTCTGCTCCCTTTTTGCTGCTATTTCTTCATATTGAATTTGGACTGCCGCAGTACCAGCGCACTGACCGCTAGAGGCAGAGTCTTGCATATTTTATTTTTTTCTCTTCCTTTATTCTCGCAGCACAAGAATGTATATATTGTTTTATTTCTTGCAATAGAGTGATAGGGATGCTACAGCACTTATAGTTAAACTCCTTGGGAGGAAGGGAAGCTTCACACTCTGACGGGAGGGTGCAGCTTCAATTCTGATCTTGGAGATCTGTATAGAGAGAGGTTATTAATATATCAGAATGCATATTTTTGTGTATGTTCTCTTTTTTATTTCCTATGCAGGTTATTGGACCCACCCATCAACACTGCGGAGAATGGGCAGCACAGATAGGTAGGGTTGTGTATGTTTGTAATGTCACAGGTTATTCACATATGTCAATATTTGTAATCTAATGTTTACAATTTTTACTCTCTTTTTCTAACTTTTCTTTGCTGGTTAGCAGGTATCAGGCTAGCATTCAGGCTTGAATGCTGTAGGACACTGGGGGCAGTGTCATTTTCAAGTGGGGGGAGTATGTAGCGTCCCCTTTCTTTCAGAAAAGGTGCTACGCTAAAGTTAGTGGGAGAGTTATGTTGCTCCCACTCCAAATTTTGCTAAATTGGGCTGCTGTCAGCTCTGAATTATCCTGTGGGTTATTCTGTGCTACAGAGATGTAGTTGCATCTCTGGGTGTCAGGTGGCACCAGAGGGATTCAGACAGAGACACTTTTGCCCAGCAGCCAATTGGAGGAGTTTTCCTGCGCAGAGCATGCTGGGGAGGAATATATCTGTGACGGAAGCCATTTTTTGGGGTTCTTCGCGAGTTCCAGGTGCGGCACCCACCTTTAGGGTGTGCGCACTCAAGGACCCCGGCGGCATGGCCTACCAGGCCGGGGGCGCATGTTACGCAGAGTTCCCTGCTGATGCTGAAAGGGGCCCTAGCGACCAAGCTGTGTGCTGTTCGATGGAGGATCGGCTTGAGAACCAGGAGGCAGGTGATCCAAAAGGGCTTGAACAAACCATCGGGGATCTGGTCGCCAGGAACTGACAGATAACCATAGACTGTCAGCTGGTGACCCCTATTGAAAAGAGAACTTTTTGGGAGGATTCGCTCTACAGTCCAACAGAGGTCTTCATCTTGAAATATTAAATTCTACTAGAGCCAAGTCAGTGAGAGAGACTTGTTCTTCCCAGCAATCCTAAGTGACGTTCCGGCTGCCAGGCTTGTGGCAGAAGTCTGTCCAGAGGCACTTCACCCACTCTGGCTAGAGTGGCGACGAACTGTTCTATTGCAGAAGGCAGGACTGCTTTCTTTTCATCCAAGCCTGATACCGCAACGTTATCTCCTTTTATCAACCTTTTCTCTCTACCTCAAGTTGATGTTGGTTGTGTTGGACCAGGAAATAAAGCATTCAGAAAACTTCAGCGGCAGGTTTGGACATTCCTTTATTGCTCTACTCACTACAATCACCCCTAGACAACACACAAGGGTAACTTAATACACGGATCCCAAATCAATCAGCGGCCCTTGAGGGGGTATCGCTACACTATCTTAAAAGTTCTGTACCCCAAAGTGTCAGTAAAATACCATTCTCTCATTGAAATTGTAGCTTGCTGCCCTCAAGCTCCAGTGCTCTTTGCTGGCAGAGCTCAGTAACAACTACACCTCTCATAACAAGTGTCCCCACACAGACCTATATTGCAGAATAAGAAAGATGATATGTCAGATCAGGTTTGTTACTGAGTGCTAAGTGAGTTGGGTCTTTCTCTAGTGCACAGTTGTGTACATAGTCATTATAATAGATATGAACACACTCAAGCCTGTTTCCCATGTCTTATTTGGTCTCTCATGGATCCGGGGGTTTCTGAAGGTATTCCTGCATGACCTGGGTGGTCATATTACCTGTTTCCACTATCAGATGGTGGCAGCGGTGGGGATGAAATAATCACCTTTGGTAAGTAAGGACCCAATTTGTCTTTCAGAGTTTTCTCTTGCCTTAGCTCTGATTTAAATTTCACTTTGAACTAAATGTATGTAGAAGAGGGATTCGAAACCCCGCCTTGGTGTATAGGGGATTTTGGGGGAAAATCCGCCTTTGAAAGTACCTCTGAGAAGGTCTTAATTGATACAGTAATGTACAGTCCTTTTGGGAAGGAACTGAAATAATTAATGAGGCTTATACTTCAGTGATCCAACCTACTTTCGCTTTTCTTTCTTTTGCATAAAGAAATATTAGAAGTATACGATAGGTTGTTTGTGTGGGAGAAGGAGGTCTGTAAGGTAAGACAGACAGACTTTCACTGTCACCATTTTAATATGGGTCAAGAACAGGGTAAAAAAACCTACTCCATATCCTAATCCCAGGAAAAAGTGTAAAGATTATGGCCTGGATTCACAAAGCACTTACGCCAACGTAAATCACTTTATGCCGACGTAGTGCAAATGTGCGCCCGGCGTATGTGTGCGCCAGATTTACAAACCAACATATGTCCAAAAACAGGTCATCCTACCCGGACGTATCTTACGCCGGCGTAGCGTGGGGGCAAATATGGTTTGGACGCATGTTGCTTCTCCCATTGATTAGGCATTCAAATATGCAAATTAGGGAAATACGGCGAATTCACGAACGTACGTCCGACGCATCTCTGCAATGTTTGCGTAAGTTGTACGTCCGGCGTAAAGTTATTCCCCATAGATGAGGCGCGACCCAGCAATAGACATGCAAAGGTCTGCCCCAGAGAACACAGGCCGGCGTATTGGGCATATGTTATGTTAACGGCGTACGTAGTGATGCGGCGTAGCTTAGGCAGTTGTGCCGGCGTAGTTGTGAACATGCGCATAAGGGTGCAGTTTCATGTGTCCACGTCACGACTACGTAACGGCGCATGCGCGTTCGTGATACGCCGGGCGTAAAACACTGCACCATGCTCAGACCATCATTTGCATGGGGTCACTCCCACTTCCACTTACGCTGGCCTGCGCCTTTGAAAATACGCTACGCTAACGTATCTTGGTGAGCAATAGCTTGCTGAATACATTGCATGCCTTTCCGCGCTGCGCCGGTGTAGCGTACAGTATGGGCCAGATTCAGCAAGACTTGCGCTGGAGTATTTCGATATGCGCTGCGTAACTGTGAAGATGCGCCGTCGTATCTATGTGGCCGTACCCACCAAACTAGATGTGACAGAAAACGGGCCATTTCCGATCGGCTTAACTTTCCGGCGCCAGAGTCTCGTCAGCGCATAATTTCGCTTGGCTCATCAGTCGCGCCTATTGATTTCCCCTGCAAATATGCAAATGAGGGAGATTTCCCGATTCGCAAACGGATTAGCACCATATGCTGGCTACATGCGCCGCGCGTATCTCGTCCGTCCGGCGCAAAGTTATTTCTACAAATAGCTGCTTTATCTTTACTCCAGACGGCCACAGGTCAGCAGGAGAGCAGCTACAGCAGCGTTACCGACGATAAGAGCTAGCTGAGCACCCCCACTTGCAGGACAACACCTCTGTCCATGCTTGTCTGTCAACTTTTACAGCCATGGAGGAAGACATCATAGGTCTCCATAGCCGAGATGACGGCTGACAGCTCCTGGCCTTTAAAGTTCAGCTTTCTCCTGTGTTTGCGGGGAACGGGAGCAGCCATCTCAGAACAAAAGTAACTTCACTGCGGGGAGGGGGAACGGGATATATTTTAGTGCCGGAATGGCGCATCTACGGGCGCATTTAAACGTCAAACGGAACACATTGCGCTGTCGTTTCCAAGGAAGTGGTGCCGACGGAAGTTGTGAGCATGCGCACTGGGATGCATTGACAGTCGACGCATGCGCAGTACGTTCGCCGCGGGATCGCGCCCAGTTTTAATAATACACGCCCTGTACCCGCCCAATTTGAATAACGCCGGCTCATTTTCGATACGCTGCCGCAACTTTAGGAGCAAGTGCTTCATGAATAACAGCACTTGCTCCTAAAATTTCGCCAGAGTAACGTAAATGAGAAACGTTACTCCAGATTAAAGATGCGCCCATCTACCTGAATCTGGCCCTATGTGTGTGCGATACGCCGGCGTAAATGTGTGCCCACTCTCTGTGAATCTGGGCCTTTGTAGCCAGGATTTGTGGTACTGACTATGAATTTATAAATTCCCGGGTTTCTAATTTAGCGGGGTGGACAAAATCCATGCATAGTTCTGACCCTTTCCCTAGGTATGGAGCCAACAATGAATTCCATACGCACATAATAAAATACTTGGGTCATTATGGAAACAATGGGCCAGATTCACAGAGCCCTTACGCCTGTCTAACTGGTGTTAGACTGGAGTAATTTCAAATTACGCGCGTTTTTTAGCTAGTCGGAAACCTCAAACCATGAATAGACGGCTGCGGGCTTCAATTCGACTGGATTACGTGTTTGTACGCCTTCGGATCTACGCTGCAATAAAATTGCGGCCACTGGGTGGACTTCCCGTCGTTTTCCGCGTCGGGGTATGCTAATGAGCTTTTGCCGGCGATCCCAGAAATTACGAACGTCTATTGCAATCTCTTACGGCACCTTTAGTCATCTTTTTTTTTGCGTAACACTATACCAGCTTTTTGCTGCTCTAATATTAGACAGCCCATGTTAAGTATGGCCGTCGTTCCCGCGTCGAATTTCTACGTTTTCCGACGTCTTTTATTATTTTTTACGTAAGTCGTCCGGGAATAGGAATGTTCGTAAACGACGAAACAACGAATGACGTAACGACGTGATTTGGCGTAATGCACGGCGGGAAATTTCTGAACGGAGCATGCGCAGTTCGCTCGCCGCGGGGACGCGCCTAATTTAAATGCTTCACGCCCCCTAATCGCGTATTTCGAATACGCGGCGAGAAATAGACTACACCGCCGTAGCGTACGGGCAAAAATCTACCAGAATTCCATTTAGAGCCTGGTAAAATACGGCAGCGTAGAGTATTTCGATTACGCAGCGCAATATTAAGTGTATCTGAATCTGGCCCAATGTCCATATGGCATACCTGAACAAAACACCACATAAGTCACACAACCCTCACAAACCCAACCACAAGGGCCAAAATACCCCATCCAATGGAAGCAACCCCAACCCCAATGAGGATGCCCGGAAGGTAGTATCCCAGCATTTCCTCTGGTTTCATCCTCTTATTCAGAGCAGCCAATTATCATGTTGCATGTGAATGGAATGGAAAAGTACCATTTCTGCTTGATTCAGGAACCACAAGGAGCACAATAATGCCGCACATACGGTCGTTTTTTGTGATGAAATAAAACAACGTTTTAAAACACGTCATTTAAAATGATTGTGTGTGGGAAAAACGTCGTTTTACAAAATGTCGTTTTTTGTGTCATAAAAAATGATGGTGTGTGGGCTAAAACTACGTTTAAAACTACGTTTTTAAACCCGCGTATGCTCAGAAGCAAGTTATGACGTGTGCTTGAATGGAACAGAGTGCCGTCGTACGTGTTGTACGTAACCACGCTTTGCAAGAGCATTTTTAGAAAACGATGGTGTGTAGGCAACGTCGTTTTTTAAAATGAAGTTTGAAAAACCTTGTTTTGTTTCATGAGAAAAAACAACGTTTATTTACGTCACAAAAAGTGATCGTGTGTACGCGGCATGAATGAGGATTTTTATAGAGGTGAAACCACAAATGCTGAGCCTTCAATGGGACCAGGGCCGGACTTACCATTGGGCTTGACCGGCCTCAAGCCCATGGGCCCCACCCAATAGGGGGCCCGGATAGCAACCCTCAACCTTTTTTTTTTTAGGGGTTTATTTTTTATTATTATTATTATTATTATAGGGCCCAGAGATCTCCAGGGCCCCCAGATGACAACCCCCTTTTTTTTAATAAAACTATTTATTTATTTTTTATATATATATTTTTTTTTATTAAAGGGCTCAGAGGTCCCCAGGGCAACCCCCTCCTTTTTTAATTTTTTTCTATAAATGTTTATTTTTGTTTATATTTTTAATTAAAAGGCCCAGAGGTCCCCAGGGCCCCGGATGGCAACCTCCCTTTTATGTATTTTTTTATAAATGTTTATTTATTTATTTTTTTATTAAAGGGCCCAGAGGTTTCTTTTTATTAAAGGGCCCAGAGATCCCAGGGCCTCGGATGGCTTACCCCCCTTTTATATATATATATATATTCCTTCTTTTTTTTTGTAAAGGCCCTCCCCCCGCTTCTGAAATTGAGAAGCGGGGGGGGGGCCTTTACAAAAAAAAAGAAGGCAGCACCCCCCTCCCCGGTTTTCTGCTCCAGGGGGCCCATGCCTTAAGCTGTGCAAGGGGCCCCAAAATATCTGATGGCGGCCCTGCGCATACCTCCCACCAGACCGCTTATTCCCGCAGTCCATCGAAAGGGTTAATTTTCCCGCAATAGGAGGCAGCACGGAAGCAGGAGGAACCGGAGCGGTGTGTGGAGGACTGTGGCTGCTGAAGGGAAGAAAGCCGACAGCCGGGCTAATGACAGTCTGTGGCCCTGGCTGTCGGCACAGGTGAGAGGCACCCCCCCCCGCGCAACAACTGCAAAACCTCCCCGCTCAACAACTTCAATGCGCACCCCCCCCCTCAACAACTATGATCCCCCCTCGCTCAACATCTTCGATCCCCCCCCCCCCCCCCAATTCTCGGCTCCAGGGGGCCCCTTCAACACTCAAGCCCAGGGGCCCCCACCACCCTAAGTGCTGCCCTGAATGGGACTTAATGGGATACCTACCAAAACCTGGAAAATACCCAACCTAATTGTCATAGACCCCTCATATAGTCGCCAACCAGTACTGAAACACTCCTTCAGAATTATCCCAAATTGCCCTGTTAATTATTTGGGAAGAGACCTTTTGGGCAGACTTGGAATAGTTATGAAAATGACAGAGGAAGGAGGAATCCTAGTGCACTCTAAGAAGGTTTCTATTCAAAGGCATTTTTTCTTTTCAGAACCTGATAATGCTGACCTACCTGGTCCCAATCATAAAGTATGGTCTATAAATAGCCTAGATGTTGGTCTCATCTCATGCACCCCGTATAAAGCCACACTGAAACTTGGAGCCCAACCCATTTATCATAAAACATATTCACTTTCTAAAGAAAAGGAACAGGGGATTGTGAAATTGGGATAATTTATTCATACGTCTGTACCTTAGGCCAAATGAGGTACTGCAGGCCAATGTTTGTCTTTTCTCGGCTCCTGCGCCCATGTACCTCAGGCCAAATGGGGTACTGCAGGCATATTTTTGGCTCTGCTCAGATTCTGCGCCCCTGTACCTCAGGCCAAATGAGGTACTGCAGGCTTATTTAGCTTGAATTCTGCTTGTCAACACTCACAAACCGAGTCAGAATAAAAAAATAAAAAATAAAATAAAGTTGCTCGCAAATGAAAACGCTCTTAAACCAAGTTACTCTTAAACCGAGGTTCCACTGTACATCTAACTGTGTGAGGGCTGAACTCATCTAGTGATTAAACTGATGGGATGCGGAAGTAGTAATCACACATCATTTGCACTAGTAATGTCATTTGTCACCTTGTCCCAATCTTGCACAGACTCTACTTGCTTCTGAAGGTACTCGGCCATCCCAATCGCTACCTCGCGTAGAGCATTGGTAATCACCTCCTGGTAGACGACACCCAAGTTTCTAAACTCCCGAGAGATCTGAGAACAGAAAAAATAAATAAAGCAATTGTAGCACTACCCGTCGCCGAGTATAGATTTCCCTGGACCTCCCTCTGATTATCCTGCAGCCAAATACTTGGGTATTATTATTTTCACACAACCAGGTTAAACACTCATCCACTCGTTATCCAATGACCAGTGCAGAGGATTTGTTTTTGTATTTATTGGTAGAACTTGGATAGGAGAAGGGATCAGTGGGATACTCCAACTTTAACTATGCACAGATGAGGACAACTCTCACTTGGCTGAACTGAATAGCAGACCCTCTGCTGAACTATACAGCATTTGTATGGAAGAATAAGGAAGAGATATAAGAGGGGGGGATCGCATGGGTGGGCCATTTGCGGTGAAGTCTTGGCGGATGTAGGGATTTCGCCTTGAGGGGCGGTGACTAAGTAGGAGGCACACACGTTTTGCCTTATCCATTGTTCGCCGCTATGGAAACGAGGCTCTGTGGGCGAACGCAGACATCATAATCGGAATCGTTTTTTTGTTCACTCCCCGTACACCTGGACAGTTTCCGCCTGCAGGCAGGATGGATTTTACATAGATCATTGCTTACCAATGGGCTGCTCAGTTTCCTGCACAGGATGTTCAGTTCCTTTGTGGAATGGGTGGTCCGGGAACTATCAGGGTTGAATTCCGTCATCCATTAATTGGATGATTTCTTTTGCATGGGGACCCCTTCCGCTACGGTGTGTGGGATACTTGCCTCTATATTACAGCACATTTAGGGCAGAGTCGGTTTTCCCTTGGCGGGGGGCATGAAGGATGGCCAGACAACCATGTTTATGTTATTAAGGTATAGTGATCATTTCGCACACTATGGAGTTTTAGTTGTCAGAGGATACATTGGTGGCCCTCAAGACAGTTGGGTAAGTTAATTTTGCATGTCGCATTCTCCCCATGAGCTGGGTTTTTGCAGCCGGTTATCGGCTGCTACGGCAGGGGTTAAGTCCCCTACAGACTTTTTCCGTCTTAATTGAGAACATCAGGAGGACTTGAGAGTGTGTCACACATTTTGGTAGAGTATGATGGGAGATCGGTTTGTATGTCGAAGGGGGTAAGCTAACTCGATTGGGGTTTTTACAGATGCTACAGGGTCATCAGGTTATATGGCTTTCTACCAGAGCGTTTGAGCGCGGCGTTCCTGGTTAGACACAGTTTTTTCCGTTAACAGGGTGCTCCTTTCGGTAGTGCTGGCCATGGAAATCTGGGGCGAGTTTTCAGAAAATTTTAAATTAGGTTAAATTGTGACTACATGGGAGTGGTTGAAGTCATTGACCGGATCTCAGTTGATCCCAACCCAGTATAAGGCTGTTGTGACTGTGGGAGATTGTATCGGAGCCGGAGCGGGTTGGATCAGGAGGTCAGTGCGTGAGGTTACGGGAACAGCCTACACCAAGTTATGGTGGCAATCGTGGCTAGTGTGGGTGGTGCAGTCGGAGGTAAGGATGAGGGTCCCTATATTTAGTCGCTAGGAACATGCTGCAAGGTGTGTCGGTGTCTTCTACATAGAAGAAGCTGGCAGACTTAGCATACTGGGCAGAGTGGATGTTACAAAAAGATTTGGGGTTCGATAAGCAGTAAAAGGATATCGGTAGTCGCAAAAATGCAAAGGATGTTAAGCAGCCGGTGGTCTTTGCAAATTTGTAGGCCAATTTGGCATGGCTGGGATCGCTATGTTCATTCAGCTACGAAGTTGCCTTATTTGAGAGTTTTTTTTCCCCACTAGCTTTTTTGAGGGCATTTCGGGCCAGCGAGCTGGTCAGTGTGGCTAGGAAGTTTTGGGGAGGGGGGGGGGGGTATTTGGGTACAGGAGGTGCTCTGGTAGTAAGGACAGGTGGAGTGTATTTCTGCACAGGTCAAAGGCGGACCAGGAGAGCTAGGGTGCAACCGTTTACCTTGCCAGGTTCCATCCACTGTTTGTCCGATGCAGCAGTTTTTGGAGGTTCGCTCGCTAGTGGTTGCTGTGACATGGGGATGGGTCTCCGTTGTCCAAGTTTCTGTTTTAGCCAATTATGGGGGCTCAGGGGCAGTGTTTTTTTGGGGAAAAGACAGTATGCCTCGCATTCCTTCCATATCACGGTGGCCACAGTGGCTGCTCGGTATGGGTTGGATGAGGCGGCTGTGGAGCGCAGTAGGAGATGGGACTCCAGAACATTCCGTAGTTACATTCGCCCTCTGTGGTGGCTGATTAATCATGGAAAATGGGGGGGGGGGGGAATAGTATCATGCTGGGCAAGTATTCATGGTTGTGTGGCAGTTATAGTGTTTTGTTCTTTCAGGTGGAGTGCAGCACACCTCGTCTGGATCTGGGGTTACTCTTATGTTCTGGGGGCCAGGCAAGCTGCCTTTAAGATGGATGGTAGGTAGCAAGGCATTTTTCAGGGATGAGGCGGGTGTCCTCTGTTTAGGGGTACCGAGGATGAGGTGGAGCAAGGAAGTGCCTGAGGTGCATTACTTTGACAGGCCACTGGACATTCTGGTACTACATGTTGGTGGGAACAATCTAGGGGGGTTCGCTCCAGTGGTGAGCTCATTCGGGAGGTTGAATTAGATTTCCGGTGGCTCTATACAGCCTTCGTGGATATGCTGGTCTTGTAGTCCGACATGGTGCTCGGACGACTTGGCGTATGGCATGGTAATTTTTGAGAGTTTACAAAAACATAACATTTAAAAAGTGGTGGGTCGAATTTTTTTCATAATGGGGCATGGTCATTTGCCATTCAATATTGGAGTCCGATACCGGGCAGTACTGCAAGGGGGGATAGGGGTCCATTTATTTGTGGTTCCTGGGTGTTGTAGGATGGCATTCAGTGTACATTGCGGGTGTGGAGGGCCCCCCCCCCCCCCAAGGGTAAGGTGTCACCCTAGCGGGCGGCGGTTGGTCTTTTGACAGTGGAAGAAAATACGGTTGAGATGGAAGTGTGGAGGGCTCATCTGTGGTATGTGCCCCTCTGGTCTATTCCAGTTACTAAGGTTAGCTAGAATACAGTAAGGCCTTGTACACACAATGGGATTTATCCGCTGTAAACGGTCCCCGGACCGTTTACAGCGCATATTTACGCCGGGATGTTTACGCCACCACGTCACCGCACCAGGAAGTAAACACTTCCGCGCGCATGCGTCGGATCCATTCACAGGATACGACGCATGTGCGGGCAGATATGTCCGCTGGTTTGCCGTACTAACCAGCGGACATATCTGACTGGCAGCTATCCGGTGGAAAATTTCAAAGCATGCTGTCCGTTTGCCCCTACACACGAGCGGATTTTTCGGCTGAAATGGTCCGTCGGACCATGTTCAGCGGATTTATTCCCTCGTGTGTACAAGGCCTAATGGTTGCACTGCAGGTGTGGGTTGTCTCCGAGCTGGTGTGTCATGACTGGAGGCCTGGTATGGTAAAAGGTCCCACAGTGTTACAAGTTGGAATTCTGGGTGCCGTCATAGGACCAACCAACAGGCAGAAAAGTTGTTTTTGTTAATAAAAAAGGCTGTTATGACCATTTGTACTCCAATTCGTGTGTGGTCTCATTAATTTAGTTAATAGCAAGGGGAGTGGTGAGTACTCATGGTCAGGCAGACACAAAACAGGGTGGGACATCTTATCTACACTGGTCATGAACCCTGATTCTTCATGACACTAACCAGTTTCCCATTTAGCTGGCACTGATCCACTGACTTTACTAGCTTGCAGGGATGGTCCTTACCCAACAGCCCCCCCCCCCCCCCCAGAGACTTAAAGGAGAGAGGGGTTTGGGGACGTTAAGTGAGGCACATTGCACAATGGGCTCAGTGCCTCCATACCTGTATATATTCAAAGAGAGAAGAGCGGTTGGGACTTTGAATGAAGTGCATTTGAAACAAAGGTAAATAGTGTGACTTAACCATATAAAGGAATCTTATGTATGTAAAAGCAGAGCTTTTTTTCTCAGAAAATAGGTGCAGGAACTCAACCACGACCCGTTCAGATTTCACAAACAGTAGAAGGGTCTTAAAGGGGCATTAAATACCAGAATTGCATTACATACAGTGTGCAGAGTTCAGGGGGTTACAAAGCAGTCACTTGTAAACATAGAAACCAAACTTCTGTGTTCACAAGTGATTGTGGTGAGTAGACACCAAAGGGTCTGAGCCAAAGGTGGTGGAACTGAGTTCCACCAAGTTCCCCCAGAAAAAAAGCCCTGTGTAAAAGTAGAGTAATATATCAATACATATAGAAGATCATGATGTTGAAAGCAGTTTTTATTGGACAGCCTCAACAAAATGTAGAAAAATATATATAAAAAAGAAATTCATACAAATAAAAACATTGCCCAAATGATTCAATCATATCAATAACATTGTGAAACGTACTTTGGATTTAGAGCAGATGATGTAGGTACAGAACAAAATAATACAATTCATGATTGACAAAAGGTTCCATATATCATATAAAAGCATACATAAAACACAATTGTAGTAATTGTAACCTATAAGGCTAGATACAGCAGCATAGTAACAGTTCACAAAAACGAGTCCCTATGTAGCGCTCTGCTCCTGTTGACAAGGCGCTATTTTCTAAATTTAGTGGGATATCTGAACTGTATTCAGTTCAGATACAATGTGTATGGCTAAATTGGCCTCTGCTCTAGCTTTGGCTGAGTTGGTGTATTTCCCACAGTCACCAGCAGGTGTCACTCACTTCTGGTTCATGATGGAAGGTACAACAAGCCGAGGCGTATTGGGTGTTCTTTCCCAGAAGCTACCTAGTGGGAGGGTTTTACCCCTGGGCATGCTGGGAGAGGGTACTTAAGGTAGGGTGACCAGACATCCCCAGTTTCAGGGGACAGTCCCCTGATTGAGGACACTGTCCCTGGTTTTGTCTATTGGATTTAATAGGGGGCAGGGGCAATTTCAAAGACAATCGGTGCAGAATTAAAATAAAACATTTAGAATTACACCCCCCTGCTTGTATTTTTCCCATTATCTGTGCCCCTTTCTGATGATCATGTGCTGGTCGGAGGGAATATTTCTTCGGTTTTGGTTGTGCATGCCATTTAGCTTCGCTCGCATGTTCTTCTGCCTTAGCTCAAATCTCCTTGCCTTCCCTGGTGGAGGGATCTTCCTCCGCTCCCCATCCAGTAGTAGCCGGGGGCCCGAAGAGTAAGACTTGAGAGGCTGTGAGGCGGGCGCCGACGGACAGAGAGTCGCTGATTGTTGCTATTACTAGTAAAGAAAAAATATGTCCCCTGAACTTATTTTAAAAATCTGGTCACCTTAACTTAAGGGAAAGATGCCATTCTTTTTGCTCTTTCACCTTGTGGCCACTCTCACCTAAGGTATGTGACAGCTCCTCTTCTGCCTCGGGGCCGGCTGGTCCGAGGCTTTGTTACTGGAGGTAGGCCTCTGGTTCGAGGGTGGTCTTGTGCCGTCTGTCCTGCGGGAAGAAGCAGAGCAATTGAAGGAATCAGGGGAGGACTGATCTTGGAGAGGACACAGCGGAAGGCTGGTATCTCGAGAGGAGCCTGATGCCTCACTTGGAGGATGCATCCTTACCAATCCACCTCACAGTATTGCCGGGTCGACTTAAAGGACTTCCTTATACTGTGCAGTTGTGTTCGATTTGGGAAATTCTGATTACTAAATGCTGTGGCAAAGGCTCGTTCAACAAGTCTGTGGCAGAGACTTTTTTTGTCCGTGCATCATCCCGGCTGCTAGGCCGGTGAGAGAGGCCTATCCTGGTGAGCAAGATCCAGTGACAGCAAGTGTACTTGTCCCCAGTATCTCAGGTTTTTTAGTGATCTGCGCAAGGTACCTTAATTCCCCTAATCCTCCATCCCTCTTCTGCTAATGTTGTGTTTACCACTTACAGTGCGGAAAATAAGTATTTGAACACCCTGCTATTTTGCAAGTTCTCCCACTTGGAAATCATGGAGGGGTCTGAAATTGTCATCGTAGGTGCATGTCCACTGTGAGACATAATCAAAAAAAAAAATTCCAGAAATCACAATTTATGAATTTTTAACTATTTATTTGTATGATACAGCTGCAAAGAAGTATTTGAACACCTGTCTATCAGCTAGAATTCTGACCCTCAAAGACCTGTTAGTCTGCCTTTAAAATGTCCACCTCCACTCCATTTATTATCCTAAATTAGATGCACCTGTTTGAGGTCATTAGCTGCATAAAGACACCTGTCCACCCCATACAATCAGTAAGAATCCAACTACTAACATGGCCAAGACCAAACAGCTGTCCAAAAAAACTAGAGACAAAATTGTACACCTCGACAGGGCTGGAAAGGGCTACGGGGAAATTGCCAAGCAGCTTGGTGAAAAAAGGTCCACTGTTGGAGCAATCATTAGAAAATGGAAGAAGCTAAACATGACTGTCAATCTCCCTCGGACTGGGGCTCCATGCAAAATCTCACCTCGTGGGGTCTCAATGATCCTAAGAAAGGTGAGAAATCAGCCCAGGACTACACGGGAGGAGCTGGTCAATGACCTGAAAAGAGCTGGGACCACCGTTTCCAAGGTTACTGTTGGTAATACACTAAGACGTCATGGTTTGAATCATGCATGGCACGGAAGGTTCCCCTGCTTAAACCAGCACATGTCAAGGCCCGTCTTAAGTTTGCCAATGACCATTTGGATGATCCAGAGGAGTCATGGGAGAAAGTCATGTGGTCAAATGAGACCAAAATAGAACTTTTTGGTCATAATTCCACTAACCATGTTTGGAAGAAGAAGAATGATGAGTACCATCCCAAGAACACCATCCCTACTGTGAAGCATGGGGGTGGTAGCATCATGCTTTGGGGGTGTTTTTCTGCACATGGGACAGGGCGACTGCACTGTATTAAGGAGAGGATGACCGGGGCCATGTATTGCGAGATTTTGGGCAACAACCTCCTTCCCTCAGTTAGAGCTTTGAAGATGGGTCGAGGCTGGGTCTTCCAACATGACAATGACCCGAAGCACACAGCCAGGATAACCAAGGAGTGGCTCTGTAAAAAGCATATCAATGTTCTGGCGTGGCCTAGCCAGTCTCCAGACCTAAACCCAATAGAGAATCTTTGGAGGGAGCTCAAACTCTGTGTTTCTCAGCGACAGCCCAGAAATCTGACTGATCTAGAGAAGATCTGTGTGGAGGAGTGGGCCAAAATCCCTCCTCCAGTGTGTGCAAACCTGGTGAAAAACTACAAGAAACGTTTGACCTCTGTAAATGCAAACAAAGGCTACTGTACCAAATATTAACATTGATTTTCTCAGGTGTTCAAATACTTCTTTGCAGCTGTATCATACAAATAAATAGTTAAAAAAATCATACATTGTGATTTCTGGATTTTTTTTTTTTGATTATGTCTCTCACAGTGGACATGCACCTACGATGACAATTTCAGACCCCTCCATGATTTCCAAGTGGGAGAACTTGCAAAATAGCAGGGTGTTCAAATACTTATTTTCCGCACTGTAACTACTTAAGGACTGCCTCCTGCACATTTACGTTGGCAGAATGGCATGGCTGGGCACATGCATGTACATGCTGTGCTAGTACCCAGCCGTGGGTCACGGGCGTGCTCCCGTGACCCGGTTTCGCGGACCCGATCGGTTCCCGAAGTTGAAGAACAGGGAGAGCCATGTGTAAACACGGCTTCCCCGTTCTTCACTGTGGCGGCAGCATCGATTGTGTCATCCCACAATCGATGACACACTTCAGGTCACACATAACCCCATCAGCGTCCCCTGTGGTTAACTCCCAAACTGCAACTGTCATTTCCACAGTAAACAATGCATTTTTTGTTGTGAAAATGACAATGGTCCCAAAAATGTGTCAAAATTGTCCGAAGTGTGCACCATAATGTTGAAGTCACAAAAAAAAAAAAGAAAAGCTGATTGCCGCCATTAGTAGTAGTAAAAAAAAAAAAAGTTATAAAAATGCAATAAAACTATCCCCCATTTTGTAAACACTATGGGCCAGATTTAGGTAGATGGGCGCTTCTTTACTTTGGAGTAACGTTTCTCATTTACGTTACTCCGCCGACACTTTCGGCGCAAGTACTGTTATTAACATAGCAGTTGCGCGTAAACTTGCGCCAGAGTAACGATAATGCGCTGTCGTAACCCGACGCAAGTGGAAGTGGGTGTGATCATATGTAAATGATGGGCGGAGCCCAGCGCAGAGGCTTACGTTCAGCGCATCATCCACGGAGCATGCGCGGTGATTGAGGCTCCACTCGCCCCCTTGTGCGCATGCTCACAACTTCCGTCGGCACCACTTCACGGGAAACGCCAGCGCAATGTGTTCCGTTGCGCGTATAAAAGCGCTAGCGGAAACGCCATTCCGGCGCAAAAGTATTTCCGTTTCCCCCCACCCCAGGGAAGATACTTTTGCACTGTGATGGCTGCTCCCGCTACCCCCAAAGAGAGGAGGAACCTCAATTTCAACTCCCAGGAGGTGTCTGTGATCATCTCGGCTATGGAGACGTTTAATCAGTTCCTCCACGGAAAATAAAATAGGAAGACCAGCCGGGAGAGGAAGCAGGGCATCCTGGAGACCATTGCTGCCAGGGTCAATGTGTTAGGGTACTCCACCCGGACTGCTAGCGACATATAAAAAAAAATGAACGATCTGCGGCGCAAGGTCTGTGGCAAGGTGGCCACCATCAGGAGGCATGAGAGGGGCACAGGTGGTGGTCCACCATGTCCGGTCAGCCTGACCACGGAGGAGGAGGTGGTCGCCCGCTGCCTGGACAGGGAGCAGTTGGAGGGGGTCCCTGGCTATGACTCCATGGAGGAAGGCTCCAGGACAGGTAAGTGTTTTTTATCCCCTATTTGGTGTGTTGCATGTGGGGGGGGGGGGTACATGTGCCAAGTGTGTGGGACCACCAACATGTGTCTGCTTTGTGTCATCCACAGATGACGGAGCTGGGCCATCATCCCTTACCGGCCAGTCCACCCCAACCTCCCAACAGGATCCTGATGACGAGGCCCTGGGTGCTGGAGACACCGAGGTGGAGGAGAGTGCCCACACCACTTCTGCAGAGGTGGTTGTGGAGGAGCCTGTCCCTGAGCAGGACTTTATGTTATTGTTGGAGGAGTCCTCCTCCTCTGCAGGGCCCTCTGTCATCCCCTCCCCCATCCTAGGTAGGATCCCTTCACAACCTTCTCCTGCCCCCAGGAAGGCGACCCGTAAGACCAGGGGGGTGTATGATATGGTCCAGGACCAGGTGCTGTTGGACCACGCCAGGCAGACCCAGCAGATGGGGGAGATTGCTGGCCACTTAGACCGGGTCGCTGACAGCCTGGGCTCCATGTCACAGCTGCCCAGTGGTGTGCAGGACGTTGTCACCAGCCTAGGGGAGGTGCAGGCTGATGTACGGCACCTGACAGCAGCCGTCGACGCCAACACAGCTGCCATCCGGGAAGAGGGGAGGCAGCGGCAGCGTGACCATCGGCATCATATCACCCGCCAGCTGAGGATGCAGGCCCAGACCAACCTGTATCTCAGCCGTATTGCCGTGGCCTTGGAGGGCAGGCAGCCAACAGCTCCCAGGAGTGGCCCACCCGGGGATCAGCCTCCTCCAGATGCCCCCCCACCCACTCCCTCCAGGCAGCTGAGGAGCCCGAGAGTGCCCCCAAGGAGGAGCCCCCGTCATCCCAGATGAGGGGTTTTCTTTTTATTTTGTTTATATTTTTTATTTTTTTTATACTCAGGTTATGAGTTTTTGTTTATTTTTGTATATTTTTTTATACTCAGGTTATGAGTTTTTGTTTATTTTTGTATATTTTTTTTATACTCAGGTTATGAGTTTTTGTTTATTTTTGTATATTTTTTTTATACTCAGGTTATGAGTTTTTGTTTATTTTTTTTCTCATGTTATGAGATATGTATTTAATTTTTTACTGCACACGGTCAGGAGTGCAGGGGACAGTGTGAATGGAGTGTGAATGTGAGGGGGTGGCACTCCTGCCAGTAAGGGGTGTCACCCTCGGCCGTGGTGGTGAAGTTAACCCCACGGCTGTATGAATGACGTGTGAAAGGTGTATGAATGGACAGCGACATCATTGGGGCCTTGACGCTGGCGTTGCTGCTCCCAAGTCCTACATGCTGGATTTGGGCTAATCCAATGCGATGTGCATGTGGTGTGTGTGATCTAGGGACATCAGTGGTGTGCATGCGTGCATTGTCGGTGTGATTAATGTTTTGGTTTAGTGTCCAAAGATGCCTACGGCGAGGCCCCTCCTGACTGCTCTTCCATCAGCAGACTGGGTCTCCTCTGGCAGGTGGGGACTGTGTGGGTCGGGGGTCAGGTCATCACGTATGTCAATCTGCAGGCCTTTTCTCATGGCAAAGTTGTGCAGAATGCAACATGCACCGATGATCTGACACACAAAGGTAGGGGAATACAATAGGGTCCCCCCGGACTTATCCAGGCAGCGGAAACGGGACTTCAGGAGCCCGAATGTTTGCTCCACCACTGCACGGGTTTTGATGTGTGCTTCATTGTATTTTCTCTCTCCTCTGGTTTGGGGGTTCCGGAAAGGAGTCATGAGATGGGGTCCCAGTGCATATGCAGAGTCACCTGGAAGGGAAAAGACAGGAGGATGTTAGTCATGCATGTGCCACTTGTGAGGTGTGCATCATGGGAGGGGATAGTCATGGCTGCCACCCATGTCACTCACCAGCTGAGTCAGCTGTCCCCATACATGTTCTGCTCGAATTCTGCTGGGATGGGGCTCTGATTGTATATGAAGCTGTCATGGCTGGACCCGGGGTGTTTGGCACGGACGTGCCATATGAGGCGTTGGGCATCGGCTATCACCTGTACGTTGATGGAGTGCCAATGCTTCCGATTGCAGTATATGTGCTCTGTGGCACTGGGGGGCTGGAGTGCCACATGTGTGCAATCAATGGCCCCCACAGTGCGTGGGAATCTGGCAATGCTGTAGAAATCTGTCATTGCCTTTAGCCGCAGCTCCTCAGTGGTGGGTCTGATGAACTGGTTGGACATGCGTCTGAGGATTGCAGGGACAACCTGGTGCACACATCTGCTCACGAAGGACTGTGACATCCCAGCCACCACTCCACTTGTACGCTGGAATGATCCACTTGCAAGGAAATGAAGTGTTGCCAGTACCTTCACCAGTGGCTGCACGGCTTGTGAGCGGTGTGTTGGGCTGGTGATGTCACCCTGCAGGGTTGTGGTTAGTTCAAGTATTGCATCTGGGCTGAATCTGAAGAGGCGATACACCTCCTCATCCCCCATGCCAAAGAGGCTCATGCGCGTGCGGTATATCCTCTCACGTGCCCGCCTCCTTCGTTCCGGGGGACCCAGTACTAGTGCTAGGACCACAATTGCCCCTGGCATGTTGGCACACAGAGGTGTTGTCCTTGCAAGTGTGGTTGTTCAGCTTGCTAGTTTCGTCGGTAACGCTGCTGCTGTAGCTGCTCTCCTGCTGACCTGAGGCCGTCTGGAGTAAAGATAAAGCAGCTATTTGTAGAAATAACTTTGCGCCGGACGGACGAGTTACGCGCGGCGCATGTAGCCGGCGTATGGTGCTAATCCGTTTGCGAATTGGGAAATCTCCCTCATTTGCATATTTGCAGGGGAAATCAATAGGCGCGACTGATGCGCCAAACGAAATTATGCGCTGACGAGACTCTGGTGTCGGAAAGTTAAGCCGATCGGAAATGGCCCGTTTTCAGTCGCATCTAGTTTGGTGGGTACGGCCACATAGAAACGACGGCGCATATCGAATTACTCCAGCGCAAGTCTTGCTGAATCTGGCCCTATAAATTTTGCGCAAACCAAAAACGCTTATTGCTATTTTTTTTACCAAAGTAGGTAGAAGAATATGTATCGGCCTAAACTGAGGGAAAAAAAATATATTTATATATTTTTGGGGGATATTTATTATAGCAAAAAGTAAAAAATATTGCATTTTTTTCTAAATTGTCGATCTATTTTTGTTTATAGCGCAAAAAATAAAAACCACAGAATTGATCAAATACCACCAAAAGAAAGCTCTATTTTTTTTGGGGGGGGGGGGGGAGGACGCCAATTTTGTTTGGAAGGCACATCGCACAATTGTCAGTTTAACCACTTAAGGACCGGACCAATATGCTGCTAAATGACCAGAGGTGTTTTTACAATTTGGCACTGCGTCGCTTTAACAGACAATTACGCGGTCGTGCAACGTGGCTCTCAAACAAAATTTGCGTCCTTTTCTTCCCACAAATAGAGCTTTCTTTTGGTGGTATTTGATCACCTCTGCGATTTTTATTTTTTGCGCTATATACAAAAATAGAGCGACATTTTTGAAAAAAAAAACAATATTTTTTTCTTTTTGTTATAAGAAAAATCGAATAAACTAAATTTTAGTCAAACATTTAGGCCAAAATGTATTCAGCCACATCTCTTTAGTATATATATAAAAAAAAATAGATACCTAGCGGCAACAGCGACACTAATACAGCGATCAGAAAAACGATCGCTTAGTGACGCTGGCAATAGGGGGTGAAAGGGTTAACTAGGGCAGTGATCAAGGGGTTAAAACTTTATTAGGGGGGGTACGGGGCTACCCTGGACCTAACACTAACTGCCTGTCACACTAACACTAAATGCAGTGATCAGTAAATATATGATCACTGCAATCAGTGACACTGTGACAGGGGGGTGATCGGAAGGGGTTAATGTGCCTATATATTGGTGTCAGTGTAGTGTTGGTGCGACTTACTGTGAGTCTTCTCTCCTCTCGGCGGATTGAAAATACCACTGAGAGGAGAGCTCACATCACTTCCTCTGCCTGTGTTTACATTATACAGGCAGAGGAAGTGACACGACGGGGGGATGCCGGATTGGCTGGGAGCGATCACAAGGGGGCAGACAGAAACGAACAGCCGCCCCCTCACGGATCGCTCCCGGAGGTAAGACGACCGCCGCACGCAGTGGAGGGGGTCCCGATCGGACCCCCGACAAGGCAGCTACGTACATGTACGCCCATGTGCCTGTACGTGCCATTCTGTGGACGTACATAGTCGTGCGGCGGTCGTTAAGCGACGCAATGCCGAAACGCAAAAAGGGGCAAGGTCCTTTAGCTGCATTTTGGTCCGGGTCTTAAGTGGTTAAAGACCTCTTCAAGCCGATATACGTCGGCAGAAGAGCAAGGCTGGGCACGTACCTGTACATTACCTTTAAGAGACCAGCCACAGACCAGCCTCGCGACCCGGTTCAAAGCTCCATGCCTGCGCCCGCGGGACCTGATCACTGCTGGTGTCCTGGGATTGGTCACGGGAGCTGAAGAACGGGGAGAGGTGAGTGTAAACAAACCTTCCCTGTTCTTCTGTGTGGCAGTGACACTGATCATCTGTTCCCTGATATAGGGAAAGATGATCAGTGATTTCACACCTACAGCCACGCCCCCTACAGTAAGAATCACTCCTTTAGGGCACACTTAACCCCTTAGCGCCCCCTAGTGGTTAACCCCTTCACTGCCATTGTAATTTTCACAGTAATAAATGCATCGCTTATCATAGCATTGCTAGTAAAAAAAATATAATAATAAAAATGCCATAAAACTATCCCCTATTTTGTAAACGCTATAAATTTTGCGCAAACCAACAGATAAATGCTTATTGCGATTTTTTTTTACCAAAAATGGGTTGAAGAATACGTATCAGCATAAACTGAGGAAAAACATTTTTATATCTTTTTTGGGGATATTTATTATAGCAAAAAGTAAAAAATATTGAATTTTTCAAAATTGTCGCTCTATTTTTGTTTATAGTGCAAAAAATAAAAACCGCAGAGGTGATCAAATACCACCAAAAGAAAAATCGATTTGTGTGAAGAAAAGGACGCAAATTTTTTTTTTAATTGTCGCTCTATTTTTGTTTATATCGCAAAAAATAAAAAACCACGGCGGTAATCAAATACCACCAAAAGAAAGCAATATTTGTAAAAAAAAAAAAAAAATGCCAATTTTGTTTGTGAGCCACATCGCACAACTTCACAATTGTCAGGTAAAGCGACACAGTCCTGAATCCCAAAAAGGGGGCAAAGTCCTTAACCTGCATAATGGTCCAGGTCTTAAGTGGTTAAAGCGGTAGTAAACCCGCAGCAGCTTTTTTTTTTTTTTTTTTTTAATACATACAGTACCTGAGGGAGATGTCATCTTGCCTCATCGTGTCTTCCGGGTATCGCCGCTCCAGCGATGTGAGTGGCTGGAGCAGCGATGTCGTCACATGCGTGCGGGAGATTTCTTTCCGGCAAGGTTCGGCAACTGCCGGGCCTTTAGCCGAGGAACCCCCATGCGTATGTAAAGGCTTACCTGTAGGTAAAAGTGGTAGTACAGAGTTTACTACCACTTTAATAAAAAAGCATTGAAAAGACTCAGTGATTGGCCACCGTGTTCTATGTAACTTCTTAACCCTAGAATTTGACCCAAAAACTAATCAGCAGCTTCTACGGGGGTAGTGCTACCCCTAGCTTTACTCACAGTTGGGAAATCCTCAAGCACTTGGCGACTATACTTCTTGCTGTCCATGAACCTCCAGTCAGGCTGGTAAAGTAGATTGTGAAAGTTTTTCAGAATGTGGATTTTGATCTCCAGACTGATAGTCATGTCGTCCTCCACAGTGTCCATAGCTTTCAGAACCAGATAGAAGATACAGAATATGTGCCTAAGGAGTACAGACAGAAGACAGCTTACAATCTAATAGTACAATTTCTGCAATGCAATCTCTAGTGATGCCCACTTCTGTTAAATCGCTGGTACATGTGTAGCGCTACCCAAGTAGGAGCTGCTGGTTTCTCACAGGTTCCCCCCCCCCCCCCCCACTAGTGCAGCAGTGGCAGCCAGGCATACAGAAACATTTCCTCATCTGGCTCAATAAACAGCCCAGGGGTTGCCTTTTTTATATTTATTACTGAACAAACTTGGATAGGTCACTGGGAGCTTTGAAATACAAATGTTGAGCAGTAACAAGAGGGCACTCTTTACTCTACAGCTACACCTAGGAACAGTCAGTCACTTCAATGGTAGCGCCCCCCCACCAAAAAAAAAAAGTGGACAGCATTGAGACACCATATGCAATGTACCAGGCCAGGCAAACATTAGGGTTTGCAGCAACAGGCACACAGTGTCTCTGGATACTTGGATGCTGCCTTCCAATATCCGAAAGACTTTCTTTAGTGAACTCTCCAGACTGGATCCTCAACAAAATCTCTTGTACGGCTGCAGCGATTCTCAGCAAGTAGTCAAATACCCATGATGAAAGGACTTTGAACCTGAAACGCGTTGGGTATCAGAAGCCTTTCTCTGGATGTTGGCTACCAGAAAGTGTTTTCGTTTACCGGAGAGAAACTACTCTATATACATACTTTTGTATTCTATTGCAAGATATTGTATTATGTGTGCATGTGTCTGATGTTCATGTTTTTGATTTTTTAGTTTCCATTTGTATTAATAAAACTATTTTTTACTCATTTCATTAGTGTTGTTGCCAATTTAAAGTCTCAATTGGGGGTACTCAAACTTTCTTGAACTTCTCCTCCTGGACAATAACAGAGCTGCCTCAGTCTCCAAACTATTTATGCACTCCCACAGCCACCTTCTGGGCACACTCCTCAAGGGCTGGCTGAGACAACATAAATATTCAGGCTGTTTATTTGCCTCCTCCCATCCACTATATTCTGGAATTCCCCAAAAGACAGGAGAAAGTAATCAAAACCCACAGCCTACAGAGACCAGAGTAGCCCAAAGTAATCACAAACTGCTCCACTGATTACAGTTGAACCAAATAGAACTAAATTTGCCTTTCCCACCAGCCTATTTGGGAGGGTGTTACACATGCTACTTCTGTTCCTAGCGTGCTATTTCCGTCTACAAAAAAATAAATAAACGCCCATAGCCTAGGTTGCCCCATCAGATGACACATCAATGCTAAGGCACGAATGCCTCAGCGACTCGGACAGAAAATAAAATTCCCACATTTTCCAAAAGCAGCATTTAGTAAAAATGTATGTTTAACAACAGATACTCTCACCGTAGCTCCCCTTCCACAGCCTGGATGACTGGTGCGTAGCTCCTGCCGGTCTCATTCAGGTATTTGTAGCAGGTCTGTAGGCTCTCACTCATGAAGTCCTGTCAGGAAGGAGAGATTGGATGGAACCTGCAGATGAACAGATATTTTGCAGTACAAAGAATTTGCACACAGTGCAGCCTTTTATGAGCAGCTCCATCACCCATAGAATGTGGAATGGTGACTGCTGCCCACTGGGCTTCTGTGCAGGGGAAGGGCATACAGCTTAATTCACAAAGCTCTGAATGTGCTACATTGAAAATCAAATGGTGTTCAAAATCGTTTTCTATTAATTCAGCCACATCCTGAGTAGAAAAGCCTGTCCCCAGCCAGCATGCTGCAGAGAAGGACCCCTGCTCTGTGGCGAAGCAGTGATCTCTCTGCAGAGGTCTGACACACTCTGTGATGCGTTCTAAGAGATAGTAAAAAAGAAAGTTTATAAAAATAAAAAAAAGTTTAGAAAACACGTTAGGCTTTAATACAATAAGGAGAATGATAGAAAATCATGTTATATATCTCATATTTACATGTACATCATATGTATGGGTGCTGCCTTGCCTGTTGGAGGAGTGGACTGTGTGCTCTGGTGCCGGCTAAGAGGGTGGAAAGAGAAGGACTTTTCTGGCAAACTGGCTGGTGGGAGGGCAGTACAGTGTGGGTCAAGAGTGAGAAACTTCAGCCCTGTGTTGTGCAACCATCCCAGAGGACAGAGAGAGGGAGGCATTACCAATGTGCTGAGTGACTAAACTGTAGCCAGGATACAGTCCATGTTGTGCTGAGGACCACAGAACATAGAAGTGAGCGGACACCTAACCAGAAGCACCACTGCAGCTGTGTCACAGGGTCTAGTGAAAGGACCTTGCTGTCACAAGCCATTGCTACTTGGGAGACAAACCTTTAGGATCTGACTACACAGCTGCTTAGTAGCCTTATTGCTACTTGCAGGTTTGACTGGAACTGCTCTCATGTGCACCAATGGTACAACTGGGCCCCAAATGCTAGCCGGCTGATGAGTTAGGACTAAGGACTGCTCCTTCTAATTGCTGCACAGACACATTTGCCCATTAGGTTTGGCCGAAACTGTTCTTGTGTGCACCAAAAAAAGTACAACTGGGCCCCAACGCTATCCAGCTGTTGTGTTATGAGAATACCTGTAGTGGGTAGAGACCAATGGCCGATAACGTCAGGCTAAGCACAGTTCTCAGTTCTGTAAGATTAAATTGTCTGAGCCATTAGAACAATGATAAGTGTCGGGGTCACAAGCCAAGGTCAGTGCAGGAGAAGATTTTCATAGTCGGGGGACACAAGCCATGGTCAATTCCAAGTAGCAAGAAAAGTAGCTTAAAGCAGCAGGCAGGATAAGAACCACAATAATCTGGCAACAGGAAGTGCAGAGACATGCTTATATCAGGAAATTCATACGAGGAGCAAAGAGTTCAAGGTTCAACAGAAATCGACAATGGATCAGGCACAGTGCTGTCTAGCATTTCAGGTAGCTCAGCTCAGTGAGAAGAATCAGTGCCAGACACAGAACAGGTCCCAGGTTCAAGTCCAGGCCCTGACAATAAGTTAAGACTAAGGACTGTCCCTTCCAATTGTTACACAGAGACCATTTGTTACAGTGGTGCATATAAGTAGAGTCCAAGTAAAGTCTGTAGGCGGTGGTAAAGGCTTCTAGTCAAATGCCCAATCTTTGCTCAGTCTCTACTAGCAGTAACAGGTCAATGGCAGCAATGCCCCCTCACCAGTCCCAGTGATCCAGCTGCAACAGGTATGACAGAGTGCTGCCTGTCGAACTCTTTAGCCCAATAAAAAAAAAAAGTTGTGTAGGGGTAGTAGTAATAGTGCGTTATATCAGTGGAAGGAATAGTGTCCCAGGGGCCTGATAAAGGCAGGCAAATGGCCACATCCGGACCACTGGTGTATAACCTACTCTATGAGTGTGTCAGGATTCAGCTCTGTCCTTTTATGCCCAAAGCTGCAGGCTGAGAGCAGTTCCTTGGTGTCACCATGCGTAATAAAGTGTTACTAAAGCCAAAACAGTAAAATAAGTCTGTATATGCAGCATAGCATGCTTGTTATACTCACTGTGGAACTTAAGGGGTTATTCCTCTGCATTGTGTAAAAAGGTTGTTTTCTCCTGTATGCATAGATCCTCCACTTCCTGCAATGTTTATCTGAGGAAGGCAAGCTAACACACAGGCAAGGTAGCCGACCTGCACATGCTCCGTTTAGTCTCTATTGCTGGAGAGAACATTTCCTTGTTCTCAGAGCTAGCCAGGTCACATGACATTGGCATCACACATGTGGGCGTGTATACAGGCTGTAGTGGAAATCTCCTCCTACCTGAACACACAGCTCTGGATAAACTCTGCAGGTCATCATGTAAGCGTGGTATACAGATCAGCCAAAAAGGTATATAGTTTAGTAACACTTTAACCCTGCATTGTACGTGGGGCAGGCAAGCATGCAACTGCAGCAGAGATCACCTTAAAGAGAAAACATGATCATATGCATGAAGGGAGCCTGCCGGAACCAGCATTACACCTTAGAAATTCACATTTAATCCTTGCAGTGCGGGGGGGGGGGGGGTTCACTGCAAAAGTAGAATCTCTGGAGTTCAGCTGTAACATTTTTTAGCCACTGCAGTGATGGGGGCGCCTCTAAGGCCGCGTACACACGATCGAATTTATCTGCTGAAACTGGTCCGACGGACTGTTTCAGCAGACATCTCCGATCGTGTGTACGGGCTATCGGACATGTTTTCCCAGCGGACAAATTTCAAAGCATGCTTTGATCACAAAAAGTGATCGTGTGTACGCGGCATAAGAGTATCTGTAACTCTACAGATGTATTGAAACGTATTCTGCTCAGTAGGGATGAGCTTCGAGTTCGAGTCAAACTCATGTTCTACTCGAACATTGCCTGTTTGGCGAACAGCAAACAATTTGGGGTGTTCGCAGCAAATTCAAAAAAGCCGCGGAACACCCTGTTAAAGTCTATGGGAGAAATCTAAAGTGCTCATTTTAAAGGCTAATATGCAAGTTATTGTCCTAAAAAGTGTTTGGGGACCCGGATCCTGCCCCAGGGGACATGTATCAATGCAAAAAAAAAAAAAAAAAAAAGTTTTAAAAAACTGCCGTTTTTTCGAGAGCAGTGAATTTAATACTGCTTAAAGTGAAACAATAAAAGTGAAACTTTCCTTAACCACTTAAGGACCTCCGCACGCACATATACGGCCACAGAATGGCACGGATGGGCACAAGGGCGTAAATTTACGTCCTCGCCCAGTAGCGGGTCGGGGGTCCGATCGGGACCCCCTCCGCGGCGTGCGGAGGTCCCCGTGTCTCCGGGAGCGATCCGGGACGAGCGGGCGGATGCAGGTGTTTACCCGCCCCCCCCGCGATCGCTCCCAGCCAATCGCTGCGCTCCCCCTTTGTGTCACTTCCTCCTCCTGTGTAAACACAGGAAGGGGGAAGTGACGTAATCTCTCATCGCAGCGGTATTTCCAACCGCTGCGATGAGAGGAACACCTAACAGTAAGTGTGCACCAACATTACACTGACACACACACACACATAGGCATACTTAACCCCTTGCGATCTGCCCCCCCCCACCCCCCCTGTCACAGTGTCACTGAATGCAGTGATCTAATCACTGCATTTAGTGTCAGTGTGACAGGCAGTGTAAAATCAGTTAGTGTTAGGTTCAGGATAGCCCCCCCACCCCCCCTAATAAAGTTTTAACCCC
This sequence comes from Rana kukunoris, assembly GCA_029574335.1. Classification (NCBI taxonomy): domain Eukaryota; kingdom Metazoa; phylum Chordata; class Amphibia; order Anura; family Ranidae; genus Rana; species Rana kukunoris. Next base: position 47,936,132 of record CM056052.1, on the reverse strand, counting down.
CTGATCACTGCCCTAGTTAACCCTTTCACTCCCTATTGCCAGCGTCACTAAGCGATCATTTTTCTGATCGCTGTATTAGTGTCGCTGTTCCCGCTAGGTAGCTATTTTTTTTTTTTTTTATTGCGATTTTTTTTTTTTTTACCAAAGACATGTGGCTAAATAAATTTTGGCCTAAATGTTTGACTAAAATTTAGTTTATTTGATTTTTTTTTAACAAAAAGTAAAAAATAGTGTTTTTTTTTTCAAAAATGTCGCTCTATTTTTGTATATAGCGCAAAAAATAAAAATCGCAGAGGTGATCAAATACCACCAAAAGAAAGCTCTATTTGTGGGAAGAAAAGGACGTAAATTTTGTTTGGGAGCCACGTCGCACGACCGCGCAATTGTCTGTTAAAGCGACGCAGTGCCGAATCGCAAAAACACCTTGGGTCATTTACCAGCGTATTGGTCCGGGTCTTAAGTGGTTAAAATTATATAGTATTGTATAGTATGCCTGTGAAATAGCACTTGTTTCCCGTGCTTAGAACGGTCTCTGCATAAAGTGTAATTTCTGAAGTAAAAAAAGTCATTTAAAATCACTCGCGGCTATAATAAATTGTCGGCTCCCAGCAAATTAGAGAGAATTCATTCATAAAAATAAAAAAAAGCGTGGGGCTCCCCCAAAATTCAATTACCAGGCCCGTTAGGTCTGGTATGGATATTCCAGACCCTTCATGTCTTGTGGATTTTAAGGGGGACTCCACCCCAAATAAAAAAAAAAATCGTGGAGTTCCCAAAAAATCCACACCAGACCCCTTATCCGAGCACGTAACCTGGCTGGCCTCAGGAAAAGAGGGGGGGACGGGACGAGAGAGGTCTGTGGGCGGGGGGGCTTATCGGAATCTGGAAGACCCCTTTGGTAATAAGGGTACATTGTACCTCTACCAATTCACTAAGGAAGTGTAAATAATAGTAAAAACACACACACACCGTTATTACAAAAATTTTAAAAATAATTAAAAATCCAGCGGTGGTAACTAGTGTTGCTCACGAATATTCGCATTGCGAATATTCGCTACGAATATTGCATATTCGAGTATTCGCGAATAACTCGAATATTGCGGCGAATATTCGCTATGGCGAATATTCGTATTTTTTCAAATTTATTTTTAAAACAGATCACATCCTAGTGATCTCCATCGACGTCTAAAAGCATTGCTGGTATGATTAGAGAGAGACCCTGGGCCGAGTAGCTGATGCGATTCTTTTATGTTGCCGAAAATTCGCATTGTGAATTTTCGGCAACATAAAAGAATCACATCAGCTACTCGGCCCTTCTTTTGCATCAGAGCCAATCAGAATAACTCGAATATTCGGCAAAAGGAATATTGCGCGATATTCCTTTTGCCGAATATTCGAGTTATTCTGATTGGCTCTGATGCAAAAGAAGGGCGGAAAAGATAATCGTGCAATAGGAATATTGCGCGATTATCTTCTCCGCCCTTCTTTTGCCCCCTTATTCTCCTTTCTTTAAAGTAGAGTTAGTGTAGAGTTAGTGTTTAGTGCATATTAGTTTAGTAATACAGGAAATGATCTCCGTTTATGAGAATTTTGCAATCATTTTCGCATTAGCAAAATTTTTTTGGATAAAATATCACGAATATTCGATATTAGTGAATATTCGCGAATATTCTTCTATATATTCGCGCAATATCGCGAAATCGAATATGGCGTATTCCGCTCAACACTAGTGGTAACCCACTCTCGATCCCTGCTCCAACGTTGTCGGTATTCTGCGACGGGTGATCTCCTCTCTTCTGGGGACCAGCGATGAGAATATCTCTTCATCCAGGTCCTGGATCCAGAGCACACGCATCACCGGTCGCCTATCCCTTCCGGAGACAGCCCGGCGCATGACGCGGCATGAGCTAGCGACAGTTCTTATATAGGTGAGGCGGGGCCACCCGTCTCGTGACCCCGTCCCCCTCTGAAGCACCCTCTGACTACGTCACTGGGAAAGCCCAGGCTTTCCCTTGCACCACAGGGGGCGGGGTCATGTGACGAGTGGCCCACCTCACCTATATAAGAGCTGTTACCAGCTCAAGCTGCGTCATTCGTAGGGCTGTCTCCGGGGGAAACAGGCGGCCGGCGATGCGTGCGCTCTGGATCCCGGACCTGGGTGAAGAGATCTTCTTATCCCTGGACCCCGGCAGTGAGGAGATCATCCGTCACAGTATACCAACAACGTTGGAGCGGGGACCGGGAGTGGATTACCACCGCTGGATTTTTTTTTTTTAATAAAGGACCTTTTCCACGGTGTGTGTGCGCGCGCGTGTGTGTTTTTACTTTTTTTACACTTCCTTAGTGAATTGGTAGAGGTACAATGTACCCCATTACCAATTCACATGGGGGGCCAGGATCTGGTGGTCCCCTTTGTTAAAGGGGTCTTCCAGATTCTGATAAGCCCCCTGCCCGCAGACCCCCACAAGCACCGGGCAAGGGTTGTTGGGATGAGGCGCTCTCGTCTCCCCCCCCCCCCCTCTTTTCCTGCGGCCGGCCAGGTTGCGTGCTCGGATAAGGGGTCTGGTGTGGATTTTTGGGGGAACTCCACGCCATTTTTGTTTTTTGGGGTGGAGTTCCCCTTAAAATCCACATCAGACCTGAAGGGTCTGGAATGGATATTTGGGGGAAACCCCACGTCATTTATTTATTTTTAATTGACAGCGGGGTTCACCTTAACTACTTGCCAACCTGCCAATTATACGGCGGCAGGTTGGCTCCCCTGCGCGAGAGCCGCCGGTCCTGCGCGATTGCCGCCGGGCACACGCGATCGCTCGTTACAGAGAGGGGACCGGGAGCTGTGTGTGTAAACACACAGCTCCCGGTCCTGTCAGCGGGGGAAATGCTGATCTTCTGTTCATACAATGTATGAACAGAAGATCAGTGATTTCCCTCAGTCAGTCCACCCCCCCCCCCCATACAGTTAGTCCACCCCCCCATGCTTTTTTTTTTTTATGAATGAATTCTTTCTGAATTGCTACTTGATACCTTGTTCAGAGACAGTTCTAAGCACGGGAAACATGCGCTATTTCACAGGCATATTATACACCCCCCAGGTCCGAAATTTAAAGGAATATTTCTTACTTTTATTGTTTCACTTTAAGCATTATTAAATTCACTGCTACCGAAAAAACGTCAGTTTTTAAAACTTTTTGTTGCATTGATAAACACACAGCTCCCGGTCCTGTCAGCGGGGGAAATGCTGATCTTCTGTTCATACAATGTATGAACAGAAGATCAGTGATTTCCCTCAGTCGGTCCACCCCCCCCCCCCCCAATACAGTTAGAACACACCCAAGAACATACTTAACCCCTTCACTGCCAGTGGCATTTTTATAATAATCAATGCATTTTTATAGCACTGATCGCTATAAAAATGCTAATAGTCCTAAAAAAAAAAAAACACATATGCAGATTGCCGCTATATCTAGTAAATAAAAATGCCATAAAACTACCCCCTATTTTGTAAACGCTATAACTTTTGTGCAAACCAATCAATAAACGCTTATTGTGATTTTTTTATGAAAAATATGTAGAAGAATACCTATCAGCCTAAACTGAGAAAAAAATATGTTTTTTTATAATATTTTTGGGGGATATTTATTATGGTAAAAAGTACAATTTTTTTTATTTTTTTTCAAAATTGTCTCTATTTTTGTTAATAGCGCAAAAACTAAAAACCACAGAGGTGATCAAATACCACCAAAAGAAAGCTCTATTTGTGGGGAAAAAAAGGACTCCAATTTTGTTTGGAAAACATGTTGCACGACCACGCAATTGTCAGTTAAAGCGACGCAGTGCCAAATCGCAAAAAGTGCTCTGATCTTTGACCAGCAATATGGTCCGGGGGTTAAGTGGTTAATATCCATACCAGACCTGAAGGGCCTGGCAATTGAAGTTGGGGGGACCCCCATGCTTTTTTTTTTTTTTTTATGAATGAATTCTTTCTGAATTGCCACTTGACACCTTGTTCAGAGACAGTTCTAAGCACGGGAAACATGCGCTATTTCACAGGCATACTATACACCCCCCAGGTCCGAAATTTAAAGGAATATTTCTAACTTTTATTGTTTCACTTTAAGCATTATTAAATTCACTGCTACCGAAAAAACGTCAGTTTTTAAAACTTTTTTTTGCATTGATACATGTCCCTTGGGGCATTTAGGACAATAACTTGCATATTAGCCTTTAAAATTAGCACTTTAGATTTCAAACGTTCGAGTCCCATAGACCAGGGCTCAAAATTTCAAGTCCTGAGCTACTAGCCAGGCCTCAAGGCATACTCGCCACCAGTTGCCCCACCCAACCCCTACCATGCCCCGCCCCCAATCCCGCCCCTAGATACGCCCTCATAAATCTCATGAAATGGCACTTAAATGTTTTATGCAGATTTAAGTTATAAAAATAAATATTAACAACTTTATCCGTGCCCAAAAATGCAGCATGTGTCCCCATTTTGCAGCCAGAGTTCCCTCACAATTGCAGCCAAAAGTCCCCCCCACAATTGCACCCAGGTGCCCTCCCCCCCCACAGTGCAGTCAGGTGTTCCCCCCCCCCACAGTGCAGTCAGGTGTTCCCCCCCCCCCCACAGTGCAGCCAGGAGTGTCCCCCCCCCACAGTGCAGCCAGGAGTGTCCCCCCCCCCACAGTGCAGCCAGGTGTTTCCCCCCACAGTGCAGCCAGGTGTGTGTGTCCCCCACACTGCAGCCAGGTGTTCCCCCCCACACTGCAGCCAGGTGTGTGTGTCCCCCACACTGCAGCCAGGTGTTCCCCCCCCCACACTGCAGCCAGGTGTCCCCCCCTACACTGCAGCCAGGTGTTCCCCACCCCCCCACACTGCAGCCAGGTGTTCCCCACCCCCCCACACTGCAGCCAGGTGTTCCCCACCCCCCCCCACACTGCAGCCAGGTGTTCCCCACCCCCCCCCACACTGCAGCCAGGGGTGTCCCCCCACATTGCAGCCAGGGGTGTCCCCCCACATTGCAGCCAGGGGTGTTCCCCCCACACTGCAGCCAGGTGTTGCCCCCCCACACTGCAGCCAGGTGTTGTGCCCCCCCCACACTGCAGCCAGGTGTTGTGCCCCCCCCACACTGCAGCCAGGTGTTGCCCCCCCACATTGCAGCCAGGATGTGCCCCCCCCCACATTGCAGCCAGGAGTGTCCCCCCCCCACACTGCAGCCAGGAGTGTCCCCCCCCCCACACTGCAGCCAGGAGTGTCCCCCCCCCACACTGCAGCCAGGTGTTCCCCCCCCCCCCACACTGCAGCCAGGTGTTCCCCCCCCACACTGCAGCCAGGAGTGTCCCCCCACACTGCAGCCAGGAGTTTCCCCCCAACATTGCAGCCGGGTGTCCCCCCCACATTGCAGCCGGGTGTCCCCCCCACATTGCATCCTACCTGTGTAGGAGAGGAGCCGAGCCACCACCGCCGCCTCCTGTTTGTTAATAGCGCGTGTCGGGAAACATTACAGATTTCAATCCAATAGCTGCGCGTGTCATAAACAGCGCTTCCCCCTTTTCCGGGAAACTTTTTTTTTTATCTTAACTTTTCTTTATTGTTTCTTGTCATACAAAAATTTGTGCATTCATTAACAACAACACATGGCAGAGAGTGCATATTATACATTCATAACTAAATAAACACCAATTTCAAATTCCGTGTATAATCTTTGTATAGACCTATTCCCTCCCTCCCTCCCTCCCTCCCTCCCCCCTCCCACCCCCCTCTAGCCCCTCCCTCCAAGTTGCCTATGCAGAGCTACTTCCAAGAAAGAAGGGTCAGTTTTACATCCTTCCTGTATTTAATGTCTGTATATTAGGAGATTGTTATTTTACAGTGGCAGGGGAAACTACCGGTTATATCGTTGTTATATCTCTAAACGAGGGCTCCTATATCACTCAGCCATAGTCCCCAGACTCTCTCAAACCTTCTATAATTTCCCCGTTTAATAAAGGCCACTCTCTCACTCCAGATCAACGTATTGATAGTTTCAGTCCAATTCCCAACAGAGGGGGGGGCATGCGCCTGCCATCTCTGAGAAATTAGCTTGCGTGCCTGGAAAAGGCCTCGCAGTACACCCTCTAAAGTTCCCGGAGGTATTCTATGGTCCTCTATGTCCCCTAGAAGGCAAGTTCTAGCGTCAGGTTCTAGGGAGGACTTGAAAACGTTGTTAAGTTTATCAACGACTCCTGTCCAATATCTAAAGAGCTTAGGGCATCTCCAGAACATATGGGCAAGATCCCCTGTAGCATTGCATCTAGGGCATTCATCGCTCCGCTTCAGTCCTATTTGAAACATTTTTTTGGGGGTATAGTAGACACGATATAGTAGGTAAAGGTGGGACAATCTCTGCACCGGAGCGATGGATACTAGAGCCCCTCTCTTTAGGATCCTATTCCACTGCTCTGTAGTTATCAAACCCAAGTCTCTTGTCCATTTTTCTCTGCTCCTAGACACACCTGCCTGGTTTATGGCCCTAGCCCCCAGTTTGTCATATAGCACTGAGATTAAGCCTTTCGCTGTGTTAGCCTGGGCTATTTTAGTAAGAATGGGAGTCTGGATCCTATCAGCCGGGTAGATCTTAGTCTGGGTCTTAATGGCATGCCTGATTTGAAGGTATTTGAAGAACGTCTTATTTGGTACATTAAAACTCCAGTTTTAGGTCTGAGAATGATTTCATAAGGTTACCCTCGTATAAGTGGGTTAGTCGTGTAATTCCCTGGCTCTCCCAGATTCTACACTTTTCTACTTCCGCTACTTCTGGCAAGTTTTTATTATTCCAGAGGGGGACCAACTCAGTTATCCCAGAGTACCCCAATAGAGCCTTTGTTGTCTGCCACACTTTATTTAGTAGTTTTATTGTCGGGCATTTATGGGCAAATGAGTTTGCCTCCAAGACTTCTACCAATGTTTTATGTGGGGCCTCAGTTAGTATTACCCTAAAGCAATCATTCCTTCGATCCGGAATCCCACAGCCTGCGATCTGCTGTAGCTGAGACGCAAGGAAGTACATTCTCGGGTGCGGGACCGCCATCCCTCCCTCCCCGACCAGGAGCTGCATGGTCTGCAACCCAATTCTGGCCTGCCTTCCTTTCCATATTAGTTCTCAGAATAATGTTTCCATCTTTTTGAACCATATTTGGTTAACCCAGATCGGAGAGTTATGGAGTACGTAGAGTAGCTGGGGAAGCCAGATCATTTTAATTAAATTACATTTCCCAGCTACAGAGAGAGGGAGGCGGTTCCAAGCGTCTTTCTTTTGCTTCAGCTTTGCTAGTAATGGGGTTATATTTTCAGTAGTGTACTCCCTGACATCCCTGGTGATCCATATCCCGAGGTATTTTAATTTTGTTGGAATTTTTAATTGGGGCATTTCGGCTATCCTCTGGGCCCGTAGCGTATCTATAGGGAGCAGAGCCGACTTGTCCCAATTTACCTTCAGTCCTGAGAGTCCACCAAATTCCTTAATCATTTGGACCACTGGGGCCAACAAGTTTTTAACGTCGCCTATGAAAAAGAGGACATCATCCGCAAATAGCGATATCCTGTCCTCCTCTAGGCCCCTCCTAAATCCCTGGATGTCTTCCTTGAGCCTGGTTTTAATGGCTAGAGGCTCCATGGCCAGTGCGAACAGGAGAGGGGACAAGGGACACCCCTGTCTCGTCCCCCTCTCCAGCCCAAACAGGCCTGTAGCTTTGCCGTTTATTTTGATTTTTGCATGTGGTTCATTATAGAGGAGTTTAATCCACCTAATAAAAGACGGGCCAAATCCAAAGCTCTCTAGAACCTTCCATAGATAGGGCCACTCCAGGCTATCAAATGCTTTAGCAGCATCTAAGGCCAGGAGTGCTCTGGGGCCCTCATTATCGGTAGGAATCTGCAAATTTAAAAAGACCCTCCTTATATTTAGGGATGTTGACCTATTCGGGATGAACCCTGACTGATCGGGGTGAATAAGTCTCTCTATACATTCCTTTAGGCGTATAAATGTGAAAACGAGAATGATAAGGGGAAGGAAGGGGTGGACTAGGGAAATAGAGGGGATAAGAAAAAACAAGGGGATTGCACTCACATGGGCCACATCCGTATATGGAATCAAAATTGGAAAAACAATAACTGTGGAGAAGTATTGAGGGTCGGACTATCGAGGCCAAGGAAGTAGTATAAAAATATAGTTTTAATGTAGTTATAAAAATAAAACAAATAGAACATATATATAGATGTACACCCTGGGACACGGATGCCTGCACTAGTCAACCCCCTGATCGGCGGGCTCATACGTAGAAGCTTAAAAATCTACACTGACTGGTGGTCTGATACCCCTCGTGTATTTGAAGCTCAAAACAACAATTTTTAGCTTTGTGTCCCAGTTGGCCCTATGGTCTCCTATCAAGGAATGAAGGCTGCTAACAGCACCATATTATAATTTCTCTTTTGAATGTTGGAAACACTCTTATTTTGACTTTACTGTCAATTAACAGATCTATATGAAGCTCTGAAGACCTTCCTGAACCCAGTATATTACACACTATCGAATACTCGATCGCGGTGTGTGCCCTGTCTTGCATTGGTTGCAGAGTCATCGGCCATACAACTATTGTTACACATCTCCTTACAAAAATCCTCAAACATCCGTCCTGAAGAAGCCTCACGGCGAAACGCGCGTCGGCGACTTTGGGTTTTTGTGTATAGAGCGGTTCACCTGTATATATGTATCATTTCTATATATATGTTCTATTTGTTTTATTTTTATACCTACATTAAAACTATATTTTTATACTACTTCCTTGGCCTCGATAGTCCGACCCTCAATACTTCTCCACAGTTATTGTTTTTCCAATTTTGATTCCTTTAGGCGTGTCGCCAGGACTTTTGCAAGGATTTTAACGTCTGTACAGAGCAGTGAAATTGGACGATAGGAAGATGGGTCTAATTGGTCTTTTCCCTCCTTATAAATAACAATAATTGTGGCTTCCATCATGGAGGCAGGAAGATTTCCCTCCGAGAAGGCTGATTCCAGAGTATGTAATAGTTCCGGTAGCAATATGTCTCCATATCGCTTGTAAATTTCTATTGGGAGCCCATCGGGGCCTGGTGATTTATGGTTGGACATCCCTGTCACTGCAAGCTTTAGTTCTTCCAACGTTACAGGGGATTCCAACTTTTCTTTTTCCATATCAGACAGATTTGGAAACGGAATGCCTTGAAAGAAGGCTTCCATGTCTTCATTTTCTCCCCTTGATTTGTATAGTGCTTTATAGAAATCGTGAAATCTATACCTTATCTCCCTGCCTTCAGTTAAGATTTCACCTGTGGGTCCCCTTATAGCTCCAATATTGGAGGAAGGGGTGTTGGTCTGTATCAAAAGTGACAACGTGCGCCCCACTTTCTCACGCTCCCCAAATTGAGATTGTTTCTGGAAAATATGATGATTCTCTGCCTTCCTCATGGTAGCCATTTTATAGACCTGCTGTTTGTCTAGCCATTCTCTTTGGCAGCTTGGGGAGGGGTTCTCAATGTATCGCTGTTCAGCCGTCAATGCCCCATTTCTGGCCTCTTCTTCCCACTTCCTAGGATTCCCTCTGTAGCCTTGCCACCCTTTGTATTAGCAATCCCCTTAGGTATGCTTTCAAGGAGTCCCAGACCACCCCAGCCGCTGCTGTACCTGTATTAATCCGGATATACTCCGTCAAATTGTTTAATAATTCTTGTGGGTCCCCGAGTAGTTCTAGCCAATATGGACTAATTTTCCACTCCCTTGGGGGTGCTGGCTCATTCTTTCTAAATACTAATTCTAAGGGCGAGTGGTCTGAGACTCCTCTTGGGCCATACTCTATTGTCTTCACCATGTTTAATAGTTTTTCATTGCCAATGGCCTGGTCAATTCTTGACAAGGTGGCATAGGAGCTAGAGAAACATGAATACTGCCGAGTCTGTGGATGATGGATACGCCAGATGTCTCTTAACCCAGCCTCCTCCATAAACTGGACCAAACGGCCGCCCAGTTTAGAGTTTGAGTCCGGTCTTGGGGGAAATCTATCGATCACATTATCAGGGGCTACATTGTAGTCTCCCACTGCTATCAGGGGGGTATCTGGCTTATCCAACATAAACTCAACTAGTTTCTTTAGTACACTAAAATTAAAAGGGGGAGGGATATATATATTGGCAAGTACGAAGGGGCTATTCTTGATAGAACAGGATAAAAAAATATATCGTCCCTGTTCGTCTATCCAGCTTTTTTCACAGGAGAATGACAGTCCCTTCCCCACCAGTATACTAACCCCTCTTGAGTATGAGGAATGTACCGAATGGTATCGGAATGGAAATTTTTCGAGCACCCAATTGGGCCATTGTCTCCCGGGTTAGATGTGTCTCCTGCAGACAGAGTATCCCTGTTCCCTTCCCATCCATTGACGCCAGTACCAGTGCCCTCTTAATAGGGTCCCCCAGCCCCCTTACGTTCCATGATCTAATTCTCCAAGCCATGGACAATGTAAAATAGTAAATAAACGGGAATAGACCATGGCGTGGAGTTGCTCTTCTCTCTCTCCTCCAACTGTTTACTCAGATCGAAACCTCTCCCCTTACTGATGGTATTAAGAATGTTTAAGAACCTTGGAGTCCCTCCTTCCCCTAGCTTACCCTCCCACTCCAACCCTCCCCCCATCCCTCCCCCCTTCCCTCCACCCCCCCCTCCTCTCCCCTCCTAAGCCCACCCTTGTGCCTAGGTCTTCCCCCCCCCTTTTTACTCCCACCCTGCCCATTGGGGCTCCCCTTGGGGGCCTCTCCTGTGACCTTTCCTCTCTTACCCACTCTCCTCACAACCAACATTCAACCATTAATACACCACCCCTGTCCACCCTCTCCCCATAGAGAGAAATCTCACCAAAACCCTCTCCCCCCCCCCCTTCCCCTAAGCAAACCTAAGCAAAGCTGAGTGTATTTACTGATGTCCCGTTCCCCGCAAGGACCTATGACTCCTATCGCATATTTCCCCAATTATACAGTTATACTTGGAGAAAAAGAACGGAAAGAGAGGAAAAAATATATATGTATAAAAGGTGTTCAAATGTGTTACCCCAATTATATAAGTATATTGGAAAAAAAAAAAATATAGAAAATACATAATAGAAAAATGGTGTCGCAGACTATTTAGAAGTGTCACAAAGTTCGAAAAAAGTCTCAATCCATTAACGGTGTATACTGTGCAGTGCAGTGGCAAAAGGAACAACAACAAAAAAAGGCAAGCTCAGCAAACTTACTACTTTTTATCTACTATATTGTTAAAAATGTGACTAAATTGTGCCTAAGTGTGCAGTAGAAAGTGATAATTTAACCACTTAAGGACCGCCGCATGTACATTTACGTCGGCAGAATGGCACCGACAGGCACATCAACGTATATATACGTTGGTGCCTTGGGGGGGGATCGGGGGTCCGATCGGACCCCCCCCCGTACATGCGGCAGTCCGCGCGGCTGCAGGAGCGATCCGACAAGTGGGGGCGGCTATCCGTTTTCACCCGCCCCCTCCGGATCGCTCCCAGCCAATGCGCGCGCCCGCCCGCCCTGTCACTTCCTCCTCCTGTGTAAACACAGGAAGGAGGAAGCGACGTGATCTCTCCCTCGGCGTTTGTTTCAAGCGCCGCTGAGGAGAGATCACAACACTACAAGTAAGTCTGCACCAACAGCACACTTACACACAGACACAAACACATTTAACCCCCGCGATCGCCCCCCCCCCTCCCCCCTGTCACAGTGTCACTGAATGCAGTAATCATACATGTATGATTACTGTATTTAGTGTCAGTGTGACAGACAGTGTGACAGTCAGTCAGTGTTAGTGTCAGGGTAGCCTAAATGTTTGACTAAAATTTAGTTTATTGTTTTTTTATTATAACAAAAAGTAAAAAATATTGATTTTTTTTCAAAAATGTCGCTCTATTTTTGTATTTAGCGCAAAAAATAAAAATCGCAGAGGTGATCAAATACCACCAAAAGAAAGCTCTATTTGTGGGAAAAAAAGGACGCGAATTTTTTTTGGGAGCCACGTCGCACGACCGCGCAATTGTCTGTTAAAGCGACGCAGTGCCGAATCGCAAAAACCCCTTGGGTCATTTGCCAGCGTATTGGTCCGGGTCTTAAGTGGTTAAAGAACCCAAAAGGCGTCTCTTCATTGACGCTACCAAAGTGAACCAGTAAAATGTTCTCCCTTTTTCTTCTTCCTTCTCCCTCAACTGTAGCACCCAAAAGAGAAGAGAAAAAAAAAAGGGGGGGGGGGGGAGGCGAGAAAAAACATAATTATTCTTGCAGCCTATTGGGCTTATAAGTCCTTGTGGATGTCATCCAGCCATCCTGATACTTCAACTGGCGTGTTAAAAAAAAAAGTCCTGCCCAGTGCTGAAACCCGAAGACGAGCCGGATACACTAAGGCGTATATCAAGTTATGTTGCTGTAGAATACGTTTAACTGGGCCAAATTCCGCTCTCCGTTTTTGTAGTTCTGGGGAGAAATCCGGGTAGAGCGAGACTCTGGTGCCATTGTACATAATGTCCCCCTTCTCCCTAGCTTTCTGGAGCAGGGTGACTTTATCAGCGTAATTGAAAAATTTGAAGAGCAAAGATCTAGGGCTCCCTCCTGGTTGTGGAGGTTTGGAGGGAACCCTATGGGCTCTTTCAATAGAGAAAAAAGGTGAAAATGTAGCAGTGTCAAAGGTTTCTCTGAGCCATTTCTCCATAAATGTTATAGTGTCGGAGCCCTCACACTGTTCTGGGAGACCAATCACCCGCACATTGCTCCTGCGAAGCCTATTCTCCATTTCATCTATTTTTGATGCTTGGAGGTTATTTCTTCCCTGTAGCCCCTTTAATTCATTCCTCATAGGGTGCAAAATGTCCTCTAGGGTGCTTATTCGCTCTTCCAGATTAGTGATCCTTTCAACGGCTTTACTCATATCCTGATGCAATAAAGAGAAATCATCTTTCAGGCTCTTGAGTTGGTTATCAAAGCCCACCATGAGTGTTTTACAGTCATTAACAGCTCTTAAAACATCTTTCAATGTAGGCTCCTCGGTTGGCTCCATAGCAACTCTAGCCAGAGATCCAGATGTAGCCGCAGTAGCCAATGTAGTAGCCGCCATACCAATTTTCTCCTCTCCAAGTTCCTTAACAATTTGAGCCTTAGGCCCAGTTGGATTGATTAAGTTTGTTGTTTTGGAGACTGCTGTTCTGGAGGTCACTGAGCCTAAGCTTCGCCTATCCGCAGATGTCCCTGTCGTGCCCTTGGATTGGGCGGCTATGGATGATGCCCCCCCCCTGTATAGGGGGATGGTTAGTTGACTTAGGGGAATGAGCAAAGCGCTCAAGTTTGGCTGCGGCGGCCTGGCTGCCTTTCTCTCTCTCTTTAGTTGATCTTGTAATAGGGGCGCCCTCTGAGTGAGGTGCACCTTTACTCATAGTAAACATGAAGGACACGGCGAGTTCTTGCCTTTCTTGGGAGGGGGGATCAATGGATCAATAGGCGGCCAACTAGCTCTATTATTTGGCTTGTTTAGCGGGGCCCACCCACACGCTCGCTGGTAGTGTATAGCACAGGCATAAGCTGAAAGAGTGTACGGTTGGTATTTCACTTCCCTGTACCTCTGTAACTCTCCTCCCTTCAATACTGGGGTTCAGATAAGCACGCCATAGCTGGTTAATTTTTACTTTTAGGTTTGTTACATTTTTTGTTGATAACAGTGTTGTTCAGAACAGTATGAAGGCAATCTCCCACACAACTTTAAGAAACAGTCCAAAGCTATATATATATGGGAAAAAAAAGGAAAAATTTCTCCTAGCAAGTCACTTCATGCAGCATACTATAGACAGTTTGTCAGTTTGTAGAAGCAAGTAGGGGTATATAAATCTTTACCTCTGCTATGGATCTGGACCCGAATCAACTTCACATTCTCGCCATTCTGCTGCAGAGACCCCTCCTCAGGGGTTCAAACCCCCACCACCAGCTAGTAGATATAAGAGAGAGGTGAAGATATGCAGGGATATGCAGGGATGCGGGCTCTCTCAGGGTCTATGGATTACACTGTCTATGGCCCCGGCTCTCCTAGTTCTTTGATATGGCAAAGACTCACAAGTTCATGCTCCAGGCTCCAGGCTCCGCCAAGCTCCGCCGAATAGCGGACAATTCGATCAGGCGCCGAACACTGGAGAATTCGATCAGGTGTCGCACCCCAAGCAATGCGATCGGGCGTCCCACATCGGTCGATTCGATCAGGCGCCGCACACCCAGTATTTCGATCGGGCGCCGCACACCGGGCAAGTTAGATCGGGCGTCGAACGCGATCCTCCGCTCTGAGCTCCAGGACTGCGGCCATTACTGAGGACACACGTGGGGCAGCGAGCTCCATAGGCCGGTTCAACAGCAGAGGGGAGGCGGGGTGGACAGCCTCACACACTCACACCGCAACTCTCACTCCCTCCTGCATCCGGTCACGCCCCCCCCCCCGTCACCCATTTTCCGGGAAACTTTGATAGACAGATCATCCATCCAATCCTGAGATGGGTGATGATCTGTCAATTAAAAAAGTGCCCGGAAAAGGGGGAAGCGCTGTATATGACACGCGCAGCTATTGGATTGAAATCTGTAATGTTTCCCGACCCGCGCTATTAACAAACAGGCGGCGGCACGACACTCCTCTCCTTGCTCGCCGCCCCCGAACACCCCCCCCCCCCCCAGGCAGCCCACACTCGCCAGACCTCAAAATTTACTCGCAAAACGTGAGCAGGCGAGTGTAAATTTTGAGGTCTGCCATAGACTTTAACAGGGTTCTAAAGTTCACACAAACTTTTGGTCTGTTCGCAGGTTCTGGTGCGAACCGAATTGGGGGGGGGGGGGGGTGTTCGGCTCATCCCTACTGCTCACCTTAGTGGATCACACATGGCATTTATGTGCACTATACCCAGGGCTTTTTTTCTGGGGGAACTTGGGGGAACTCAGTTCCACCACCTTTGGCTCAGACCCTTTGGTGCCCGCTCACCACAATTACTTGTGAACACAGAAGTCTGGTTTCTGTGTTTACAAGTGACTGCTTTGTAACCCACTGAACTCTGCACATTGTATGTAATGCAATTCTGGTATTTAATGCCCCTTTAAGACCATTCTACTGTTTGTGAAATCTGAACGGGTCGTGGTTGAGTTCCTGCACCTATTTTCTGAGAAAAAAAGCTCTGACTATACCAGGGTGAAGTAAGGTGAGTATTGCTCATGGCTTTTAACCCTATTATCAATGGCATCATAAATGTGCCTATGTAGTCATTTTACCTGGGGGTGGGGAGGGTTTCCGTTCTGAGAACGCTTGTTTGCCATTGTACTACTCCTAAAGGCAGAGTGATGTTTGCTCAGAATATAGACGTCATTTGGAGTTCCAGCCTTCATAGCCTCCTTACTGGATCTGTGAATCATCCAGCCCCCCTGGATATCAGTTATACAGAGCGTGATCACCAATCATTTTAGCTGAGCTTCCCCAATGCTGGAATTTAATCTTTAGACATGAGGAGGACTTCACAAGGAATCCGATCTGCTGATCCCCACTGAGCGGGCAGATAGCTGGTCTGTGACCACTTCATTCCGCTAATGCAGAGCAGACATAGACACAGACCGTCGCCTCTATGGGTGAAAAAGGAGGTAGCCCCTGGAAATCGCACATCTATGTTATCTAGGGTGACCACATGTCCCGGATTGCCCGGGGCAGTCCCACATTTTGCAGGTCTGTCCCAGGTCCCGTGCACCTTTATTACAGGACAATACAGTGTCCCGGAATGAAGCTTAAACAGCCACAGCCACACCCCCACCATCTATCTGTTGCTCCCAAAAAAGGCAACACTGACAGCACTTGCCCTGGCCGGGAATGTCTGGAGAGGCACAATCCCCGCCCCTTGCTTGCGATTGGAGAAATCATAAATCCCACCTTTTGTGTCTAATCACAGCAGGGCAGTGTGAAAACAGTGCTGGAACAAGATTAAACGGGTCTCGGCCAATCAGGACAAGTGCTGTCAATGAGAAAAGTGGCGATACGGCTGCCTTTTTTGGGGGCGTGATCAGTTCTTCTGGGTAGAGCGCTCCAGCTGTGCTGCGATTCATTAGAGCACAAGCTGATTTTTGGGAAGGGGGTCCCTCAATGGCCATTTGGGAATGTGGTCACCCTAGGTGAATGAAGTGGAAACCTCAGCCTGGACCCCGACAAAGCCACGCCCCCAACGAGTTTCACTCCGCACCCTGGAGCGTAGTCATGACTGCCCGTCCGTTTACACCCCACTGCCATCCGATATGACGGAGAGATGGGAAACTGATCCCCATCTGTCTGCTTTTAGCGGATTGGATGTAAACGGACCTGTCTGTTTACATATACCGATCCATAATGGAGGGTCTGATCGGGTCCCCCTGAAAAACCTGACAGGCGGATCGGATTGGTCCACCTATACGAAAGGGGCCTTACAACTGATATTTAGGGCTGATTCACATTCCAGATGCGTTTTTTTGGTGCATTCTGCTACATTTCTAAATGCATTCCAGGCGCTTTTCTTTTTTTCTCTGTACTGGGTTCCGGAGCGCTTTGATGCGTTCCAGTGAGTTTAAGGACCAGTTCACAAAACATGCAGTCCAGTCCTTGCAGTTCCAGAAAAAAAAAATTAGAACATGCTGCATTTTTCCTGGACTGTACTGGAAAAAATAAATAAAAAAACGCACTGGAACACATATGTCCTTTAGTCTGGAATCACACCTATGCATTTTTAGTGCTTTTTGCATTTTGCAGATTTGTACTACAGATTGTGTCAAATGGGCTGTAGCGCAGACCTGCAAAATAGCACTAAAATGTATCGATGTGAATCCAGCCTTATTTAGGGCCAGTTCACACCAGATGCATGCAGTGTTTTCCATGTACCAGTGAAAACTTGGATTGCGAGTAACGCGTTCAAACGTTTCGCAATATGAGCTCTTTTTTTTTTTTAAATCCTGACTCGGTTTGCGAGTATTGTCTCACAGCGGTGTCCAGTACTGCATTTGGACAGAAGTGCGGGGGGCGCCGGAGCCATTCGGAAATACTCCGTTCCCAAGCATTTCCGAGTTCAGCGATCTGTCCCTGAGAATTACCGAGGCTCGCCGGTGCCCTCCCCCCCACCTCTGGCCACATGTGGTATTGCAATCACATAGAAGTCAATGCGGAACAAATTATTTTCTTTTCTGTTGGGAAACTCACTTTGGTATGCGAGTGCTTTGGATTACAAGCATTCTCCTGGAACGGATTATGCTCGTAAGTGAACTGGCCCTTAGGGCTAGGGAGGTAAAAATAACACTCACCCCCCCATAATGTAGATAGGAATTTTTTTAAAACACCAGTGTGCATGAGGTCAGAAATGCCCTTGTTTTGCCCTTGTTTTCTAAGCGTAGCAGTAGTAAAATTTAATTGATGTGTCTAGCAATATAAAAGACCTACTCACAAAGCAGGTGAATGATCAGGCATGTGAACAATAACGGTTTTCTTCCGCAAGTAGTAAGCGTCCATCTCGCTGGGTGTCGGATTGCTCAATCCGACACCCAGCGAGATGGACGCTTACTACTTGCGGAAGAAAAACTTTATTGTTCACATGCCTGATCATTCACCTGCTTTGTGAGTAGGTCTTTTATATTGCTAGACACATCAATTAAATTTTACTACTGCTACGCTTAGAAGGCGCCGCTTTTGTGTTTTTCTTGTCGTTTACAGATTGCTTCATCTGTTAGCTGGCTGCCATCAAGTGCTAGTGTGGTCTTAGGCTATTATGCTTATGGACGTTTTATATATGGACTCCAATATATTTATGTATATTATTTTCTCACTACTGAATTGCCTGTCCTAGTATCATATCTGTGTATAGGCTGGACTTTGGGAGTGCGCTCAATTCTCTGTTTTTCTCGTTTTGCCCTTGTTTTGCCAAGGGGTGAGGAATGCGGTGACACATTCATTCATTCTTCACGCTGCACCCTGGCACTGCTAGGATTGTATGATATTTTTTATGGTTGAACTAGATAAATTTATGTCTTTTTTCAATCTGACTTACAATGTAACTATGTTTCATCATCCTCTAGACACCAGCTGTTAACCCTTAGGGTGCTTTCACACTGCTCCGTTGAAAAAAAAAAAAAAAGTAAAAACGCTTAAATGCATTTTTGCCGTGTTTCCTTGACTCTTGTGGCTCAAAAAGAAAAAAAGACGCACAACAGTTTTTTTAATGCATTTTACATTGATTTGGATGGGGAGATGCGTTTTTTGGGGGCGTTTTTTTAAACACGCACCAAAAATGAAGCATGGAGAACTTAAAAAAATAAAATAAAATAAAACACACACACCACACCCACAGAGAACAGGCGTGGAGATTTTTATAATATTTAGGGGATATATTTTTCACCCCAAAAATGGATCCATGTGAAAGGGCCTGTGGTGGATCACTTTTTAGAGGGCATTTCATAGGTGTGGGGGGGGGGGGGGGTAATATGTTGCCTCCTCACTGTCTGTTTTAACCCTATAAAAGGCTGTGCCCACAACAGCACTGATGGCACATGGGTACACAGTGGCTGCAGTGTGGCTTCATGCACTTAGGCTGCATTCAGACCTAGGCGTCTGCGGCAGCAGCGTTATTGGGGCGACATGAAAAAGGCGTTTTGTCCCCGCGGTTTGCGGCGTCAAAACGCCCTTTTCTTTTTGCTGGAGCGGTGATGTTTTACATTGTCGGCTATTGCCGAACGCCCGATACGCCTGAAAAAAACGGTCTGGGACTTGTTTGAGCTTCAGGCGTACGGGCGTTTGGGCGTTCGGGGTGGAGATGTGAACCATCTTCATAGCCGACAATGTAAATTCGCCCCTCCAGCGTATGTTAGGGCTCAATTACAGTGAGGGATGGGCCAACCACAATGCAAGAGGTTGTGGCACGGTAGTGCGGCATTTAGGCGGTTAAAACAAGCAAAGAAGAGGCGATACAATGCCTTAACATCAAATGCTTTCTGAATAGTGATCTGAATCGCTCTTCAGAGAGTGATTCTAGCATAAACTAGCCCTTAAATGGATCATGCTTGGTGGGGTTCTGCCTGCTGAATGCAGTTAATTTTTTGCTGCGTCTACAAAACATTGTGGCAGGCCATGTGTACAGGCCTGAGCGGCTACACGCCCTTTTTTTAGGTGGGCATACTAGAGTGGTAAAGCCACATCTCAACTGCCTGCTTTAACTGCCCCCCCGGCTGCCCATGGGAATGAGCCCTAATGCACAGGGCGACAGCATAGGGCAGCCCATTCACTTGAAGGAACTGTCCTACACACCACAAATGCGCCAAAGTCATTCCTGTCACCTTTTTTTTTTTTTGGGCAGCAAGCCTTGCGCAGTCTTGTACTGGACGTTTCAACACTTTTTTTTAACGCAATAATGTAGGTGTACAGGGGCCCCCCTCTTAGGACAGGTGTACAGGGGCCCCCCTCCTAGGACAGGTGTACAGGGGCCCCCCTCCTAGGACAGGTGTACAGGGGCCCCCCTCTTAGGACAGGTGTACAGGGGCCCCCCTCTTAGGACAGGTGTACAGGGGTCCCCCTCTTAGGACAGGTGTACAGGGGCCCCCCTCTTAGGACAAGTGTACAGGGATCCCCCTCTTAGGACAGGTGTACAGGGGCCCCCCTCTTAGGACAGGTGTACAGGGGCCCCCCTCCTAGGACAGGTGTACAGGGGCCCCCCTCTTAGGACAGGTGTACAGGGGTCCCCCTCTTAGGACAGGTGTACAGGGGCCCCCCTCTTAGGACAGGTGTACAGGGGCCCCCCTCCTAGGACAGGTGTACAGGGGCCCCCCTCTTAGGACAGGTGTACAGGGGTCCCCTCTTAGGACAGGTGTACAGGGGCCCCCTCCTAGGACAGGTGTACAGTGCCCCCCCCTCTTAGGACAGGTGTACAGGGGCCCCCCTCTTAGGACAGGTGTACAGGGGTCCCCCTCTTAGGACAGGTGTACAGGGGTCCCCCTCTTAGGACAGATGTACAGGGGTCCCCTCTGCTCAGACTTACCTGCTCCACCTTGGTCAGGTTGCCCATCTTGTACCTGATGAGGTTGTAGATCTCCTTGGGGTAGAAGAGTGACCTCAGGAACTCCATGGCTACACCGGGGATGATCCGCTCTCTGCGATCGCCGCATCCACACACAGATACCAATTCTACTGCTACACCGGCCGTGTTTATAGTAGCAGCGGCGGCCCCGCCCTCACCTGTCACCAGCCGCCAATCGCTGTGCGGAGGGACGATGTAGGGGCGTGGCGTGCTGCTTCCAGTGACAGCTGGTCGGGGCTGTGCAGGTGCGGCCATACAGGGAATGCTGAGCCTTGTGGTGCACACACCATGATGGGGGAGGGACGGAGGTATTCCCAGCTCTGTGTATCTGTATTCCTCATGTCTCCGGAGAGGGGACAACACATTCATGTCTATGGGCAGCACCAGATCAGCTTCATATCGTGTATCCTCATAGTGTCAGTCAGTGCAAGAGATTGCTTCGGTTAGGCTGTGCTCATAGACATTAAAAGATCATCTCTGGGTGTAATTGTCTGTATTGAAGACAGATTATTACAAATGTTTCTATCTAGATAAACCATCCTCCTCCCACCTGCATCCTGTTTACTTTTCTACCTATTGCATTGGAGAAACCATTATAAATATATATATATACATACATATATATATATATATATATATATATATATATATCTATATATATACACACACACCTACACACATATAAATATATATATATATATATATATACACACACACACACACACCTACACACATATAAATATATATATATATACACACACTGTATGGTGCATACTTGTCCCATCATTTACTAATGGCCATATCTACCTTTGCAGAAAACAATTGAAGAGCTGAAGGGTTTCCAATTCACAACCACTTCAGCCACGGAAAAATGTACCCCCTTCCTGACCAGGCCATTTTTTTGCAATACAGCACTGCGCCGCTTTAAGTGACAATTGTGTGGTCGTGCGACGTTGTACTCGACCAAAATTGATGTCCTCTCCCCCCCCTACAAATAGAGCTTTCTTTTGGTGGTATTTGATCACCTCTGCGGGTTTTATTTTTTGTGCTATAAAGAAAAAAAGAGCGACAATTTAGAAAATGTTTTTTTTTTTTTATTTATTTTTTTCAGCTATAAAACATAAAAAATAAATAAAAAATTATTCAGTTAAGAGCCGATTCACACTGGGGCGACTTGTCAGGCGGCTTATCCTCCTGACGAGTCGCGTCCCATTCTATTCACGAGAACCATTCTAATAGGAGCGAAACAAGTCGCTCCGACTTAGAAAGAGGTTCCTGTACGACTTCGGGGGCGGCTTGAGGCGACCTGCATTGAAATTCTATACAGAAGTCATCTTGCAGAGTCGCCCCCGAAGTCGTGCCGCCTATATGTGAACCGACTCTAAGGCCGCATACACACGATCAAATTTATCTGCTGAAACTGGTCCGACGGACCGTTTCAGCAGACATCTCCGATCGTGTGTACGGGTGAGCCGACAGGTTTGTCCATCGGACAAATTTCAAAGCATGCTTTGCAATTTGTCCGCTACAAACCTGTCCGTCGGATATGTCCGCTGGTTAGTACACTAACCAGCGGACAGAACTGTCCGCGCATACGTCGAATGGATTCGACGCATGCGTGGAAGTATTTTACTTCCTGGAGTGGTGACGTGGCGGCGTCAACTTCACCGCCACGTCACCGCGTCCTCAGACCGAGGGGATTTTCGTCCAAAGGTGTGTACACGCCATCGGACCAAAATCCGATGAGACATGTCCGCTGCAAACAGTCCGTTGGACATGTTTGAGCGGACATGTCTCATCGTGTGTACGCGGCCTTAGGGCGATATGTATTCTGCTACATATTTTTAGTAAAAAAAAAAAAAACAGACAAAAAAAAACGCAATAAGCGTATAGTGATTGATTTGCGCAAAAGTTATAGCGTATTCAAAATAGGGAATTGATTTATGGCGTTTTTATTATGTGTTTACTAGTAATGGCGACAATCAGTGACTGCAACTGCAAAATCGGACACTGAACTGACCTTTTTGACACTTTCTTGGAACCAGTGACATTATTACAGTATATCAGTGCTAAAAATATGATGACACCGGCAGGGAAGGTGTTAACATCAGGGGTGATCAAGGTGTTAAATGTGTTCCCTCACTGTATGGGAGAAGGGATCACTGGGACAACACAAAGATCCATCGTCCTGCATAGCAGAAAGACAGGATCTGTGTAATCTCCCCTGTCAGAACAGAGATCTGCCTTGTTTACACAGGCAGATCTCTGTTCTGTCACTGCGGGAAATGATCGCGGGTTGTCAGCGGACATCAAGTCCGCCAGACCCTGCTGATTGGCCAGGAGGAGAAGCAGGAAGACAATAGCGATTAGCGAATATTCATTCGCTATTGTAACACAACTGGGCTGACTCAGGGCACAGTGCCCTGTGCCCTGCGCCCCAAGCCCACCCTTTTTTTTAGCCAACTAGAGCCTCACGCTCTAATCATGTGCTTCAAAAAAAAAAAAAACATTGAAATCCATGCGTCCGGCGCCCTGCATGCAGATTAGGGACTGGGCACTTAGGCTAGGGGGGCAGCGACCCTTCCCCTCTAATGAAGCGGCTGCCACTACTGGGCCCCCATTTGCCCATTTCCCCAGCAGCACTTCCAGCTCCCCTTCACTCCTCTCCCATCGCTACTCCAGGCACAAAGGGATCACATGCCTGATGAAGGGGTCCTGCGTGACTCCAAAACGTTGCACTAACTTTTTGTCATGTGATCATGCTTCATTAAAATAATGTTTGGACTCTACCCAATGATCTGTGGTGTGCTGACACATTTCCTTGTTATCACCACAGCATGAGCAGTTCTCTAGCTATGCTGGGAACTAGGGTTGTCCCGATACCGATACTAGTATCGGTATCGGGACCGATACCGAGTATTTGCGGGAGTACTTGTACTCCCGCAAATACCCCCGATACCTAAATAGAATACTTCCCCCCCCCGCCGCCGCATACCGCATACTGCCGCGTTAATCCCCGTGCAATACAGCGCGCATTACAAGTATTCGTTTGTATACTTGTAATGCCCGCCTCGCCATGTATAGACACTCCCCTTCTCGGGATTGGACGGATCTGTCCAATCCCGAGCAAGGGGGAGTGTCTATGCACGGATCTGTGTATAGACACTCCCCCTTGCTCGGGATTGGATGGATCCGTCCAATCCTGAGAAGGGGAGTGTCTATACATGGTGCGGCAGCCATTACAAGTATACAAACGAAAGCTTGTAATGCAGCGGTATGCGGTGGCATAATATAAGGTATGGGGGACATACATGGCTGCAATATGGGGGACATACATGGCTGCAATATGTGGGGGACATACATGGCTGCAATATGGGGGACATACATGGCTGCAATATGTGGGGGACATACATGGCTGCAATATGTGGGGGACATACATGGCTGCAATATGTGGGGGACATACATGGCTGCAATATGTGGGGGACATACATGGCTGCAATATGTGGGGGACATACATGGCTGCAATATGTGGGGGACATACATGGCTGCAATATGTGGGGGACATACATGGCTGCAATATGTGGGGGACATACATGGCTGCAATATGTGGGGGACATACATGGCTGCAATATGTGGGGGACATAAATGGTTGCAATATGTGGGGGACATAAATGGTTGCAATATGTGGGGGACATACATGGCTGCAATATGTGGGGGACAGGACATGGCTGCAATATGTGGGGGACATACATGGCTGCAATATGTTGGGGACATAAATGGTTGCAATATGTGGGGGACATACATGGCTGCAATATGTGGGGAACATACATGGCTGCAATATGGGGAACATACATGGCTGCAATATGGGGGACATACATGGCTGCAGGGCTTTTTTTCTGGGGGAACTTGGTGGAACTCAGTTCCACCACCTTTGGCTCAGACCCTTTGGTGCCCGCTCACCACAATCACTTGTGAACACAGAAGTCTGGTTTCTGTGTTTACAAGTGACTGCTTTGTAACCCCCTGAACTCTGCACACTGTATGTAATGCAATTCTGGTATTTAATGCCCCTTTAACCACTTCCTTACTGGGCACTTATAACCCTTCCTGACCAGGTGAAATTTCAGCTTCTGGCACTGCGTTGCTTTAACTGACAATTGCGCGGTCGTGCGACGTGGCTCCCAAACAAAATTGGCGTCCTTTTTTCCCCACAAATAGAGCTTTCTTTTGGTGGTATTTGATCATCTCTGCGGTTTTTATTTTTTGCGCTATAAACAAAAAAAGAGCGACAATTTTGAATATTTTTTTACTTGTTACTATAATAAATAGCCCATTTTTAAAAAAATAAAATACATTTTTTTCTCAGTTTAGGCCGATACGTATTATTCTACATATTTTTGTTAAAAAAAAAAAAAATCGCAATAAGCGACTGGTTTGCGCAAAAGTTATAGCGCATACAAAATAGGGGACAGAATTATTATTAATTTGTATAATTTTTTTTTACTAGTAATGGCGGCGATCTGCGATTTTTATTGGGACTGCGACGTTATGGTGGACACATCGGACACTTTTGACACATTTTTGGCGCCATTCACATTTATACTGCGATCAGTGCTATAAAAATGCACCGATTACTGTATAAATGTGACTGGCAGTGAAGGGGTTAACACTAGGGGGGCATGGAAGGGGTTAAATGTATTCTGGGTGTGGTCTAACTGTGTGGGGGGAGGGGGGGGTGACTGGGGGAGGTGACCGATGCTGTGTCCCTATGTACAAGAGACACAGATCGGTCACCTCACTCCCTGACAGGACGTGGATCTCTGTGTTTACACACAGAGATCCATGTCTTGTCCCTGTAACCGGCCGATTGCGAGTGCCTGGCGGACATCACGGCCGCCGGGCACGCGCATCGGCATCTCAGGAATGCAGCGGGCACGCGCGCGCCCTCTAGTGGCCATTAAAAGCACAGGGCGCATATATGCGCCCTGTCAGAGATTCAGGACAGCCCGACGGCCGCATATATTCGTACGGCCGTCGGGAAGTGGTTAAGACCCTTCTACTATTTGTGAAATCTGAACGGGTCGTGGTTGAGTTCCTGCACCTATTTTCTGAGAAAAAAAGCTCTGCATGGCTGCAATATGTGGGGGACATACATGGCTGCAATATTTGGGGGACATACATGGCTGCAATATGTGGGGGACATACATGGCTGCAATATGTGGGGGACATACATGGCTGCAATATGTGGGGGACATACATGGCTGCAATATGTGGGGGACATACATGGCTGCAATATGTGGGGGACATGCATGGCTGCAATATGTGTGGGGGGACATGGCTGCAATATGTGTGGGGGAACATGGCTGCATCTGTGGGGGGACATGGCTGCAATATGTGGGGGACATGGCTGCATTTGGGGACACATTTAAAATAAGTATCGGTATTCGGTATCGGCGACTGCTTGAAAAAAAGTATCGGTACTTGTACTCGGTCCTAAAAAAGAGGTATCGGGACAACCCTACTGGAAACTCTCTTCCAATGATCAGACACGCCCCGTCGCACAGCCATTCACTGGGAAGCTCAGTATGCTGCAGCTTCTCCTCCCCCCAGCTCTTATGCAGCTGAGAACAGAGGGAATGTGATCACTTATAAAAAAGGGAAAAGGGGAATTTATAAAAAAAATTATATCTTTACAAAAATGTTTTGCCTTTTATTAAAAAAAAAAAATTACAAGCCGATCTTTTAGAATCACTTTAAGTACAACTAAACTTTATTTGATCGCCACAAACTGAAATCGCTATTTAACCACTTCACTACCAGGCACTTTTCCCCCTTCCTTCCCAGGCCAATTTTCAGCTTTCAGCGCCGTCGCACTTTGAATGCCAATTGCGCGGTCATTCAACTCTGTACCCAAATTAAATAATTTTGATTATTATTCAATAACAGGGAAGAAAGAAACAAAAATACAAAATAATATACATAATGTGAAGCTGAATTGTTAGGAATCCATAGTTTAATGCGCTGCTTACCAGTGGAGACCAATAGAGCATAAAACAGCACCTAATGAGGCACCCGAAGGTAATCCCCCCACAGTGGACACAGGAAACACTTGATTGCTATGATTGCAAAAAATGATAATAATATAATAGGTGGGAGGAGTCAGTGGTCTGTTAACAAGCACAGGCAACACAGTATGTATTCTGGTGGGGACAGCAAATAGAGCTCAAGATAAGAAAATTAACCACTTGCCGCCCGCCATATAGCAACATGACGACAGCAAAGTGGTTTCAATATCCTGACTGGACGTCATATGACGTCTTCAGGATATTGAGCCACTGCGTGCCCCTGGGGGCGCGTGGCGATCGTTGTTGCGGGGTGTCAGTCCAATGATGGCTGATCAAGATGTAAACAGGAAAAGCCGGGAATCTGCTTTTCCTCACTCGCGTCTAACCCCCAAATGAAAGCTCTATTTGTGGGGAAAAAAAAAGACGCCAATTTTGTTTGGAAGCCACGTCGCACGACAGCGCACAATTGTCAGTTAAAGTGACGCACTGCTGAATCGCAAAAAGTGGCCCGGTCATTGACCAGCAATATGGTCCAGGACTGAAGTGGTTAAAGGAGTTGTAAAGGAAAACATTTGTTTTGCCTAAAATGAATGTCTGCAAGGTAGACAGACAGAATAGTGTAATGATTCTGTTAAAAAACGAGTAAATACCTATTAAATTCCTTCATCTATATCACCTCCGGCGTTCTAGTTTATGTTCTCTCATTCACTTCCTGGTTTGTGGCACTCGTTCATGTAAGCATTGCGGCACGCCCAGTATTTCACACCTCCTTGAAGTCTCTAAGGCCCCATGCACACGAGACGCTGGTAAACTCGAGTTCAGAGGCATTTGGACAGTTTTTTCAACTGCCCCTGAACACAATGTTATCCTATGTGTCCATGCACACAATCTCGTTTATTGCCGTTTTTAGGCAGTTGCGTTTATCGTCGTTTTTCTAGAAGCAAACAAATGGGTTTAGACGCAAAGGTTTTCGTGTTTCAGGCTTCATGCACACCAGGAGCAGAAAAAACGTCAACGTTTTTAGCTTGAAAAACGTGGCATAAAAGACGCAAAATGAAAGCACATTGTACAAAGTTTAGGCGAGTCTATGAGAATTTAGGTGAGTCTATGAGAGTTTAGTTTATAGGCGTTTTTTGCACTACACTCCCCTCTGCAAAAGTTTTTACTCCCACAACACACCTAAAAAAATGTTGGCACTTGACATTCAGAAGAGATAAGAGGAGTTTAGGAGAGGCTGACGTTTTTACAGCTTCTAAACTCCTCCAGGAAACATGATAGAGAAGATTTTTTTTTCCTGGCTCTAAACGTCCCCGGCAGAAAATACCTGTAGCAGTTAATAATGTGCAAAGACACATAGAGCACCATAGAAGTGCTTCTAGAGGCAGGAGAAAAAATCGTCAGACGCCTGTAGAATCAACGTTTTTTAAGTCCAGTGTGCATGGAGCCTCAGACGCTGCAAAACGCCGGTACCGCGTTTTGCCGCGATTTCGTTTATAGGCGTTTTTAAAGGTGACCTATTTTTTTTACATTAGAAATCTCAAAAATGATGGCAAATTATGAAAAACCATTAAAAAACATAAACAACTGTAATTGCTTGCATTGCATTGTGGACAATCCACAACTTGTAGCAGGTGACGTGGCCAGGTGACATGGCAAGTGGAAAATCCACAACTTGTGGCAGGTGACGTGGCCAGGTGACATGGCAGCTGACGTGGCCAGTGGACAATCCACAACTTGTGGCCAGGTGACGTGCCAGGTGATGTGAACAGGTGACGTGGCAGGTGACGTGGCCAGGTGACATGGCAAGTGGACAATCCGCAACTTGTGGCACGTGACGTAGCCAGTGGACAATCCACAACTTGTGGCAGGTGACGTGGCCAGGTGATGTGGCAGGTGACGAGGCCAGGTGACATGGCAAGTGGAAAATCCACAACTTGTGGTAGGTGACGTGGCCAGGTGACATGGCAGCTGACAGGGCCAGGTGCCGTGGCCAGTGGACAATCCACAACTTGTGGCACGTGAGGTGGCCAGGTGATTTGGCAAGTGGATAGTCTACAACTTGTGGCAGGTGACGTGGCCAGGTGACGTGGCAAGTGGACAATCCACAACTTGTGGCAGGTGATGTGGCCAGTTGACGTGGCCAGTGGACAATCCACAATTTGCGGCAGGTGACGTGACCAGGTGACGTGGCCAGGTGACGTGGCCAGGTGACGTGGCATGTGGACAATCCACAACTTGTGGCAGGTGAAGTGGCCAGTTGACGTAACAGGTGACGTAGCAAGTGGACAATCCACAACTTGTGGCAGGTGACGTGGCCAGGTGACATGGCAGGTGACGTGGCCAGGTGATGTGGCCAGTGGACATTCCACAACTTGTGGCAGGTGGCATGGCCAGGTTAAGTGGTAGATGGCGTGGCAAGTGGACAATTCACAACTTGTGGCAGATGATGTGGCAAGTGACACGCTAAATACAAGTATACTGCTGCTCTTTCAGCTGCTACTTACTTTGGTCTCACAAAATGGCTGAAATGGTTAAATAATATTGTTTTTTTGAGCTTAGGGAGGGTCTAATGATGTTTCTTAACTAAACGCTTATAAACGCAAATGCTGTAAAACGCTGCGAAATTCAAAAACGGGCGTTTTAAACACCGGTTTTTGCCTCTGAAAACGTGTGTTTAGATGTGTTCGCATTTGTGTCTTGTGTGCATGGGGCCTAACACCTAGAGAGCGTTCTGCCGCACAGATGTAGTTCCCAGGAGGGGGCGAGCATGTCACTGACCACCGCAGTACAGCTTCCCTTCACAGTGGTGAGTAACAATCAGACAAGCAGGAAGTGAACAGAACAGAGAAGAAATAGAGCAACTTCTGAGCAAAAACGAACAATGAGGAAGTGAAAAGAGGAATGTCTGCAGGTAAAGGATGCTTATTATTAAAATATTTTTTTCCTTTACAACCCCTTTAAGAAAAACAGTGAATGAAGGCCTCAACCTTTTTTAGGCCTCATTTCCACTGGCGTTTTTACAGCCACGTTTCTAAAGCGTTTTTTACAGCTTAAAAACGCCTGTCCATGTTATTCTATGGCATCATTCCCACATAGGCGTTTTTGAGCTGCAAATGGCCTAGGCGTTTTTGAGCTGTAAAAAAAAACGCAGGAGCAGGGCGTTCTGAAGCTCCTAAAACACAGCTGTAAAAACGCTCGACCTTAAAAAACGCACAAAAACGCGCACCGCGGCGCTTTTGAGCTGCAGGGATTTCATAAAAAATCTCATATATATAGCCTAGAGATTTTTTTTTTTAAAACGCTGCCTAACGCTAGCGTTAAAAAACGCGCAAAAACGCGCATGCAAAAACGCGGTAAATTTTTTAACGCAAGTTTTTCCAGGCATACCTAGCTGTTTTACAGCTCACTTTTAAAACGCCAGTGGAAATGAAGCCTTATTTTTCAAAATTGTGCTGCACCAAGCTGTATGATGCGCACGTGAAAAAGTGCCATGGTTAACGACACAATATTGGGGCCAGACTTTGTGAATTTTAATACCCCTGCCATAAATCACCCAGAGCTCTCCTCCGCACTCCGCAGTAATCCCTTTCCATCACTAGAGGTCACCAGTCTTCCAGGTTGAATAACAACCAGCTTTTTATTCTCTCTCTCTCTCTCAGTGCCTTGTTAAATAGCAGTCACATGTCATTACATACAGTATCTCACAAAAGTTAGTACACCCCTCACATTTTTGTAAATATTTTATTATATCTTTTCATGTGACAACACTGGAAATTACACTTTGCTACAATGTTGTGTAGTGAGTGTACAGCTTGTATAACAGTGTAGATTTGCTGTCCCCTCAAAATAACTCAACACACAGCCATTAATGTCTAAATCCCTGGCAACAAAAGTAAGTACACCTCTCAGTGAAAATGTCCAAATTGGGCCCAAAGTGTCAATATTTTGTGTGGCCACCATTATTTTCCAGCACTGCCTTAACCCTCTTGGGCATGAAGTTCACCAGAGCTTCACAGGTTGCCACTGGAGTCCTCTTCCACTCCTCCATGATGACATCACAGAACTGGTGAATCTTGGAGACCTTGAGCTCCTCCACCTTCTGTCTGAGGATGCCCCACAGATGCTCAATAGGGTTTAGATCTGGAGACATGCTTGGCCAGTCCATCACCTTTACCCTCAGCTTCTTTAGCAAGTCAGTGGTCATCTTGGAGGTGTGTTTGGGGTTGTTATGTTGGAATACTGCCATGTTGTCCAGTCCCTGAAGGGAGGGGATCATGCCCTGCTTCAGTATGTCACAGTACATGTTGGCATTCATGGTTCCCTCAATGATCTGTAGCTCCCCAGTGCCGGCAGCACTCATGCAGCCCCAGACCATGACACTCCCACCACCATGCTTGACTGTAGACAACACACGCTTGTCTTTGTACTCCTCACCTGGTTGCTCCCACACACGCATGACACCATCTGAACTAAATACGTTTATCTTGGTCTCATCAGACCACAGGACATGGTTCCAGTAATCCATGTCCTTAGTCTGCTGGTCTTCAGCAAACTGCAGGCTTTTTTGCATCATCTTTAGAAGAGGCTTCCTTCTGGGACGACAGCCATGCAGACCAATTTGATGCAGTGTGCGGCATATGGTCTGAGAATTGACCCCCCCCCCCTCCCACTCCTTCAACCTCTGCAGCAATGCTGGCAGCACTCATATGTCTATTTCCCAAAGACAACCTCTAGATATGACGCCGTGCATGTGCACTCAACTTCTTTGGTGAACCATGGCGAGGGGAACCTGTTCTGTAAAAACGCTGTATAGTCTTGGCCACCGTGCCTTGCCAAACTTCTTATAGCCTAGGCCACAGGTGTCAAACACAAGGCCCATGGGCCGAATCTTGCCCTCTCCTGCAGCTGTAGGAGAGCTCCAGCCCTCCTCTGGTCCTCCTCCAGACTCCTACTTTCTGCTTTCAAGCAATGCATTCCAGCTTCTGCCCAGCAGCAGCATAAGGAAAGAGGGGTGCACTGTGATGTAAGGGAGAGTGGGGGACTCAACTTCTGATGGTGGGGGAGCTCGACATCTAATGTAAGGGCAGGGGATGCGCTGGACATCTAATCTTACAGATACAACCGGCCCTTTTGAGAATAATCATAATGCTGATGCGGCCCACAATGAAATTGAGTTTGACACCCTTGTATAGTATATGTAAAGCAACAATTATTTTATTAGATCCCCAGAGAGTTTTTTGTCATGAGATACCATATTGAACTTCCAGTGACCGGTATGAGAGAGTGAGAGCGATAACACCAAGTCTAACACATCTGCTCCCCATTCACACCTGAGACCTTGTAACACCAGCGAGTCACATGACATCAGGGATGGAAAATAGCTAATTGAGCCCAATTTGGACATTTTCGCTGAGGGGTGTACTCACTTTTGTTGCCAGGGATTTAGACATTAATGCCTGTGTTGAGTTATTTTGAGGGGACAGCAAATTTACACTGTTATACAAGCTGTACACTCACTACTTTACATTGTAGCAAAGTGCAATTTCTTCAGTGTTTCTTCTTCTTCAGCCACCGGATAGTCTAGCCAGTGAATTGAGGTTGTGGTATATGTGCTGGGGGAGGGGGGTGCTAATAAGGATAAGTACATTAATCTTTTAAGGATCAAGGTACGTGGGTGTTGGATTCAGCAGTAATTCATGTGTAGAACGCTTTCAGGTCAAAAAGACTTGGATGAGAGGTGTTACAGGAAGCATTTCCAATGCACTAGCCTGCAGCTCCAATCACTTGTACAGAGGGATAAAAAGCAGGTGAAATATTGCATATGCTGCCTTTGGAAAGACGCAACATATTGTATGACAACACCAACACTATGAAGAATATCTTTCCATGCAGTTTTACTTTAACTGACAATTGCACGGTCGTGCGACATAGTACACAAACAAAATGTACTTCCCACACAAATAGAGCTTTCTTTTGGTGATAATTTGATCACCACTGCATTTTTTATTTTTTGCACTATAAACAAAAAAATAGCGACAATTTTGAAAAGACAAATAATATTTTGTACTTTCTGCTATAAAACATATCCAATAAATAATAACAAAAAAAAATCAAAATTTCTTCATCAATTTAGGCCAATATGTATTCTTCTACATATTTTTAGTAAAAAAAAAAAAAAAAATAGGTGTATATTGATTGGTTTGCACAAAACTTATAGCGTCTACAAACTATTCAATATTTTATGTTTTTTGGCGGAGATCAGAGAGACTGTAACATTGCGGCGGACAAATCAGACATCAAACTGACACTTTTTTGGGAACCAGCAACATTATTATAGTGATCAGTGCTAAAAATATGCACTGTTATGCTGCGTACACACGATCACTTTTTGTGATGAAAAAAAATGACATTTTAAAAAACGTCATTTAAAATGATCATGTGTGGGCAAAACGTTGTTTTATGTCTTCAAAAAAACGACCAAAAAAAAAAAATCGAACATGCTTGAATTTTTTGTGTAGTTTTTTAAAATGTCATTTTTTGTGTCATAAAAAGTGATGGTGTGTGGGCAAAACAATGTTTAAAACAACGTTTTTAAACCCGCGCATGATCAGAAGCAAGTTATGAGACGGAGCTTCAATGGAATAGAGTTCTGTCGAACGTGGTGTACGTAACTGCGCTTTGCTAGAGCATTTTGGAAAAACGATGGTGTGTATGCAACGTCGTTTTGGAAAATGAAGTTTGAAAAACTTCGTTTTGTTTCGTCACATAAAACATCGTTTTTTTTTCAGCACAAAAAGTGATTGTGTGTACGCGGCATTACTGTACTAATGACACTGGAAAGGAAGGGGTTAACATCAGGGGGCAATCAAAGGGTTAAGCGTGTCCCTAGGGGTTTTTTGCTAACTGTGTGGGGGATGGTCTGACTGGTTGAAGACAGAGGTCAGTGGAACACAAGATCTCTTTCTTCTACCCTATCAGGACGGTGATCTGCCTTGTTTACATAGGCAGATATTCATTCTGCCCCTCTAGGGACGGACCTGCTGATTGGACAGAGGGGGGAGCCAATCAGCGCATGCCCCCAGTGTCTATTGCACAAAATGATGTTCAGGTATGTACAATAGAGCCGACCTGCTGCAGTACATATGCGGTAGGTGGTTGTTAAAGCATATTTACACTTTTGCAGTCAAATTTTAAACCAAAAAAAGAAAATTACCTTTTTTGAAAAAAAAAATATATTTTTGTATATATACAATTGTATTATATTCAACTTTTTAATGAACATCGGACATTATTGGCAACTTTAGCGCAAGAAAAGCTCAAGAAAATACATCCATTTAAGTTCTATATCTGTCTCCACACTGGTCCGTTACGCTTCCGTTGTGGTGTTAAAAATGTTGCTTGCTGCATTTTTATTTAGTAAAAAAATAAATAAAACCCTCACACACATCTTTCCGTTGAAACGCAGCAAGAACGCATCAATAACACATCTGTGCAACCTTTTTAATGCGGTTTTTGAGTCACATGACCTATGAAAAACACACCATAAACACAGAAAAATTGTGGTGAAATCATGGCAAAAATCATGTGCGCTTCGGGTGCCATTATTGGCATCATTTTCTTTTATGGCTGCCAAAAATGTAGTTGTTTCTCTACTCTGTACAGATAGAGCAATCTCTGTTTCAGAGATTGCTCTGCAGAACAGGGATGAGAAACTTAGAGATCTCCAAGTAAAAGCAGCACACTTGACACAATCCACAGAGCTAGTCACACATTTATCCCCTTGATCGCCCTAAACGTTAAAGTGGATGGAAATCCATTTTTTTTATTTTTTTTATGTCACAATGTAGAGTATAAGATTTCCTATCATCTGTGCCCAGTCTTGCCACACAGAGTTAATCCAGATCTGAGAAATCCTCCTTTATGTTCAGTGAAAATGAACAGCCTTCCAGATAAAACCTGCCTAAATAAAAAAAGTCTGTTTTCTCTCTTCTTGCTTTGAGTGACAGATTATTTACATATCTAGCTAGGACATGTTTATCATATGTTATGTTTTGTTTATCATAACATGAGGTGATATAACACATCCTAGTAATATACAATGCACTTTGGATCACCTCGTTATGATAAACATGTCCAAGCTAGATATGTAAATAACCTGTCACTGAAAGCAATAACAGAGAAATGGACTCTATAATTTGGCAAGTTTTTATCTGGAATTCTGTTAATTTGCACTGAACATTACAAGAGGATTACTCAGCGCTGGATTAACTCTGTGTGGCAAGACTGGGCACAGATGATAGGAAATCTTATACTCTACATTGTGACATCAAAAAAAAAATTTTTTTGGGGGGGGGTTTACATCCACTTTAACCCCTTTCCAGACAGTGTCATTAGTACAGTCACAGTGTAAATATCACAAATTACATAGCTGTATTATTATCACTGGTGATGTCCGTTAGCAAGTTCCCCCCCTCAGTGTCCATTAGGGTCAGATTTCCCGCTGCATTATTGCAGCCCCATTATAATTCACTGATCAATACCATTAGTAGTATAAAAAGGACAAAAAAAAAAAAACTTTTCATGTGACAACACTGAAGAAATTACACTTTGCTACAATGTAAAGTAGTGAGTGTACAGCTTGTATAACAGTGTGAATTTGCTGTCACCCCAAAACAGCTCAACACACAGCCATTAAAAGGGGTTGTAAAAGGTACAATTTTTTTTCCTAAATAGCTTCCTTTACCCTAGTGCAGTCCTCCTTCACTTATCTCCAATTCCACACAGCAATGCGAGGCTTTCTCCCTGGTGTAGAGTGTCGCGCTTGCCCCCTCCCTTGGACTACAGGAAAGTCAGGACACTCTACATTGCAGATAGAGAAAGGAGCTGTGTGTTAGTGGGTGTCCTGACTCTCCTGTAGTCCAAGGGAGGGGGGGCAAGCACGACACTCCATACCAGGGAGCAAACCTTGCATTACTGTGTGGAGTTACAGACAGAAGAACAGGGGGGAAAACAACAAAAGTGAATACACCCCTAAGTGAAAATGTCAAAATTGGGCATAATTAGCCATTTTCTCTTCCACGGTGTCATGTGACTCATTTGTGTTACAAGGTCTCAGGCAGGGGAGGACTGGCAGGGTGGAAATCTCCCCCTGGGTTGGTGACACTATGCACAGTCACCACTACCAAATGTTTTTGCAGAGCAGGAATATGCCTGCTGGAGCCCTGTTAACACAGGTCACTGACGCTGCTCACCTCCCGCTGTGCAGCCGTGCCTGTGTCAGCTCCGAGGTAAATGGCTGCAGAACTGAGCTATGTCTCGTCTCACACATAGCTCAGCCTCAGCGCACATCATCGCTGTCTCTCTCTCTCTCTCTCTCTCGCAGAGACCCTCTTTACTCAACAGTCCACAGCATGCACCCTTAAATCAAGTTTCCCAGATCACCCCTTACATCAGATCTGATGTAAGGGGGGGGCCTCTGTGCGGACTCTGATGTAAGGGGGGGCCTCTGTGCGGACTCTGATGTAAGGGGGGGGGCCTCTGATGTAAGGGGGGCCTCTGTGGGGACTCTGGTGATCATGAAAAAATGTTTTCCTCAATCTATCAATTTTTCACGCTCTATGGGCCACTTGACTGGACTTGCCCCCCAGGCCTAAGGCTGCTAGCCCTCCCCTGGTCTCAGGTGTGAACGGGGAGCAGGTGTGTTAAATTTGGTGTTATCGCTCTCACCCTCTCATACTGGTCACTGAAAGTTCAACATGGTACCTCATGGCAAAGAATTATTTGAGGATCTGAAAAAAAAATCAAAATAAAAAAAAATTGTTGCTGTACATAAAGATGGCGAACCTTGGCACCCCAGATATTTTGGAACTACATTCCCCATAAGGCTCACCTACACTGCAGAATGCATAAGCATCATGGAAAATGTAGTTCCAAAACATCTGGGGCGCCAAAGTTTGCCATCACTGGCCTAGTCTAGGAGAAGAAGCTGAAACTGAGCTGCAGCACCGTGGCCAAGAACATACAGCAGTTTTACAGGACAGGTTCCACTCAGAACAGGCCTAACCATGGTCGACCAAAGAAGTTGAGTGCACAGGCTCAGCGTCATATCCAGAGGTTGTCTTTGGGAAATAGACGACGTTTGAGTGCTGCCAGCATTGCTGTAGAGGTTGAAGGGTTGGGGTCAGCCTGTCAGTGCTCAGACCATACGCCGCACACTGCATCAAATTGGTCTGTATGGCCATCGCCCCAGAAGGAAGCCTCTTCTAAAGATGATGCACAGAAAAGCCTGCAAACAGTTTGCTGAAGACAAGCAGACTAAGGACATGGATTACTGGAACCATGTCCTGTGGTCTGAGGAGACCAAGATAAATTCAATTTGGTTCAGATGGTGTCAAGTGTGTGTGGCCGCAACCAGGTGAGGAGTACAAAGACAAGTGTGTCTTGCCTACAGTCAAGCATGGTGGTGGGAGTGTCATGGTCTAGGACTGCATGAGTGCCGCCGGCACTGGGGAACTGCAGATCATTGAGGGAACCATGAATGCCAACATGTACTGTGACATACTGAAGCAGAGCATGGTGCCTTTTCCAAGATGACCACTCTCTTGCTAAAAAAGCTGAGGGTAAAGGTAAGGGAGCTCATTGGATTTCTGGATAAATTAAACAAGTAAAAAAATATATATATATATTAAATTATATATATAAAAAATGGGAAATGTTTACATATTGCAGAAATGTACCGATTGTCAGGAATAATAAAAAATAAACACTTCAAGAGTCAGGTCACACACAGGCGACACAACTTTGGGAGCGGCTCTGCAAGTCGTCCTGAGGAAGACTTCAGAGGCGATTTGCAAAACTACTTCTGTATAGAAGTCAATGCAAGTCGCCCCGAGCCACCCCCGAAGTCGTACAGGAGCAACTTGCGGCGCTCCTATTAGAATGGTTCCATTGCAGTGCATGGGATGCGACTTTTGCGTCGCCCCAGTGTGAACCGGGTCTAAAATAGGTTTAACAGAATGAAGAAAGTTAAAACCCACAAAAAAATAAAAAATAAAAACACACCTGTATAAAATGGTAAACTTTGGTTTCTATGCAGAAATGAAGATCTAATATAATTTACAGTAGACAGTATAGGAAAAAATAAATAAAAAATTGGCAAAATTAGGTAAAAAATTATTATTATATGTGCACACGCATTCAATAAAAAAAAAAAAAAAAAAAAAAAAAAAAAAGAAGGAAGGAGGCAGTGACAACATAAATTATTTGAACTGACATTTTATTTAATAAAAATTAAAATGCATTGTATAACAATGTCACAATACAGATCATTCCCAACACGCCCAACTGTGCAGACACTTGTAGCACTGCAATGACACCTGTGTGTAGACAGGTGGCGACAGAGCCACCTATCGAACCAGTCCTATCATTCTCTGTCCACAGGAGACATTACTAAAAAGGCAATAAGCAGCGTGGAAGGTGAAGTCATTCAAAGCAACCAAACAGCGATCATCTCATTCAAAACACTAAACTATTTAAAAGTTTTAAGTCTGATTGGTTGCTATGAGATACCAGGCTTTATCACTTATTTTTTAATTGCCTTATTAAAGAATTTCTTTATCCAGTATGGGATGATGGTTTAATCAATGGAGCATCGGGAATGGAGATTTTCTGAATCATCTATTAACATCCTCCAGTTGGTTTCACTGAAGTATTTTTATTTATTTTTTTATTACAAAGAGAAATGCAGAAAAACCAAGAACTAATTACCTAACCTAACCTGCTTGCCAATGGCATCAAACACAAATATGGGGTTTAGAGGGCTCTTACCCACGAATCTGTAGTGGACACCAAACCTTTATTCTGTTGCATTTTAAAGGCCAATTTAATCCAACTTAATCTCATTTTTTTTTGTGGACACCGATTGATTAAATCAACCTGCTGCTTCTTATATCTAAAGCCCCATACACACGATCAGACTTTTCCATGGATTTTGTTCCAAATGGGCGTTGGCTGTGAACTTGTTCTGCATACACACGACAGAACATTTTCAGACAACTTTTTTTAAATCACATGGTTTTTCAGCTCTTTACCGCCACCCTTTGGGCAAGTTCTGCTATTGTTTAATGTTTAGCATTGGCTCTGAGCATTCGTTTTTGTACTTTGGACTTAGTCCGATGGACTTGTGTACACACGATCGGATTATCCTCTATCGGACATTTGTTGTCGGAAAGTTTGAGAGCATGCACGGCGAACATTTGTCCATTGAAATTCAACAAAAACAAATTGTCCGATGGAGCATACAGACGGTCAGATTGTCCGATAAAACACATCCATCGGACCGTGGTAGTCAAGAAGTAAGATCGTGTGTATGGGCCTTTATAGCGACTCCAGTGCTAAAGATTTCCCTGAAGTAGTCTGTCCCTG
The DNA here is from genome assembly GCA_029574335.1 of Rana kukunoris. NCBI lineage: Eukaryota > Metazoa > Chordata > Amphibia > Anura > Ranidae > Rana > Rana kukunoris. The sequence continues at coordinate 47,897,497 of CM056052.1, read as the reverse complement.
CCCCCTCTCACGGGACCATATCAAAGGGTGTCACTCTTTTGCTGGTACCCAACAGCCATGGTAGCTGATGTACAACTAAAAACTCCTGTGGGGAATCGTTCTTCGCTAAAGTCCCGAGAGGAAGAAGCCAGTGAGTAAATCACTCTACTAGACAGCAATATTTAGTTGTACTTGGGGTTGACCAATACATTTAGTATGCTTCTTGGGATTAAAATGTATTGACCCAATCATAGTCTTGCTTAGGGTTGACCAATAGTTTTAGTATGCTTCTTGGGCTTAAAATGTATTGACCCAATCATAGTCTTGCTAGGGGTCAACCATTACTTTTAGTATGCTTCTTGGGCTTAAAATATACTGACCCAATCATAGTCTTGCTTGGGGTTGACCAATAATTTTAGTATGCTTCTTGGGATTATAATGTATTGACCCAATCATAGTCTTGCTTGGGGTTGACCAATAATTTTAGTATGCTTCTTGGGCTTAAACTGTATTGACCCAATTATAGTCTTGCTTGAGGTTGACCTTTAATTTTGGCTTAAAAGTACTAACCCCCCCCACATTACAACCTATAACAGTTCTAAGGTCCTCTCACCAACAACAGCCAAACTGAGAAGAAAAAAAACTGATGGGAACTTAAAGCGGAGTTTCACCCTAAATATAAGATCTCCCATGTGATCCAGCATACTGGCGTCAGCGCCAGAATGCGGGGGATTTTTTTTTTAATCCCACACTTACTGTATTATTCTTGAATTTCATTTTTTTCCCCCGCGGTGGACGGCGCCAGTATAGCGCGTCACATCTTCCGAAAATACCCAAAATGGACTCTGGTAATCTCGGCGAAAATGCGGCGCCTGCGCACAGACCTAGGAGCTGACTGCGCAGGCGCCGTATTTCTCCGAGTCCTATTTCGGAGGGCGTGACGCGCCATAGCCGTAGGACTCGGAGAAATACGGCGCCTGCGCAGTCAGCTCCTAGGTCTGTGCGCAGGCGCCGCATTTTCGCCGAGATTACCCGAGTCCATTTTGGGTATTTTCGGAAGATGTGACGCGCTATACTGGCGCAGTCCACCGCGGGGGAAAAAAATGAAATTCAAGAATACAGTAAGTGTGGGATTAAAAAAAAAAAAAAAAACAGCATACTGGCGCTGACGCCAGTATGCTGGATCACATGGGAGATCTTATATTTAGGGTGAAACTCCGCTTTAAGGAACATCAGAAGTACCACCTATTTATGTAATGGACCAAACATACTCATATTGAAGATACATCACCAACGGTCACTGTGATATAAGGTAGGCACCTCCAAGTTAGTTCAGCATTCATCTCCTACATGGCTGTATACCCAAAGACATGTGTAGAGACCTGGAGGTGCCAATTATTACATCCAAGTGATAGGGTGGCAATTTCTTTTTTTCGGTACAGGTACACTGTAACTAGCAGGAGAACAAGTGTTGAGCATGCTGTACAAACTGTGCCGACCATCATTCCATCTGGGCCTTTCTTGGGCCTGTACATGCTCCTCTCTCCTCAAAGTGTCTTGTGTATCTATAAGGTGATCTTCAATACCTCATGAGCCAAAAGTATACTAGTGGACCTGTAAATGCTTTTCACTCTACAAGAGGTCTTGCCCACCTATGGGGAGACTTCAGACACCCTATGAGCCCAAGGTAAAGTAGCAGACCTATATATGCCCTACATGATGCCTTGCCGATCCATGAAGAAATCTCACAGACCTTATGAGCTAAAAGGTAAAGCAACGGAATACCTCGACATGCCTCTTTCTTCACAAGATGGCTCTCCATGGGGATATCTCATATGCTTAAATGGCCCAAATGTAAAAGCAGTGGATCTCTAAATGCCGCTTTGCCAGTCTATAGCCTCATACACACCAGACTTCCAAATGACTTTTCCATGGATTTTGCTATGATACGTTACGTTACGTTGTCTGAACTTGGTATTCATACACACGGCAGCCATCAAACACGAACATAGTGACGTAATAGACCTACTACATTGTAGCTCTTTACCACCACCCTTTGAGCAACTTCTGCTATTGTTGTCTGATCTTTAGCATTGGTTCTGAGCATGTGCGTTTGTCCTACATCGGATTAGCCGACGTAGGACATTTGTTGCCAGGAAAGTTTGTCTGTTCACACAGCGAACATTTGTCCGATGAAAAAGCGAAAAAAAGTTTGTCCGATGGAGCGTACAAATGATCAGATTGTCCGCAAAAACAGGTCCATCTGAGATTTGCCATCAAAAAGTCTGATCGTGTGTAACGGGCGTTAAGAGTAGATCTCATGAGCTGAAGTTAAAAGTAGTGAAAAATGTTTCGCTCTCCACAAAATGCCTTGGGGTGGGGGACCTCAAAAACACAAAAGGTAAGGTTAAGCAGCAGAATACCTCTTGGATTATCAATACCCTATGAAATTGAAGCAAAGTAACTGGTACCCCCTGGAAAGGCATTGACAATGAGGTGGCACTAAGCCAGTCCACCAACCCCCAAATAGTTGGCCAATGAAAATGTGTTTTTTTCAGCGTTGTCCCTATAAAGTGCACTACATTTTGTAAAATAAGCCTCGAAAGACCTACACACAATGCAGGGGTCCTGTACTTTGTCCAAGCATAGCTGCATTTCAAGATATCACCCTACTAACCTAAAAGCTGCTTGTTGCCAATACTTTAGTGGTGGTAACACCATCTGCCAAGACATGACAGGCCAGCTTGACCTAATCAGCCCCTATAAGACTGAACGGTAAGTTGCACCATGCAGAACCAGGTGATCTCAGCAGGAGGATCCACCCAGAAGCACATTTAGCATCCAAAAACCAAACTGGATTGGAATTACATGAGCCGGAGAACATAAATAACCTAAAAATTGTATGGATCTTCAGTTTAGATTCCTATATATCATTGTTAGGTCACCGAGTTCATTCATTGCCTGTAATTGTAACAAGTGAGATACGAGCAGTTGAGCTGCCATTGCCAACTTATGCAAGTTCTGAAACCATCCACCTCGCCGTGTCTTACTTGCTGCATTCTTGTTCCAGGTAACCAGCCACTAGATAGCAAAGCAAGTACAGTGGAACCTCGGATTACGAGCATAATCGGTTCCAGGAGAATGCTCGTAATCCAAAGCAACCGCAAATCAAAGCAAGTTTCCCCATAGAAGTCAATGGAAACAAAAATAATTTGTTCCGCATTGATTTCAATGGCATGCAATACCGCATGTGGCCCGGAGAGCCTCGGAAAAAAATCAGAAAGGCCCAGGGACAGCTCGGCTGAACTCGGAAAGGGCTCGGGAATGGAGTATTTCCGAGCATTTCCAAACGGCTCCAGTGCCCCCCTCCCACCTCAGGCCAAACGCAGTACTGCACACCACTTTGGCTTGAATCCTGCTTGTTTTGCAAGACAACACTCGCAAACCGAGTCAGATTTTTCAAAAAACAGTGCTCATATTGCGACACGCTTGTTAACCACGTTACTTGCAATTCAAGGTTCAACTGTAAAAGAATGAAGGTCCTGAGAGTCACACCTTTAAATATCAAATGAGCATTATGGCTCCCATTGTTCTTTAATTAGCAACAACCAACAGGAGGTACTCCTGCTCCTAGAATATAACCCATTATAGAAGTTTACTGCCAGCCTCTATGGGGAGAAGACTTTCCTCATATTAAATACTTATATTCTTCATTATGCGGTTATAGCGCACATTGATCAAAAAGTTGGGAAAAGTTCCCCCAGACTACAATCTTATCCCCCTCAGTGAAATTCCACCAAAACAAAAGAAACGCATTTTCATAAAAGTTCAGCAAAAAACATTTAAAACGAGAACTTTTACATTGACTGTAGAAGCCCTTACTTTTTATACTGGGCAGTGTACATGGCATCAATTTATCATAGAATTTGAAGGCATCCTTTATATAAAAAGGCTCAATTTGTATCATTGTAATCGCAGATTGCGATTTCCAACCAATAGGATCAATTGAGACCGTTGACCTCACAGTACAAAATATTTTCATCAGCTATTAAACTGCGACTGAACACCGTGCTGGAATGGACCTTCCACCAGCTGATGCATGCTGGCCAAGCTAAGCTTAGGGGATTAGTCCTACTTAAAAGGTAGTTTGAAGGGATCGATATTGGTGCTGCCCAATGTGAACGTCTTTTTCTCACTTGTGTACCACCATATCTCATGATTTGTGACTAACATTACCTGAAAGGTCCTTTTCAGATAGTGGACATCCTCCTGCCCTCCCCGCCTGTGCTTGCCTTGCAGTATGAGGGACATAGTCCTCATCCCAAGTCCCCCGGCACAGATTTGTATTGTGAGGAAGAGAAGGCACGGTGTTTGACTACTTCTGTTAGCCTACAGAGAGCACTGGGCAGTGTGGTCAGACTTGGTGCCTATTGGACTACACAGTCATATTTAGACACCTTACACAAATGTTTGGAGAATAGAAGACTATGAAAACCATCTGAATAGCCAATTCTGTGAGCTTTTTAGGGTGCTTTTATTTATGGCCTTAAAGTGGATGTAAACCCCAATTTTTTTTATTTTGGGGTCACAATGTAGAGAATAATATTTCCTATCATCTGTGCCCAGTCTTGCCACACAGAGTTAATCCAGCGCTGAGCAATCCTCTCTTATTGTTCAGTGAAATACAACAGACTTCCAGATAAAAACCAAAGTCCTTGCTTGAGTGACAGGTTATTTACATATCTTGTGCACTAGCTTGCAGACATGCACAGCTTCTGAAAAAAAGTGCACAACTCACAACCCCCTCTCCCCTCCAGCTCTCCCAGGATTGGCTGTCTTTCCTGTGTTTTAATTAAATGTTTTCAAAATATGGGGTGAGTCACAGTTCACTGCCATGAGGAAATGCAACAGCCATCAGAATATACATAGAGCTGGAGGGAAGAGGGGAGGGGGATGTGAACTGAGCACTTTTTACAGAAGCTGTGCATGTCTGCAAGCTAGTGCACAAGATATGTAAATAACCTGGTCACTCAAGCAAGGACTTTAGTTTTTATCTGGAAGTCTGCTTTATTTCACTGAACAATAAAAAGAGGATTGCTCAGAGCTGGATTAACTCTGTGTGGCAAGACTGGGCACAGGTGATATGAAATCGTATTCTCTACATTGTGACATCAAAAAAAATTGGGGTTTACATCCACTAACTTTACTGCTTGCGGAGTGAAAGGTTACACAGAAGTGAATTTGGGGCTTCCCACCACCATACTTTTTATGGGCCTCTCTTAATAGTAAAGAAAGGGGACGAAGGATCACAGCCCAACAACATTAGCTTTCATACTTCTATCTTAATACGTTCCCTTTAAAAATTATTATATTTTAGACTTTTCCCCTTCGTTTTGATGTACTTAAGCCTGTCTACATTCAAAGACTGGTGGGGTCATTAATGCTGATGTCAGCCATAACAATTTAGAACATGAAAGCCCAATCAGAAAACCATATGGGATAACAAGAGTCCACCTCGTTGGTTATATTACAGTCCACTTATTCTCCAGCCATGTTGGGATAGCTTAGATAGGGGTCCACAGTGCTCCTTTCAGTACCATCCAGACCTGCACTATAGTCCGATTATCAATACTTTCATAAGAATAATCTGATATAGCTACGAGTTGTGGAGTAAATCCAGTTTCAGTGTCTCCATTGGGATTAAACGTCATGGAGGTGAGACACCAGTTTGAGTCAAGCGAGGCTTGATAAATGTGCTTTGAGTGCAAGGATCTCGGCTAAATAGGTGTCCTCAGAAGGGCCCCAGCCCCATAATCCTCCGAGATGCAGAAGAGATTACTACCATGGAGAACTGAATAGAGATGGGTACATTATAAGCAAATTGTTCCGGGTCACTGGCCCGTATGGACCTCCTCTGAGGCCTGTACTGTGCTCAGGTACTGCCAACTGAGGGCCGCCAGTAACATGGCGCAGGACAGATATATGGGGGAAAAGCTGTGCCGGGACACCAGAGAGCCACTGGACAAACTCAACTCCCTGACAGTAGCCACAATGTTTTGTGTCCGCCCAGAAGATGGGTCCGTCATTGGAATCTTCTGGTAGATCTAAAAAGGAAAAAAAATATCACATTAAACCAGGAAAAAAAAAAAAAAAAAAAAAAAAAAGGACTAACCACCAATCAAAAACATGTAAAAAAGAGAGATGATACATAAAGATATGCAGCCTGCACACCGTATACTGTAGGTTGACTGTTTTACCTGCCAAAGATATTTGTTCAGCCAGTCCTATGATCCAGATACCCCTTCTACACTGCATAGATTTGCACAACAGTCAAAAAGTATAGCGTGCTCGAGGTAATATCATGAGCTTGCTGGTTGTACAATGAAGGAGGAGCAGCGTACTGATGGGTCATCAATCTGCCATCACCTCCTGTCAGTAAGCTTCTATTGTTAGACTGACGGAACTGCAACACTGCTTGACTGGCTACTAGTGTTGGTACCCTCTCTGCTATACATGTTGTACAGCCAATTACAGGAGAACGACAAAGACAAATGCAGATGCGCCACTGCTTTAGCTGTTCTTTTTTTATTTATATCTACCTGATGTTATAGTGGTTTAAAAGGCTCAAGGTTTTTTACCTTCATGGATTATAGGAAAAAAAAAAAACTTCTAGGTGCACCCCCCAGCCCCCCACCCTTATACTTACCCGAGCCCTGATAGCACTCCCAGGTCTCTCTCTCTCCTCATTGCCTCACATAGCAGCGGGAGCCATTGGCACCTTTTGCTGTCAATCACAGTCAGTAAGCCAATGAGGAGAGAGCGAGGGCAGGGTCGAGCCACGCTCCATGTGTGAATAGAATAAAGGTTGTATTTTGGTCCCCAAACCAAAAAACAAGAAAGGAGGGGTTTGCGGGCAAGTTGGACTATCGCGGTAGGGTAGACAATTATACAAATTTACGAATAGAAGTAATTATAGATTTTATTGACACAGAAAAAAAAAAAAAACAATACAAACCACAATACAGTTACTGCAATTAAAAAAAGTGACAATCCAGATGCATCACCCCAGTGGTCAACCCCTAAGGGGGGAGGTCACGCTGGGGATAGGAGTCACTGTGGGGTGTCTCGACTAGTTTTGCAGCCATTGATGCTTCATCAGGAGAACGATCTACGACCCCCATAGATGTGATGGACGCCAGGTCCTGGGATCACTGCCACTCTACCCAGTGGACAGTTATCTCTGACCACAACCGGAAGCTGCAGTGCAATTCATGGTCCCACTAATGTTATTAGCAGTGCTCCTGCTTCTTCCTAACCACTATGTTGTCCCAGCACTAGCCTTGGCTGGGTCCCTCCCCCGGGGACCCCGTACTTCTGTTACTCACCAATACAGATACTAAGTCCATTCACATTTATGTCCCCCTGGTCGCCACAGGAGATCTCATCCGGAACTTCTGCCTCCGTGGACTATGGGGGTCGTAGATCGTTCCTGATGAAGCAGCAATGGCTGCGAAACTGGTCGAGACACCCCACAGTGACTCCTATCCCCAGCGTGACCTCCCCCTTAGGGGTTGGCCACTGGGGTGATACATCTGGATTGTCACTATTTTTAATTGCATTAACTGTATTGTGGTTTGTATTTATTGTTTTTCTGTGTCAATAAAAAAAAATTACTTTTATTCGTACATTTCTATAATTGTCTACTGTACCGCGATAGTCCAACTTGCCCGCAAACCCCTTCTTTCTTGTTTTTTGGTTTGGGGACCAAAATACAACCTTTATTCAATTTGATCTCTGGACGATGGTACTTTTATTTATCATTACACACTTGTATACTTTAGAGGCCAATTTATTCCATGTATGAATAGACACACAGGGCCAGATTCTCAAAAGAGATACGACGGTGTATCGCAGGAAACACCGTTGTATCTCTTTTTTTCCCCGGGTATCTATGCGTGTGATTCATAGAATCATTTACGCATAGATACAGCGAACATCCGACAGGTGTAAAACACTTACACCGTCGGATCTTAGATGTAATTACTTCGCTGGCCTTTACGTTGATTTCTCATTTGCCTATGCAAATGAGCCTAATACGCCGATACCGAACGTTTTTACGCCGCCTCATCGTCGTTTACGTCCTTTTCCTGCTATATGAGGGGTAGGCTTACAAAGTTCCGTTGTATGCCATGTTAAGTATGGCCTCGGGTCAGCGTTGTTTTTTTCCGTCGGTTACGTCGTTTTACTAAGTCGTTCGCGAATAGGGCATTGCCTAAGTGGCGATCACGTCGTTTTCAACGTTTTCCGACATGAGCTGGAGCATGCGCACTGGGCTTTTTTCTCGGCCGGCGCATGCGCAGTTCGATCAACGCGGGGGCGTGCTTAATTTAAATACAAGCCGCTCCCTTTGAATTACGCGGGGATAGGCCGGGCCATTTACACTACGCCGCCGCAAACTACGGAGCAAGTGCTTGGAGAATACGGCACTTGCTCCAGTAAGTTGCGGCGGCGTAGTGTAAATGACTTACGCTACGCCGCCGCGGACTCGGCCAGAATCTGGCCCACAGAGCGTAGCTCAGGAGTGAGCCTGCTCAAGTGCCCCATAGCAAGAGGCTTGCTATTGGGGGCACTCGGTAGGGGGGGAGCCAGGACCACCAGTAATTTTATACAGGACGTAATGTGCAGACAGAGTGGAAGATAAAATATCCGTACCTCCTCAACGTACTGATACATGATGGCCCTTACAGCCTGGATGTTTGTGGCGTCCATCATCAGAGTCACAGCCTGGCCCTTACGGATCTTCACCACTCCTTTAAACACTTGCTGGTTGTTGTAGCAGACGGCCAGTGTGGCAATAGCCATAACCTAAACACAAAAAACTATTAATTCTAACACTCACACATATGCTTGTACAGAGGCAATGATAATTAGAGAATACAGCAGTATATGAACACACAATGGGAAGAACTGAACAAGTAACAAACCTCATCCATGCACGTTTTAAAGGATCACATTTTCTGTTGTTTCTTTTACACCTGTTTCTTCACGTTTCCAGTGCCGTATGGGAAAATGAAATTCTTGCAGGACCTGCGAGGATTAGCAGCGGGAGGGTACACAGGTGACTGTGCCAACAGGTCCTTTTACGGACATATCTACTTTTCTTTGAAGTCCCATATACATATACTTTTTTATGGGTGCCAGATAGATCTGAAGAAACAGCGGAGGCTGTGAAACGCGTCATTCGATTGGTCGCTAAGGCACTTCCGTTTACAGAGCTTGCGTCCCACGCTGGAACGACGGTCATAGAGATGACTGGTCACCATCTGGTCACCAGTCATCTCTATGCTTTCCACTCCCGCTGCCTATAAGAATGATCAAGCAGCAAAACTGCTGCTTTGATCTTTTTCATTGTGCAGAGAATCGGTGGCTGAAGACGGTGATATCTGAATGATGCCTGTAGCTGTAGGCATCATTCAGATATCACCGCACAAAGTCGAGGACGTCCCAGGGTTTCCCCAGCAGTTGCTAGGGGTCCCTTATGCAGTGATGGATTCAACTCTTGCCTGATGGCACCAGCACCGCTTAGAACCAAACCAAAAATGGGACTAGTGGAGCTTCTCCTTGTTTCCTTCCACTTTTGGTGGAAGGAAAGAAAATTGAATCCTCTATGTGCTGCTTAAGACAATGTAGAGAGAGATCAGCTGTAGGGAGACCACAGGCAATACTGGTGACCAGTCTTGGTTGACAAAAGAATTAAAATATACTTCCCATTTAAGAACAAAACTAACCAAAACCAGTATGGTTCCCCTTTAATATAAAACAATACAATATGATCTTAAATCATCACTAAAAATACATTACACTTTACCTTTACATCTACCATTCACTGTTAGATTGGCTCGCTCACCTGAGGGATTGCGCAGAAGTTGAACACACTTTGGTTTTGCAGTCTGGACAGGTACAGCAAAACGTCAGGCACATGTTGGAGGGCGTTGGTGATGAGCTCATTCAGACACTGTACGGCTGGCACAATATTTTCTGGCTTGGCAAGGTCCGACAGCTTCTTCCCATATTTACTCCACACCTGGTATAGGCAGAGCGACAGATATAGTTACATAGTTAGGTTAGGTTGAAAAAAAAAAAAAAAAAAAAAAAAAAAGAAAAAGGGAACCATCCGTAAAAATACATTTTTTTATACAATCCCATATACCCAAATTCTATACCCACAGTTGATCTAGAGGAAGGCAAAAAAAAAAAACACCACAGCATATAAAATATTGGCCACTGGAAGACCTTCTGCCTACTGTGCCTAGGAGCACGGCATGCTCATTGCCCGCTCCCAGTGCAAAGCCTGACCTGTCAAACACAGCTACTGATCCCCACCAACGATTGGTAGCCAGTGAGACCAGCTCCCAATCATGTGATGCCACCCTGGGAATTCAGAACTTTAAAACGTTCACTGGGGTAGGCAGGAAGGAGTTAAAATGTCTGACCTGCCTGTCTGTACTGAACACTAAGCTACGCTCAGCACACTGTACAATTTCCATATCTGCAGAAAATCAATGAACATGACATCATCTCGGCCTGGCCAATCAAAATGTCCAAAGATCAATAATCTAGGACAGGCATGTCCAAAGTCCGGCCCGCGGGCCGCCTTCTGGTTTCGAACAGCCCGCCTGGTTATCTGGACATATATATCTTTTGTGGCCCCCAACGGTCTCCCAGTGCCGGGGCCACAAAAGATGTATATGCTGCCTTGGAGGGGACAAGGAGGAGGCAGGACAAGTGCCGTACATACAGTAGGAGAATTTCCTGTTTACGGGAGGCCTCTGTAATAGGGAGTCTATTCTCCCGCGCTGCCATTGGACAACTGTTCTGTCCATCAAAGGAGGCGGGACTTTCTATGAAAGAGGCCGCCGTGTAAACAGGAGACTCTCCTGTAGGTAATCTTTGGCGCTTGGCCTGCCCCCCCTCGCTGTCCCCTCCAAGGCTGCAGATGGACAGGCATCAATCAGGCTGCATTCCTGGCAATGGTGGGTGCTGCATTCCTGGCAATGGCAGGTGCTGCATTCCTGGCACTGACCCTTATTTTGCGTCACAGTTTTTTTTCCCCCTGAAACTCCCCTCTTAAAGTTAAGGTGCATGTTAAATGCCAATAAATATGGTATATCCAAATAATACACCTGAGCTCATCTCTTTACTCACATACAGCCACTAAGGCAAGAGAATTCTTGTTGGGCAGTGTATTAGTGCTCGGGCAAACACACCAAATTTTTATGGTTCAAAGAATGTCAGGCAATCAAATCTGACCCCCTTTGAAAAAAGTTTGGACACCCCTGACCTAGAAGAAGACAAACACCAATGGCCAACGAGGGATCTCTGGGACACCCCAGCGCTGGAGTGAGGGCTAGTATACTTCTGCTTGTAGCGGTCACATTATATGACCCCTCCCCTCCCACAATGGGTATTTCAGATAGGAGAGGCGCTGGCTGTACTTGCCTCTTTCGGCCAGAACTCCCGGCTTTCCAACTGATCCTCCAGGTAATCACGGATGATGTTGGTCTTCTGCAGGAACAGGCCCATGGAGTTGGAGAGCCTTGTGTCCTCTCCTACAATGGGGTCCTCCAGTTCAGATGCAGAGAACAGACGGGACAGGCCAATCCCCACCAAACCAGCTACATAGTGACAGTACTGTGAGGAAAAAAAAAAAGGAGCACGTCAAAATCTGCAACAGTTATCAGTGATGTATAAAATAGAGCGTTGGCTCAGCAGATCAAATACATGAAGGTGATTTACATAGATGCCTGGTGTAAGATGTTTTTTTATGGCATAAAAAGGAACACAGTTGTACGGGCTTCTCTGCTGTACTTAAATAGGTTTCTCTGTTTCCCTGCACACTGTGAGCATCTCACATTGTGCATCAGAACCTGAAGAAAGTCAAAGAGCCCACCTTATTTCCTGGCTGGAAAACATCCAGCATTATCTAGCTTGTTTCCCCCTAACCTTGCTGTCCCTGGTCCACACCTTTCATTCACTGGGTTTCAGTTCCTTCAATCACAAATGCTCAGTTTTGCTTATGGCATCACAGGGGTCTGCGAAATGCAGTTTCATTGGGGTTAACACTTTACGTTTTCACAGTGTTAGCCCCTGTGTGGCTCTCTGGCAATCTCCTCTGGCTTCAGATGATTTGGGTCTAATACACGGCTCAAAGAAGAAAAGGTGCCCACATAGCGTAATACAGTATGTTCAAGTTTTATTTTACACACAAAGTCAGGTACTCACATTTGACATGTAATTAACAAGCGCATCAAAACGATGTAATCCACGAGTGTATACGACTGGAGGTTATCTCGCTCGACCGGTTTCGTCTAGTGACGTCATCTGGAGCGTACTTCCGTTGTAAACACTCTATTTATTTATAATCCGATCTGTGTTCTCCATTGCGCCTGACACTAGTCATCCTAACGACAGGACTTCTGTCTGCAAAACAGCCGAACTATCGAATTACAAGGCGCAATGGAGAACACAGATCGGATTATAAATACATAGAGTGTTTACGACGGAAGTACGCTCCAGATGACGTCACTAGACGAAACCGGTCGAGCGAGATAACCTCCAGTCGTATACACTCATGGATTACATCGTTTTGATACGCTTGTTATTTACATGTCAAATGTGAGTACCTGACTTTTTTGTGTGTAAAATAAAACTTGAACATACTGTATTACACTATGTGGGCACCTTTTCTTCTTTGAGCTGTGTATTAGACCCAAATCATCTGAAGCCAGAGGAGATTGCCAGAGAGCCACACAGGGGCTAACACTGTGAAAGCCTTTAACCCCTTGCGGGTACCTGGATCTGGTGAGTGAGGGACCTACCAGAGCATGATCAGAGGGAGCACTGAATGATCACAGCCATTTGAATTATTTTCATGAAGCACTAAGCAATTTGTATATGGACTACTAAGCACAGCAATAACTTCAATCTTTGGCATTGAGCACTTTATATATTATTTATTAATACGCATTTATATATATTATTTTTCTATTTTATTCCAATATGGATGTATGCATATATCTGTTTTAGGACTACACTCACTACATTTAAAGAGGCGCCAACACCTACTACCTCACCCCCATTCACCATCCAATTCCACCCATGTGGAATTTTTCACGTAGGGGCTGCCACTTTATCAACAAATAGCATATGCTACCAGCTCCATAGGTAGCAATTGATACTTGAAAAATTCTGATCTGTAGTGCGGTTTCTACCTACCCCTTTTCTTAACACTTTACGTTTACTGACCAAAAATGAATTTAAAGGGAATACAATTGGGGAAATGAGAGAAGAGCATGTTTGGAAATAATGATAGAGAAGATGGGGTGTAGTGTAGGCAAATATCGTATTATTATGGGGTGTAGTGTAGACAGATCTCATATATAGTGATGTAGAAGATGTGGTGTAGAGTAGCCATATCTTCTATGATGATGTAGAAGATGGGGTGTAGTGTAGGCAGATCTCATATAGTGATGGAGAAGATGGGGTGTAGTGTAGACAGATCTCATATAGTGATGGAGAAGATGGGGTGTAGTGTAGGCAGATCTCATATAGTGATGGAGAAGATGGGGTGTAGTGTAGGCAGATCTCGTATGATGATGGAGAAGATGGGGTGTAGTGTAGGCAAATATCGTATGATTATGGGGTGTAGTGTAGACAGATCTCATATATAGTGATGTAGAAGATGGGGTGTAGAGTAGCCATATCTTGTATGATGATGTAGAAGATGGGGTGTAGTGTAGGCAGATCTCATATAGTGATGGAGAAGATGGGGTGTAGTGTAGGCAGATCTCGTATGATGATGGAGAAGATGGGGTGTAGTGTAGGCAGATCTCGTATGATGGAGAAGATGGGGTGAGGTGAACAGATGCCGTTTATTATCAGAGATGTCATCATATCTCACCTTGTCCCATTCCAGTAAAGACTCCACATGCTTCTCCAGGAACTCCGCCATCCCCACCCCCATCTTGTGACAGATGTCAGCAATCACCTCCTGGTAGACCGCAGCCAGGTTCCTGAACTCCAGGGAGATCTGAAAACAGGATGAGAACACAGCAGATTAGAGACATCAGAAAAAAAAAAAATTCTCTACTAAAATACTAGAGCCACAGGAAAAGCAGGAGGGGCACCTGCGACTTTACGGCAGAAGGTGATGGAGGGAGTTAGGATCCTAGGATACAGTGTATGCCAGGGCATCTCTGAATCACATGCACATTTCACCACTTTAAAAAAAATAAAAAATGCTGGATTGCCCACACACTGGGCCGGATTCACAGCCATCGGCGCATCTTTATGCCGCCATAGCGCATCTTCTTTACGCTACGCCGGCGCAACGTTGAGAGGCAAATGCGCCCAACGTTGCGCCGGAGTAGCGTATATTCGTCAGCGTAAATCAAAGTAGGTGGAAGTGGGCGTGATGCATGGTAATGAAGCGTGACCCCATGCAAATGATAGGCTGAGCGTCATCCAAGTACTTAAAACGAACGGCGCATGCATCGTAACTTGGACATATCCCCGTGCGCATGCGTACAACCACATCGAAATAACTGCCTAAGATACGTTGAATCACTGCCTACGACATGAATGTAACCTACGCCCAGCCCTATTCACGTAGAACTACGTAAACAGCGTAAAATACGACGGCTGTTCCCTGGTCCATACCTTTGCATGAGTTGCGCCTCCTATATAAGGAATAACTTTACGCCGGACGTAACCCTTATGCAAAACGCTTAAAACATGCGCCCGGTGCAAGTACGTTCGTGAATCGGCGTATCTCCCTCATTTGCATCACAAATCAATGGGAGTACCAAATGTGTCCAGCGTAATTATGCGCCCACTATACGCCGGCGTAGGCAAGTTACGTCAGTTTTTGGGCATATCTTAGTTTTATGGGTACGGCGCACAGATACGACGGCGAATATTTACACTTACGCTGCATATATCGAGATACGTCGGCGTAAGTGCTTTGTGAATCCGGGCCACTGTGTTTAGGGAAAGGTCTCTTGAGAGATGTAGTTCTGGGGACATGTCTACATCAATAGAACCTGAATTCCCAGCAGTTGTTTTTTGCAAGAGCTCTACAAGCCTGGCGAAAAGGAAAAAGTTAAAAAGAATGCTCTAGAGCAGGGGTCTCCAAACATTCTAAACAAAGGGCCAGTTTATTGTCCTTCAGACTCTTGGAGGGCCGGACTTTGGCCAGCAGGAGTGAAAACTTTCCTGGAATCAGTGGGAGTAAACATCTGGAATTAGGGGGGAGGAATAGTGCCCCATTGCTGGTATCATAGGGAGAAATAGTGCCCCATTAGTGGTGTCAGTGGGAGAAATGGTGCTCCATTGTCGGTGTCAGATGGCAGAATAGAGTCTTGTATCAGTGGGAGGGGTAGAGCTCCAAGGGCCGGATAAAGGCAAGCAAAGGGCCACATCCGGCCCTCGGGCCGCAGTTTGGAGACCCCTGCTCTAGAGTGAAAGGAGACGATGGTGGAAATTTGGGTAACGCCAAGACAAACACTCCAATGACAGTAGATCAGTGGATGGTAAGGACGCCACAATGGTGGCGGTGTAGTAGAAACACACAGCTTTTTTTTCTCTCAGAGAATATGTGCAGGAACTCCCCACCCCCCCCACCCCTCGTCTCTGCCCCCTACCCATCTGAGATCACTGTGCCTCGGTTCACCCCCTACCCACCTTTCAGTACAGCCCCTTTTAGAGAACACAGAACCAATTACCATATTGTGGTGCCAAGTACATTTTTATGGAATTTGTTAACCACTTGCTTACTGGGCACATATACCCCCCCCCCCCTCCTGCCCAGGTGAAATTTCAGCTTACGGCACTGCGTCGCTTTAACCGACAATTGCGTGGTCGTGCGACGTGGCTCCCAAACAAAATTGACGTCCTTTTTTCCCCACAAGTAGAGCTTTCTTTTAAAAAATAGGGGACAGAATTATTATTTTTTATTATTTATTTTTTTTACTTGAAATGGCGGCGATCTGCGATTTTTATTGGGACTGCGACGTTATGGCGGACACATCGGACACTTTTGACGCCATTCACATTTATACTGCGATCAGTGCTATAAATATGCACTAATTACTGTATAAATGTGACTGGCATTGAAGGGGTTAAATGTATTCCCTACATAGTGTTCTAACTGTGGGGGGAGGGGGGTGACTGATCTGTGTCCCTATGTACAAGGGACACAGATCGGTCTCCTCTCTCCAGAGACAGGACGCTGTCTCTGTGTAAAACGGCAATGAAAGGTGATCTCATATGTTTACATACGAGATCATCTCTCATTCGCCGCACAGATCGTATCGCAAACGGCCACTCTGATTGGCCGTTCGCCGCGATCTGTGATTGGCTGTGTCCAAGGGACACGGCCAACACAGAGCTTCCCCACTGCGCGCTCTGGAGCACGCGCTGGGAACGCCCAAAGGGGCGGCCGTCAAAAGACGGCGGGTTGGATATTCAGACCCGCGCTATAGCCGTCATTCGGCTATAGCACGGGTCTGAAGTGGTTAATAAGAACAAGAAAGGCAGTAAAATAGATCACCTGCTGCCAGCAATTATTAGAATTTTTTTTTATCCTAGTTAGCAACAATAGACCCCCCCCCCGAAAAAGCAATAGCCCCTCTTTACAACAATAGACCCCAAGCAAACAATGGACTGCCTGCAACTAAATACCAGTCAAGCAACAATAGACCCCCGACAGCAACAACACATCTCCCAGCATCAACAGACCCTCCAGCAGTCAACATCAGTAAAGATCTCCCTCAACAGATTCCTCCCCAGCAACAATAGACCCCCATGCAACAAAAAAAATCCCCTCCAGTGACAATAGATCCCTCAGCAGCCAACATCAAAAGACCCTCCAGCACATTGCCATTACATACATTCAGTGCTGGAGGTGACGGAATTGCGTTTGGTGAAACAAAAGCCCGGCATACATACTTAGCACCTGGAAAGTAATCGCAGCGCTTTGCTTTTTACACATTTTGTTATGTTACAGCCTTATTCCAAAATGGATTAAATTATTTTCTTCAAACAATACTACATAATGACAACGTGAGAGAAGTTTGTTTGAAATCTTTGCAAATTTATAAAAAAAAATTAAAATAAATATCCCATGTATTCACAGCCTTTGCCCAATACTTTGTTGAAGCCCCTTTGGCACCAATTACAGCCTCAAGTCTTTCTATGTATGATGCTACATGCTTGGCACACCTATTTTTGGGCAGATTCTTCCATTCTTATTTGTAGGACCTCTCAAGCTCCATCAGGTTGGATGGGGAGTGTCGGTGCACAGTCATCTTTAGATCTCTCCAGAGATGGTCAATCGGGTTCATGTCTGGGCCACTCAATGACATTCACAGAGTTGTCCCCACAGCCACTCCTTTGTTATCTTGGCTGTGTGCTTAGGGTCATTGTCCTGTAAGAAGATGAATCTTCACCCCAGTCTGGGGTCCAGGGAACTCTGGAGCAGCGTTTCATCAAAGACATCTCTGTACATTGCTGCATTCTTTACCTTGATCCTGACTAGTCTCCCAGTTTTTGCTGCTGAAAACCATCCCTTGGCATGATGCTGTCACCACCATGCTTCACTGTAGGGATGGTATTGGCCAGGTGATGAGCGGTGCCTGGTTTCCTCCAGACATGACGCTTGCCATTCAGACCAAAGAGTTCGATCTTTGTTTCATTATACCAGAGAATTTTGTTTCTCATGGTCAGAGTCCCTCAAGTGCCTTTTGGCAAACTCCAGGCAGGCTGTCATGTGCCTTTTACTGTGGAGTGGCTTCCGTCTGGCCACTCTACCATAGATGCCCGATTGGTGGAGTGCTGCAGACAGTAGTTCTCCTGGAAGGTTCTCCTCTCTCCACAGAGAAACGCTGGAGCTCTGTGCTGATTGGGACCTCCAATGCTGCAGACATTTTTCTGTACCCTTCCCCAGATCTGTGCCTCCATACAATCCTGTCTCAGAGATCTACAGACAATTCCTTGGACTTCATGGCTTGGTTTGTGCTCTGACATGCACTGTTAACTGTAGGGCCTTATATAGATAGGTGTGTGCCTTTCCAAAAAATGTCCAATCAACCAAAATTTACCACAGGTGGACTCCAATCAAGTTGTAGAAACATCAAAAAGGTGATCAGTGGAAACAGGAGGCACCTGAGCTCAATTTTGAGTGTTGTGGCAAAGGCTGTGAAAACGTATGTACATGGGATTTTTTCGGTTTTACTTTTAATAAATTTGCAAAGATTTAAAAAAAAAAAAAAAACACACACACACACACACACACACCTTTCACATTGTCATTATGGGGTATGGTTTGTAGAATTTTGAGGAAAATAATAAAATGTAATCCATTTTGGAACAAGGCTGTGACTTGAGGTCGACCAATATGGGTTTTTCTCTGGCCGATGCCGATATCAAGAAATCAGGGCGGCCAATATATGATGCCAATTTCTGCGGCCAATATTTTTCTTTTTTTGGCAGGTGGCACCAATTGGCACTGCCAGTTGGTGCAGGTGGTACTGGCACGTTTCACACTGAGTCGATATAGTGAAACTGTGCGAAATTGACATATGTAACTAAATGCAGACAGAGACCAGCTGTCAAAATTCAGCAGTGATGTCGGGGCTGGGCAGGACCCAGCAGCTATCAAAACACCAGCCAATGATTGGGCTGCTTAAGAAAGGGGGAGGGTCATATACACATAGAGGCCCGCCTAGATCCCTTGCCATTGGCTTGTGTTTTATAGCTGCTGGGTCCCGCCCACCCCCGACATCAATGCTGATTTTTGATAGCTCCTCTCTCTCTCTCTCTCTGCATTCAGTAACATATGCCAGTTTGACACACTCGGTTGCTCTGGCAAGCGCCAAGCGCCGCTCTGCCAATGGAGTGTGGTGAAGGGAGGAGGAACACTTGTGGGTCCACAGAGCACGGTGCGGTCAATGTTACCGGCCAAATTTACATAATAAATCGACAAATTCCAATTTCTTTTAAAAGGCCAAATATCGGTAGACCTCTAGCTGTGACATAATACAATGTGGAAAAACTGAAGCGCTATGAATACTTATACACACACACATATGTATTATAATTGAATTCAGAACAATGACTTACTGTTGGGAAGTCCGCAAGCACTTGCCGATCCTTCTCTTTGCTGTCCTCGAACCTCCAGTCAGCCTCATAGAGGAAGGTATGGAAGTTGTGCAGCATGGGGATCTTGGTCTCCAGGCCTATGGTCATGTCGTCCTCCACGGTGTCCAGAGCTCGCAGAACCAGATAGAAGATACAGACTGCGTGCCTAAGGTAAACAGAGAGCAGGCACTCAATGTGTGCAACCAATGCAAATCATCACTAGAACCCTGGATACAGGCTAAGGGCCCATATGGGCATGCTTGTGTCAATGGCTTTAGTTGGAGGCGTCTGAGACCATTCAAAATTCACTGACTGGTACAACCGATATGCAGATGACCTTCTAACCTGCTCCAAGTAGATTTTTCATTCCTAGTATAGACCAGTGATGGTGATCCTTGGCACCCAAGATGTTTTGGAACTACATTTCCCATGATGCTCATGCACTCTGCAGTGTAGTTGAGCATCATGGGAAATGTCGTTCCAAAACATCTGGGGTGCCAAGGTTCACCGTCATGGCTATATACGTATGGGACATAGACTGTAATCCTGGTCCATGCCTGGGAGGGCTGTGGTGTGAGAATTTCCAATCGGGTCTGTACGGACACAAAATCGTTGAAACAGGCCTGAATGGAAACTCTCATAACATCCTGAGCCAAGATTACACCCCCTGGCATCTTTGTAAGCCCCAAGAAAGTGCCAGGGCTAGACAGACTATCACAACCATGATATCTGGATACATGGCCAGAGCTGTACACAATTTTTTGTACACAATAAAGGGAGTGGTCCTCCTTTTAAAAACAAATACATTAAAAAAAGGAAGTGACCCAGAACCATAAGGGATCAGTAATGATCCGCCCCGTGCACCTCCGTTTGCTCAGCGGGGATCGCTCTGTTGATCTCCGCTGAGCTGCCGGATGACAGGGCGGTCCCCACACTCTGTGCAGAGACCGCCTTGTCTTTTCTTCGCTCTCCCCTATGGGGATTCGGATGAACACGGACCGTCTGTCCGTGTTCATCCGATCCGCCAGACGGAAGGAAAAGTAGGTTTTTCCTCCGGCATACTTTGGCGGATCGGATGTCAGCGGACATGTCTCCGCTGACATCCGCGATCCCATAGAGGAGCACGGAGCGTCCATTCAGGTCCGCAAAAAAAATGGCAGGCGGATCTGAACGAACGCGCCGTGTGAAAGAGCCCTTAAAGTTCCTAAGCAATAAGGAAATGGTCACTTAGAAAGAAGACATGTAATACTCCTCCCCGTCCTGCTGCCCCTCTCTCCTGGATCTCTGTAATAATGTATAAAAACCATTAACTGAAGATCCTATAAAATGTGACACTTCCAGGAGTGTTGGATTCCTGGTCGTCCCCCGCTGCACTCAGTGGTTTGATCCACCAGCCCCATCACTACTGCGTCCTGTAGGGAAGGAATCAAATTGCAGAGCTGGGGACCAATCAAAGCTTCTAAAACTTGGATACTGCTTGATCTTCAACTGCCAGATTATCTTCACCGCTGCAGATTTTTTTTTAATATAGCAAATATTTCATCTCAGGAGGTGGCAAGCTTCAACAATGAAGCAGCTTGGTTATGCAATGGTGTGAAGAATGAAATGTATCAGCCTATTTTTGACCTTCGCACCAGATAAAGCCAAGCCTAGAGAAGGAACTTGGCTCTGGTTTAGCCTAATTTATTCCCCCAGCTATTCTACAACACATTCATTTTATATTTCTTCATAGGTGACATAATAATATTATTTCAATCAACTTAAAGCGGAGCTCCAACCAGCAAAACAACATTTTGCCATGTGGTTTAAAAAAATAAAAATAAAAAAACCTGAAAAAAAAAAAAAAAAAAAAACTCACCCGAAATAGCTGTTGCTATGCGGAAGTCCGTAATCTGCCTCTTCCACACCGCGGTTTAATGTCTTCTTGTCCTTCTCCTTGTGAATGGGCGCGCTGCTTTCTGGGAACTGTGTGTGTTCTCAGAGAGCAGCGCGCCCATTCACAAGCCAGCGTGAGACTCACGCAGGTGCAGTAGGAAACGGGCAGTGAAGCCGTACGGCTTCACTGCCTGTTTCCCATAGTGTGAATGGCGGCGCGGGACCCGGAGCGATCGTGGGACCGGCATCGGGGGTGGCCGTCAGCGCGGGCGCCTAGGACAGGTAAGTGTCCTTATTTAAAGTCAGCAGCTACACTGTTAGTAGCTGCTGACTTTAAAAAAAAAAAAAAATGTTTCGCGTCTGGAGCTCCGCTTTAATTTCTCAAATTACTTGTCGTCAAATAGCTGCCATGAAGCTATGATTATGACACTTCATGTTACATAATCTTATCCTACAATCGCTAGGTTATCTATTTTCATTTACATTTATAAGAGATACTTTCCTGAATGATTACACCTCTTTGTACTATACTATTGTACATGTTCTGTTAATGGAATATCTATTTCTATTAGTGGTGCAACGGATCACAGTTGATCCGTGATCCGAACGGGTCACCCCCTTCGAATCGGCACACACTGTGATCCGCGGATTGCCGCAGCTCCGGAGCTAAAAAAGGCCGCAGCTTCAGCCTAGCTCCGGAGCAGGGGCCATCTTGGTACACCTGGCAGCGGCCCTCCTTTCTGTTTACACCCACAGAGGAGGAGGAGCCCACACTCATAGACACCGCTGGGAGTCACACTACTTGGGGGGGGGGGGGGGTCGGGGTGTCTGTACTTCCTTGGAGGGGGGGGTGTCTGCACTGATGCGGGTCTCTGCACCGAGGGGGGACTATAGTTGGTGGGGGGGGGGGGGGGGTGACAATTTTTTTCTGCACCGGGTGGCACCAACACTAGTGACGCCACTAGTGGGGGAGGTGTGGATATTACAGTGGGGGGATATGTGGATATTACAGTGGGGGGGGGGGGGGGAATTGTGGATATTACAGTGGGGGGGGGGGGGGGGGGGTTTGCCGATCCGAAAAATGATCCGATCCGTGACTCCTGATCTGAGGAGCAATCCGAAGCGTGAGTTTTTGGATCCGTTGCACCCCTCATTTCTATTATATTATTGTACATGCTCCATTAATTGAATTTTGTTGGTAATTATAAAATTCTATAAAATATTTGAAACAGAAAAAAGGATCAGCCTACAGAGATTTAAATACCATAGGTGCACAGCCTTCCCTCTTCTCTTCTATCAAAGCTGGAACCATACAGCTTAAGCCCTGGTTTGCAGTGCAGCGATTTGGCATGCCAAATTGCTTGCTAAAATCGGCGTCCGAATCAGTGCGACGCTGCATTTGTAGTACAGTTTCTGTACTACGCTTGGCGACTTTGGGTGCGATTTCAATAGATATCTGTGCAGAAACATGCCACAGATGTCTCTGAAATCGCCCCCGAAGTCGGGAGTGACATACGGGAATGAAATTGCACCAGTTCAGCTGAACTCGCACAAATTTCATTCCCGTTGTCTGTGTGAACCTGGGATTAAGCACAACTAAAAGCAAAACATACCCCCCCCCCCCCAATTTTAGGAAAACCTTGGACTGTGGCTTGTCTTGCAAAACACTCTCAAACCAAGTTACTCTCAAACCAAGGTTTTACTGTAGTAAGGGAGGGTTTTAGTTCCTGTAATTTTTGGACAACTATATCCAATTGGGGAGATTTCCCTTCACTTCCTGTCACATAGTCAAAACAGGAAGTGGGTGGAAACCCCTCCAAAGTGTCCCCTGCGCAATACCCCCTGCGGTCGTTTTTTTTCAGGCTTCCCAGCCTAGAGGTGAGATGTGGGGTCTTATTGACCCCATATCTCACTGAAGAGGACCTGTCACGCTATATTCCTATTACAAGGGATGTTTACATTCCTTGTAATAGGAATAAAAGTAATCAAAAAACATTTATTTTTGGGGAAAAACGTGTCAAACTAAAATAAAGTAAAATGAACAATAAAAAAAAAAAACTTAAAGCGCCCCTGTTCCCGCGTGCTCGTATACAGAAGCGAACGTGCACGTAAGTCCCGCCCACATATGAAAACGGTGTTCAAACCACACATGTGAGGTATCGCTGCGAACGTTAGAGCGAGAGCAATCAATTTGGCCCTAGACCTCCTCTCCAACTAAAATGATGTAACCAGTAAAAATATTTAAAGCGTAACCTATGGGGATTTTTAAGTCGCAAAGTTTGGCGCCATTCCACGAGCATGTGCAATATTGAAGGGTGACATGTTGGGTATCTATTTACTCGGCGTAACTTCATCTTTCATATTATGCAAAAACATTGGGCTAAATTTAATGTTTTTTTTGTTTTTTTTTTTAAAAGCACAAAACTGTTTTATTTCCAACAAAAATGTGTTAGAAAAATTGCTGTGCAAATACCATGTGCGATAAAAAAAGTTTCAACAACCGCCATTGTATTCTCTAGGGTCTTTGCTAAAAAATCATATATAATGTTTTGGGGTTCTATGTAATTTTCTAGCAAATAAATGATGATTTTTCCATGTAGGAGAGAAATGTCAGAATTGGCCTGGGTGTTCCAGAACGCCTGATGGTGCTCATTGCATGTTGGGCCTCTGTATGTGGCCACGCTGTGTAAAAGTCTCACACATGTGGTATCGCCATACTCGGGAGGAATAGCAGAATGTGTTTTGGGGTGTAATTTGTGGTATGCATATGCTGTGTGTGAGAAATAACCTGCTAATATGAAAATTTTGTGGAAAGAAAATAAAAATGAAAAAAATCTTGATTTTGCAAAGAATTGTGGGAAAAAATGACAACTTCAAAAAACTCACAATGCCTCTTTCTAAATACCTTGAAATGTCTTCTTTCCAAAAAGGGGTCATTTGGGGGGTATTTGTACTCTTCTGGCATGTTAGGGTCTCAAGAAATGAGAGAGGCTGTCAGTACATCAGATGTGATCAAATTGATCAATTTTCAGTAATTGGTACCATAGCTTGTAGACCCTATAACTTTCACCCAGACTAAATAATATCTAATTATTTTTTTTTGTTACCAAAGATATGTAGCAGTATACATTTTAGGCCAAATTTATGAAGAACATTTTCTTTTTTGCAAAATGTTATAATAGAAATGAAGAAAAATTCATTTTTTTTTACAAAATTTTCGTTCTTTTTTTCATTTATAGCGAAAAGAATAAAAACCGCAGAGGTGATAAAATACCACCAAAAGAAAGCTCTATTTGTGGGAAAAAAAAAGGACAAAAATGTCATTTGGTTACAGTGTTGTATGACTGAGTTATTGTCATTCAAAATGTGAGAGCACCGAAAGCTGAAAATTGGTCTGGTTATTAAGTGGGTTTAAGTGCCCAGTGGTCAAGTGGTTAAAGTGTTTGTAAAGGCAGGTGGTTTAAAATATATATATTTAATAAAAATAATAATAATATCTGTACGGTTCACCCCTTAGCCCCCACAATACTTACCTGTGCCCTATCTCAGTCCAGAGCTGTGAATAAGAGCAGCATTGCTGCTCTCTTCCCTCACTGGACTCAGAGGTAGCAGCGGGAGCCATTGGCTCCTGCTGCTTTCAATCACAGTCAGTGAGGAAGGAAGCAGAAGGTGGGGACGAGCTGCACGGTCAATGAACACACACAGCACAGCTTGGGAGCGAGCCTGCATGAATGGCCTCATAGAAAGCCACTTGCCATGGGGGCACTCAGCGGGGGCGGGGGAGCCAGAAGCGCCGACGGGGAGACCAGAGAAGGGGAAGATTAGTGCCGCTCTGTGCAAAACTGTTGCGCAGGGAAGTAGAACATGTTCATTATTCTATAAAAAGGTTTACCTTTAGGGCTCATTTCCACTGGCGTTTTTACAGCCACTTTTCTGAGCGTTTTTTGCAGCTTAAAAACGCCTGTCCATGTTAGTCTATGGCCTCATGCCCACCATGACGTTTTTGAGCTGTAGATGGCTAAGCTGCAAAAAAAACGCGGGACCAGTGCGTTCTGAAGCTCCAGCAATAGAGCTGTAAAAACGCCAGGCATTAAAAAACGCGCACAAACGCAGCGTTTTTAAAGCTCCAAAAAAATAAAAATAAATTTTTTTTTAAATAAACATGGACAGGCGTTTTTAGGCTGTAAAAAACGCCAGTGGAAATGAAGCCTTACAATCACTAACACTTAATGACAACTGCACTATGAAAGGTGGCGCCCTTTTGTGTTTTATATTTATAGATTTCTGAGATGGGGTGCTGTTGGTTTTTCCACCATCCCAATTTATTGGTTTGCATAAAAGAAACCTATTTTTCTCTTAAATTTAGGGTTAAAATAGATTTTATAAATGCTAATACGGGATCAAGAATGTCCATAATTGAAAAAAAAAAAAAAAAAGAGAACACAGCCAAGAACTTTTCCACTGCATAAAATCCACAGGACAGCGCCTAATCTCACATTACTTACTCCCTGTTCTGCTTACAATCTTAAAAGTGTATTGCAAGTCCAGAAAAGGAGAAAGTCTACTACTGTACGTGTGCAATCTCCCCCCCCCCCCCACCCCCCCGTTAGGAGATGCTCAGCGACTGCCGCCGTGACCCGGGGCGATGCTCAGCGACTGCCGCCGTGACCCGGGGCGATGCTCAGCGACTGCCGCCGTGACCCAGGGCGATGCTCAGCGACTGCCGCCGTGACCCAGGGCGATGCTCAGCGACTGCCGCCGTGACCCGGGGCGATGCTCAGCGACTGCCGCCGTGACCCGGGGCGATGCTCAGCGACTGCCGCCGTGACCCGGGGCGATGCTCAGCGACTGCCGCCGTGACCCGGGCGATGCTCAGCGACTGCCGCCGTGACCCGGGGCGATGCTCAGCGACTGCCGCAGTGACCCGGGGCGATAGTGAGACTGCAGCCATACTGCTAGGGTTGTTGGAGACTGGGGAGAAACTATTTAACTACCAGAAGGGAGTCCTTTCCTGGAAAAGTTAAACACCTTATAAAGAAAACTGGAGCCACACTATAAGTGCCAAAGAACTGTAGGTTGGGCAGCAGGGGCTATACAGTTGCACATGACGCCACCCCAGCCTCCCAGTGTGCCAACAAATCCTATTCATGTAACTAGCTCTGTGTGCTGCATGTCTGATGAGGAAGACTCTGAAGAACTGTAAGTAGCGGACATTCCTCCTATACAGCGGGCACATTGCAGAGAGGATACGTGCGTGTACGGTCACACAGCGTACGTGCGCGGCACCCCATCATCTTTCTGCTGCATTAAGTACATTGAGCTTTATTTGGCGTTGGCAAAATTTTCCTCGATTGCTGGAGAGGAGCCAAAAATAACACGCCAGTGATGAGGCGACATCCCAGAGGAGAGAGAATGGAAATAATGAGCAGTTTGTTCAGGTTTCCGAAATCCCAGGAACAGGACTGCTGAAGTGTGTGCTTTGTACCAAGTTCTCACAGGCGGCTGATCTGCATTTGAGAAGAATTACAAGGCAATCTGTGACTGCCCATGTCACACAAGCAACCCTTGTGGTCACTATGCAGCAAGGCAGCCACGTGACCCGAAGACAGCAGGGATCACTGTAGTAGCTGCAACTACTACAGTACATCTCTGCTGCCACGGGGACCCCACAGGTGTGGGATATGTACACTTATGTTTTGGTCCGCACTGGAATCGGGTAAACACGGGTGATCAGATTCATGCAATCCAATTTCACAGTTCACACTGCAATCTTAGAAGAGATTTGGGGGTGTCATTAACTTTGTATGGTCACCCACAGATGTGGACATATGAAGCGGGAACCTGCACAGGAATCACGGTGGTTCCCGCATTGCACCAGTGTGAACCAAGCCCTACTGCCAAGCGTTGTACGGTACAACCGATATGTACGCTTTACTGCCCCGCTGAACGTTGTATGATACAGCCAAAACACTGGTCACTTGCCACGCTCCCTGCCACCAGGTGCAACTTGCCACACTGCCCGCCACCAGGTGCAACTTGCCACGCTGCCCGCCACCAGGTGCAACTTGCCACGCTGCCCGCCACCAGGTGCAACTTGCCACGCTGCCCGCCACCAGGTGCAGCTCGTCACTTGCCACGCTGCCCGCCACCAGGTGCAGCTCGTCACTTGCCACGCTGCCCGCCACCAGGTGCAGCTCGTCACTTGCCACGCTGCCCGCCACCAGGTGCAGCTTGCCACTTGCCACGCTGCCCGCCACCAGGTGCAGCTTGCCACGCTGCCCGCCACCAGGTGCAGCTTGCCACGCTGCCCGCCACCAGGTGCAGCTTGCCACGCTGCCCGCCACCAGGTGCAGCTTGCCACGCTGCCCGCCACCAGGTGCAGCTTGTCACTTGCCACGCTGCCCGCCACCAGGTGCAGCTTGTCACTTGCCACGCTGCCCGCCACCAGGTGCAGCTTGTCACTTGCCACGCTGCCCACCACCAGGTGCTGCTTGCCACGCTGCCCGCCACCAGGTGCAGCTTGTCACTTGCCACGCTGCCCGCCACCAGGTGCAGCTTGTCACTTGCCACGCTGCCCGCCACCAGGTGCAGCTTGTCACTTGCCACGCTGCCCGCCACCAGGTGCAGCTTGTCACTTGCCACGCTGCCCGCCACCAGGTGCAGCTTGTCACTTGCCACGCTGCCTGCCACCAGGTGCAGCTTGTCACTTGCCACGCTGCCTGCCACCAGGTGCAGCTTGTCACTTGCCACGCTGCCCGCCACCAGGTGCAGCTTGTCACGTCGCCTGCCCCAAGATGTGGATTGTCACGTCGCCTGCCCCAAGATGTGGATAGTCACTGTACTGGTGGCAGCACTGGTCCATTTAGCACAGAGGCAGGCATCTGTGTAGTGCTCGGTTCTAAGTGAGGGCAGGAGAGTGATGATGTGGGGCAGGCGGTGAGAGATGATGTCATCTCTCTGCTCCTCGCTGCACCTTCAACATTGAAGAGGCCTACACTGAGGGTGGAAGAGCCGGTAATGCTGGGCCGCTTCTCTCATCCGCCCACCTGACTCTCCCATGCCGCCTGGCTGCAGAGAGACCACGGCCCAGTGGTTGGGGACCCCTGCTTTACTTGCACCGCTGAGCATTGTATGGTACAACCGATATGTGTGCTTTACTGCACTGCTGAGCAGCCACAGCACCTGCAGCCGGCAGAATACCCAACAATGAGTGGACCGATTTAAACACAGGTGCTGTTTGATCAGCCCAGTACCACCCACCGATCAAATACTGACCGATTCATTGGAAACTGGCTAAAACCAGTCAGTATCCCAAAATGCGAATTGGATGTGGAGGAAACATGCATCCAATTTGCAATAGTGTAAACCTGGCCTGGGCTATGCGACTGGCTTCATTCCCCTGTGCACCCCACCCAAGGAGATTCATACAGGGATCAGGTGATCACATCCAATGATTGGAGGGTCACAATTACTCCAATTTACTAAAACTGGTGCAGCTGTACATGGTATCCAATCAGCTTTAATTAAACTTTGACAAAAAGCCCCCCCCCCCCCCCCCCCCCCCCCCCCCCCCCCCCCCCCCCCCCCCCCCCCCCCCGTTCACACCCATGTGACTTGTCGTGCGATTTGACAGTTCCAAAAAGCAGGACAAGTCGCCTCCTATTGTTGGCATTGGAACCATTCAAATCGGTGCGACTCCAACTTTGCGGTGCCACATCGATTTGAAAAAAAGGTTGCTGCACTATGTTTGCGACTTCAGGTGCGACTTGTATAGACATCTGTACATGAAGCGGCAACGATGTCAGCCACATAGCACCACAAATCAAGCACCACAAATCAAGCAAAGTCGCACAATTTCAAAGTAGCATCAATGTGAGCCAGGGCTTAAATCTGGAAGCTGATTGGTTTCTGTGCACAGCTGCCCCAAAATCCCCTCCCACATGTCACTGTCGGCCTGCACCCCATGCAAGGACATTTCTACAAGGGTCAGGATATCACATCCAGTGACCGGAGGATAACAATGACTCTGATCCCAATGTCACCATCGGCGTGCTGAGAATGTAGAGAGTAAACACGCAGCATGCAGTGGGAGGAGCCGCACACAAATCAGCCCAGCACAGGCGATATGGTGTAATATGAAACACCAAAATATCACCCCTCCCCCACAGGTCACTGTACTACACACAGACTACTACTGATCATTGCACAACTGTGCACAGGGGTTGGGGGGAAAAAACAGCAATTGTCGTTAGTGACTCATTAGAGACATCCTCATCATTGCAACAAGACAGCCAAATAATCATCTCTTACTAATTATATTTAACCCTTTAATGCCTGCCAAACATGGAAATATCACTTCTGGGTGGACAGATTTTGTATCTCCAGAAGGGAACTGGAAGGTCAATGGCCTGATTGTGCTGTCTGGCAGGGGAGTCAGAGTCTGGGTGATCACAGATGACTGTTATGCATCCCATCCTTGCAGTTAAAAGTCTTTTTCCTGGAATGCAACTTTAACCACTTAAGACCCGGACCATTATGCAGGTAAAGGACCCGGACAGTTTTTGTGATTCGGCACTGCGTCGCTTTAACTGACAATTGCGCGGTCGTAAGACGCGGCTCCCAAACGAAATAGGCGTCCTTTTTTTCTCACAAATAGAGCTTTCTATTGGTGGTATTTGATCACCTCCGCGGTTTTTATTTTTTACGCTATAAACAAACAAACAAAAAAAAAAAAATAGAGTGAAAGTTTTGAAAAAATAAAAATGCAATTTTTTTTTGCTATAACAAATATCCCCCCAAAAAAATATATATAAAAAAAACATTTTTTTTCCTCAGTTTAGGCGATACGGATTCTTTAGTTTTTAGTAAAAGAATATTTTTGCGCAAAAGTTATAGCGTTTACGGAATTTTTATTAATAATTATTTTTTACTACTAATGGCGACGATCAGCGATTGTTTTTGTGACTGCGACTTTATGGCGGACACTTGACAGATTTTTGGGACCATTGGCATTTTCACAGCGAAAAGTGCACCGATTACTGTGTAAATGACAATGTCAGTGAAGGGGTTAACCACTGGGGGGACGCTAAGGGGTTACGTGTGCCCTAAGGGAGCGATTCTTACTGTAGGGGGTGGGGCTGGATGTGCGACGTCACTGATCGTCGTTCCCTATATCAGGGAACAGACGATCAGTGTCACTGCCACACAGAAGAACGGGGAAGATTTACACTCACCTCTGCCCGTTCTTCAGCTACTGTGACCGATCACGGGACACCGGCAGCGACCGGGTCCGTGGGCCCCGCGGGCGCGGTCACGGAGCTTCGCACCCGGTCATGTGCTCACGCCAGCGGCACGCGACCCACAGCTGGGCCCTTAAAGGCGACGTACCTGTATGTGCCTGTGCCCAGCCGTGCTATTCTGCTGACGTATATTAGCGGTAGGGGGTCCTTAAGTGGCTAACCTGCCTAAGACTATTTATGACATTTGTTGCTTACAAGTTAAAATCCGGAATTTTTGCTGGAAAATTACTTGGAACCCCCAAACATTCTATATATTTTTTAGCAGAGATCCCAGAGCAGCGATGGCGAACCTTGGCATCCCAGATGTTTTAGAACTACCTTTCCCATGATGCTCAGCTACATTGCACGAGCATCATGGGAAATGTAGTCCCAAAACACCTGGGGTGCCAAAGTTCACCATCACTGCCCTAGAGAATAAAATGGTGGATGTTGCAATATTGTGTGTCACACAGTTTTTGCGCAGCAGTCTTTCAAATGCGTTTTTTTGTAAAAAATACACAAAAAAAACGAAACAGTAAGTCAGCCCTATTTTTTGTATAATGTGAAAGATGATGTTACGCCGAGTAAATAGATACCAAACATGTCACACTTTGAACCTGTGCACAGTCGTGGAATGGCGACAAACTACGCCACCTAAAAATCTCCATAGGCGACACAAAAAAATAGATAAAAATTTAACGGTTAGCAGATTAGAGTTACAGAGGAGGTGTAGTGCTAGAATTATTGCTCTCGCTCTAACAATCGGGGCAATACCTCACATGTGTGGTTTTAACACCTTTCAACACATTTTTTTTTTTTTAAAGCACGCATGCGTTTTCTTTGTTGCGTGCTTTAAAAAAAAAAAAATATCTTGCTCTAAAAAAATAAAATAAAAAAAATAATCAAAAAAATTGGCAAATTCTGAATACTATATATCTTTTTTTTTTTAATCGGTGGAAGTGTTTGGCTACGGGACAGGAAGTGAAGAGAAATCTCGCCAATAAGGACACTATTTCAGGTTACAACTAGGGATTGCCTCACTTCCTGTTTGGCTACGGGACAGGAAGTGAAGGAAAATCTCCCCAATGGGGCATGGATGGCAAAAAAAAAAACGGACAAGGGTTATAACCCCCTCACTTGCTTAAAAACAGAAAAGAAAAGTTTTGCTTTAAGTTCTAATCTAAGCTATATGGTTCCAACTTTGATAGGAGAGAGGGGGGGGGGGGGGGGGGCTGTGTATCTTCAAAGTATAGAATTCAGGTCTCTGTAAGCTGATCTTTATCCCTCAACTCCATTTCACTAGTTCTGGTGACAGCCAAATATTCCTCCACTTTTGGAGGGATTTCCTTTCACTTCCTGTTTTGGTTCTGGGACAGGAAGTTAAGGGAAGTCCCTCCCAATAGGGACACTAGTTCTGGTGACAACTGGGGATTGTTTCTCACTTCCTGTTATGGGACAGGAAGTTAAGGGAAGGGATGTCTCCCCAATGAGGACACCAATTCAGGTGACAACCAGGGGTTCCTATGACTTGGGACTAATTCTGGTGACAGGGTGAAAGATGTCCTCTGTCCTGTTGTGACTATGGCACAGGAAGTGAACTGCAATATCCCTAACTAATTCTGCTGACAGACAGAGGTTCCATCACTTTCCTCACTTCCTGTTGTGGCTTTGGGACAGGAAGTGAAGGAAAATCTCCCCACTGGGGTTCCATCACTTTGGAGGGATTTCCTCTCACTTCCTGTTTAGGCTATGGGAAGGGAAGCCTCCCAATGGAGAAACTCATTTTGGTGACAACCAAAGATCCCTTCACTTTGGAGAAATTTCCTCTCATGTTCTGTCCCAGTGATAGGACAGGAAGTGAAGGGAAAGCTTCCCAATGGGGACACAAGTTCAGGTGACAACATGGGGGCTCCCTCACTTTGGAGGCATTTTCGATGACTTGAGACACCAATTCTGGTTACAAGCAGGGATTTCCTCCAATGTCCTGTTGTGGCTATGGGACAGGAAGTGAAGGGAAATCTCCCCAATGGGGATGCTAGTACAGGTGACAAGCAAGGGGCTTCCTCACTTTGGAGGGATGTCCTTTGACTTGAGGCGCCAATTCTGGTTACAAGCAGGGATTTCCTCATCCTGTTGTGGCTATGGGACAGGAAGTGAAGGGAAATCTCCCCAATAAAGACACACGTATAGATTGACAAGCAAGGATTTCCTATGAATTGAGACACTAATTCAGATGACAACCAGGGGGTTCCCTCACATTGAAGGGATTTCCTATGACTTGGAACACAAATTCTGGTGAAAAGCAGGGATCTCCTCACTGGAGAGATATCCTCCAATGTTCTGTTGTGGCTATGGGACAGGAAGTGAAGGTAAATCTCCCAATGGGGACACTAGTTCAGATAAAAAGCAAGGATTTCCTATGTCTTGAGACACTAATTCTGGAGACAAGCAGGGATTTCCCCACTCTGGAGGGATTTCCTCTCACATCCTGTTGTGGTTATGGGACAGGAAGTAAAGGGAAATCTCTCCAATGGGCACACAAGTTCAGGTAACAAGCAAGATTTCCTATGGCTTGAGACACAAATTCAGATGACAAGCGCTGGATTTCCTCACTCTGGAGGGATTTCCCCTCACATCCTGTTGTTGCTTGGAGACAGGAAGTGAAGGGAAATCTTCCAATGGGGACACTAATTCAGACGACAAGCAAGGATTTCCTTCAACTTGAGACACTAATTCCGGAGACAAGCAGGGAATTTCTGACTCTGGAGGGATTTCCTCTCAAATCCTGTTGTGGATATGGGACAAGAAGTGAAGGGAAATCTCCCAATGGGGACACTAGTTCAGGTGACAACCTGGGGGTTCCTTCACTTTGGAGGGATTTCCTATGACTTGGAAAACTAATTCTGGTGACAAGCAGGGCTTTCCTCACTCTGGAGGGATTTCCTCTCACATCCTGTTGTGGGTATGGGACAGGAAGTGAAGGGAAATTTCTTCAATGGGGACACAAGTTTAGGTGACAACCTAGGGGTTTCCTATGACTCAAGACAGTAATTCTGTTGACAAGCAGGGATTTCCTCACTCTGGAGGAATTTCCTCTCACACCCCTTTCTAGCAATAGGACAGGAAATGAAGGGAAATCTCCCCAATGGGTAAACTAGTTCAGACAACAAGCAAAGGGTTCCCTCACTTTGGAGGGATTTTTTCAACTTAAGACACTAATTCAGGTGACAAGCGCTGGATTTCCTCACTCTGGAGCAGGGATCTCCAAACTACGGCCCTCCAGCTGCTGTGGAACTACACTTCCCATGAGGCATTGTAAAACTCTGACATTCGTAGACATGACTAGGCATGATGGGAGTTGTAGTTCCTGAACACCTGGAGGGCCGTGATTTGGAGACTCCTGCTCTGGAGGGATTTCCTCTCACATCTACTGCACAGGAAGTGAAGGGAAATCTCCCCAATGGGGACACTAGTTAAGACGAGGATGTCCTTTAACGAGATTTTTCAAGGATTTCCTATGACAAGCAGGGATTTCCTCACTCTGGAGTGATTTCCACTCACATCCTGTTGTGGCTTGGAGACAGGAAGTGAAGGGAAATCTCCCAGATGGGGAAACTATAGCAAAAAATAAATAAATAACCGACTGGGGGGTCATATTACTTTATCCAAAAATAAAAAGTTCTGCCTTCAGTCCTAGGTAACACTAGATGGTTGCAGCTTTGATGGGAGTGGTGGGGGGGGGGGGGGGGAGGGGGTGTGTCTCCTAAATGTTCCTCTGGACAATAACAAGCATTTAACCCCTCGCAGTGCAGAGGAGCCCCGCCCACAGGGGTAGTTTCCCAATGCTGAGGGTGTCGCAGTACAAATAGCGAGGGGGGGGGGGGGGGGTGGGGGGTGTCTAGTCCTGTCAGTGGGGGGGGTCGCACTCACCGGAGCTCCCCGTCCAGGGCCTGGATGACGGCTGCGAAGCTGCGGCTGGTCTCATTCAGGTACTTGTAGCAGGTCCTCAGGCTGGGGCTCATGTTGTCCTGTCGGGGTAAAGAGACGGCATGAAACCTGCAGAGGGGGACATTGTGGGGGGAGAAGCACTTGTGGACGGTGCGGCCCTCCCTCAGCCCCCTCTCCTGTAGCCTGCTGACAGTCAGCAGAGACCTCTGCCCGCTGGGCTTCTGGGCCGGGGACAGGCACAGCGTCCTCTTGAACAGAGAGGCCGCCACCTTGCAGTTGGCACTGGCCATGGGGAGAGAACGTCTCCTCCGGGGACAGAGTCAGGAGTGGCGCCCCCCGGCAGGGCACAGGGGAAGGTGAGTGTGCATGAGAGAGAGAGGGGGGAATCACAACACACCCACGGGCCCCGCCCCCTCCCCAATGTTTTCATGCTCTGTGGGCGGGGCCACACATCTCCCCATGTTAACCCTTCGCTCACACACACACCACACACAAACAGCTGCTTTGTTCTACAGACACCAGTAGAGGTTTGCTTTGAGCGTTCCTACAGAGAGACGGGAAAACCTGGTTGACGGCTCGTTCAGACGTGTGCCGAGGACTGCCGACCCTCTAAAGAGCGACCCATGCCTGGATTGCTTTTCAGAGGAGAAAGGTTGGAACACGGGCTTTGCATGCAATTGCTGGCTAACCCCATAGACATGCATTAGCTGCGCCCGTCACCCAAAAGACAAATTTTGTTTGCGCAATTTTACAACGATTTGTCTTTTGGGCAACAAGCGTCCCGTGATTTTGTTTGCCCGATTTTCCGCGATTTGTCTTTTGGGTAACAGGCGACCCGCGATTATGTTTGCGTGATTTTACCGCAATTTGTCTTTTCAGCGACAGGCATCCCGTGATTGTGGTAAAATCGCGCAAACAAAATTGCAGAAAAGACAAATCCCGGGATAAGGCTAAAAATTGCGCAAACAAAATCGTAGGATGCCTGTCGCCCAAAAGATACATTTTGTTTGCGCAATTTTACCACAATTCCTCTCTTGAGCGACAGGCGTCCTGCGATTTTGTTTGCATGACTTTATCGTGATTTGCCTTTTGGGCGACAGGCGTCCCACGATTTTACCACCATTTGTCTTTTGGGAAACAGGCGACCTGTGATTTTGTTTGCGCAATTTTACCGCGATTTGTCTTTTGGGAAACAGGCGACCTGCGATTTTGTTTGCGCAATTTTACCGCGATTTGTCTTTTGGGAAACAGGCGACCTGCGATTTTGTTTGCGCAATTTTACCGTGATTTGTCTTTTGGGAAACAGGCGACCTGCGATTTTGTTTGCGGGACTTTACCACGATTTGTCTTTTGGGCGACAGGCGTCCCACGATTTTACCACCATTTGTCTTTTGGGAAACAGGCGACCTGCGATTTTGTTTGCGCAATTTTACCACAATTCCTCTCTTGAGCGACAGGCGTCCTGCGATTTTGTTTGCATGACTTTACCGTGATTTGCCTTTTGGGCGACAGGCGTCCCACGATTTTACCACCATTTGTCTTTTGGGAAACAGGCGACCTGCGATTTTGTTTGCGCAATTTTACCGCGATTTGTCTTTTGGGAAACAGGCGACCTGCGATTTTGTTTGCGCAATTTTACCGCGATTTGTCTTTTGGGAAACAGGCGACCTGCGATTTTGTTTGCGTGACTTTACCACGATTTGTCTTTTGGGCGACAGGCGTCCCACGATTTTACCACCATTTGTCTTTTGGGAAACAGGCGACCTGTGATTTTGTTTGCGCAATTTTACCGCGATTTGTCTTTTGGGCGACAGGCAACCTGCGATTTTGTTTGCGTCAGTTTACCACGATTTGTCTTTTGGGCGACAGGCGTCCCGCGATTTTACCACGGTTTGTCTTTTGGGAAACAGGCGACCTGCGATTTTGTTTGCGCAATTTAAGCCTAGGTTCACATTGAAGCAATTTGTCATGCGATTTAAGAGATCAAATTGCATGACAAGTCGCAGCCTTTTGGCGGCAATGGCACTGTTTCAATCGGTGCGACACCGATCTTGTGGCGCCACACCGTTCTGCAAAAGTAGTTCCTGCACTACTTTTGTCGATTTCAGGTGCGATTTCTATAGACATCTGTGTATGAAGCCACACAAATGTCTATCAAGTCGCACCTGAAATCGCGCTACTTCAAGTAAAGTAGCACAATTTCAAAGTAGCATCAGTGTGAACCAGGGCTTACCGCGATTTGTATTTTGGGCGACAGGCGTCCCGCAATTTTGTTTGTATGATTTTCCCCCGATCCCCTGTAATTGTGGTAAAACTTCGCAAACAAAATTGCAGAATGCCTGTCGCCCAAAAGACAAAATTTTGTTTGCGCAATTTTACCACAATTTGTCTTTTGGGCAACACGCGTCCTGCAATTTTACCGCGATTTGTCTCTTAAGCGACAGGCATCCCGCAATTTCGTTTGCGCAATGTTACCGCGATTTGTCTTTTGGGAAACAGGCGACCCGCAAATTTTGTTTTCATGATTTTACCGCGATTTGTCTTTTGGACGACAGGCGTCCCGTGATTGTGGTAAAATCGCGCAAACAAAATTGCAGAAAAGACAAATCCCGGGATAAGGCTACATTTCCTCTATTCCAACCCTAAAGCCATGCGATTTAGAATGCCACTTTGGAGTGTGACTTTGATGCGACTGAGCGCAGCTTTGATCCCACTTTACAGTCTCTGGATCAAAGTCGCATCCAAGATCGCAAAGATTGGAACGGGTGCCATTGAAATCAATGGGCTGTGACTTGTCATGTCACTTGATGTGCTCAAAGTTTCACTAGAAGTGGAGCCCAATTGCGCACACAAAATTGTGGGACGCCTGTCGCCCCAAAAGACAAATTGCGGAAAAATTGCGCAAGGCTACGTTTCCACAAGTGCAACTTGTCATGTGACTTTGGACTGCAAAGTCACATGACAAGTCGTACCCCACGATTTCCAATGAGTTCTGTTCATATCTGTGCGACACCAAACTGGAAAAACCCACCAAAGAGATGCTCTGCAGGCTGCCCATGGGAGTCTGTGATTGGATGGTAAGGAGCCCCTGCCCTGGAACTAGCATGCCCATAACAAGGTGAGCTATGTCACCCCCCCCCCCCCCACCACACACACACACACACACACACACACACACACACCTTCCATATGACCTTCCCAGCTCTGCCTGCTACACAGCGACCAATCAAAGGGGCTCAACATCGTCATCAGGGGAGCTGGGGGCATTGAAACCGACATGACAGGTATACAGGATAGGTCAAAGGGGGGGGGGGATATATAAATGACAGGTATTCAGCATAGCACAGGACAGATGGGGGGGGGGGGGGTCTATACATGACAGGTATACAGGATTGGTGAGAGGGGGATATATAAATGACACGTATTCAGGATAGCACAGGACAGGACAGATCAGAGGGGGGGTCTATACATGACAGGTATACATGATAGCACAGGACAGATACATGACAGGTATACAGGATTACACAGAGCTGATCAGAGAAGATATATGATTGACAGGTATACACGATAGTACAGGACAGATCAGAAGATTATATATGCACACACACACACAACAGGTATACAGGATAGCACAGGGCAGATCATTATATACACATGACAAGTATACAGGACAGATCTGAGGGGGGATACACATGACAGGTACAAAGGATAGCACAGGACAGATCAGAGCGGGGTCTATACATGACAGGTACACAGGACGGATCAGAGGGGGGTTTATACATTAGGGGTACACAGGACAGATCAGAGGGGGGTTTATACATTAGGGGTACACAGGACAGATCAGAGGGGGGTCTATACATGACAGGTACACAGGATAGCACAGGACAGATCAGAGGGGGGTCTATACATGACAGGTACACAGGATAGCACAGGACAGATCAGAGGGGGGTCTATACATGACAGGTACACAGGACAGATCAGAAGGGGGTCTATACATGACAGGTACACAGGATAGCACAGGACAGATCAGAGGGGGGGTCTATACATGACAGGTACACAGGACAGCACAGGACAGATCAGAAGGGGGTCTATACATGACAGGTACACAGGACAGCACAGAAGGGGGTCTATACATGACAGGTACACAGGACAGCACAGGACAGATCAGAAGGGGGTCTATACATGACAGGTACACAGGACAGCACAGGACAGATCAGAAGGGGGTCTATACATGACAGGTACACAGGACAGCACAGAAGGGGGTCTATACATGACAGGTACACAGGACAGCACAGGACAGATCAGAAGGGGGTCTATACATGACAGGTACACAGGACAGCACAGGACAGATCAGAAGGGGGTCTATACATGACAGGTACACAGGACAGCACAGGACAGATCAGAAGGGGGTCTATACATGACAGGTACACAGGACAGCACAGGACAGATCAGAAGGGGGTCTATACATGACAGGTACACAGGACAGCACAGGACAGATCAGAAGGGGGTCTATACATGACAGGTACACAGGACAGCACAGGACAGATCAGAAGGGGGTCTATACATGACAGGTACACAGGACAGCACAGGACAGATCAGAGGGGGGTCTATACATGACAGGTACACAGGACAGATCAGAGGGGGGTCTATACAGGACAGATCAGAGGGGGGGTGGGGGGTCTATACATGACAGGTACACAGGATAGCACAGGACAGATCAGAGGGGGGTCTATACATGACAGGTACACAGGATAGCACAGGACAGATCAGAGGGGGGTCTATACATGACAGGTACACAGGACAGATCAGAGGGGGGATACAGGACAGATCAGAGGGGGTCTATACATGACAGGTACACAGGATAGCACAGGACAGATCAGAGGGGGTCTATACATGACAGGTACACAGGATAGCACAGGACAGATCAGAGGGGGGTCTATACATGACAGGTACACAGGACAGATCAGAAGGGGGTCTATACATGACAGGTACACAGGACAGCACAGGACAGATCAGAAGGGGGTCTATACATGACAGGTACACAGGACAGCACAGGACAGATCAGAAGGGGGTCTATACATGACAGGTACACAGGACAGCACAGAAGGGGGTCTATACATGACAGGTACACAGGACAGCACAGGACAGATCAGAAGGGGGTCTATACATGACAGGTACACAGGACAGCACAGGACAGATCAGAAGGGGGTCTATACATGACAGGTACACAGGACAGACAGACAGAAGGGGGTCTATACATGACAGGTACACAGGACAGCACAGGACAGATCAGAAGGGGGTCTATACATGACAGGTACACAGGACAGCACAGGACAGATC
This sequence comes from Rana kukunoris, assembly GCA_029574335.1. Taxonomy (NCBI): domain Eukaryota; kingdom Metazoa; phylum Chordata; class Amphibia; order Anura; family Ranidae; genus Rana; species Rana kukunoris. The sequence continues at coordinate 47,857,880 of CM056052.1, read as the reverse complement.
AGAAGGGGGTCTATACATGACAGGTACACAGGACAGCACAGGACAGATCAGAAGGGGGTCTATACATGACAGGTACACAGGACAGCACAGGACAGATCAGAAGGGGGTCTATACATGACAGGTACACAGGACAGCACAGGACAGATCAGAAGGGGGTCTATACATGACAGGTACACAGGACAGCACAGACAGAAGGGGGTCTATACATGACAGGTACACAGGACAGCACAGGACAGATCAGAAGGGGGTCTATACATGACAGGTACACAGGACAGCACAGGACAGATCAGAAGGGGGTCTATACATGACAGGTACACAGGACAGCACAGGACAGATCAGAAGGGGGTCTATACATGACAGGTACACAGGACAGCACAGGACAGATCAGAGGGGGTCTATACATGACAGGTACACAGGGATAGCACAGGACAGATCAGAGGGGGTCTATACATGACAGGTACACAGGACAGCACAGGACAGATCAGAAGGGGGTCTATACATGACAGGTACACAGGACAGCACAGGACAGATCAGAGGGGGGTCTATACATGACAGGTACACAGGACAGCACAGGACAGATCAGAAGGGGGTCTATACATGACAGGTACACAGGACAGCACAGGACAGATCAGAGGGGGTCTATACATGACAGGTACACAGGACAGCACAGGACAGATCAGAAGGGGGTCTATACATGACAGGTACACAGGACAGCACAGGACAGATCAGAAGGGGGTCTATACATGACAGGTACACAGGACAGCACAGGACAGATCAGAAGGGGGTCTATACATGACAGGTACACAGGACAGCACAGACAGAAGGGGGGTCTATACATGACAGGTACACAGGACAGCACAGGACAGATCAGAAGGGGGGTCTATACATGACAGGTACACAGGACAGCACAGGACAGATCAGAAGGGGGTCTATACATGACAGGTACACAGGACAGCACAGGACAGATCAGAAGGGGGTCTATACATGACAGGTACACAGGACAGACAGACAGAAGGGGGTCTATACATGACAGGTACACAGGACAGCACAGGACAGATCAGAAGGGGGTCTATACATGACAGGTACACAGGACAGCACAGGACAGATCAGAAGGGGGTCTATACATGACAGGTACACAGGACAGCACAGGACAGATCAGAAGGGGGTCTATACATGACAGGTACACAGGACAGGACAGATCAGAAGGGGGTCTATACATGACAGGTACACAGGACAGCACAGGACAGATCAGAAGGGGGTCTATACATGACAGGTACACAGGACAGCACAGGACAGATCAGAAGGGGGTCTATACATGACAGGTACACAGGACAGCACAGGACAGATCAGAGGGGGGGGTCTATACATGACAGGTACACAGGACAGACAGGGGGATCAGGGGGGATACAGGACAGATCAGAAGGGTGGGGGGTCTATACATGACAGGTACACACAGGACAGCACAGGACAGATCAGAAGGGGGTCTATACATGACAGGTACACAGGACAGCACAGGACAGATCAGAGGGGGTCTATACATGACAGGTACACAGGACAGCACAGGACAGATCAGAAGGGGGTCTATACATGACAGGTACACAGGACAGCACAGGACAGATCAGAAGGGGGTCTATACATGACAGGTACACAGGACAGCACAGGACAGATCAGAAGGGGGTCTATACATGACAGGTACACAGGACAGCAGACAGAAGGGGGGTCTATACATGACAGGTACACAGGACAGCACAGGACAGATCAGAAGGGGGGGGTCTATACATGACAGGTACACAGGACAGACAGCACAGGACAGATCAGAGGGGGGGTGGGGGGGGTCTATACATGACAGGTACACAGGACAGCACAGGACAGATCAGAGGGGGGTCTATACATGACAGGTACACAGGATAGCACAGGACAGATCAGAAGGGGGGTCTATACATGACAGGTACAGACAGGACAGCACAGGACAGATCAGAAGGGGGTCTATACATGACAGGTACACAGGACAGCACAGGACAGATCAGAAGGGGGTCTATACATGACAGGTACACAGGACAGAAGGGGGTCTATACATGACAGGTACACAGGACAGCACAGGACAGATCAGAAGGGGGTCTATACATGACAGGTACACAGGACAGCACAGGACAGATCAGAAGGGGGTCTATACATGACAGGTACACAGGACAGCACAGAAGGGGGTCTATACATGACAGGTACACAGGACAGCACAGGACAGATCAGAAGGGGGTCTATACATGACAGGTACACAGGACAGCACAGGACAGATCAGAAGGGGGTCTATACATGACAGGTACACAGGACAGCACAGGACAGATCAGAAGGGGGTCTATACATGACAGGTACACAGGACAGCACAGAAGGGGGTCTATACATGACAGGTACACAGGACAGCACAGGACAGATCAGAAGGGGGTCTATACATGACAGGTACACAGGACAGCACAGGACAGATCAGAAGGGGGTCTATACATGACAGGTACACAGGACAGCACAGGACAGATCAGAAGGGGGTCTATACATGACAGGTACACAGGACAGCACAGGACAGATCAGAGGGGGGTCTATACATGACAGGTACACAGGACAGATCAGAGGGGGGTCTATACAGGACAGATCAGAGGGGGGGTGGGGGGTCTATACATGACAGGTACACAGGATAGCACAGGACAGATCAGAGGGGGGTCTATACATGACAGATATACAGGATAGCACAGGACAGGTCAGGGGGAGGTATACAGGATTCACTTACCTGCTCCGTCTTGGTCATCACCGCATGGTAGCCGCCCATCTTGAACCTGATGAGGTTGTAGATCTCCTCCGGGTGGCTGAGCGACTTCAGGAAATCCATGGCCGGGGATGATGCGCTCTGCTCGGTCACAGCATCCACACACGTCCCGCTATACCGCTAGCTGCCGGTCTTTAGCCCCGCCCCAGCTGTCAGCTCTGGCCAATGGCTTCTCAGCTCCATAGTGGACTGACGGCTGCTATAGGACAGATACTCGTCGGACCAGCAGCTGCCAACCAATGAGCGGCGACCTGTTGCTGGGGTGACGCCTCGCGCTAAGCAGGGATTGGCACAGAGAAAACGATGACGCCTGTAGGGAAATGAGATGGGACGTGCCGAAAGCTTTTACCATGGAAACAGGATCAGGGGGCGTTCTGTGACGTAGAGGGAATGATGGGCCCTGTAGTCCCACGTGCTCGTGTATGGCAAATGCGGTTGCATAGCAACCAGGTTCCCTCGTACAAAGCTGGTAATGTGGTTGCTATGGGAAACAGCTTAGTGATGACAAATTAGCACCAGCGAGTGTGTAAGTGATTATCCAAATAAGGAGTGCCCATTGTTCCTTCTGGAAATGCTGGCTGCCTGGCTGCCATCCATTATATCAATCAAGGAAATCAGATCGGCAAACTCAGTGATGGTGTCACCACTGTATGAACACCTGAGGATCAGCATGACAGCCAGGCAATTGGTATTTCCAGGAAGAACAATGGTTGTCTCTGGCGCCTGTCCCTTAAAGGGATCTTCACCTGGAATTCACAAATAAAGGAAAAGCTTTTTATGTAGAAGACATCATGAATGTTCCCTTTAGACGCCTCCTTCTTTCCATTTTGTTATCATTCTTTTATTTCTTTGTCAGTATCTGATATCAGCTATTCCAACATTCTGCTGGGCAGTCAGAGCCCCATCCTCATACCAGTCCTGATCACTAATCCAGCGCCCGCCCCACCATCTTCATAGACCTCATTTACATGTGCCCATCGGTGCTGCCAATCAGTGCCCTCCAGTGCTGCCAATTTGTGCCCACCAGTGCTGCCAATCAGTGCCCACCAGTGCTGCCAATCAGTGCGCTCCAGTGCTGCCAATCAGTGCCCTCCAGTGCTGCCAATGTGTGCCCACCAGTGCTGCCAATCAGTGCTCTCCAGTGTTGCCAATCAGTGCCCACCAGTGCTGTCAATGCCCACCAGTACTGCCAATTAGTGCCCAGCAGTGTTGCTAATCAGCGGGCACCAGTGCTGCCAATCAGTGCCCACTAGTGCTGCCAATAAGTGCCCACCAGTGCAATCTATTAGTGTCCATTAGTGCAAATCAGTACTGTCAGTGCCACCTATCAGTGCAAATCGGTGGCCATCAGTGCCACCTATCAGCACAAGTCAGTACCGCCTATCAGTGTCCATCAGTTACCAGCTATCAGTGCTACCTATCAGTTCAAATCAGTACCGCCTAGCAGTCCTATCAGTGCCACCTATCAGTGCAATCAGTACTGCCTATCAGTCCCATCAGTGCCTATCAGTACCGCCTATCAGTGCTACCTATCAGTCCCATCAGTGCAACCTATCAGTGCAGCCTCATCTGTTCCCATCAGTGCAGTCTATCAGGGCCCATTATTGCTGCCTCATCAGTGTCCATCCACCAGCGTACCTTCCAACATTTCAAAATTTCCCTGCAGGACATTTTTGTTGAGCGGGGGGGGGGGCGCCGCGGATTGGAGTTGTTGAGCAGGGGGGTGCCGCAGAACAAAGTTGTTGAGCGGAGCGGGGGGGGGTTCCACGGTGGGGGGTTCCATAGATCAGAGTTCTTGAGTGGGGGGGGTTCCACGGATCAAAGTTGTTGAGCGGGGGGGTTTCGTGGATCGGAGTTGTTGAGCGGGGGGGGTAATCGCGGGACCGCGGGATTTACCGCGAATCGCGGGACAGTCCCGCAAAATCCGGGACGGTTGGGAGGTATGCCCACCAGTGCTGCCAATCAGTGCCCAGTAGTGCTGCCAATATGTGCCCATCAGTGCTGCCAATCAGTGTCACCTATTAGTATCACCTATCAGTGCCCATCAGTGCTACCTATCAGTGCAGCCTCATTAATGCCCACCAGTGTTGCCAATCACTGCTGCCAATCAGTGCCTCCACATCAGTGTCACCTATCAGTACCACCTACCAGTGCCCATCAGTGCCACCCCTCAGTGCAACCTTGTGCAGTCTCATCAGCGCACACCAATAAAAGAGAAAAACTATCTGTTTGCAACATTTTATAGCAAACTATGAAAAATATATATATATATTTTTTTAGTTTTTGGTCTTTACTCATTTATTTAGCAAAAAATAAAAGACCCCAGTGAAGATTAAATACCCCCAAAAGAAAGCTCTATTTGTGGGGAAAAAATGATAAAAATTTCATTTGAGTACAGTGTTGCACGACCGCGCAATTGTCATTCAAAGTGTGACGGCACTGAAAGCTGAAAATTGGCCTGGGCAGGAAGGGGGTGAAAGTGTCCAGTAGGCAAGCGGTTAAGAGAAGCCCTTGGGGACCCCCAGGTCACCAGAACGAGTGTCCCCATTGGAAGATTCCCCCTCTATTCCTGTTCTGGGGACAACTCAAAATTTGGAGTTTTCTTTTACTTTTTACTATCAATGATAATGGTAAACAGGACAAATATAGAGGGGGCATCTACAGAATGGGGGGCCCAGACAGCAATAAAAACTGACAGGGGGTTCTAATCTTTATGGCCTACTTGGCCGGGGCGTGCGTGCCACGTGGTGTTCCTGGTTCCGTGGACCATGTTGTCCCAGAGCATCTGAACAGTGGCTGGGACCCAGTGAGCGACTGGGTTCCCACCTTTGAAGATCCCAAGCTGTATTGCTGTTCGGTGGGGAGTCCGTATCAGGAGCGCCATTGAGAGGCTGGCGATCCAAAAGGGACATTCGTTCATACACATGTTTAGTCATGTACCAGTGTATACCTGCATACAGCCCATGATTTCTATGGGCAACTATATGCAGCACCTGTGGCTCCCAGGTGAAGAAATATGCCATATGCTGAAGAAATTGAAAGGGATAGCCCAGCCGCAGCACACCTCACCCATCAGGCAGGGACGAAACATGTTGGGAAGGTTGCCTGGATGAATGCATCTAAGGCCGCTTTTATCGGTTAACCACTCGGGCGGGGTGAGGTGTGCGACAGCTGGGCTATCACTTGCGATTTCTGCAGCATGCTTTGGGTCTGAACTAGGGGTGCAACGGATCACGGTTGATCCGTGATCCGAACGGGTCACCCCCTTCGGATCGGCATGCTATGTGATCCGCGGACTACCGCCGCGGCCATAGCATTAGGAAACGCCGCGGCTTTGGCCTAGCTCCGGAGCCGCGGCCATCTTGGTACACCCGGCGGCGGCCTCTCCTCTCTGTTTACACCCCCGCGCTCAAGGGTCACACACACCGCTATCTGATCTGAGGTCTGCACGGGGGGGGCTCACTGTGTGCCTGTACTACAGAGGGGGGGTAGGTCACTGTCTGCCTGTACTACGGGGGGGAGGGGGTCACTGTCTGCCTGTACTATGGGGGGGAGGGGGGTCACTGTCTGCCTGTACTATGGGGGGGAGGGGGTCACTGTCTGCCTGTACTACTGGGGGGGTCACTGTCTGCCTGTACTACTGGGGGGGTCACTGTGTGCCTGTACTACTTGGGGGAGTCACTGTGTGCCTGTACTACTTGGGGGAGTCACTGTGTGCCTGTACTACTTGGGGGAGTCACTGTGTGCCTGTACTACTTGGGGGAGTCACTGTGTGCCTGTACTACTTGGGGGAGTCACTGTGTGCCTGTACTACTTGGGGGGGTCACTGTGTGCCTGTACTACGGGGGGGGGGGGGGTCACTGTCTTTTTTTATTTTTTTTGCTGATCCAAAAAATGATCCGATCCGTGACAGCTGATCCGAGGAACGATCCGGACCATGAGTTTTTTGATCCGTTGCACCCCTAGTCTGAACAGACTAGACATGTGCAATTTGTTTAGTTCTGAATTCATTTAACAACATTTTGACAAATTAGTTCATTCCAAAATTTCTGAACTTGGAAATTTTGCAAACCTGAAAATTCTGAAATTTTAAATTTCAGAAATGTGAAGATTCAAGATTTCGGAAATTCTAAATTTCGAAAAAAGCTAAAAAACAAATGAAACAAAAATGAAATTGAACACATTTTTCGGCAGTGCACAGAACAGACCTCTCCTCAGCCTGCACCCACACTAGTCAGCGGCATCCAACTCATTAGACCTTGTTAGCCTGAGCGGGGACCCTTAAAGGGGAGTTCCAGGCAGCGACGCGGCTGCCGGAGCTTCGCTCCTCTCCCCCCTCTCCGGCCGGCGTCCTCATTGCTAGTGTGGGCACCCGGCCGTGACAGCTTTAGGCTTCATGGCCGGGCACTCACTGCGCATGTGCCCTGTGATTGGTCAGGCGGTCACCTGTCCCAGGCGATAGTCTACAAGGAGGGGCTGCCAAAAGGGGATATAAAAAATTACTTTTGGGTGGAACTCCGCTTTAACCAGGATTTTTTCGCCATGCAGCCCCATAATCGAGGATAATTTGCAATGATTTTAAACTGTTCTGTTCACAACTCTGTACTGTAGTGCTGCAAGTTTTTGAAGAAAAATATTTTTTTGTGTATTTTTCTTCATTGCAGTGCTGTTCTAAGCAGGGGAGGGCTGGCAGGGTGGAAATCTCCCCCCGGGCTGGTGACACTATGCACAGCCACCGGCCGCCACTGCCAAATGCTGTTTTTGCAGAGCAGGAATATGGCTGCTGGAGCTCTGTTAACACAGGTCACGGCCACTGCTCACCTCCCACTGTGAAGCCATGCCTGTGTCAGCTCCAAGGTATATGGCTGCAGAGCTGAGCTATGTCTCGTCTCACATATAGCTCAGCCTCAGCGCACACCTGCGTGGACATCCCCTTCTCTTGATGCAAAGGGAGGCTCTGTGCGGACTCTGATGTAAGGGGGGGCCTCTGTGCGGACCCTGATGTAAGGGGGGGCCTCTGTGCGCACCCTGATGTAAGGGGGGGGCCTCTGTGCGCACCCTGATGTAAGGGGGGGGCCTCTGTGCGCACCCTGATGTAAGGGGGGGGCCTCTGTGCGCACCCTGATGTAAGGGGGGGGCCTCTGTGCGCACCCTGATGTAAGGGGGGGGCCTCTGTGCGCACCCTGATGTAAGGGGGGGGCCTCTGTGCGCACCCTGATGTAAGGGGGGGGCCTCTGTGCGCACCCTGATGTAAGGGGGGGCCTCTGTGCGGACCCTGATGTAAGGGGGGGCCTCTGTGCGGACCCTGATGTAAGGGGGGGCCTCTGTGCGGACCCTGATGTAAGGGGGGGCCTCTGTGCGGACCCTGATGTAAGGGGGGGCCTCTGTGCGGACTCTGATGTAAGGGGGGGGCCTCTGTGCGCACCCTGATGTAAGGGGGGGCCTCTGTGCGGACCCTGATGTAAGGGGGGGCCTCTGTGCGGACCCTGATGTAAGGGGGGGCCTCTGTGCGGACCCTGATGTAAGGGGGGGCCTCTGTGCGGACCCTGATGTAAGGGGGGGCCTCTGTGCGGACCCTGATGTAAGGGGGGGCCTCTGTGCGGACCCTGATGTAAGGGGGGGCCTCTGTGCGGACCCTGATGTAAGGGGGGGCCTCTATGCGGACCCTGATGTAAGGGGGGGCCTCTGTGCGGACTCTGATGTAAGGGGGGGCCTCTGTGCGGACTCTTGTGATCATGAAAAATCTTAGACTGTTTTCCTCGATCCATCACTTTTCCACACTCTATGGGCCACTTGACTGGACTTGCCCCCAGGCCTAAGGCTGCCAGCCCTCCCCTGGTTCTAAGTCACAGTCATTGGGAAAGAGGCATTTTTTGGGGCACAGTAGCTTTAAGCACTAAACAACAAGACAACCTGTATCTGACAGATTAAGAAAATGACGAGGTAACATCTTTGATGAACACATTTTTATTTTACAGAAAGTGGTCACAATTATTAAACTGAAAAAAAAACACACACACACACATCAAAAAATTATAAAGACCACTTCAGGCTTGAGACAAATCAAAGCAATGTTGGCCAAATTTCTCAAAAAAGGGGGACTTATGTGTGGCCCCTGACATTGTGAAAGGGCTGTACATACTGTAGGCACTGAAAGAGAACCTACAGAAAGCATATAAAAAAATAAAAATAAGGTAGTCAAATAATATAGTTGTCAGATACCACAGCAGTGCTATGGGACATGGTCAGAGACTACAGCAGTGCTATGGGACATGGTCAGAGACTACAGCAGTGATACAAAAAGATGGTCAGAGCCTAAAGGCAGAGTGCTACAGGGGTTGAGAGAATGTACAATGCTTCTGGAGACAGTCATGGACAATACATGAGACTTATGGATCACGGCTATCACAGTCCCCTTACAAATGAACACTTCTACTCTTATTAAAAAGTTTCAGAGATGGACAGAACAGAATTTTATTTTTTTAAATAAGGGAAATAAAGCCATTTAACTAAAAATGTCATCTCAGACCCAAAGGTGATTAACTCCAGGGCAGGCTGCACCATGTCCAGACTTGAGCGGTTTCTGGCATGTAGGACAACACCAGGTCCTCCTCTACAGCCCATATGTTGGGCCAACGGCTTCTGACTACTTGATGGCCATTTTTCACACTGCAACCTAATGTATATGTGTGAGGGAAAAAAACAACAACCAAAAAAAAAAAAACGCACACACTATTTATCTAAGTTTGAAGATAGATGAATGGATAGCTGCACTCCAAAAACCCGGTAAGGTGGTCTTTATTAAATAAACAGCAGGTACAACATAAGGTCACAGCAGCAAAAAACAAGGGGACAGACAACGCGTTTCGCACCGGATCAGTGCTTAATCATGATCCAGTGCCAAACGCGTCGGCTGTCCCCTTGTTTTTTGCTGCTGCTGTTGTACCTGCTGTTTTTTTAATAAAGACCACCTTACCGGGTTTTTGGAGTGCGGCTATCCATTCATCTATCTTCAAACTTGCTTAGTACACCGCCAGCACTCTCGGTATCCTGCAATCACCTGTGATCACATAGTGGTCCCACCTGGAGCGGTGACTCCCTTCACACTATTTATCTAATATAACTCGGGTGAATTAATTATTTTTCTTCACTCGCCTGAGTAAGAACCTAGGTAACAAAAACCCTGACTATTGTCTACAAGGGCCCCGAGGGCTGCACAATAAGTGCCAAAGGGTTGCAGGTTGAGCACCAAGGAACTAAAGTGTAAGGCAGCTCCAGATTATTCAATCTTCTTACCTTCCACCAAGGGTGGAAAGAAAGAAAATGTATTCCTCCATCAAGACATTTAGCGCCTAGATGGGGGAATGCTATTGTGTTCTGCCAGCAGGGGGGCGCAGGGACCTTTCCTGGTTGGCAGAACACAATGATTACTGCTAGCCGATATAGCCACTGGCAGCAATAGCATGAAACAAATCCCAACAGACTGGTTGTACCCAAGTCAATCAATTGATCCCCTTTGGTACAATTAGCCTGCCCATACATTGATCAAAATTCATCCAGTCCCTGCTGAACCAGACAAATTTGGATCCCTGTATGGCTTATGTTTCATCTCCAACCCATGGGTGATTTACTCCATGGCAGGCTGCACAACAACTTTAGACTTGACCATTTTCTGGCATGTAGGACAATACCGGGTCCGTCTCTACAGTCCATATGATGGGCCTACGGTCTCTGACTACTTGATGGCCATTTTCACATTGCTCCTACATATTAAAAGACATAAACCAACATTTTTAACCAATACAACCCAGGCTAATGACAATTTTTTTTTCCTTCACTGCCCCCATCAAGGTAAAAAAAAAAAAAAAACAGACTATTTTCTTCAAGGGCTCCAAAGACTGCACAATAAGTGCCAAAGGGGTGCAGATTGGGCACCAGGGACATCTTCGACACAAGGGTAACTTACTCTGGTGCAGGCTGCACAATATCTCCAGACCTGACCAATTTCTGGCATATAGGACAATACCAGGTCAGCCTCTTCAGCCCATATGTTGGGCCAATGGCCTCTTTGACCACTGGATGGCCATTTTCACATTGCTCCTTCATGTAGATGTGGTAGTGCAGTGCTTTCCTCTTCATCTTGTCATTCAGCCAGTCAGCAGTAAAGGTTACAGCATAGTTTATTAGAGCAACCAGGGTCTCCACAGGAAGAACGGAACCCAGTGATAGTGGATGGACACGTGCCAAGTATAGAATTTCGTTCTTAATAATGTTACCTGGATAGAGCATTTCAAATGAGAGAATAACTATTTCATATAACGCTACAAACACAAGATATATATACACTATAGAATGCCTAAATTTAATTTAAAAGATTACAGAACTCTCAATGCAGTACTGTAGCTACAGGTTTGGACCTACCTTACCAACGCTGGGCTGTCCTACCATGGACATCAGGAATGCCAAGCAGCTCAGTACACACCTACTCATTTATCAGACATTGCAATATGCATCATATGTGTAGCGGTACCCCCGAAGGAGCTGCTGGTAATTTGATTGGGTGGCACATTTACCTCATAGCTCTTTCCGATTGTCTAGGGTAAGGTGACCAGATTTAAAAAAAAAATCCGGGGAAATATTTTTTCTTTACTAGTAATGGCAACAATCAGCGACTCTCTGCCCGTGGCCGCCGCCCGCCTCACAGCCTCTAAAGTCTTACTCTTCGAGCCCCGGCTACTACTGGATGTGGAGCGGAGGAAGATCACTCCTCCAGGGAAGGCAAGGAGATCGGCAAGTGACTGGCCAAGATTTGAGCCAAGGCAGAAGGACATGCGAGCGGAGCTGAATTGGCATGTGCCCGAAACTGAAGAAATATTTCTTTCACTCCGACCAGCACATGATCATCAGAAAGGGGCACAGATAATGGGAAAAATACAACCCCCCTATGCTAGTAGGCACAGCGAAGCACTGACTGTCTTTGAAATTGCCCCTGCCCCCTATTAAATCCAATCTGGGGACAAAACTAGGGACAGACTTGGTCCAGGGACAGTGTCCTCAATCAGGGGACTGTCCCCTGAAACTGGGGATGTCTGGTCACCCTAGTCTAGGGGTGAATGATGCATACAGCAGCAGTAAAGGAATGTCCCCAAAGAAGTGTCTTTTTATGTTCTCTTTCTTACCCAGCCGGGCAAAAACAGTAAAAGGTTGAAAGGAGTACAGCAGATTGAGGCGTAGTATTTGCAACAGTCCTGCTCCCATGCATAACACTTTCCTCACCACTCCTATTTAAGTGGGCTTAGCGTACCCGGATAGGCCTCTCTCACTGACCTAGCAGCCGAAGTATCGCTCGGACCTCTTCAGGACGAAGTCCCTGCCACAGACCCTCCTGAATAGGGATGAGCCGAACACCCCCGCGTTCGGTTCGCACCAGAACCGCCGAACAGACCGACCGTTCGCGCGAACATTTAGAACCCCATTAAAGTCTATGGGCCTTGAACGTTCAAATTCAAAAATGATCATTTTAAAGACCAATATTCAATTTATTGTTGGAAAACGTCTTGTAGAACCCGGGTCTTGCCCGAGGGAACATGTATCAATGGAAAAAAAGTAAAAAAAAAACTTGTTTTTTCAGGAGCAAGACTCCTGAAAAATTACTGTTTTTAAAACTTTTTTTTCCATTGATACATGTTCAGTCGGGCAAAACCCGGGTTCTCAATGACATTTTTACAGGCAAACTATAGACACACAGCAGGTACAATATTTAAAGGAATTTTTCATTTTTTTTTTTTTTAACTACTTGAGATCCGCGCTACAGCCGAATGACGTCTCTAGCGCAGATCTAAATTGTCAACAAGCCGTCAATTGACGGCTTGTCACTAGCTGCTTCCCGGCGCGCGCTCCAGAGCGCGCTGCGGGGAAACACTGTGTTGCCCGTGTCCCTTGGACACAGCCAATCACAGATCGCCGCGAACGGCCAATCAGAGCGGCCGTTTGCGATGCGATCTGTGCGGCCAATGAGAGATGATCTCATAGATCATCTCTCATTGCCGTTTTACATAGAGACAGCGTTCTGTCTCTGGAGAGCAGGAGACGGATCTGTGTCTCTTGTACATAGAGACACAGATCGGTCACCTCCCCCTCCCCCCACAGTTAGAACACTATGCAGGCAATACATTTAACCCCTTCCTCACCCCCTAGTGTTAACCCCTTCAATGCCAGTCACATTTATACGGTAATTAGTGCATTTTTATAGCACCGATCGCAGTATAAATGTGAATGACGCCAAAAATGTGTCAAAAGTGTCCGATGTGTCCGCCATAACGTCGCAGTCCCAATAAAAATCGCAGATCGCCGCCATTTCTAGTAAAAAAAAAATAATAAAAAATAATAATTCTGTCCCCTATTTTGTAGGCACTATAAATAAACGACGCTTATTGCGATTTTTTTTTTTTTAACAAAAATATGTAGAAGAATACGCATCGCCCTAAACTGAGAAAAAAAACGTTTTTTTTTTTAATTGGGATATTTATTATAGCAACAAGTAAAAAATATTGTATTTTTTTCAAAATTGTCGCATTTTTTTGTTTTATAGCGCAAAAAATAAAAACCGCAGAGGTGATCAAATACCACCAAAAGAAAGCTCTACTTGTGGGGAAAAAAGGACGTCAATTTTGTTTGGGAGCCACGTCGCACGACCGCGCAATTGTCAGTTAAAGTGACGCAGTGCCGGAAGCTGAAATATCACCTGGGCAGGAGGGGGGTATAAGTGCCCAGTAAGCAAGTGGTTAAGTTAAGCAGGAGCAGTGATTTTATTGATGCTTAAAGGGGTAGTTCCCCCAAAAACCTTTTTTTAACATTGATTGAGGCTCGTTATGTCAAGGGGAATCGGGTGTTTTTCTTTTAGAATCGAAGCAGTACTTACCGTTTTAGAGATGCATCGTCTCCGTCGCTTCCGGGTATGATCGTCTGGTCTGGGCGTTCCTATTTGATTGACAGGCTTCCGACAGGCTTCCGATGGTCGCATACATCGCATCACGAGTAGCCAAAAGAAGCCGAGCGCCGGCTCTATACTGCGCCTGCGCACGGTCGTTCGGCTACTTTCGGAAAATCGTGATGTATCCGATCGTCGGAAGCCTGTCAATCAAATAGGAACGCCCTTCCCCGAAGACCATACCCGGAAGCGTCGGAGACGATGCATCTCTAAAACGGTAAGTACTGTTTTGATTCTAAAAAAAAAACCACCCGATTCCCCTTGACAAAACGAGCCTCAATCAATGTTAAAAAAAAGTTTTTTGGGGGAACTACCCCTTTAAATAAAAAAGAAAAATTCCTTTAACCACTTCAGTCCCCGTGTATGCTCAATTGACGGCAGCTTAGGGGATCTGAATATCCAAGCTGCCGTCAATTGACGTCATTGTGTTTTCCGGCCACTTGGGGGCGCGCGCGCACCCGGCGCGTCCCCGAGATGCCGATGCGCGTGCCTGGCGGTCGCGATGTCCACCAGGTACCCGCTGATCGGCAGTTTTGGAGCAGGGACGTGGAGCTCTGTGTGTAAACACAGAGCTCCACGTCCTGTCAGTGAGAGGAGACAGATGCTGTTTCTCTTGTACATAGGAGACAGCATCGGTCACCTTCCCCAGTCACCCCCTCCCCCCACACAGTTAGAACACACCCAGGACTCACATTTAACCCCTTTCCCCCCCCCACTAGTGTTAACCCCTTCACTGCCAGTCACATTTATACAGTAATTAGTGCGTTTTTATAGCACTGATCGCTGTATAAATGTGAAAGGTCCCAAAAATGTGTCAAAAGTGTCCGATGTGTCTGTCGCAATATCGCAGTCCTGACAAAATTTGCAGATCGCCGTATTACTAGTAAAAAAAAAAAAAAATTGTCAGAATTCTATCCCTTATTTCCTAGCCACTATAACCTTTGCGCAAACCAATTACTATATGCTTATTGCGATTGTTTTTTTTTACCAAAAATATGTAGAATACATATCGGCCTAAACTGAGAAAAAAATATATATATATATTTTTTTTTAAATTGGATTTTTATTATAGCAAAAAGTAAAAAATATACTGTGTTTTTTTTTCAAAATTGTCGCTCTTTTTTGTTTATAGCGCAAAAAAAACGCTATACATTTTGCGCAAACCAATCGATAAACGCGTATTGCGATTTTTTTTACCAACAAATTTGTAGAAGAATACGTATCGGCCTAAACTGAGGGAAAAAATATATATATATATTTTTGGGGGATATATATTATAGCAAAAAGTAAAAAATATTGAATTTTTTTCAAAATTGTCGCTCTATTTTTGTTTATAGCGCAAAAAATAAAAACCGCAGAGGTGATCAAATACCACCAAAAGAAAGCTCTATTTGTGGGGAAAAAAAGGACGTCAATTTTGTTTGTAAGGCACGTCGCACGACCGCGCAATTTTAGATTAAAGCGACGCAGTGCTGAAAGCTGAAATTTCGCCTGGGCAGGAAGGGGGTATATGTGCCCAGTAAGCAAGTGGTTAAATGTTGTACCTGCTGGGTGTCTATAGTTTGCCTGTGATAACGTCTTTAAATAGCACAATCACCTGCCTGCCAGTAAATTAGGAATAGCTGATCTAGCTAAGCTATACAGTGTATAAATATATATACAACTCCTAGGGATGTATATATATCCTCTACACACTGTAATTAAAGCTAAACTGACTAGCCTGCTCTATCTAGCTATCTAAAAGGACAATCTCTGTCTCCCTAACTGCTTTCATGAACAAGCCGGAACACACTACACGAGGCCGCCCAGCAGGCGGCCTTATATAGTGTGGGGCGTGTGCTAAAGCCCTGAGCCATAATTGGCCAAAGCCACCCAGGCTTTGGCCAATTATGGCTCTTCGTTTTTTGCACGCTGTGATTGGCCAAGCATGCGGGACATACAGCATGCTTGGCCAATCATCAGCGCGCAATGCCGCAGTGAATTATGGGCCGTTGCGCGTTACTCGAATTTGGCGCGAACAACCGATTTTGTTCGAATTTCGTCGAACGTACGAACAGACAATGTTCGAGTCGAAATATACGTTCGTATCGAACGCGAAGCTCATCCCTACTCCTGAATGAACGTCAGGGAGACGCCTCTGCCACAGGCCCTCTCCGATTGCAGATACGGAGGTAACCCTCCTAGGTAAAGTTACGCCTGGATCTCCTTCCTAACGTCGCCCAGGTACCGACTGAAAGGGTAAGCAATCCCCCAGCGTCCGGCTACTTTGATCCCCGATGGTTTGTTGAAATCCTTTTGGATCGCCAGCCTCTCATTGGCGATCCTCAGACGGACTCCCCACCGACAGCTACACTGCTTGGGATCTTCAAAAGTGGGAACCCAGTCGACCACTGAGTCCCCATCCTGCTTAAATGTTCCGGACCAACATGGCCCGAAACCAGGAACACCGCATGGCACGCACGCCCCAGCCAGTCAGGCCATAACGGCGGGGTGCCGTGATGTTGTCACCCTGAAGGTGGGTGCCACACTGGAAGAAGATCCAGACTCAATGGCGTCTGTTTCATAAGTACCCTCTCCCAGCATGCCCAGCAAGGCCCAAGCCTCCTGATTGGCCGCTGGGAAAAAAACACCCAAACCTTAACTCCACTGCTGGAAGGAGCACCCCAACGCAATAGAATGAGCCCACAGCACAGCCAAGCTGAAACAGAGACCCTACTGAATTATTGCAATTGGAATCAGTGTCACTTATGCCTTGTTTCCACTGAACGGAATTGTTCGGGTCGGTACAGTTTGGAGCGCTTAGAATGGTCCAGTCTATTCTTGTGAGCGTTTCCACTGCAAGTCGGACTGTCTAGGGCAGTGATGGCGAACCTTGGCACTCCAGCTGTTTTGGAACTACATTTCCCTTGATGCTCCACTACACTGCAGATTGCATGAACATCATGGGAAATGTAGTTCCAAAACAGCTGGGGTGCCAAGGTTCGCCATCACTGGTCTAGGGTGTCCACCAATCAGTGGAATGTATTGTAGGTCCGCCCTAACCGAACCGATCCATTTTCTATGGCCCCACATCTGAAGCAGGACCCAGAATGGTCCGGTACGGTTCGGTTTTATGGCACACTTTCATAATGGAAACGCCCAAAAGAGCATACCGAACCGTACTGAACCGATCCGCTCAGTGGAAACGAGGCATTACACTTTGATTATCCCCTAAATATCAATAGCACCGGTACTTGGAAGTAACCCAGTGTTACATATGCAATAGTCGGACCATTGATCTCAGTTACTTCAATATATTATAGCGCAAAGGTGGAATGGAATCAGAAAACCTTATACCTGAAGGACAAATACAACTCAAGCCGCCTTCATAGCAGGAACATATTTACGTGGGCTAGAGAAAGTGTACTAGGCAAAGTTTACTTCATTGGTACCTCACCGATAGGTCCTAAAGGACATGGTTTATTGGGACACACTTTTCCACATCTTCCAGCATCAGCTTCCTTTGCTGCTTATAAAATTCTAGGACACTTACCTCTCCTAAAATCTAGTGAGGTCGGCTCTCGGGTGCTGCAACTGCCTTTAGGCTTAACTGCCGGTTCCCTACTGAATGCGTTAAGCGGGCTGCGGTTTCTGAGTGGCCCGGCAGTGAGGGAAAGAGAAGGGGGGGGGGGGACAAATTTCCAAGTGATCTCGCCGCTTAGAAAGATCTCTTGGAAGTGGGGACATGTACCTGTCAAAACCAGGTACCCGCTCCCACCCGAAAGATGTCAAATGTGGAGCTGGAGGGGGGGAAGCAGATACGTGGAGCTTCCACTTCTCCCCCGCTGAGCTGTTGTGTTCTGACAGGGAAACAGCCCCCCCACCAGACCTCTCCAATCTGCTATGCCATTGGCTGAGAGCGCTGATCAGGAGGTGGTTGGCTGCTGGCCAGACAGACCAACATACACACAGGCTGAATGTCGGCCAGTTTGTATTTGAACTGACCAATGTCTCCCAACAAATGCTTTAGACTCATAGTATGTCTTCAGTGTTTCAGGTTGAAGGATACTGGGCATTGTTCATCCTGAAAGACCGAGTACAACTAGTGGCAGAACTGAATTACTATGGGGTACTGCCCAAGAGGAGTATTGCAGCCAGAGTACGTTTTTTTTTTTTTTTAACCCCTACTGGGATGGGGGGGGGGGGCAATAAAAAAGTAGTCCCCTAATGGTAAGTTACTCAGTTTAGTACCATCATACAAATCTGCTTTTAATTCATTAAGGGGTGCGGTGTTCAGCAGAGGAGAGCATCCTTGAACACATCATCCTTACCTACTCCAGAGAAGATTGATTGATCCATTAGGGTGATGCAGACAGGTCTGGGGTTGCAGAGGGCACGAAGGGCCTTTTCTTTATCAAACTCTGGACACAAGATATCAGAAGTCGGCTCCACAAATGGAGAAGAGCACCATGTCATCCGGCAATTGTAGAATACCAAGAAACCCCCGCCATCAAAGTGGACAATTAACCTAGTGATCGGCACGTAAAAGATACACACATCAGAAACAACAAAAAATAAATAAAAGAAGAAGGACTATAGATTTCACTGGTGACATGGATACTGAGAAGTGAACTGTGTGTACTACAGTGAAAATCTCATTATAACATTAAATACTGGGGACGAGCTATGTATTGTCACTGCCTGGTGAGCGCCGGCCATCTAAATAACGGCAGCTGGTTGGCTTCGGAAGTGTCTATCAGAGCCAGAGGCTCTGATAGGCTTGCCGATTACAGCCTGAGGGCTGTAATTGGCTTTCAAATAGTTAAACCACGGGACGCACGGGGTGTGCGTTTCCTGGTTAACACTGACAGGCATCTCAGCCAATCAGGTTTACCGATAACCCGTTTGGCTGAAGTGACATTGAGGGTGGGACTACTTCGAGGGTTCGTGAAGGAGGATCCGAGGATGGCCGACCGAGAAAGGCAAGTGCCAGGCGGGGGGAAGTAGCAATCTGGCACCATTTTAGGGGCAAATTGGCAGCAATTGATGGGCACACTGGCCACAATTGATGGGCACAGTGGCTGCATTTGGCATGGCACAGTGGCGGCAATTGATGGGCAGTGGCGACAATTGATGGGCACAGTGGCTGCATTTGATGGCATGGCACAGTGGCAACAATTTTATGGCACAGTGGCTGCTTTTGATGAGCACAGTGGCTGCTTTTGATGAGCACAGTGAGGCTGCAAGTGATGGGCACAGTGAGGCTGCAAGTGATGGGCACAGTGAGGCTGCAAGTGATGGGTTTTATTTTTTCGTTTGTTTGCGCCCCCTCAAAAATTTTGAGCAGCCGCCACTGGAGCTGTATGTACTGGAGTGCAGATCTTACTGGTGTATGGACACTGGGGAGTGGGCTGCATGTACTGAAAAATTACAAGTAAGACCCCTTTCACACTGAGGCGCTTTGCAGGCGCTATAACGCTAAAAATAGTGCCTGCAAAATGCCCTGAAAGAACCGCTCCTCACACTCCAGTGTAAAAGCCTGAGGGCTTTCACACTGGAGCGGTGCACTGACAGGACGCTTAAAAACGTCCTGCTAGCAGCATCTTTGGAGCGGTGTGTATACCGCTCCTGCCCATTGAAATCAATGAGCACCGCGGCTAGACCGCCAGCAAAGTGCTACTGTAGCGGCGCTTTGCGGGTTGCTTTAACCCTTTTTCGGCCAATAGTGGGGGTTAAAAGTGTCCTGCTAGTGGCCGAATAGCGCCGCAAAAATTTACGGTAAAGCGCCGCTAAAAATAGCGGTGCTTTACCGCCGAAGCACCCACCGCCCCGGTGTGAAAAGGGCCCAAGAGCTTTGACTCTATGCTTGTAAAGAAGGACTTGTCTGCGTTTTCCAATTCCTGGTCCTGTGTACTCAAAGGAGAAGAATAAATGTTACCTGGGAGTTGGGTCTTTCCAGTCTCCTTTTTTGTTTCCCCTTTTAGCACGGGATAACTCGTTGGCTCTTACGCTTCCAAAAAGACCAAAGTGAAAGCGCAGCCACTTGCGCACCAGGGTCTCCTCGCTTGTTTCGTTTGTGATCTTGTCTCTAGGAGCTGTGGAGGGCTCACTTATCAATGAACAGTCTTCCTCCGACTTCCCATTATCCTGCGTACTCACATTATCAACCTTCTCTTGTTTATTTTTACTGCAACAAAACGCTAGGTATAAGTTCTTCCCATGAACCTAAAATATGGAAACAATGGTGGTAAAAACCGAAGGCATACGTTTTACTAAACTGAATAAAAATACTACATTTAACCAGCAGGTAGTACAACCAGTAGTGTATTTAGGTTTTGCGCTGCCCTAGGCTTCACTAAACTTGTGCGCCCCCTAATTTAAATATGACCCACCCCTTCCTGTCAAGGCCACACCCCTTGATGTTTAAGACCCTCCCTGAAAATTTTGAGTGGGGACGCTAGTTCTGAGGGCAGAAAACATAAGGCACAGTGAGGAAGGTTTGTGGTCCAGGATGATTGGACAGTCAAAATTAGAAGCACCAGCCACAGTTGCGGAATGCCAGAAGCAGTGCGGCCGCTTTATGGGGGCGCTAGACTAATTTGCCTCTCTGCCCAGTCTGTCCCATAAGACTGGCGCTACACTATACAGTGTAGTGCAAACTGGCGGGGACTTTCCGTGCTGCCCCCCTGCATGGTGTTGCCCAAGGCCCGGGCCTTGTTGGCCTAGGCCAGGTTACAGCGTTGAGTACAACTAGTAAAATCTTGAATTATTTTTACTGGGGCTGTACAATACAAGTGTAGCACTACCCCCGTAGGAGCTGCTGGTTATTTTTGGGTGGCACGTTACCTCTGTGTTCTCGCTGTCCAGGGTGAAAGGAGAGTCTGAACAATTTCAATGTCCACACAATGCACTTCTTTTTCTTGGATTTATTTGGGAGAACTTTAGAAGGAAAGAAGGATGAGGGGTGGAAGGGTAGGTAGGTAGGTTCAGGTGTATAATCAAAGGAAACACTCCTGTTTCCAGCAAACAGTTCTCGTCGCAACTCTAGCCAGAGTGGGTATTGCTTACCCACATAGGTCCCTCTTACTGGTCTAGCAGCCGGGATGGCGCACAAAGTAAAGTACAGTCTCTGCCACAGACCTTCCTTTGTAGATGAGACACTTTGGTCCAGAATCCTCTGCCACAGGATTCAGCACCCGGATCTCTTGAGCTTAGCTTTAGTAGAACTTTTAAGCCCCATACACACGATCAGTTTTCCTGCAGGTTTTTCTCTTCAGATTTACCAAAACCATGTAGTGCAAGGGCGGGCCCGATTGCATACAAATTGAAACTCTTGAGGTTTGACCTCATATTAGATGGTTTTGGTAAACCTAAAGAGGAAAAACCTGCAGGAAAACTGATAGTGTGTATGGGGCTTTAGATCCAACCTCTCAGTGTATGGTGTGTAGCGCCGGGTTACTTTCAGAGCCGATTCTATGTTAAATTTAGGGGAGAATTCAGAGAAGTAGTTAGCTCTTAATTAAGTTGACTGTTTAAATTTGGGTCTCTGCTCTAGCTTGGTTGTACTGTGGGCTGACCTTTTGTCCAGGGACTCCTGACACCTCCGCATGGCAGGTGGCAGCAGTAGGGTCAAGTGAGTCTGAGTGCCACTCCTTAGCGGCCAGGAGGGGTTGGTAATGGAAAGTAGAAGGGATGGACAGCCACACTCCAAATAACTGAAGAGTTGTCTTTTATTGTAAAAGCAGCATAAAATGCACCACAAAAATATCACAGCAAAGGCAAAACAGGAACAGCCGACGCGTTTCACACTGGTCAGGGCTTATTCATAGGAGGGGTTGGCTACCTCGATGTACATGCTGGAAAGGGGTATAAAGGGGGCAGACGCCATTGCCTGAAGGTTTTTCCTCGTGTGGCGCCCACTCCTGGCCGGGGTGTACGCAGGTAGCAGTGTTCCTGGTTCCGGGACCACGCTGGCCCGGAGCAATTGATCTGCTGTGCGGGCCTAGTGATGGACTGGGTCCTTAATCTGGAGGGGGTCCCGAGCTGTCCATCCAATGGGAGGAAGCTGATCGATGAGGAGTCCATCCGAAGGATACCAAGCACAAGGCTGGTGTTCCAGGAGGGGCCTGTTCGTTCACCGGCAGACAACCTTGGTTCGGACAGGCTGGATGTTGGCCGCCTGTCAGTTGCTAACTTAGCAAAAACTACCTGAAGGAGATCCGGGTGCTGAATCTACTAAGAGAGGATTCCGGACCATAATTGTCTCCATTCTTTTGGGAGGGTCTGTGGCAGAGACTTGATCCTAAGTTCGAGTGACACTCTGGCTGCTAGACTGGTGAGAGAGGCCTATCCAGGTGCGCTATACCCATTCCGGCTGGAGTGGCGAAGTAAAGTGTTGTTGGAAGCAGGACTGTTTCCCATATGCAGTTACACCTGGGTCTGCCATTTCCTATTTGCTATCCCTTCACCTTTCCACTGTTCGATTGTTTTTATCCGGCTGGTTAATAAAGGCACAGAAAAGACATTAGATTTACTACAACTCTCATCAAGTACCTTGGAAGGCGTAGATAAATTTAAAACAGTTTATTTATATTAATTTATTTATTTTTACTCTGTATTCCAAAGGCTTTTTTCAAACATGTGACCAGCAGCAGAGGAATAGAAGCTCCTCCTGCTTAGGTTTCCCTGCAGACAGAGCTGGGTCATATGATAGCTGTATATCATTTAGGTAAAAGGTGCATAGATTAATTTTTATTAAAATAAATTACAGTTCCATCATCAAAAGGACAATATAAACTTAAACAGTGTGTATTTAGTATTACTTTAACCACTTCACATCCTGCATATAGTGAAATGACGGCCACAAGGTGGCTCTGCCATCTTGGGCGGCCATCATATGGCCGCTAGGGGGTGCGCGCGCTGGGTCACCTGGGAGCCGATGTGCGTGCCTGGTGTCCACCAGGCACCCGCAATCGCCAGTTAGAGCCAGGGATGTGGACCTCTGTGTGTAAACACAGAGATCTACATCCTGTCAGGGAGAGGCGACCAATGATGTCTTCCTTGTACATAGGGACACCGATTGGTCACTTCCCCCAGTCAGTCCCCTCCCCCACAGTTAGAATCACTCCCTAGGGAACACATTTAACCCCTTGATTGCCCCCCTAGTGTTAACTCCTCCCCTGCCAATTACATTTATACAGTAATCAGTGCATATTTATAGTACTGATTTCTGTATAAATGTCAATGTCCCAAAATAGGGTCCTGATAAAAAAAACAGATAACGGCCATTACTAGTAATAAAAAACAAAAAAACATAAATCTATTCCCTATTTTGTAGTCGCTATGACTTTTGTGCAAACCAATCACTATAGGCTTATTGCGATTTTTTTTTTTTACCAAAAATATGTAGAAGAATACATATCGGCCTAAACTGAGAAAATAAATTGGGATATTTATTATAGAAAAAAGTAAAAGATTTAGTTTTTTTTTTTCAAAATTGTCAGTCTTTTTTGTTTATAGCGCAAAAAATAAAAAACAGCAGAGATGATCAAATACCACCAAAAGAAAGCTCTATTTGTGGGAAAAAAATCATCAACATTTCATTTGGCGTACAGTGTTGTACGACCGCGCAATTGTCATGCAAAGCGTGACAGCGCTGAAAGCTGAAAATTGGCCCGGGCAGGAAGGGGGTGAAAATGCCCGGTATTGAAGTGGTTAAAGTAGTCGCAAAAGGCAGAATTTTTTTTTTTTTATCTTAATGCATTAAAGCGGAATTCCACCGAAAAGAAGAAATTCTGCTTTAAGCACTCCTCGCCCCCTTACATGCCACATTTGGCATGTCATTTTGTTTGGGGTACCTAGTTTTGACAGGTACAGTAAAACCTAGGGTCTCTGCTTTAATATATATATATATATATATATATAATGTTTGGGGTTCTATGTCATTTTCTAGACAAAAATAAATAAAAAATCTGATTGTTACATGTAAACAGTGTTAACAAAAAAAAAAAAAATGTTTTTTTAATTGAAGTATAACTATAGGAAAAACGTTTTTATTATTATTTTGAATAGAGTAAGATGGGGTTATAACCCCTGACAGTTTTTTTTCCCCCCACCGTGTCCCATTGCAGAGATTTTCCTTCACTTCCTGTCCCATAGCTAAACAAGCAGTAAGAGGAAATATCTGCAAACTAAGGGAATTCTTTGGGGACCCCCAGGTCACTAGAAATAGAGTCCGCATTATAAGATTTTCCCCTCTAAGGCCTCGTTCACACATAGCCGACTCCGTCGCAGTCCGTTCCGACGGAGTCCGCCTGTGTCTGCCAGCTCAGCGGGAGATCAGTCCGCAGATCTCCGCTGAGCCGACGGATGACAAGCTCCTCTCTGCTCACTGAGCGGGGAGGAGCTTGTCGAGCCCCGCTGTCCTCTATGGAGCGATCTGATGAAAACGGACAGCATGTCCGTTTTCATCAGATCTTTCCCGATCCGATCCGCATGGACGGATGGGGACGTGAGCCCCATACGTTTGTTTTTAGCGGATCGGATCAGGTCGGATGTCAGCGGACATGTCTCCGCTGACATCCGACGCTCCATAGGGGTGCATGGAGCGCCCGTTCAGGTCCGCCTGAAAAACTGACAGACGGACCTGAACGGATCCATGTGTGAACGAGGCCTATTACTTTTCTGGGGACAACCCAAAATTTGGGCTCTACTTTCAATGATAAAGGTAAACAGGACAAATAGAGAGGGTGAATCACCTTAATAGGGGCACAGACAGCAATAAAAACTGACAGTTGTTCTAATCCATCTCCACTCTATCTAAAACAAAATAAAAGTGATGGGACTGTGATGCCAAGGGGTGGGGTCACATCACTCGGATACCACGGCCAATGCCTATATAAGTCACTGCACGCGTGCAACCGGTATTACATCGGGACAGAGCGTTGAGTCAACATCTCAAGAAGAGAAGAGGGAAGAAGGCGACAAGGAAGACCGGGTCCCCTTCTAGTAAAAGAGCTGTAAGAAGATATTGGTGGTGCCCGGCAGAAGGAAGAAAGCACCGGAGAGCGGGAGGAGAACCAGAGAGCGCAGAGAAGACACTGGAGAGTGGGAGGAGAGGCCAGAGAGTTGGAAGAGAACCCCACAGTCAGAAGAAGACCCCCCAAAGTCAGAAGAAGACCCCTGAAGCTGCCTAATAAAATTACTTTAAAAACTTGTGTAGTGTTTTTTTATTGACATTTTTCTTCCACCAGATGAATGGGTAGGGGTGATGTACCCCATACTCATTCACATATGGTGGGGGGCCAGGATCTGATCCCGGATTCCGATAAGCCCCCTGCCTGCAGACCCCGACAACCAATGGCCAGGGTTGTTGGGAAGAGGCCCTGTCCTCATCAACATGGGGACAGGGTGCTTTGGGGTGGGGGGGGGGGGCACAGGGCGATTCCAGATCTTTAGGTTCAGTTACCTGGCAGTCTTGGAACTTCTTTTCCATCAAGTCCTGAAGAAGAATCTGTTTTGTGCTGCCACCAACCTTTGTCACCTGCTGGCCCATAAACGGCAAGGTCACGGAGCAGAACTTCCTCACTGTGGGACCTTCTGGCATGTTGTTTTCTCAACTCCTACACAAATCTGGAAAGTAATTCAATTTAAAATACACAGAGATCATCAAGTTCAATTGAAGTAACAGAATTAGATTTACATTCAGATGGACATTATACCATCAGCCTCCATTTTCATAGATTTACCTCTACTTTCCTGTTATAGCAGTTGAAATAGGGTGATAAAATCAACAAGAGAGAGAGAGAGATAGAGATTTCATGAATCGAAAGAACCCCACTCGGTACGTGGGGACTAGGGTGACCACGTGTCCCGGAATGCCCGGGCACCTTCATTCCAGGACAATACAGAGTCCCGGAATGAAACTGACACAGCCACCCCCTATGGGCCAATCTGATGCCCACAAAAAGGCTGCCACAGCACCGCTTTACTCACTGACAGTACTTATCCTGGCCAGGAATGCCTGGAGGAGCACAGTCCCCGCCCCCTGTTTGTGATTAGAGAAATCATAAATCCCGCCTCTTGTGTCCAATCACTGTGCTGTGATTCGTTACAGCACAAGCTGATTTTTGGGAAGGGGCGTGTCCCTGAATAGTAGTTTGGAAATGTAGTCACCAAAGTGGGGACCCTTACCCAAACTGATGGACCCCCTAAAGAGCAAGGTCATATGCGCCAGCAGATTTAGCCCTCTGAGGGGTCTAGCGATCCTCCCCTATTCCTGGAGCCCTCCAGATACAGCAAGAAATCCTCCACTGTATTATCCCGATTGGAAATAGAAAGTGTGGTCTGGGTGGCGCACATGCCTCTTACTAAATTCCTTGGAATGAACATACCCCCCCCCCAGCACATTATGTAAAAACTTACCTGCAAATGAAGCCCTTGTTGTCATCACTGGGGGCCGCATCCATCCTAGCCCATCTTCCTCCTGGTTCCGCAGGCTCTGGCTCTATGACTGGCCAGAGCCGCATGATGTCACTCCCGCGTATGCACGTGGGAGCCGCATAAGGTTCTGAAGAAACGGCATGCACCGATGACGTCATCAGCGGCGTAAACAGTAAATATCTCCTAAATGGTGCAGGTTTAGGAGATATTTACAGTACCTATCGGGAAGTCTTATTATAGGCTTACCTATAGGTACAAACAATGCAGGGACGTTTACATCCACTTTAACGGTAACTAGTTACAGCCAAATTCCAGACAGCATGGCACGGACAGACAGAAGGACGTATAGATATATGTCTCTGTTAACCACTTAAGGACCGCCTCTTGCACATATACATCGGCAGAATGGCACGGCTGGGCACAAGCACGTACAGGTACATCCTCTTTAAGTGCCCGGTCGTGGGCACATGCCCGTGACACGGTCCGAAGCTCTGTGACCGCGGCAACCACGGACCCGATCGCCACTGGAGTCCCGCGATTGGTCCCCGGAGCTGAAGAACAGGGAGAACTGTGTGTAAACACAGCTTCCCCGTTCTTTACTGTGGCGCCGTCATTGATCGTCTTTTCCCTGATATAGGGAAACACAATCAATGACGTCACATCTACAGCCACACCCCCCTACAGTTAGAAACACAGATGAGGTCACAATTAACCCCCTTAGCGCCCCCTTGTGGTTAACTCCCAAACTGCTATTGTCATTTTCACAGTAAACAATGCATTTTTAGCTGTGAAAATGACAATGGTCCCAAAAATGTGTCAAAATTGTCCGAAGTGTCCGCCATAATGTCACAGTCACAAAAAAAAAAAAAAAAAAACGCTGATCACAAAAAAAAAAAAAAACGCTGATCGCCGCCATTGGTAGTAAAAAAATAAAAAAATAATAAAAATGCAATAATACTATCCCCTATTTTGTAAATGCTATACATTTTGCGCAAACCAATCGATAAACGCTTATTGCGATTTTTTTTACCAACAAATTTGTAGAAGAATACGTATCGGCCTAAACTGAGGGAAAAAATATATATATATATTTTTGGGGGATATTTATTATAGCAAAAAGTTAACAATATTGAATTTTTTTCAAAATTGTCGCTCTATTTTTGTTTATAGCGCAAAAAATAAAAACCGCAGAGGTGATCAAATACCACCAAAAGAAAGCTCTATTTGTGGGGAAAAAAAGGATGCCAATTTTGTTTAGGAGCCATGTCGCACGACCGCGCAATTATGAGTTAAAGCGACGGTGGCGAATCACAAAAACTGGCCAGGTCCTTTACCTGCCTAAAGGTCCGGGTCTTAAGTGGTTAAGAAGCTGCCATTAATAATTTAAAAATAAAAATAAACAATGCAATGCACCGCCCCTTCACATTGCCCACCAACAACACAGGTATTTGTGTGGGATGGTGTGGACAAACGCTTTAAACTGCATTTCCAGCTTTAAACCTTCAACACCATCTCTGGACACCCATTAATACAAGCACTGAGCCCCCAATAAAAGACTCACCAAATACAATAAATCTTGTGATATAGAAAGACTCTCATCCAGAGACATACAAACAATCCAATGGCTCATATCCCACCTGCTGCAACCACTGTACACCCCCAATACTGCACACTGATGGATTCATCTACTGATCTCTAACACTCACAGGATCGTACCACTTCCAGTACATGAGGGGGGATATCGCCAGTCTACTCCCACAAACAGATGAGGAAATGTGTGTGCACAGGACTAGTCCACAAGATGTCAGAAGGGGAATGCCCTGGACAGGATTAAACAGGTGCAAGCTGAAAGGCAATTCAAATTAAATGGATTTGTCCATAAAATGAGAGCCAGAGGAAATGAAAGTGTAAGTACACCCTAACTGTGAACTTTTGTATCATTATAGGGGTTTATTATAACTGTTTGATAGGTAAAAAACATAAATAATAAAAATGACCTTTCTGAAGATCTTGTGGGCTGGTAACTTCCTGCATTCTCTGCTTGTGCTAAATGTTACCATATACATGGTTGTCTGAGAACTACACAACCACACCCCTCTATGGTATAGACCAGGGGTCTCCAAACTTTCTAAAGAAAGGGCCAGTTTACTATTCTTCAGACTTTAGGGGGGCCGGACTGTTACCTTTTGGAAGTCAAACGTGTCCAGGTGTCCAGTGGGAGTGAACAATACCATATCTTTGGTGTCAGAGGAAAGACTAGTGCCCCATAGTTGGTGTCAATGGAAGGAATTGCACCCTTTTAATGGTCAGTTGGAGGAATAGTGCCCCACTGTTCGTGTCAGCAACAAAAATGATTCCCCATTGTTGGTGTCACTGGAATAGTGCCCCAAGGGCCGGATGAAGGCAAGCAAAGGGCCACAATTTGGAGACCCCTGGTATAGACCAAATGGGGCAAAGCTTCTTAGTCCTATCTTGTTTCTGCCGTCTTGAAGGGTGAGTGAATTTACGTTTTCACTCACAGGAAGTGCGTTACAGTCCTAGGTTCCATTGCTGTGACTTGTAGTGCCTGTT
Source organism: Rana kukunoris (assembly GCA_029574335.1). Taxonomy (NCBI): domain Eukaryota; kingdom Metazoa; phylum Chordata; class Amphibia; order Anura; family Ranidae; genus Rana; species Rana kukunoris. Next base: position 47,829,087 of record CM056052.1, on the reverse strand, counting down.
TCCATTTTTTTTACATTAAAGTTACATTAAAGTTACGTTGGATTGGAGTGCGGCTATCCTGATCATCTTTTGTTCTTAAGAGTAAACGCAAAGGGAAAAATAAAAGGAATGCAGCCACCACAGCTAAGAACTGCTACATTGGATTACCTGTCTGGAGAAAAAAAAAATACAAAGAAAACAGAAAAGTTCTGTGTCCCGTTCTGTTTTTGCAGACATTAAAGCGTTTGTAAACCGCGGATGTTAACCACTTAAGGACCGCCTACTGTACATTTACGTCAGCAGAATGGCACGGCTGGGCACATCAACGTATATATACGTTGGTTCTAGTACCCAGCCGTGGGTCACGGGCGCGCGCTCCCGTGACCCGGTCCGAAGCTCCGGGACCGCGGGACTCGCGGACCCGATCGCCGCTGGAGTGCGGCGATCGGTCCCTGGAGCTGAAGAACGGGGGGAGAGTCTTGTGTGTAAACACGGCTTCCCCGTGCTTCACTGTGGCCGCAGCATCGATCACGTCATCCCTGTTATAGGGGGGACGTGATCGATGACGTCACACCTACAGCCACACCTCCCTACAGTTGTAAACACACACAGGGAACACACAAATCCTACAGCGCCCCCTTGTGGTTAACTCCCAAACTGCAACTGTCATTTTCACAGTAAACAATGCAATTTAAATGCATTTTTTGCTGTGAAAATGACAATTGTCCCAAAAATGTGTCAAAATTGTCCGAAGTGTCCGCCATAATGTCGCAGTCATGAAAAAAATCGCTGATCGCCGCTATTAGTAGTAAAAAAATAATAATTAATAAAAATGCAATAAAACTATCCCTTATTTTTTAAACGCTATAAATTTTGCGAAAACCAACCGATAAACGCTTATTGCGATTTTTTTTTACCAAAAATAGGTAGAAGAATACGTATCGGCCTAAACTGAGGGGAAAAAAATTATATATATTTTGGGGGGATATTTATTATAGCAAAAAGTCAAAAATATTGATTTTTTTTCAAAATTGTCGCTTTATTTTTCTTTATAGCGCAAAAAATAAAAACCGCAGACAGGGGCGGACTGACAACTCATGGGGCCCCCGGGCAATAGAAGATTATGGGGCCCCCGGGCTTACAGATGGCCACCAAGCCAGTTGCTGTACAGAGGCGGGGCAGCTAAAATCTTGTGATTTTCACATCAAAAGCATGTAGGTTTTGGACATATCAGGGACAGATGTAAAAAAACACATATTTTTACATACTGTCCCTGGTTTTAATGAGCCTGGCAACCCTGATGGGGCCCCCTAGTGGCATGGGGCCCTCGGGCAGTGCCCGAGTTCCTCAATGGTCAGTCCGCCCCTGACCGCAGAGGTGATCAAATACCATCAAAAGAAAGCTCTATTTGTGGGGAAAAAAGGACGTCAATTTTGTTTGGGAGCCACGTCGCACGACCGCGCAATTGTCAGTTAAAACGACGCAGTGCCGAATCGCAAAAAGGGGCAACGTCCTTTAGCAATATTTTGGTCCGGGTCTTAAGTGGTTAAAGAAAAAAAATAGAATTCTGCACAAAAATGGCATAATGTGCCAGTATGCAGTGTATACTAGCACATTATGAAATATTCACCTTTACTTGTAAAAACAGCAACTTGCCAATCTCCCATTACTGATGGTTTACAGTAACTGGAGGTGACGTGATTGGAGATCTCGATGAATTGGCTGTTTTGACGGAACACCGGACCTTCAGAGCGCATGTGCCAGGGATATTCACCCTGCATGCAGCCAGTAATATCTCCTAAACATATTACTTTTACATACAGGTAACCTTATGATAGGCTTACCTGTAGGTAAAAATCACCAAGTGGGGTTTACTACCGCTTTAACAGAAGTCGTCCATATTTATGACTTCAACAATTAATCACTTCCCATCTGGGCCAATTCTGACGCTTCGCTCCTACACTTTTTCTTTTCCTAGAAAATTACTTAGAACCCCCAAACATTATTTTTTATTTTATTTTTTAGCAGAGACCCAATAAAATGGTGGGTGTTGCAATATTTGATGTCACACTGTATTGGAGGAGCGGTTTTTCAAATGCAATTTTTTTAAAAAAAAGAAAAAAAAACACTTTCATGAATAAAAAACAAACAAAAAGAAAACACTAAAGTTAGTCCAATTTTATATAATGTAAAATATGATATTATGCAGAGTAAATAGATACTAGGGCTGTCCCGATACCGATACTGAGCATTTGCGCAAGTACTTGTACTCGCGCAAATGCTCCCGATGCTTCACCCGATACTTATTTTTTCCGAGAACTGGCGGGGAGCGGAGCAGAGCAATCCTTGGGTATGTCACTCAGTGGCGATCCTGACCTCCCTGGGGCCCTAAGCAAAATGACATGTCACATTAAAGTTGAGAAGCGGGGGAGGGGGTGTTCTGCTGTCGGAAATGACATCTTACATTAAAGTGAGAAGCGGGGGGTGCTGACTTCTTACCTCTTTTACCATGCAGCCAGCGAGTTGAGAAGCGGGGTGAGGGGCCAAAAATGACTTCTCACCAGGCGGGGCCTCTAGTAATTTGGGGGGCCCTCCGCAGCTTTGCAGGGCCTTAAGCGGCTTGCATAGTGAGCCTATAGGGTGGATCGATCCTGATGTCACTAATGGAGGAGAGGAGAAGCTGCTGCCGCTTACACCGTCTAGTGCCCCGCCGCCTTCTAGTTGATCAGTGTTTAGGGAACATAACACGCCGCCGTATATAGCCCCTCCCCCTTGTCCGGGCACTTTGATAGACAGATCACCCATGGAAGGGTGATCTGTCTATCAAAGTGCCCGGGCAAGGGGGAGGGTCTATATATGACGATGCACACAGCTATTCAAATGAAAGCTGGTATTCCCTGCGCACTGATCAACTAGACAGCGGCGGCGGCGGGGGGGGGGGGGGGGCTTGGCTTTCTCTTTGGGGACACAAGGCTGCATTTGGGGATAAGGCTGCATTTGGGGACCAGGCTGCATTTGGGGATAAGGCTGCATTTGGGGACAAGGCTGCATTTGGGGATAAGGCTGCATTTGGGGACAAGGCTGCATTTGGGGACATGGCTGCATTTGGGGACAAGGCTGCATTTGGAGACAAGGGGGCTGATTTACTAATGAATCTGCGCTGCGCCGGTACATGCCTTAATTAGTGCGCTGGATGAATCCCTAATTAGGCGCATGAACCGGCGGCAGCAGCAGCGCGATGTGATTGATAACTAAAGCCGCCGCCGAACTCCCTGTATAAGTCTATGGGGGGAAATCTTAATAGTGAATTTTAAAGGCTAATCTGCAAGTTTTGTCCTAAAAAGTGTTTGGGGACCTCAGTCCTGCCCCAGGGGACATGTACCAATGCTTTTTTTATTTTTTAAAACGGCCGTTTTTTCGGGAGCAGTGATTTTAATAATGCTAAAAGTGCAATAATAAAAGTGTAATTTTCCTTTAAATTTCGTACTATGGGGGTCTCTAATGTCAGCATGTGAAAAAGCGCATGTTTCCCGTGGTTAGAACTGTCTCTGCACAAAATGTCATTTTTCAAAGGAAAAAAGCCATTTAAAACTGACTCGCGGCAATAATGAATTGTCGGCTCCCGGCAATTGCAGGAGAATTCATTCATTAAAAAAAGGGAAAAAAAAGCGTGGGGGTCCCCCCAAATTCAATAACCAGACCCTTTAGGTCTGGTATGGATATTAAGGGGAACCCCGCCATCAATTTTAATAAAAAATGACGTGGGGTTCCCCCCAAATATCCATAACCAGACCCTTCAGGTCTGGTGTGGAATTTAAGGGGAACTCCACTCCAAATTAAAAAAAAAATGGCGTGGAGTCCCCCCTAAAATCCACACCAGACCCCTTATCCGAGCACGTTGACCTGGCCGGCCGCAGAAAAGAGGGGGGGACAGAGCGCGGCCCCCCCCCTCTCCTGAACCGCACCAGGCCACATGCCCTCAACATTGGGAGGGTGTTTTGGGGTGCCCCCCAAAACACCTTGTCCCCATGTTGATGAGGACAAGGGTCTCTTCCCCACAACCCTTGCCCGGTGGTTGTGGGGGTCTGCGGGCAGGAGGCTTATCGAAATCTGGAAGACCCCTTTAACAAAGGGGCCCCCCAGATCCCGGCCCCCCCCCTGTGTGAAATGGTAATGGGGTACCTTGTACCTCTACCATTTCACGAGAAAAAAAATGTAAAGGGTTAAAAAAGACAAGAGCCGGTTTTTGACAAGTCCTTTATTATCTTCTTTCTTCTTTTCTTCGGGTTTCTTCTTCCTCCTCCTTCTTCTTCCTCTGCTTCTGTCTTGGGTCTTCTATTCCCGCATCTTGCCCGGCGTGTTCTTCCATCTTCTGTTCCTCCCGCTGTCCTTCTCGTCCGCATCTTCTTCTCCTTCTTCTTCTTCGCCGGAGGCGCCGCTTCCAATTGAAATCCCCGCTGTCTGCCGGACCACGCCCCCCCCTCTGACGCCACGGGCAAGCTCTTAGGAGTGTGCTGCAAGTGCGTCCGAGGGGGGCGTGGTCACATGTCAGAGGGCGGCCAATTCAATTTGAAGCTCGTGCGCGGCTTTTTCTTTGCCAGAGTCGCCGCTTCCAATTGAATTGCCCGCTTTCTGGAACATGTGACCACGCCCCCCTCTGACGCACAGGCACCACACGGGGACTTTCCTAAGAGCTCGCCCGTGGCGTCAGAGGGGGGGCGTGGTCCGGCAGACAGCGGGGATTTCAATTGGAAGCGGCCGCTCCGGCGAAGAAGAAGAAGAAGAAGATGCGGACGAGAAGGACAGCGGAAGAAGATGGAAGAACACGCCGGGCAAGATGCGGGAATAGAAGACCCAAGACAGAAGCAGAGGAAGAAGAAGATGGAGGAAGAAACCCGAAGGAAAGAAGAAAGAAGATAATAAAGGACTTGTCAAAAACCGGCTCTTGTCTTTTTTTACACTGACACTTTTTTTTTCTCGTGAAATGGTAGAGGTACAAGGTACCCCATTACCATTTCACACAGGGGGGGGCCGGGATCTGGGGGGCCCCTTTGTTACAGGGGTCTTCCAGATTTCGATAAGCCTCCCGCCCGCAGACCCCCACAACCACCGGGCAAGGGTTGTGGGGAAGAGACCCTTGTCCTCATCAACATGGGGACAAGGTGTTTTGGGGGGCACCCCAAAACACCCTCCCAATGTTGAGGGCATGTGGCCTGGTGCGGTTCAGGAGAGGGGGGGGGCCGCGCTCTGTCCCCCCCTCTTTTCTGCGTCCGGCCAGGTCAACGTGCTCGGATAAGGGGTCTGGTGTGGATTTTAGGGGGGGACTCCACGCCATTTTTTTTTTAATTTGGGGTGGAGTTCCCCTTAAATTCCACACCAGACCCGAAGGGTCTGGTTATGGATATTTGGGGGGACCCCCACGTCATTTTTTTTAAAAATTGATGGCGGGGTTCCACTTAATATCCATATCAGACCTGAAGGGTCTGGTTATTGAATTTGGGGGGACCCCCACGTCATTTGAATAATTTTTTTTAAATTCGTACCATGGGGGGGGGGGGATGTCAGCAGGTGAATAAAGCGCACTTTTCATGTGGTTAGAAATATGTCTTTGCACAAAATGACATTCTGAAAAAAAAAAAAAAAAAAAAAAAAAAAGCCATTTAAAACTGACTCGCGGCTATAATGAATTGTCAGCTCCCGGCAATTGCAGGAGAATTCATTCATAAAAAAACGAAAACAAAAAGCGTGGGGGTCCCCCCAAATTCAATAACCAGACCCTTTAGGTCTGATATGGATATTAAGGGGAACCCCGCCATCAATTTTTAAAAAAAATGACGTGGGGTTCCCCCCAAATATCCATAACCAGACCCTTCAGGTCTGGTGTGGAATTTAAGGGGAACTCCACTCCAAATTTAAAAAAAAATGGCGTGGAGTCCCCCCTAAAATCCACACCAGACCCCTTATCCGAGCACGTTGACCTGGCCGGCCGCAGAAAAGAGGGGGGGACAGAGCGCGGCCCCCCCCCTCTCCTGAACCGCACCAGGCCACATGCCCTCAACATTGGGAGGGTGTTTTGGGGTGCCCCCCAAAACACCTTGTCCCCATGTTGATGAGGACAAGGGTCTCTTCCCCACAACCCTTGCCCGGTGGTTGTGGGGGTCTGCGGGCAGGAGGCTTATCGAAATCTGGAAGACCCCTTTAACAAAGGGGCCCCCCAGATCCCGGCCCCCCCCCTGTGTGAAATGGTAATGGGGTACCTTGTACCTCTACCATTTCACGAGAAAAAAAAAGTGTCAGTGTAAAAAAAGACAAGAGCCGGTTTTTGACAAGTCCTTTATTATCTTCTTTCTTCTTTCCTTCGGGTTTCTTCTTCCTCCTCCTTCTTCTTCCTCTGCTTCTGTCTTGGGTCTTCTATTCCCGCATCTTGCCCGGCGTGTTCTTCCATCTTCTTCCGCTGTCCTTCTCGTCCGCATCTTCTCCTTGTTCTTCTTCGCCGGAGGCGCCGCTTCCAATCGAAATCCCCGCTGTCTGCCGGACCACGCCCCCCCTCTGACGCCACGGGCAAGCTCTTAGGAAAGTCCCCGTGTGGTGCCAGTGCGTCAGAGGGGGGCGTGGTCACATGTTCCAGAAAGCGGGCAATTCAATTGGAAGCGGCGACTCTGGCAAAGAAAAAGCCGCGCACAAGCTTCAAATTGAATTGCCCGCCCTCTGACATGTGACCACGCCCCCCTCTGACGCACTGGCAGCACACTCCTAAGAGCTTGCCCGTGGCGTCAGAGGGGGGGGGCGTGGTCCGGCAGACAGCGGGGATTTCAATTGGAAGCGGCCGCTCCGGCGAAGAAGAACAAGAAGGAGAAGAAGATGCGGACGAGAAGAACAGCGGAAGAAGATGGAAGAACACGCCGGGCAAGATGCGGGAATAGAAGACCCAAGACAGAAGCAGAGGAAGAAGAAGGAGGAGGAAGAAGAAACCCGAAGGAAAGAAGAAAGAAGATAATAAAGGACTTGTCAAAAACCGGCTCTTGTCTTTTTTAACCCTTTACATTTTTTTTACTCGTGAAATGGTAGAGGTACAAGGTACCCCATTACCATTTCACACAGGGGGGGGGCCGGGATCTGGGGGGCCCCTTTGTTAAAGGGGTCTTCCAGATTTCGATAAGCCTCCTGCCCGCAGACCCCCACAACCACCGGGCAAGGGTTGTGGGGAAGAGACCCTTGTCCTCATCAACATGGGGACAAGGTGTTTTGGGGGGCACCCCAAAACACCCTCCCAATGTTGAGGGCATGTGGCCTGGTGCGGTTCAGGAGAGGGGGGGGGCCGCGCTCTGTCCCCCCCTCTTTTCTGCGGCCGGCCAGGTCAACGTGCTCGGATAAGGGGTCTGGTGTGGATTTTAGGGGGGACTCCACGCCATTTTTTTTTTTATTTGGAGTGGAGTTCCCCTTAAATTCCACACCAGACCTGAAGGGTCTGGTTATGGATATTTGGGGGGAACCCCACGTCATTTTTTTTAAAAATTGATGGCGGGGTTCCCCTTAATATCCATACCAGACCTAAAGGGTCTGGTTATTGAATTTGGGGGGACCCCCACGCTTTTTTTTTGGTGTTTTTAATGAATGAATTCTCCTGCAAATTCCAAGAGCTGACAATTCATTATAGCCGCGAGTCAGTTTTAAATGGCTTTTTTCCTTCAGAATGTCATTTTTCACATGCTGACATTACACCCAGGGCCGCCATCAGGGGGGTACAGGCAGTACACCTGCAGGGCCGCCATTAGGGGGGTACAGGCATTACACCGCCCGGGGGTCCCCAGGGGCCCCCAGGGGCCCGGATGGGAACCACCCTAAAACAAAAAAAACAATTTTTTTTTTTTTTTTTTGTTTAAGGGCTCCGAAGGTCCCCAGGGGCCCGGAGGCCACTAAGGGCCCCAGATGGCAAGCCCTTTTTTTAAAATAAAATATATATATTTAAAAAAATATATATATTTTTTTAATATATTTTTTTTTTTTTTTTTAAGGAAAGGGCCCAGAGGTCCCCAGGGCCCTGGAAGGCTACCCCCTTGTTTTTTTACTTTTTTTCGATAAATGTTATATTTAAAAAATATATATATATGTATTTTCTCTCTTTTTTATTTTTATTTTATAAAGAGCACAGAGGTCCCCAGGGCCCCGGATGGCTACCCCCCTTTTTTATATATATTTTTCTTTATTTCTTATTTCTGTCAAAATTTTTGTAAAGGGCCCCTCCGCTCCTCAATTTGTGGCACCACCCCCCCCCCCCGCTTCTCAATTTCATGCGGCAGCACCCCCCCCCCCGGTTCTCTGCTCCAGGGGGCCCATGCCTGAAGCTGTGTAAGGGGCCCCAAAATTCATGATGGCGGCCCTGTACACCTGTAAGGGGCCCGGGGGTCCGGAGGTGCCCAGATGCCTGGAGGCCCCCCAGCGCCCCAGATGGTAACCCCCCTCTTTTTTTTTTTGTATATATATTTGTTAGTTGGTTTTTGTAGGATTTTTTATTAAAGGGCCAATTTTTGGAATTTAATATTTTTTAGCAGTCTGGAGGTCCCCAGGGCCCCGGGTGGCAACCCCCCAAATTTTTTGTTATTAAAGGGCCAATGTTTTGGTTTAGGGGTCTGGAGGTCCCCAGTGGCCTGGTCCCCAGTGGCCCGGAGATCCCCAGGGCTCCAGATGACAACCCCCCACCTTTACAAAAAAATCAAAAAAAAAACATATGATATATTTTTTGGTTATTTTTTAAACATATATATATATAATATAATTTTGAAAGCTCCCAGAGGGCCCCTTTTTGCTTCTAAAAATGTTATAAACATTTTCCCCAGGTTTGTTACTTTTTACTTTAATTTCTTTTTTAAAGTGTATTTTGTGCGTGAAGTCGAGAGAGAGGAGCTGGACTTGCAATCGCCATCCTTCTCCATGCCCCCGGTGGCAATGGTGGGTGTGAGGGGGGCCTCACCCCACCTGCTACACTTGGGAGCCCAATGGGACAGAGGGACTCCCCCTATGAAGGAGTGTAGCCCACCCAGCCAGCCCTGTAGGTCCTTCACCTCCCTTTATTTTAGGAGACCTCATGGCCAAAGTGTGTGCAAGTGTGGTGTTTTTTTTGTGGGGGGGGGGGGTGGGTTATACTAAGCACAGGCGTACCTTGCATAGCACACCCACCGGGAGCCTGGGCTGACACCACCAAACTCAATTCACATGTAGCCGAGACCGGGATCCGAACCCTTGGCTGCAGAGGTGAACGGCTTGTCAGCGCAGTGCCATTCACGTTGAGCCACCACAGCTCCCACCCAATGTTATTTTTTTTTTAGATTTTTGGTAGTTATTTTTTATTAAAGGGCCCAGAGCTCCCAAGGCAACCCCCTTTTTTATTATTTTATATATGTAGATATTGTAATTTATTTTTCATTAAAGAGCCCAGAAGTTTCTTTTTATTAAAGGGCCCAGTGGTCCCCAGGGCCCCCGGATGGCTACCACCCTTTTTAATATATATTTTTCTATATGTATTTTTTAGTAAAGGAACCCCCCGCTTATCAAATTGCGGCAGCCCCCCCCCCCTTCTTAATATCAGGCGGCACCCCCCCCCCTATTCTCTGCTCCAGGGGGCCCATGCCTGAAGCTGTGTAAGGGGCCCCATAATTCCTGATGGCGCCCCTAATTGCCTCCCCCCCCCCATGGTACGAAATTTCAAGGAATTTTTCACTTTTATTGGTGCACTTTAACCACTTCCATACCGCGCCTATTCTGGCACTTCTCTCCTTCATGTAACAATTATATTTTCTTCCTTGAAACTTACTCAGGACCCCCAAACATTATATATATTTTATTAACAAACACCCTAGGGAATAAAGTGGCGGCCATTTTTTCGGACACATTTCCAACAGTATTTGTGCCAAAAATTTTCTAACGTTTTTTTTTTTTTTTGGCTTTCCAAAAAAAAACCTGTTTCATGAATGACAAAATAAGAAAGCAGTAAAGCTAGGCCAATTTTTAGGGATAAGGTAAAAGATGATGTTACACCGAGTAAATAGATACCTAACTTGTCACGCTTTCATATTGCGCACACTCATGGAATGGCGCTAAACTTCGTTATTAAAAATCTCCATAGGCAACGCTTGACTTTTTTTCTCAGGTTACCACTTTTGAGTTACAGAGGAGGTCTAGTGCTAACATTATTGCTCTCGCTCTAACGCACGCTATGATACCTCACATGTGGGGTTTGAAGGATGTTTACATATGTGGGTGGGACTTGCATGCGTGTTCGCTTCTGAGTGCGAGCTACTAGGGACAGGAGCATTTAAATTCCTTTGTTATTTTATTTTTTTACTTAATATTTTATTTTTTGCACTTGTTTGTCCCTTTGTTTGTATTATTTTTCACTTTTCTTCCTATTACAAGGAATGTAAACATCCCTTGTAATAGGACTAGTGTGTGACAGGTCCTCTTTATAGAGAAAGGCGGGGTCAATTAGACCCCACATCTGTCCTCCAGGCTGGAAATCATGGAATTGGTAAAAAAAAAAACATCTCATGCTTTCAGCTGCAATCATGTTCGTTCAGCACAGTAGCGTAGTGTGTAGCATGTTCACCTAGCAGCAAAAGGGTTGCTGGTTCGAATCCCGCCCGTGACACTATCTGCCTGGAGTTTGCATGTTCTCCCTGTGCGGGTTTCCTCCCACAATCTAAAAACATGCTGTAAATTGGATCCTGTCTAAATAAGCCCTAATGTGCAGTAGGAGATTTAGGTTTTGTGCTGCCCTAGGCCTGACCAAATTTTGGCACCCCCCTAATAGAAAAATGACCCACCCTTCCTGTCAAGGCCACACCCTGTTTTTTTATGACCCACCCAGGAATTTTCAGGGGACACACACAAGTTCTGTGGGGGGGGACTTGGGGGGGCCCTTAATTTGCCTACTTTTTCGATCACTTCCTGTTTGGCTATGGGGCAGGAAGTGAAGGCCAATCTCCCCAAACGGACAGGGATAATACAAAATAAACTGACAGAGCTTCTAACCCCCCCCCCCCCCACCAACTCTATCCAAAATGAAAGAAATCCAAAAAATAAAAGTGATGATTATTGTTCCAGTTTAACCCCAAATTTCAGATCATTTTATTGAGAGGCTTAAGAAAATATAACCATGCCAATAGGCCACGATCCAGCGTTGCTAATATGTATGAATGTGTGTTAGGGACCCCCACAAACACCACCCAATGTTAAATCAACTATTTTCATGTTTGTTTTGGGGATGCCTGCACCCCTGATAGGGTAAAGACACCTCACAAATGTTGTCACTTTCTACTTAATTCATTCACTTCCTGCCACACAGCCAAACAGGAAGTGAGGGAAACACCTGAGTAATGTTTTGTTGGGGACACACAGATCAATATAAATAGTTTCCCATTTTGGAAATGGCATTTTGCTGTGTACACCCCAAATTAGTAGGAATCTTGGACTTTGGGGTCCATTTACTAAAGGCAAATCCACTTTGCACTACAAGTGGACAAGCAAGGAAGAAAACTCAAAACTTGGCGGGATTGGAAGTAAAAACCATCAGTGCTTCCCTTCTGATTTTCATTGCCTACGCTTCTACTGCAGAGCGGCTTTGCCTTTACTAAACCCCAAAGTAACTAATCATTTGGGGTGTACACTGCAGTGCAATTTGCTTAATGGTGACACTAGTTAGATTGACCTGTGTCCCAAAGAAAAGACCATTGGTAGGGTTTTAACCTCACTTCCTGTTCAGCTGTGTGACAGGAAGTGAAGCCAATTTTAGGAAAAGGGACACAAAGCCCAACCTAAAAACACTAGCAGGGGTTCTAACACTCAATTGGCTTCCCTCAAACAACCCACAATTAGAATAGGATTGTCTTGTGCTAGTTTCAAGCACAGCGCTGTAAATCAGCACTTCAAGCCTGTCCAAAAAAAACACACCACCCCCCCCCCCCCCCTCCAACAGGCCCTGTTTGCAGCTTTTCCTACATCTTGCACATGTGCTTTAAAAAGTCAGTCTGGACATCAGTTCTAGGAAACATTACTTACCGCTTTGTCCTTCCTTTTCTGGTGACTAAACATTTCATGCATACACACCAGGAAAGATCTTAGAGACAAATCACACTTGATGGTTTAGGCCCAAACTAGTTCAGCTGCAGCGGTTGAAATCCATAGCATGAAAAAAATATATCACAAAACAAACTTCAAAATTTGAAAGTAAATTTTATTGGTCCACAAAACAAGGAAAGCAAAACAAAAAATTACAAATAAACACACCAAAAATATATAAAAACACCTAAAAACAAAAAAGACCAACGTTTATTTCACAGTCATTGGAAAATAAATCATGCTTTTGAAATAACAGGATAGACCCACAGGATTAAAACATTAGTCATTAACATCTTGAGAAACATTTAGCAAAATTATGTAGCAGAGAAAACATCAAAAAATACAAAACTTGCTCCAAAACATCTCTGTTTCACTCCGCCATTCCTTCCAGCCAGCAAATCTGCCCCCTCTGAGGGGCAGCTGACACGTGCAGTATCCACGCTTTTTATAACATGTGTGCTAATGAACCAATTGGAAACACATGAAGAAATGTCAGCCTCTAGTTTGTGTGCACTTGGAACTGCTTACACCTGTTAAGGATGTCCTTAAATTACTAAGCCAAAAAAAGAGCTTTCTGAGCATGCTCAGAAAGATGCAAGTCATTTTCAGGATGAAACTTCCAACTTCTTTTTCTAACTGTTCGAGCATGCCCAGTTCACTCGAAATGCAGTACCAGAATCAAATCTGCAATGGCGGATGAAAGCATTAGAGGTGTTAAATTTTTTTTTGGTCCCCCTGAAGTGATGCTTTACAAGCTGAACGGGAGGTCTTATAGAATTTTTACGTAACAAACCTAAATAGTAATAATTTAAACGCCCCTGTCCCTAGTAGCTCGCAGTCAGAAGCGAACAAGCAGCATTTTTATTGTTTCCGGTTACCAGTTTAGATTTACAGATGAGGTCTAGTGCTATAAATATTCCTCTTGCTGTTACGCACGCTATGATACCTCACATGTGTGGTTTGAAGAATGTTTCCATATATGGGGGCGGGCCTTAAATGTGTAAGCCCCGCCCACATATTGAACCCCCGTTCAAACCCCACATGTGAGGTATCATAGCGTACGTTAGAGCGAGAGCAATACTTTTAGCACTAGACCTCCTCTGTAAATCTAAACTGGTAACCTGAAACACATAAAAAAGCGTTGCCTATGGGTATTTTCAAGTACTGAAGTTTGGCCCCATTCCATGAGTGTGTGCAATATTAAAGTGTAACATGTTGGGTATCTATTTACTCGGTGTAACATCATCTTTCACATTATGGCCATAAATTGGGCTAACTTTAGTGTATTCTTAATTTGTAACCACTTGAGCCCCAGAGCATATTACTGGTCACTGACGGGGCCATTTTTTGCATTTCAACACTGCGTCATTTTGACTGACAATTGCGTGGTTGTGCGACGTGGCCCCCAAAAAAATTGGGCGTCCTCATCCTCCCCCCCCCCCCCCCCTAAAAATTCAATTTTTTTTTTTTGTTGGTGGTATTTGATCACCTCTGCGTTTTTTCTTATTTTTGCTTGACCCAAAACTATAGCGACAATTTGGTAACTAAAAAAACATCTTTTTTACGGTTTGCTATAATAAATCTCCCCCAAAATATATTCAAAAAATGTTTGCCCTCAGTTTAGGCCGATAAGTATTCTTGGACATCTTTTTGGTTGCAAAAAATCACAATAAGCGTTTGATTGGTTTGGGCAAAAGTTCTAAGTAGGGGTTGGTCTTATGGGTTTTTTTGGAATAATTTTTTGTTTTACTAGTAATGGTGGCTATCATTGTTTTTTCTGTCTAATGCGACATTGTGGCGGACACATTTTTGTGAGATTTGGCATTTTTGTAGCGAGCAATGGTATATCAATGCATTGCTTACTATAAAAATGACACTGGCAGGGAAGGGGTTAACACTAGGGGCGCGGAAGGGGTTGAATATGTTACCTGGGTGTGTTCTAACTGTAAAGGGGGTGGGACTGTGTAGGGGAAATGACAGATCGCTGTTCATACATTGTAGGGACAGACGAGCAGGCATTCCCCCCCCCCCCCTGACAGGACCGGGATAAAGGGGAACTCCACCCCAAATTACCAAAAAAAAACGGCGTGGGGGTCCCCCTTCTGGTGCACAACAGGCTCTTAGATTTGATCTGGAACATAAGGGGTTAAACCCACGCCAAAAAACGGCGTGGGGTTCCCCCTCAGATCCAGACCAAACCCTTCTCCCAGGCACGCAGTCTGGCCGGACAGGAATGGGGGTGGGGACGAGCGAGCGCCCCCCCCCCTCCTGAGCCGTACCAGACCACATGCCCTCGACATGGGGGAGTGTGTGCTGTGGGGGAGGGGGGCACTGCCCCCCCACCCCAAAGCACTCTTGTCCCCATGTCGAAAGGGACAAGAGCCTCTTCCCGACAACCCTGGCCGTTGGTTGTCGGGGTATGCGGGCGGGGGGCTTATCAGAATCTGAGAGCCCCCTATATTAAGGGGGCCCCCAGATTCTGGCCCCCCACCCTATGTGAATGAGTATGGGGTACATCGTACCCCTACCCATTCACCGGGTGGAAAAGTGTAAACACAAAAAAAAACACACAGAAAAAAATAATTTATTAGTCAGCTCCGGGGGTCTTCTGCCGGGACCCCCCACCACCAGCCCATTGGGCCCCGGGCTTCGCCGTCTTCTGCCGGGGGGGGACACCCACCGATGATCTCCGCCATGTCCAGCCAGGCCCCCACCCCAAAATTAGCTCTTTCACATCCGGGGGGGGCCGGCCGAAAGAAGCAGAGAACAACGGGGGCGGAGCCCCTCGGTCTTCCAGACGTTTTCTGCCGGGGGGGCTCCAGCCCCGCACCGGTCTTCGCCGCCGCCTTCCGCCGGGGGGGGACACCCACCGATGCTCTCGGCCATGTTCGGCCAGGCCCCCTACCCCAAACAAAGCTCTTTTACATCCGGGGGGGGCCGGCGGAAATGGCGGAGAACAACGGGGGGCGAAACCCCTCCTCGGTCTTCGCCTTCCGCCGGGGGGGTACACCTACCCCCCCCCCGGTCTTCGCCGCCGCCTTCCGCCGGGGAGAGAGACACCCACCGATGCTCTCCGCCATGTTCGGCCAGGCCCCCTACCCCAAACAAAGCTCTTTTACATCCGGGGGGGGCCGGCGGAAATGGCGGAGAACAACGGGGGCGTCGCCACTCCTCGGTCTTCTAGCCGTCTTCTGCCGGGGGGGGGAAACACCCACCCATGCTCTCCGCCATGCTCGACTGTGCCCCCACCCCAAAATGAAGCTCTTTTACATCCGGGGGGGGCCGGCCGAACACAGCGGAGAACAACGGGGGTGTCGCCCCACCTCGGGCTCCTCCCAGGGCTTCTTTCGCCGTCTTCCGCCGGAGGGCGCCACTCTCCGGGCTTCTCGACGTTGTCTTCCGCCGCGGGGGCCAGGCCTTCTTCTTTGCCGCCCCCTTCGATTTTTTCGGCCTGGACGGGGGTCGCACATCCCATCCAGGACTTGGACGTGGCGGGCTTCTCGTCGCTCTCTTCTGCCGCTGCCCCCTTCACCACGAAGCTCCGTGCTTGTTTGATGAGGGCAGCGGGCTTCCGTCGTCTTCTCCGGGGCGAGGGTCGTACATCCCACCCCGGATTTCGTCGCCGTCTTCTGCCGCTGCCCCCTTCACCACGAAGCTCCGTGCTTGTTTGATGAGGGCAGCGGGCTTCCGTCGCAGTCTTCCGCCGCGGGGTGACACTCGCGGGCTTCTTCTTCCATTCGATGTTGACACGGCGAGGTCCGGCGCTGAAATGCCTTCTGAGCGGCGGGCAAGGACTTATATTGGCATTGGGCGTGGGCGTGGTTATGCCAACATGTGACCTCAACCCATGTGACAGTGATGTGACGTGACATCACTGTCACATGGGTTAAGGTCACATGTTGGCATAACCACGCCCACGCCCAATGCCAATATAAGTCCTTGCCCGCCGCTCAGAAGGCATTTCAGCGCCGGACCTCGCCGTGTCAACATCGAATGGAAGAAGAAGCCCGCGAGTGTCACCCCGCGGCGGAAGACTGCGACGGAAGCCCGCTGCCCTCATCAAACAAGCACGGAGCTTCGTGGTGAAGGGGGCAGCGGCAGAAGACGGCGACGAAATCCGGGGTGGGATGTACGACCCTCGCCCCGGAGAAGACGACGGAAGCCCGCTGCCCTCATCAAACAAGCACGGAGCTTCGTGGTGAAGGGGGCAGCGGCAGAAGACGGCGACGAGAAGCCCGCCACGTCCAAGTCCTGGATGGGATGTGCGACCCCCGTCCAGGCCGAAAAAATCGAGGGGGGCGGCAAAGAAGAAGGCCTGGCCCCCGCGGCGGAAGACAACGTCGAGAAGCCCGGAGAGTGGCGCCCTCCGGCGGAAGACGGCGAAAGAAGCCCTGGCCCCTAGTAGGAGCCAGGCAGAACCCGGCGACGA
Source organism: Rana kukunoris (assembly GCA_029574335.1). Taxonomy (NCBI): domain Eukaryota; kingdom Metazoa; phylum Chordata; class Amphibia; order Anura; family Ranidae; genus Rana; species Rana kukunoris. The sequence goes on along the minus strand of CM056052.1, from coordinate 47,812,565 downwards.
AATCCGGGGTGGGATGTACGACCCTCGCCCCGGAGAAGACGACGGAAGCCCGCTGCCCTCATCAAACAAGCACGGAGCTTCGTGGTGAAGGGGGCAGCGGCAGAAGAGAGCGACGAGAAGCCCGCCACGTCCAAGTCCTGGATGGGATGTACGACCCCCGTCCAGGCAGAAGAATTTGAAGGGGGCGGCGGAAGACCCTCAAAAGTGAAAACGTTCACCAGGTGAATGGGTAGGGGTACGATGTACCCCATACTCATTCACATAGGGTGGGGGCCCGAAATCTGGGGGCCACCTTATTAAACGGGGCTCCCAGATTCTGATTGGCTCCCGCCCGCATACCCCGACAACCAATGGCTAGGGTTGTCGGGAAGAGGCTCTTGTCCCGATCGACATGGGGACAAGAGTGCTTTGGGGTGGGGGGGCAGCGCCCCCCTCCCCCAAAGCACACACTCCCCCATGTCGAGGGCATGTGGTCTGGTACGGCTCAGGAGGGGGGGGGGCCGCTCGCTCGTCCCCACCCCCATTCCTGTCCGGCCAGACTGCATGCCTGGGATGAGGGCTTGGTACGGATCTGGGGGGGAACCCCACGCCGATTTTGGCGTGGGTTAACCCCTCACGTTCCGGACCAAGCCGGAGAGCCTATTGTACCCCTGGGGGGGAAGCCGCGCCGGTTTCACATTTGAAATTTGGCGCGGAGTTCCCCTTCAGTGTCAGCGCAGCCCGAGAACAGCTCGGAGCTTGCCGTGCGCCGCTCCAGGCAGTGCAAACACTGCTACGCCGCCTGGTATTTACCAAGGATTTCCCGGCGTACTGAAGAGGCGCGCGGTGAGCTCCGATTTTTCCCTCTGCGCATGCCCAGTATGCAAGTGAACCTTCCGAGGTTCTAGCGTACTTTGCAAGGGCACGGGGATCGGGTCCCAAAAGTCACTTTCCCTTTCAAATCGGCCCGCCACACAAGTTGAAACACATGTCACTACACTTCCCCTGCATCACCCCCCTCCCTCCCCTCATAAACTCCCGCCCGAATCCCCGATGTTTACATTACTAAATGCCGCACGCCAGCTCTGTACTGGCGTGCTGTGCGCCCTCTTCTGGGCGCATTAGGCACTTTAGTAAATGAGGAAACACGCTGCACTGGCAGCGTGTTTCTTTTGTAAATGTCAAAAACAGGTTTACTCCTGCTTGTGCACCATGAGTCTTGGCGCACAGGCTTGGTAAATCAGCCCAAAGGCTGCATTTGGAGATACATGGCTGCATTCAGTAATCGGTATCGGCGAGTACATGAAAAAAAGTATCGGTACTTGTGCTCGGTCCTAAAAAAGTGGTATCAAGACAACCCTAATAAATACCTAACATATCATGCTTTGGGAGCGCTCCCAAAATGCCCCAGTCCATTGAAATGAATGAAAAGTGCTGCAACACAGGAGTTTTTAACACCTTTGTTGGCGGTAAAAAGCGCCCGATAGTGGCCAAAAACTGGTGCGAAATCGTCTTTTTTGCTAGAAAATTACTCAGAATTCCCAAACATTATATATATATTTAGCAGACAACCTAGGGAATAAAGTGGTGGTCATTGCAAACATTTTTTATCTTGCACGGTATTTGCACAATAACTTTTCAAACGCCTTGTTAAAAAAAAAAAAAGAAAAAGATTTCATGAATTAAAAAATAACAAAACGGTAAAGTTAGCCCAATTTGTTTGTATAATGTGAAATATGATGTTAAGCAGAGTAAATAGATACCTAACATGTCACGCTTTGAAATTGCGCACACTCATGGAATGGCGCCAAACTTTGGTAATTAAAAATCTCCATAGGCAACACTTTAATTTTTTTTACAGGTTATCAGTTTAGAGTTATAGAGGAGGGCTAGTGCTAGAATTATTGCTCTCGCTCTAACGCGGCGATACCTCACATTTGTGGTTTCAGCGGCATTACATATGATGGTGTGACTAACATGCTCATTCGCTTATGAGCGCGAGCTACTGGGGACCCGGGCGTGACGTCATAACATCGCACCCGGGCCTCCGACGGCCATAGAGATGACCGGTGACCAGATGGTCAAGGGAATTTCTATCCTACCCAACCGGCGGTGGCCGATTCATTCTCCAGGCCTCTGATGGCACGGGAGAGCCCAGAAAAGCATCGGATGGGGAGGGAAGTGGTTAAACAGCGGTAAAGCGCTGCTAAAACAAGTAGCGCTTTACCGCGAATGCAAGGGGGGCTCAAGCATGAAAGGGCTATTAAAAATGCATCAGCTCTTGGAATGGCAGACAACTACGGTGCTTAAAATTCTCCAAAGACGATTTAAAGAGGAAGCAAACTCTCTCTAAAAAAAAAAAACACACCATGCAAGACAAAGGCATAATGAGCTAGTATGCATAGTATACTAGCTCATTATAATTTACCTGAGATCGAAACCCCCGCAGCGGTCCTCCGTCACCTCCTCCTGTCGCTGCCATGATACCCGGAGTGACTTCCGGGTATCGCTGCTCCGGCCAATCACAGTGCCAGAGCAGCCACTAATGGCATGATCGCCGTTAGAAGCGGTGTGCTCAGTGCGCCTGCGCCCGATGTCTATGTCGGTGCCGCTATTTCTAGATTCAATATTTGTTGCACCTACAGCTAAGCCTTAATCTAGGCCTACCTGTAGACTAAACTGATTGTAATGGGTTTACAACCACTTTAAACGCCTTTACAGATTGCCAGTTTAGAGTTGCACAGGAGGTCTGGTGCTAGAATTATTGCTCTTGCTCTGACGTTCACGACAATACCTCACACGTGTGGTGCGATCATCATTTACATATGCGTGATCTCTGAGATTTATTAAATACCCGCAGATGTTATTTACAAATTTTTGGCAATGCAAGTACCTAGGCCTCATTCACACGGGTGCACCAATCCTGTGGAAAGGCGGGTGTTCACCCAGGCTGTTCAAACCAATGACAGGTGGGCTGGCTGCAGGGACCTGCATGTACATCCTGCAGTGCACATTCCATGGGGATCCGATGCATGGATCAAAATGCAGAACAGTAAAGACCTACATGTAAAAAATGTATCTGATGCCCCTCATTAAAGTGGTTCTAAAGCCTCAAAGTTCTTCACCTTAATTCTTACCTGAGCCCAAACCGATCCAGTGATGTGCCTGAGCACAGCAGCTCCAGAAGCTATCACTCTCCTCATTGGACAGATTGATAGCAGCAATAGTCATTGGCTCCCGCTGCTGTCAATCAAATCCTGAGACCAAGTAGCCAGGGGCGGGGCTGAGTATTGGATATGTTTTATAATAAAAAATATTGTTTATTTTTTCAAATTTGTCTGTCTATTTTTGTTTATAGTGCACAAAATAAAAACCGCAGTGGTGATCAAATACCAGCAAAATAAATTTGTGGGAAAAACAACAACATACAATTTGTTTGGGTAGAGCGTTGCACGACTGCGCAGTTATCAGTTAAAGTGCCGTATGGCAAAAAATGGCCTGGTCAGGAAGGGGGGTGAATCCTTCAGGGGCTGAAGTGGTTAAAGGGGTTATAAAAGTTTTTTTTTATTTTCTTAATAGGTTCCTTTAAGCTTGTGCATTGTTGTTTCACTTAGCTTTTCTTTCGATTTCCCTTCTACATGTTTTTTTTTCTTTGTCTGAATTTCTCACTTCCTGTTCTGCTCAGTAAGCTTGCCCCATCATCCATGGGGGTTAGTCAGCCAGAACAGCTTACTGAGGAGGAACAGGAAGTAAGAAATTCAAACAAAGAAAACAAAGAAAAATCGAACCTTTACAACCCCTTTAAGGATAGCAACCACCAGTTGTCAAGAGTCGCCCCCCCCCCCAAAGAACTTGGTAGAATGTTGCAATTTAAACTGAAGCACAATTATTTTCAGAAGTGAGTAAAAATTTGGAGATGCCGGGGATTGAACCCGGGACCTCATACATGCAAAGCATGCGCTCTACCACTGAGCTACATCCCCTTGATTGAATGCTTGCTTTTAAAGGCTAAGTCCACCTTTGTTCCATTTTTTTGCATTAATTCTACACCTGCCAGGCCTGGACTGGGACAAAAAATAGGCCCGGGCATTTTAGACTGAGCAGCCCGGGGGGGGGGGGGGGGCGCTGCGGGGGTTAATGATGGGATGTGGGGTGAGATAAAGAAATATAGATAGACAAACAGAGAGAGAGAAAGAAAGAAAGATATAGAAAGAAAGGAAGGTGGAGAGAGATAGATAGAGATAGAAAGAAAGAAGGGAATGAAGATAGATAAAGATAGCAAGAAAGAAGGGAAGGAAGGAATACAGATAAAGAAAGAAAGATAGATAAAGATAGCAAGAAAGAAGGGAAGGAAGGAATACAGATAAAGAAAGAAAGATAGATAAAGGTAGCAAGAAAGAAGGGAAGGAAGGAATACAGATAAAGAAAGATAGATAAAGATAGCAAGAAAGAAGGGAAGGAAGGAATACAGATAAAGAAAGAAAGATAGAAAAATATAGCAAGAAAGAAGGGAAGGAAGGTAGGAAGATAAAGAAAGATAGATAAAGATAGAAAGAAAGAAGGAAAGGAGTATAGATAGATAGATACAACAAGATAGATAAAGATAGAAAGAAAGAAAGGAGGGAAGATAGATAGATAGATAGATAGATAGATAGATAGATAGATAGATAGAGAAAAAAAGATAGATAAAGATAGAAAGAAAGAAGGGAAGATAGATAGAAAGATAGATAAAGATAGATAGATACAAAAAGATAGATAAAGATAGAAACAAAGAAGGGAAGATAGATAAAGAGATAGAGAGAAAGAAAGAAAGCACAGACAGGAGCAGCTCCTCTCCTCTAACTGGTCCTGCTGGCAGCAAGGGGAGGGGAGAAATGTCAGAGCTGGCTGTGATACGCACAGCTCATCTCTCTTTATCTGGAGCTCTCTATCTGGCGCTGTGTTGGTGGCGGGGTAGGGAATCTCTGCTATTAGTAAAACTGGGTGTCCCCTCTCGACCTGCAACCCCTTGGGAGACATGACATGCGGTCCACCGAGGGCCAATCGCGGGCCGGGGCCGCCAAGGGCAGTTTGCGGCCCGCGGGCCGTCGCGGCCCACCGGGCAAATGCCCGGTTTGCCCTATGGCCAGTCCGGGCCTGACACCTGCTAACCTAACTCTCGTCATAGCTGTTTAAACACACTGCTCCATTACTTCTGCCTTACTTCCTGGTCAGACTTTAGGACATGACACAGGAAGGAGTTGACCAGCTGAGGGTGGATGATGCAGGGTGTGTGCTAATGAGATCAGCTGGTGAACTCCTTCCTGGGTTATGACCTAAAGTCTGTCCAGGAAGTAAGGCAAGAGTAATCGAGCAGTGTGTTTTAACCACTTCCGGACCACCCACTGCATATATACTGTGGCAGGACAGCAAAGCTGTGCAAAATAACGTACCTGTATGTGATTTTGTGCAGGGGGAGTATGATACGCTGCCAGAGTGCCGCTCCCACTGTGATTGGACACATCAGGAGCCAATCTGCATGTTCCGGCGGCCACGATGGCTGCCACAACCCACCGACTGTAAGTGGAGAGATGGAGCAGCGGTGTGCCTATGTAAACAAGGCAAACCGCTAATCTGTCAGGGAGCAAAAGAGAGATCTTGTGTTTCGGCCAAGCTCCAGTGTATCCATCCCCCACACAATTAGTAAGCACCTCCCATGGACACACTTAACCATTTGATCGCTCCTTACCTGCCAGTGTAATTTATACAGTGACAGTGCATTTTTTAGTGCTGATCGCTGTATTGTTGTCACTGGTCCCCCAAAAGTGTCGCTTAGTGTCCAATTTGTTCGCCCGAATGTCGCAGTCCCACCAAAAAACGCTGATCGCTGCCATTACTAGGAAAAAAGAAAAAATGCCAGAAATCTATGCCATAGTTTGTAGACACTATGAGCCATATTCACAAAGAAGTTACGTCGGCGTATCTCGAGATACGCCGTGTAACTTCTAGGATGCGCCAGCGTATCTTTTTTCTGTATTCAGAAAGCAAGATACGCCGGAATTTAGCTTAGATACGACCGGCGTAAGTCTCTTACGCCGTCGTATCTTAGTTGCATATTTACGCTGCTCGCTAGGTGGCGCTCCCGTCGATTTCCGCATCGAATATGCAAGTGAGCTAGATACGCCAATTCACGAAAGTACTTGCGCCCGGTCGTATTTTTTTACGTCGTTTGCGTAAGCATAATGGCCCATACCCACGATCCGAATATCGGACGAAAACTATTGTCCGATGATGGATCGTACGATTTTCGGATTGTGTGTACACTACTTTCGAGAGCCGATCACGACCGTTCATCCGATATTTTTCGATCGGACAAACGATGTCAGATCGTACGATTTTCATTTAGTCAGTACAGTTGTCGTCCGACAATACAATACAAATACATTACAACACGTGACATCACTTCCGATCTTTTTTTTCTGTCGTACGAGAATTTTCGTGAGTTTAATAACCTATTTTATTTTACTTGCGATTATTAAGCCAAAAAAGTCGTACGATCCATCGGCCGATATTCGGATCGTGTGTATGGGCCATAAGTCCGGCGTAAAGTTACCCCTGCTATATGAGGCGTACGCAATGTTAAGTATGGACGTCGCGAATAGGGCTTTGTATAAGTTACTTTCACGTCGAAAACCAATGAGTATTTGCGGCGTAATTTTGAGCATGCACACTGGGATACTTCCACGGACGGTGCATGCGCCGTTCGTAAATAGCATCAATTACGCGGGGTCATGATTCATTTACATGGATCACGCCCCCTACCTGCCTATTTTGAATTACGCGTGGTTACGCTGGCCCATTTACGATACGCCGCCGTAACTTTAGGCGCAAGTTCTTTGTGAGTATAGCACTTACCTCTCAAAGTTACGTGTAGCACTACCCCCCAGAGGAGCTGCTGGTTGTTTTGGGTGGCACATTTACCTTGTGGCTCCTCCGAATTCCTAGGAGTGCATGATGCATTTAGTAGAAGTAAAGGAATGTCTGCAACAGGTGCTCTTTGCTGTGCTCTTTATTACCCAGCCGGGTAAAAACAATAAAACTTGTGGTGAGGAAAGTAAAGTTGAAGAAGAAAGGAGAATAGCAGACTCAGACGTGATGATAGGGAAACAGTCCTTCTCCCAAGCGTAACACTTCTCTGCACCACTCCTGCCTGAGTGGAATTGGCGTACCCGGACAGGTCTCTCTCACTGACCTGGCAGCCGGAGTATCACTCGAACATTTGTACGATAAAGTCCCTGCCACAGACCCTCCTTAGTGAACTTGAACTTGAGGAAAAATCTCTGCCACATCAATCTTTCAGTGTCCGGCTACCTTGATCCCCGGTGGTTTGTCAAGGCCCTTTTTGATAGGCAGCCTCTCAATGGCGCTCCTCAGATGGACTCCCCACCGAACAGCAGTACAGCCTGCGATCCTTAAAGGTGGGAACCCATTCACTCACTGGGTCCCCGTCGCTGCTCAAATGTTCCAGGCCAACATTCACGCCCCGGCCAGGTAGACCATAATGCAGGTGCCACACTGGAGGAAGGAGAACTCAGAACTAATGGCGTCTGCCCCATAAATACCCTCCCCCAGCATGCACAGCAAGGCCAAACCCTCCATGATTGGCTGCTGGGGAAGAGCACCCAAACCTTGACCCCACTGCTGCCACCTACTGCACAGGGGTGGGAAGAACACCCCAGCACAACAGAATGAGCCCACAACACAGCCAAGTTGAGACAGAGACCCTGTTTTGCACATAACAATTTGGTTCAGAGTTTAACTACACTCTGATCTACCTCTAATTTTAAATAGCACCGATACCTAAAGTAACCAGGCGCTACATAAGTATTTCATAACTCTTACCTGTAGGTACCCTGAATATCTTCTTTGCCTTTTAGGGGTTATTCACATTGGCTTCAGCCAATGACATCACTGAGTGTGCCGCGAATGCAGAGATCACTGTGGCACAAATAGGGTCGCCACCTCATCTTTTCAAACCCAAACACATATGAATTACGTAGGTTCTGGGGCAAATTTATTGCAGATAAGGCACCAAGTGAGTTTGATTACCACTTTAATCAGCCACAGAACCTGTGTAATTATTGTATGTTACGTTTTAAAAGGGATGAGATGGCAACCCTAGGCACAATAGTGACTGCCAATGTGCATTCCCAGAAGTGATGTCATGGCGGCTTGGCTATTTAAATGCCTGCAGAAAAAGAACCCAGAACGAAGACTGGACAAAGACGGTAGCGCTAAGGGCTGTGACAGCCCAGCACTGGAGGGCTCAGTTTCAAAGGTAAATCTGTAATAATGTGCTAGTATGCATGCATAGTGTGCAGACTTGATAATATGACATATATTTCTATAAATTTAATAATAATGATTGCCATTGTTCATCAAGATGGAGATGCGGTAGATTGAACCCATGTCCTAATACATGCAAAGCTTGGACATTTCCACTGAGTTACTATACATGTGCACTGTCGAAAAAATAGTTTTCTCACCTCGTCTTTCAGGACAACACTTGGAGAGAGCGCAGCTCCACCCACTTCCCAGGAAACACTGCAGTCGTTTCTTTAACTTCCACCCACTTCCACCATGGCCTTAGTGGTAGTGTTTCCTCCGGCCATGGTGGAATCGCTGCAGGGAGCCTAGGGTGTGCTGTACTCTCTCCAGGCGGAGGTGGCTTGGGCATACCTGCGGTCGGTTGTTCTTTCTTGGAGGCAGACCCAACTTCTCCCCTGACGGTTGGGGGATGTTCAGGTGCCTTTACCTTTTTGGGCCCAGCGAGGGCGAAGGCTGCTGAAGGTTCTGCTCTCGTAGGCCGGGCATTGTGAGCTGATGGGGGCGGTCAGGTGCTGTCTCCCGGGGTCGCGATGGTCCGGTCCGGAGGGAGGGCGACGTCACTGCCGGTGGGGGGCGGAACTTCCGGCGGTGGGCAGCGGCTTCTGGTTCCGGCCGCTGGAACGCAGAAGGGGAGGTGGCCTCGGCGGTGCACTTCCGGTCCTCGCAGCGGCGAGGATAACTGGGAAAATTCAAAAGGACTGACAAGCGTCTGCCGCATTCTGGGGGACTATGGAGCCAGAAGACGCAGCGGAGGTGGCGGGAGCAGGAGCCACAAGCACCAGCCCGGCCCAGGTAGGAGAGACAGCGGTTTCCAAATCTGCCTGGGTCATGTTTGTTGTGTCCTTCCTTCTGCCCCCTTAGGGGGAGGGGAGCCTGCCTCACACTCTCAGGTTACGTCTCTGGGAGAGTGTTGTGTCTTTTTGTTGGTACATCAGTGATAGGATTTGGTGGAGTGTTTGTTCACTGGCTGTTGATTGCAAAATTGCTTGGGAACTGATGCACAAAGTTAAACAAAGTGTTGTTGTCTCTTGTGTCTTTCAGAAAGCTAAAGAAAAGCTTAAAGTTACAGTGCCTCCTCCAAAAAAGCGGTGTGCTACCTGCAAAACATCCCTTAAGGGGTCATGGTCCAAACCGTTATGCAAGTCCTGCATCACGGAATTAGTCAGAGAGGAAGCTTCTTCCAGTGCACCCTCTGAGCAGCCCAGGGAGTTGCTCTCTTCCTTTCGGAAGGAGCTGGAAGACACCTTTCAGTCATTCCATTCCTACGTAGACAAACGGCCTGTATCGAGGTTAGCTGCCAGCTGCTAGGGCTTCCACCAATGCCCACTCATTTGGAGGGGCAGTTAGTGAGTCCGAGTAGGAGGAGCCTAGTAGTGTAGTTTCAGGCTTGGAGGCAGAGAAAGAGTATAAAAGGGAAACATCTTCCTCACGCTACAAACTGTCTTTAGAGGAGGTAGATGACTTCCTGAAGGCTATACATGCTACCCTTAATATTAAGGAGGATAAGGCCCAGTTATCACTGCATGACAGGATGTACCAGGGTTTGGATGAGGTTAAGCATCAAACTTTTCCGGTGCATACTCTTTTGTCAGATGCGGTAAAAGGGAAATGGAAGGACCCAGAGAGGGCCCCTTTCTTTTCCAGGGCTCTTAAAAGGAGATTTCCTTTTGATGACGATGAAGCACAAGTTTGGAACAAGAAACCTAAGCTTGATGCAGCATTTTCGTAGGTGTTTCGTAACACCAACTAAGCCTTTGAGTACCTTGAAGGATTCTCTGGACAAAAGAGGAGATGCACTTTTTTGAAGAAGGCTTGGGATTCCACATTAACCAACCTCAAGTCTGCTATGGCATCTACGGTAGTGGCCAAGAACCTTGAGTATTGGCTAGAACAGTTAAAGGGTCACATCGAGGCAGGGACTTCTCGTAAGGAACTACTAGAGTCCTTTCCGGTTCTGCTGAAGGCAGTAGGCTACATGGCAGATGCCTCAGCCGAATCGGTGAGAATGTCCACCAGGACCTCAGCTTTGGTTAATTCGGTTGGGTGAAACAGCTTCGAAAGTTAAGCTGTGTGGTCTGCCTTTTGAAGGGGATCTGTTATTTGGTTCCGGTCTAGAACGTGGTGCCACAGACCAAGAAGAATGTTCGTCCTTTTTTCCAGTCCCAAAATTCTAAAGAGACACAAAACGGCCAGGGTGGAAAGTCTTAGAGGGGTCGAGGGAAGCCTGGGGTGTTGTTTCGTTCTCCCAGTCAACCCGCTAAAACCTCAGTGATGGTCTCCCGGCTGTGGGAGGGCGGCTTCAGTCGTTCCTTCCACAGTGGGAGGAGGTGACATCCAGTGCATACGTTCTCAGGGTGATTTCGGAGGGCTATGCACTGGAATTTTCAGAAAGACCGCCGTCTCGTTTTTTCGTGACCCAGTTGCCCAGGGATCAGGAGAAGTCGCTGGCAATGGGGTCACTGATACAGGATTTTTTCCAACAGCGAGTGATCATCCCTGTACCTCAACAAGAGCAAGGTGTGGGATTTTATTCCCACATATTTTTGGTAAGGAAGCCGTCGGGAAAATTCAGATTAATTCTGAACTTAAAGATCCTAAACCGGTCAATTCATTACAAGAAGTTTTGGATGGACTCCATCTACCCAGGGATCCTGGTCAAGGCTCAGTAAAAAAGCTTCTTCCAGCAGGGTGCTTCCTGGCCTTTATAGACCTGAGGGACGCATACCTGCACGTCCCAATAAAAGCTTCATCACAGCGCTATCTTCGCCTGGCAATCAGAACAGGGAGCGGGGTGAAACATTTTCAGTTCAGAGCCCTCCCGTTCGGTCTCTCCTCCTCCCCCAGGATCTTTATGAAGAGGGGGTGTCTGTGATACCATACCTCCTGTTATTCGCCAATTCAAAGGATCAATTATTCAAGGACCTGAGGAGGACTCCGGCTCATTTAGAGGGTCTAGGATGGATTTTGAACAAGGAAAAATCAAACCTAATCCCCTCTCAAGTTATAGTTTTTCTGGGTTACACCATAGATTAGATTTAGGAAAATATTTTCCTATCGGAAGAGACGATAGTCAAGGTACAAGCAGCGGTAAAAGCTGTACAGACAAATCTATCAGTAACTGTCCGAACAGCCATGTCCACACTGGGATTGCTCACAACCTCCATCCCAGCAGTTCAGTGGGCTTGCCTCCATGCGAGAGATCTCCAACAGGCGATCTTACAAAACTGGACTTATGAGGAATCGCTAGAGGAACAGTTCAGGATCCCATCTCCGGTGAAGAGGAAACTCTGGTGGTGGAGGACTCATGCAAATCTGAGTCTGGGTCTATTGTGGATCTTCCCCACAACAAAAATCCTAACAACGGATGCAAGTTCCTGGGGGTGGGGTGCTCATCTCAAGGGCCAGATGCAGCTTTCCTGATGACGCATATTTGCGAAACTAGTAGAAGCCAGGTGGATAACACATAGAGGGAGTGTTTTTGACCTGTGGAACCACAGTGAAGCAGGAGCCGGGCACGCACCCCAAAACAAGCTGGTGAGCGGCTGTCCATGCCCGATACTGCCAAAGATACTAGGTGCTGGTTCAAAGCACCTCCCTTGTGAGTAGTCTGATTTTATCTTTTTAAATAAACAAAACCTTTTAAACGTACTACACCATGATTAGCCCCTTGTTTTTTGAGGCACTAAGGAACACTGTGTGAAAGGAGCAAGGAGCACATATCCACTGACAGGAACGGAATAAGTTTGGGGCCCATTACCAGCTGGAGTCTGGTGAGTGCGCATTTCAGCAGTTGGTGGTGGTAGCACTTATTTCAGTCGGGTGGAAGAAGTAGAAACACAACACCAGGATTAATTATCACATTTATTCCCTTATTGGACTCTAACTGTGAAGTTGTGACTTCCACGTCAATCGGGATATGTTATGAACATTTATGAACTTTCATGCACATATATATTTTTTGCACATATGGTTTATGACATTGATATGCATATTTATTTACATTTGGTTGCTGGTATAATAGCTGCACTTAGTATCACACACTCGAGAGAGTAGGACATTGGTATATAAAAAAAGAAATAAATAAAAATAAAAAATACATTTTGTATATGCTCGAGAGAGCTGAACACTGTTAAAAGGTTTGCGTTGTTGTTTATTCTGTGGGTGGTGGGGACCAGCCCCACACTGTATATATAGGAGACCCTGATGTTTAGTTTAGCGCCGGACGGCAAGGATTTAAGTTTACTGTTTTGTTTATTTTAACCTGCAAACCTTTTGTGAAATAAACCTGGCAGCTGCCAGACTTAAAAGAAAGGGCCTGTTTACAGACTGTGTTTCAGAAAAGTGATCCCCACGAGCTAACTTTCCCACAATATACACAAATTTATGTATTTTGTTTGTTGGCACAGTAGTCGCACATAGTAGTACACAATTGCACATGCTCGAAAGAGCTGGACATTGTCATTTAGTCAGATAATCACCTACTGTGGTTTATCACGCACAGTACTGCACTGAATTCAGCACCTTATAAACTAAGATTATTTTGTGTCATCACCTATTCAGACCAGCGCAGTAACAATATTTTTCCGCTCGAGGGCCAGATGGCCCAGGGATCCTGGTCAAGGGAGGATTGCAATTGGAGGGAGCTAAGAGTCATTTGTCTGGGGCTGTGGGCCTTCCATCTGACAATTCAGGGTCAACATGTCCAAGTACTATTGGACAATGCCACAGCGGTAGCATATATCTCAAGGCAAGGGGTACGAGAAGCAGGGGCCTCCTAAGTCTGGCCTTGCAAGCTCTGTCCTGGGCAGAGGTAATTGTTGCATCTCTGACCGCGGTGCACCTGAAGGGCAACCTGAACCATCTAGCAGACATTTTAAGCAGGAAGAGGGTTCTGAAGTCCGAATGGAGCCTAAAACCAGAGGTTTTCAAGAAATAGTGGACAGGTGGGAAACTCCTCAGATAGACCTGTTTGCGTTCCAGACCAATGCAAAGGTTCGACTTTTTTTCTCCCTCAACATTAGACCAAGCAGAGGGCCTAGATGTCATTTGAGAAGTGTAGTTTCTGTCCCATGGCCTGTGCGGAAACCCCGTTGTAGTAGGTCCAGTAGTTTGTGGGTGTCCAAATGGAGTTGTAGCTGTTGTACTACTGCTTTCTCAATGATCTTGGAGAAGATGTTAAGGCTGCTTTCTCAATGATCTTGGAGAAGATGTTAAGGCTTGTTACCGGTCGATGGTGGTTTGGGTCTTTGGGGTCAAGGTTAGGTTTCTTTAGAAGGGGTTTGATTATACCTTGCTTGAGGGAGGTCGGAACAATATCTTCTTTGAATGATTGGTTTATGAGGTGTGTGAGAGTGGATGCCAAGATGTTGGAACATTCTTTCAGGAGTTTTGTGGAAATAATGTCGTTTGATGATGTACTGTCTTGGAGGTTGAGCCATCAACGAGGGAAACAGTCACACTGGCTTACTTACCATTCTTAAAAAGCTTCCCTCTCTACTCTTTCTACCTATTCTGCATAAAAAAGATGCACTCCAGTTCCAATTGCTCCAGCACAGGGAGCGTTTGACAATGGCTGGGAATCCGAGGAGACATAACATCGGCCATAAGCTCCGATGTACTGTGGCCCAGTCATTACTGCAACAGGATCACGTAGTTGTGCCGGAGGATTTTTGAGAATTGATGGAAAAAGATTGGAGATGCCGGGGATTGAACCCGGGGCCTCATACATGCAAAGCATGCGCTCTACCACTGAGCTACATCCCCTTACGTAGGAGTCATCTCTAAATCCATTGCTGGATTTGAAGGGGAAGTTTATGTTGACGCCAGGAAAATTAGAACATTCTATCGTACTCCCCTCGTATTCTTTCTTTTACAGGGCCAATCGATGGCAGCCCAACCATTTCCGAATGGTTTCCAGGTAATGGGCTCTCTTGTGGGATTGAACATCTCATAGCTATCCACTGGCGCTATGAGTTGGTACATGGCGGGGTTACTATCACGTACTCTGCAATAAATTGGAGCCAGAATTCAAGGTAAGTATGATGGAATTTTCCTTTTTTTGCATAGCATCCCACAACTGACTTTTTCAAGAAGTGGGCATTGGATATTGTAGGGTTTTGTTTACCATTAGATCTCAGACCCATATTTGCATCATCTTAACTTGCCTAGAATGGTGATTTCTTGCTGTTTTTGCAAAAAATGGAGATGCCAGGGATTGAGCCCGGGGCCTCATACATGCAAAGCATGTGCTCTACCACTGAGCTACATCCCCTTTCATCTGCTGTCTGCTCTGCAGCATAGTGGTGTTAGAGTAGGGGGGGTGAAACAATCCCAGTTGTTATCGCTGGCATTAGGGAGGACAGGGGTCACCGCTGGCATTAAAGAGGACAGGGGTCACCGGTGGCAGGAAGGACGACAGTGGACACCGCTGGCAGGACGGAGGACAGTGGACACCGCTGGCCGAAGGGAGGACAGGGGGCATCACTGGCAGGAAATGGGACAGGGGTCACCACTGGCATGAGGGAGGGCAGGGGTCACCGCTAGCAGGGCACTGGACAGAGCTCTTTTACCAATCCCTGCACATTGCACAGACTGAGCACCGGCAGCAAGATCTCCTCCTTCCCACTTCCCATTATACCTGAAATACAATAAGAGGTGATCTCACCAAGATCTTCTCTTGGACAGTTGTCCCCAATGAAAGATTTCCCCATATCTCCTATTCTTGAATTTCCTCTTGTTTCGTTTGCTTACTGCCTGTTTAAGGTCAGTGGATTAGCATTGATCCAAGCAAATTCATCCAGGCAATTAGTATATTTTAAATGGGACAGGGGTCACCACTGGCACGAGGGAGGGCAGGGGTCACCGCTAGCAGGGCACTGGACAGAGCTCTTTTACCAATCCCTGCACATTGCACAGACTGAGCACCGGCAGCAAGATCTCCTCCTTCCCACTTCCCATTATACCTGAAATACAATAAGAGGTGATCTCACCAAGATCTTCTCTTGGACAGTTGTCCCCAATGAAAGATTTCCCCATATCTCCTATTCTTGAATTTCCTCTTGTTTCGTTTGCTTACTGCCTGTTTAAGGTCAGTGGATTGATCCAAGCAAATTCATCCAGGCAATTAGTATATTTTAGGTTTTCATTGACTTCCATAATAAATACAAGTACCATTAAAGAACCTGCCTATAAATTTGGAGATGCCGGGGATTGAACCCGGGGCCTCATACATGCGAAGCATGCGCTCTACCACTGAGCTACATCCCCTTACACAGAAGTGCAAACTACATCCATTGCTGGATTTAAAGGGGAAGCCACCAGTCGCAGCAATGAGATATGACATTTTGTTAGCTTTGATCAGGATTTAATTTGAAAATTGTTATATTCGGAAATTCATGGATTCATAAATGCGAAAATATGGAGATTTGAAAATAAGAAAGAAAATTTGAAAATAAAAAAGGAAATCCGAAAATTCGAAAGAACGAAAAATTTAAATAATAAATAGTTAACTAACTACTAATAACTATTAAATTACAGGTATTAGAATTTTGATTTCAAATTTGGCTGTTAGTCAACGTAACAAATATGAGCTTAACCAAAGTTCCAATCTGTCCGAAATAACGAATTCTGCATCTAAACAAATGTAACGGAATGAATTATTATTAATTATAATAATATGTTTTTTATTATTAATTTCTAATTGACGTATATTCAAATTCACAAACTTATGAATTTATGAATTTTCAAATTTACAAAAATTCAGAAAAATTCATTAAACAGGTTAATTCAGATATTTCCAAATTACCAAATTAGTCATTTGAGAAGTGTAGTTTCTGTCCCGTGGCCTGTGCGGAAACCCGGTTGTAGTAGGTCCAGTAGTTTGTGGGTGGCCAAATGGAGTTGTAGCTGTTGTACTACTGCTTTCTCAATGATCTTGGAGAAGATGTTAAGGCTGCTTTCTCAATGATCTTGGAGAAGATGTTAAGGCTTGTTACCGGTCGACAGTGGTTTGGGTCTTTGGGGTCAAGATTAGGTTTCTTTAGAAGGGGTTTGATTATACCTTGCTTGAGGGAGGTCGGAACAATATCTTCTTTGAATGATTGATTTATGAGGTGTGTGAGAGTGGATGCCAAGATGTTGGAACATTCTTTCAGGAGTTTTGTGGAAATAATGTCGTTTGATGATGTACTGTCTCGGAGGTTGAGCCATCAACGAGGGAAACAGTCACACTGGCTTACTTACCATTCTTAAAAAGCTTCCCTCTCTACTCTTTCTACCTATTCTGCATAAAAAAGATGCACTCCAGTTCCAATTGCTCCAGCACAGGGAGCGTTTGACAATGGCTGGGAATCCGAGGAGACATAACATCGGCCATAAGCTCCGATGTACTGTGGCCCAGTCATTACTGCAACAGGATCACGTAGTTGTGCCAGAGGATTTTTGAGAATTGATGGAAAAGATTGGAGATGCCAGGGATTGAACCCGGGGCCTCATACATGCAAAGCATGCGCTCTACCACTGAGCTACATCCCCTTACGTAGGAGTCATCTCTAAATCCATTGCTGGATTTGAAGGGGAAGTTTATGTTGACGCCAGGAAAATTAGAACATTCTATCGTACTCCCCTCGTATTCTTTCTTTTACGGGGCCAATCGATGGCAGCCCAACCATTTCCGAATGGTTTCCAGGTAATGGGCTCTCTTGTGGGATTGAACATCTCATAGCTATCCACTGGCGCTATGAGTTGGTACATGGCGGGGTTACTATCACGTACTCTGCAATAAATTGGAGCCAGAATTCAAGGTAAGTATGATGGAATTTTCCTTTTTTTGCATAGCATCCCACAACTGACTTTTTCAAGAAGTGGGCATTGGATATTGTAGGGTTTTGTTTACCATTAGATCTCAGACCCATATTTGCATCATCTTAACTTGCCTAGAATGGTGATTTCTTGCTGTTTTTGCAAAAAATGGAGATGCCAGGGATTGAGCCCGGGGCCTCATACATGCGAAGCATGTGCTCTACCACTGAGCTACACCCCCTTTCATCTGCTGTCTGCTCTGCAGCATAGTGTTGTTAGAGTAGGGGGGGTGAAACAATCCCAGTTGTTATCGCTGGCATTAGGGAGGACAGGGGTCACCGCTGGCATTAAAGAGGACAGGGGTCATCGCTGGCATGAAAGAGGACAGGGGTCACCGGTGGCAGGAAGGACGACAGTGGACACCGCTGGCAGGACGGAGGACAGTGGACACCGCTGGCCGAAGGGAGGACAGGGGGCATCACTGGCAGGAAATGGGACAGGGGTCACCACTGGCACGAGGGAGGGCAGGGGTCACCGCTAGCAGGGCACTGGACAGAGCTCTTTTACCAATCCCTGCACATTGCACAGACTGAGCACCGGCAGCAAGATCTCCTCCTTCCCACTTCCCATTATACCTGAAATACAATAAGAGGTGATCTCACCAAGATCTTCTCTTGGACAGTTGTCCCCAATGAAAGATTTCCCCATACCTCCTATTCTTGAATTTCCTCTTGTTTCGTTTGCTTACTGCCTGTTTAAGGTCAGTGAATTAGCAGTGATCCAAGCAAATTCATCCAGGCAATTAGTATATTTTAGGTTTTCATTGACTTCCATAATAAATACAAGTACCATTAAAGAACCTGCCTATAAATTTGGAGATGCCGGGGATTGAACCCGGGGCCTCATACATGCGAAGCATGCGCTCTACCACTGAGCTACATCCCCTTACACAGAAGTGTAAACTACATCCATTGCTGGATTTAAAGGGGAAGCCACCAGTCGCAGCAATGAGATATGACATTTTGTTAGCTTTGATCAGGATTTAATTTGAAAATTGTTATATTCGGAAATTCATGGATTCATAAATGCGAAAATATGGAGATTTGAAAATAACAAAGAAAATTTGAAAATAAAAAAGGAAATCCGAAAATTCGAAAGAACGAAAAATTTAAATAATAAATAGTTAACTAACTACTAATAACTATTAAATTACAGGTATTAGAATTTTGATTTCAAATTTGGCTGTTAGTCAACGTAACAAATATGAGCTTAACCAAAGTTCCAATCTGTCCGAAATAACGAATTCTGCATCTAAACAAATGTAACGGAATTAATTAATATTAATTATAATAATATGTTTTTTATTATTAATTTCTAATTGACGTATATTCAAATTCACGAACTTATGAATTTATGAATTTTCAAATTTACAAATATTCAGAAAAATTCATTAAACAGGTTAATTCAGATATTTCCAAATTACCAAATTAGTCATTTGAGAAGTGTAGTTTCTGTCCCGTGGCCTGTGCGGAAACCCGGTTGTAGTAGGTCCAGTAGTTTGTGGGTGGCCAAATGGAGTTGTAGCTGTTGTACTACTGCTTTCTCAATGATCTTGGAGAAGATGTTAAGGCTGCTTTCTCAATGATCATGGAGAAGATGTTAAGGCTTGTTACCGGTCGACAGTGGTTTGGGTCTTTGGGGTCAAGGTTAGGTTTCTTTAGAAGGGGTTTGATTATACCTTGCTTGAGGGAGGTCGGAACAATATCTTCTTTGAATGATTGATTTATGAGGTGTGTGAGAGTGGATGCCAAGATGTTGGAACATTCTTTCAGGAGTTTTGTGGAAATAATGTCGTTTGATGATGTACTGTCTCGGAGGTTGAGCCATCAACGAGGGAAACAGTCACACTGGCTTACTTACCATTCTTAAAAAGCTTCCCTCTCTACTCTTTCTACCTATTCTGCATAAAAAAGATGCACTCCAGTTCCAATTGCTCCAGCACAGGGAGCGTTTGACAATGGCTGGGAATCCGAGGAGACATAACATCGGCCATAAGCTCCGATGTACTGTGGCCCAGTCATTACTGCAACAGGATCACGTAGTTGTGCCAGAGGATTTTTGAGAATTGATGGAAAAGATTGGAGATGCCGGGGATTGAACCCGGGGCCTCATACATGCAAAGCATGCGCTCTACCACTGAGCTACATCCCCTTACGTAGGAGTCATCTCTAAATCCATTGCTGGATTTGAAGGGGAAGTTTATGTTGACGCCAGGAAAATTAGAACATTCTATCATACTCCCCTCGTATTCTTTTTTTTAGGGGGCCAATCGATGGCAGCCCAACCATTTCCGAATGGTTTCCAGGTAATGGGCTCTCTTGTGGGATTGAACATCTCATAGCTATCCACTGGCGCTATGAGTTGGTACATGGCGGGGTTACTATCACGTACTCTGCAATAAATTGGAGCCAGAATTCAAGGTAAGTATGATGGAATTTTCCTTTTTTTGCATAGCATCCCACAACTGACTTTTTCAAGAAGTGGGCATTGGATATTGTAGGGTTTTGTTTACCATTAGATCTCAGACCCATATTTGCATCATCTTAACTTGCCTAGAATGGTGATTTCTTGCTGTTTTTGCAAAAAATGGAGATGCCAGGGATTGAGCCCGGGGCCTCATACATGCGAAGCATGTGCTCTACCACTGAGCTACATCCCCTTTCATCTGCTGTCTGCTCTGCAGCATAGTGGTGTTAGAGTAGGGGGGGTGAAACAATCCCAGTTGTTATCGCTGGCATTAGGGAGGACAGGGGTCACCGCTGGCATTAAAGAGGACAGGGGTCATCGCTGGCATGAAAGAGGACAGGGGTCACCGGTGGCAGGAAGGACGACAGTGGACACCGCTGGCAGGACGGAGGACAGTGGACACCGCTGGCCGAAGGGAGGACAGGGGGCATCACTGGCAGGAAATGGGACAGGGGTCACCACTGGCACGAGGGAGGGCAGGGGTCACCGCTAGCAGGGCACTGGACAGAGCTCTTTTACCAATCCCTGCACATTGCACAGACTGAGCACCGGCAGCAAGATCTCCTCCTTCCCACTTCCCATTATACCTGAAATACAATAAGAGGTGATCTCACCAAGATCTTCTCTTGGACAGTTGTCCCCAATGAAAGATTTCCCCATATCTCCTATTCTTGAATTTCCTCTTGTTTCGTTTGCTTACTGCCTGTTTAAGGTCAGTGGATTAGCAGTGATCCAAGCAAATTCATCCAGGCAATTAGTATATTTTAGGTTTTCATTGACTTCCATAATAAATACAAGTACCATTAAAGAACCTGCCTGTAAATTTGGAGATGCCGGGGATTGAACCCGGGGCCTCATACATGCGAAGCATGCGCTCTACCACTGAGCTACATCCCCTTACACAGAAGTGCAAACTACATCCATTGCTGGATTTAAAGGGGAAGCCACCAGTCGCAGCAATGAGATATGACATTTTGTTAGCTTTGATCAGGATTTAATTTGAAAATTGTTATATTCGGAAATTCATGGATTCATAAATGCGAAAATATGGAGATTTGAAAATAACAAAGAAAATTTGAAAATAAAAAAGGAAATCCGAAAATTCGAAAGAACGAAAAATTTAAATAATAAATAGTTAACTAACTACTAATAACTATTAAATTACAGGTATTAGAATTTTGATTTCAAATTTGGCTGTTAGTCAACGTAACAAATATGAGCTTAACCAAAGTTCCAATCTGTCCGAAATAACGAATTCTGCATCTAAACAAATGTAACGGAATTAATTAATATTAATTATAATAATATGTTTTTTATTATTAATTTCTAATTGACGTATATTCAAATTCACGAACTTATGAATTTATGAATTTTCAAATTTACAAATATTCAGAAAAATTCATTAAACAGGTTAATTCAGATATTTCCAAATTACCAAATTAGTCATTTGAGAAGTGTAGTTTCTGTCCCGTGGCCTGTGCGGAAACCCGGTTGTAGTAGGTCCAGTAGTTTGTGGGTGGCCAAATGGAGTTGTAGCTGTTGTACTACTGCTTTCTCAATGATCTTGGAGAAGATGTTAAGGCTGCTTTCTCAATGATCATGGAGAAGATGTTAAGGCTTGTTACCGGTCGACAGTGGTTTGGGTCTTTGGGGTCAAGGTTAGGTTTCTTTAGAAGGGGTTTGATTATACCTTGCTTGAGGGAGGTCGGAACAATATCTTCTTTGAATGATTGATTTATGAGGTGTGTGAGAGTGGATGCCAAGATGTTGGAACATTCTTTCAGGAGTTTTGTGGAAATAATGTCGTTTGATGATGTACTGTCTCGGAGGTTGAGCCATCAACGAGGGAAACAGTCACACTGGCTTACTTACCATTCTTAAAAAGCTTCCCTCTCTACTCTTTCTACCTATTCTGCATAAAAAAGATGCACTCCAGTTCCAATTGCTCCAGCACAGGGAGCGTTTGACAATGGCTGGGAATCCGAGGAGACATAACATCGGCCATAAGCTCCGATGTACTGTGGCCCAGTCATTACTGCAACAGGATCACGTAGTTGTGCCAGAGGATTTTTGAGAATTGATGGAAAAGATTGGAGATGCCGGGGATTGAACCCGGGGCCTCATACATGCAAAGCATGCGCTCTACCACTGAGCTACATCCCCTTACGTAGGAGTCATCTCTAAATCCATTGCTGGATTTGAAGGGGAAGTTTATGTTGACGCCAGGAAAATTAGAACATTCTATCATACTCCCCTCGTATTCTTTTTTTTAGGGGGCCAATCGATGGCAGCCCAACCATTTCCGAATGGTTTCCAGGTAATGGGCTCTCTTGTGGGATTGAACATCTCATAGCTATCCACTGGCGCTATGAGTTGGTACATGGCGGGGTTACTATCACGTACTCTGCAATAAATTGGAGCCAGAATTCAAGGTAAGTATGATGGAATTTTCCTTTTTTTGCATAGCATCCCACAACTGACTTTTTCAAGAAGTGGGCATTGGATATTGTAGGGTTTTGTTTACCATTAGATCTCAGACCCATATTTGCATCATCTTAACTTGCCTAGAATGGTGATTTCTTGCTGTTTTTGCAAAAAATGGAGATGCCAGGGATTGAGCCCGGGGCCTCATACATGCGAAGCATGTGCTCTACCACTGAGCTACATCCCCTTTCATCTGCTGTCTGCTCTGCAGCATAGTGGTGTTAGAGTAGGGGGGGTGAAACAATCCCAGTTGTTATCGCTGGCATTAGGGAGGACAGGGGTCACCGCTGGCATTAAAGAGGACAGGGGTCATCGCTGGCATGAAAGAGGACAGGGGTCACCGGTGGCAGGAAGGACGACAGTGGACACCGCTGGCAGGACGGAGGACAGTGGACACCGCTGGCCGAAGGGAGGACAGGGGGCATCACTGGCAGGAAATGGGACAGGGGTCACCACTGGCACGAGGGAGGGCAGGGGTCACCGCTAGCAGGGCACTGGACAGAGCTCTTTTACCAATCCCTGCACATTGCACAGACTGAGCACCGGCAGCAAGATCTCCTCCTTCCCACTTCCCATTATACCTGAAATACAATAAGAGGTGATCTCACCAAGATCTTCTCTTGGACAGTTGTCCCCAATGAAAGATTTCCCCATATCTCCTATTCTTGAATTTCCTCTTGTTTCGTTTGCTTACTGCCTGTTTAAGGTCAGTGGATTAGCAGTGATCCAAGCAAATTCATCCAGGCAATTAGTATATTTTAGGTTTTCATTGACTTCCATAATAAATACAAGTACCATTAAAGAACCTGCCTGTAAATTTGGAGATGCCGGGGATTGAACCCGGGGCCTCATACATGCGAAGCATGCGCTCTACCACTGAGCTACATCCCCTTACACAGAAGTGCAAACTACATCCATTGCTGGATTTAAAGGGGAAGCCACCAGTCGCAGCAATGAGATATGACATTTTGTTAGCTTTGATCAGGATTTAATTTGAAAATTGTTATATTCGGAAATTCATGGATTCATAAATGCGAAAATATGGAGATTTGAAAATAAGAAAGAAAATTTGAAAATAAAAAAGGAAATCCGAAAATTCGAAAGAACGAAAAATTGAAATAATAAATAGTTAACTAACTACTAATAACTATTAAATTACAGGTATTAGAATTTTGATTTCAAATTTGGCTGTTAGTCAACGTAACAAATATGAGCTTAACCAAAGTTCCAATCTGTCCGAAATAACGAATTCTGCATCTAAACAAATGTAACGGAATTAATTAATATTAATTATAATAATATGTTTTTTATTATTAATTTCTAATTGACGTATATTCAAATTCACGAACTTATGAATTTATGAATTTTCAAATTTACAAATATTCAGAAAAATTCATTAAACAGGTTAATTCAGATATTTCCAAATTACCAAATTAGTCATTTGAGAAGTGTAGTTTCTGTCCCGTGGCCTGTGCGGAAACCCGGTTGTAGTAGGTCCAGTAGTTTGTGGGTGGCCAAATGGAGTTGTAGCTGTTGTACTACTGCTTTCTCAATGATCTTGGAGAAGATGTTAAGGCTGCTTTCTCAATGATCATGGAGAAGATGTTAAGGCTTGTTACCGGTCGACAGTGGTTTGGGTCTTTGGGGTCAAGGTTAGGTTTCTTTAGAAGGGGTTTGATTATACCTTGCTTGAGGGAGGTCGGAACAATATCTTCTTTGAATGATTGATTTATGAGGTGTGTGAGAGTGGATGCCAAGATGTTGGAACATTCTTTCAGGAGTTTTGTGGAAATAATGTCGTTTGATGATGTACTGTCTCGGAGGTTGAGCCATCAACGAGGGAAACAGTCACACTGGCTTACTTACCATTCTTAAAAAGCTTCCCTCTCTACTCTTTCTACCTATTCTGCATAAAAAAGATGCACTCCAGTTCCAATTGCTCCAGCACAGGGAGCGTTTGACAATGGCTGGGAATCCGAGGAGACATAACATCGGCCATAAGCTCCGATGTACTGTGGCCCAGTCATTACTGCAACAGGATCACGTAGTTGTGCCAGAGGATTTTTGAGAATTGATGGAAAAGATTGGAGATGCCGGGGATTGAACCCGGGGCCTCATACATGCAAAGCATGCGCTCTACCACTGAGCTACATCCCCTTACGTAGGAGTCATCTCTAAATCCATTGCTGGATTTGAAGGGGAAGTTTATGTTGACGCCAGGAAAATTAGAACATTCTATCATACTCCCCTCGTATTCTTTTTTTTAGGGGGCCAATCGATGGCAGCCCAACCATTTCCGAATGGTTTCCAGGTAATGGGCTCTCTTGTGGGATTGAACATCTCATAGCTATCCACTGGCGCTATGAGTTGGTACATGGCGGGGTTACTATCACGTACTCTGCAATAAATTGGAGCCAGAATTCAAGGTAAGTATGATGGAATTTTCCTTTTTTTGCATAGCATCCCACAACTGACTTTTTCAAGAAGTGGGCATTGGATATTGTAGGGTTTTGTTTACCATTAGATCTCAGACCCATATTTGCATCATCTTAACCTGCCTAGAATGGTGATTTCTTGCTGTTTTTGCAAAAAATGGAGATGCCAGGGATTGAGCCCGGGGCCTCATACATGCGAAGCATGTGCTCTACCACTGAGCTACATCCCCTTTCATCTGCTGTCTGCTCTGCAGCATAGTGGTGTTGCCGGGGATTGAACCCGGGGCCTCATACATGCAAAGCATGCGCTCTACCACTGAGCTACATCCCCTTACGTAGGAGTCATCTCTAAATCTATTGCTGGATTTGAAGGGGAAGTTTATGTTGACGCCAGGAAAATTAGAACATTCTATCATACTCCCCTCGTATTCTTTTTTTTAGGGGGCCAATCGATGGCAGCCCAACCATTTCCGAATGGTTTCCAGGTAATGGGCTCTCTTGTGGGATTGAACATCTCATAGCTATCCACTGGCGCTATGAGTTGGTACATGGCGGGGTTACTATCACGTACTCTGCAATAAATTGGAGCCAGAATTCAAGGTAAGTATGATGGAATTTTCCTTTTTTTGCATAGCATCCCACAACTGACTTTTTCAAGAAGTGGGCATTGGATATTGTAGGGTTTTGTTTACCATTAGATCTCAGACCCATATTTGCATCATCTTAACTTGCCTAGAATGGTGATTTCTTGCTGTTTTTGCAAAAAATGGAGATGCCAGGGATTGAGCCCGGGGCCTCATACATGCGAAGCATGTGCTCTACCACTGAGCTACATCCCCTTTCATCTGCTGTCTGCTCTGCAGCATAGTGGTGTTAGAGTAGGGGGGGTGAAACAATCCCAGTTGTTATCGCTGGCATTAGGGAGGACAGGGGTCACCGCTGGCATTAAAGAGGACAGGGGTCATCGCTGGCATGAAAGAGGACAGGGGTCACCGGTGGCAGGAAGGACGACAGTGGACACCGCTGGCAGGACGGAGGACAGTGGACACCGCTGGCCGAAGGGAGGACAGGGGGCATCACTGGCAGGAAATGGGACAGGGGTCACCACTGGCACGAGGGAGGGCAGGGGTCACCGCTAGCAGGGCACTGGACAGAGCTCTTTTACCAATCCCTGCACATTGCACAGACTGAGCACCGGCAGCAAGATCTCCTCCTTCCCACTTCCCATTATACCTGAAATACAATAAGAGGTGATCTCACCAAGATCTTCTCTTGGACAGTTGTCCCCAATGAAAGATTTCCCCATATCTCCTATTCTTGAATTTCCTCTTGTTTCGTTTGCTTACTGCCTGTTTAAGGTCAGTGGATTAGCAGTGATCCAAGCAAATTCATCCAGGCAATTAGTATATTTTAGGTTTTCATTGACTTCCATAATAAATACAAGTACCATTAAAGAACCTGCCTGTAAATTTGGAGATGCCGGGGATTGAACCCGGGGCCTCATACATGCGAAGCATGCGCTCTACCACTGAGCTACATCCCCTTACACAGAAGTGCAAACTACATCCATTGCTGGATTTAAAGGGGAAGCCACCAGTCGCAGCAATGAGATATGACATTTTGTTAGCTTTGATCAGGATTTAATTTGAAAATTGTTATATTCGGAAATTCATGGATTCATAAATGCGAAAATATGGAGATTTGAAAATAAGAAAGAAAATTTGAAAATAAAAAAGGAAATCCGAAAATTCGAAAGAACGAAAAATTGAAATAATAAATAGTTAACTAACTACTAATAACTATTAAATTACAGGTATTAGAATTTTGATTTCAAATTTGGCTGTTAGTCAACGTAACAAATATGAGCTTAACCAAAGTTCCAATCTGTCCGAAATAACGAATTCTGCATCTAAACAAATGTAACGGAATTAATTAATATTAATTATAATAATATGTTTTTTATTATTAATTTCTAATTGACGTATATTCAAATTCACGAACTTATGAATTTATGAATTTTCAAATTTACAAATATTCAGAAAAATTCATTAAACAGGTTAATTCAGATATTTCCAAATTACCAAATTAGTCATTTGAGAAGTGTAGTTTCTGTCCCGTGGCCTGTGCGGAAACCCGGTTGTAGTAGGTCCAGTAGTTTGTGGGTGGCCAAATGGAGTTGTAGCTGTTGTACTACTGCTTTCTCAATGATCTTGGAGAAGATGTTAAGGCTGCTTTCTCAATGATCATGGAGAAGATGTTAAGGCTTGTTACCGGTCGACAGTGGTTTGGGTCTTTGGGGTCAAGGTTAGGTTTCTTTAGAAGGGGTTTGATTATACCTTGCTTGAGGGAGGTCGGAACAATATCTTCTTTGAATGATTGATTTATGAGGTGTGTGAGAGTGGATGCCAAGATGTTGGAACATTCTTTCAGGAGTTTTGTGGAAATAATGTCGTTTGATGATGTACTGTCTCGGAGGTTGAGCCATCAACGAGGGAAACAGTCACACTGGCTTACTTACCATTCTTAAAAAGCTTCCCTCTCTACTCTTTCTACCTATTCTGCATAAAAAAGATGCACTCCAGTTCCAATTGCTCCAGCACAGGGAGCGTTTGACAATGGCTGGGAATCCGAGGAGACATAACATCGGCCATAAGCTCCGATGTACTGTGGCCCAGTCATTACTGCAACAGGATCACGTAGTTGTGCCAGAGGTTTTTTGAGAATTGATGGAAAAGATTGGAGATGCCGGGGATTGAACCCGGGGCCTCATACATGCAAAGCATGCGCTCTACCACTGAGCTACATCCCCTTACGTAGGAGTCATCTCTAAATCCTATTGCTGGATTTGAAGGGGAAGTTTATGTTGACGCCAGGAAAATTAGAACATTCTATCATACTCCCCTCGTATTCTTTTTTTTAGGGGGCCAATCGATGGCAGCCCAACCATTTCCGAATGGTTTCCAGGTAATGGGCTCTCTTGTGGGATTGAACATCTCATAGCTATCCACTGGCGCTATGAGTTGGTACATGGCGGGGTTACTATCACGTACTCTGCAATAAATTGGAGCCAGAATTCAAGGTAAGTATGATGGAATTTTCCTTTTTTTGCATAGCATCCCACAACTGACTTTTTCAAGAAGTGGGCATTGGATATTGTAGGGTTTTGTTTACCATTAGATCTCAGACCCATATTTGCATCATCTTAACTTGCCTAGAATGGTGATTTCTTGCTGTTTTTGCAAAAAATGGAGATGCCAGGGATTGAGCCCGGGGCCTCATACATGCGAAGCATGTGCTCTACCACTGAGCTACATCCCCTTTCATCTGCTGTCTGCTCTGCAGCATAGTGGTGTTAGAGTAGGGGGGGTGAAACAATCCCAGTTGTTATCGCTGGCATTAGGGAGGACAGGGGTCACCGCTGGCATTAAAGAGGACAGGGGTCATCGCTGGCATGAAAGAGGACAGGGGTCACCGGTGGCAGGAAGGACGACAGTGGACACCGCTGGCAGGACGGAGGACAGTGGACACCGCTGGCCGAAGGGAGGACAGGGGGCATCACTGGCAGGAAATGGGACAGGGGTCACCACTGGCACGAGGGAGGGCAGGGGTCACCGCTAGCAGGGCACTGGACAGAGCTCTTTTACCAATCCCTGCACATTGCACAGACTGAGCACCGGCAGCAAGATCTCCTCCTTCCCACTTCCCATTATACCTGAAATACAATAAGAGGTGATCTCACCAAGATCTTCTCTTGGACAGTTGTCCCCAATGAAAGATTTCCCCATATCTCCTATTCTTGAATTTCCTCTTGTTTCGTTTGCTTACTGCCTGTTTAAGGTCAGTGGATTAGCAGTGATCCAAGCAAATTCATCCAGGCAATTAGTATATTTTAGGTTTTCATTGACTTCCATAATAAATACAAGTACCATTAAAGAACCTGCCTGTAAATTTGGAGATGCCGGGGATTGAACCCGGGGCCTCATACATGCGAAGCATGCGCTCTACCACTGAGCTACATCCCCTTACACAGAAGTGCAAACTACATCCATTGCTGGATTTAAAGGGGAAGCCACCAGTCGCAGCAATGAGATATGACATTTTGTTAGCTTTGATCAGGATTTAATTTGAAAATTGTTATATTCGGAAATTCATGGATTCATAAATGCGAAAATATGGAGATTTGAAAATAAGAAAGAAAATTTGAAAATAAAAAAGGAAATCCGAAAATTCGAAAGAACGAAAAATTGAAATAATAAATAGTTAACTAACTACTAATAACTATTAAATTACAGGTATTAGAATTTTGATTTCAAATTTGGCTGTTAGTCAACGTAACAAATATGAGCTTAACCAAAGTTCCAATCTGTCCGAAATAACGAATTCTGCATCTAAACAAATGTAACGGAATTAATTAATATTAATTATAATAATATGTTTTTTATTATTAATTTCTAATTGACGTATATTCAAATTCACGAACTTATGAATTTATGAATTTTCAAATTTACAAATATTCAGAAAAATTCATTAAACAGGTTAATTCAGATATTTCCAAATTACCAAATTAGTCATTTGAGAAGTGTAGTTTCTGTCCCGTGGCCTGTGCGGAAACCCGGTTGTAGTAGGTCCAGTAGTTTGTGGGTGGCCAAATGGAGTTGTAGCTGTTGTACTACTGCTTTCTCAATGATCTTGGAGAAGATGTTAAGGCTGCTTTCTCAATGATCATGGAGAAGATGTTAAGGCTTGTTACCGGTCGACAGTGGTTTGGGTCTTTGGGGTCAAGGTTAGGTTTCTTTAGAAGGGGTTTGATTATACCTTGCTTGAGGGAGGTCGGAACAATATCTTCTTTGAATGATTGATTTATGAGGTGTGTGAGAGTGGATGCCAAGATGTTGGAACATTCTTTCAGGAGTTTTGTGGAAATAATGTCGTTTGATGATGTACTGTCTCGGAGGTTGAGCCATCAACGAGGGAAACAGTCACACTGGCTTACTTACCATTCTTAAAAAGCTTCCCTCTCTACTCTTTCTACCTATTCTGCATAAAAAAGATGCACTCCAGTTCCAATTGCTCCAGCACAGGGAGCGTTTGACAATGGCTGGGAATCCGAGGAGACATAACATCGGCCATAAGCTCCGATGTACTGTGGCCCAGTCATTACTGCAACAGGATCACGTAGTTGTGCCAGAGGTTTTTTGAGAATTGATGGAAAAGATTGGAGATGCCGGGGATTGAACCCGGGGCCTCATACATGCAAAGCATGCGCTCTACCACTGAGCTACATCCCCTTACGTAGGAGTCATCTCTAAATCCATTGCTGGATTTGAAGGGGAAGTTTATGTTGACGCCAGGAAAATTAGAACATTCTATCATACTCCCCTCGTATTCTTTTTTTTAGGGGGCCAATCGATGGCAGCCCAACCATTTCCGAATGGTTTCCAGGTAATGGGCTCTCTTGTGGGATTGAACATCTCATAGCTATCCACTGGCGCTATGAGTTGGTACATGGCGGGGTTACTATCACGTACTCTGCAATAAATTGGAGCCAGAATTCAAGGTAAGTATGATGGAATTTTCCTTTTTTTGCATAGCATCCCACAACTGACTTTTTCAAGAAGTGGGCATTGGATATTGTAGGGTTTTGTTTACCATTAGATCTCAGACCCATATTTGCATCATCTTAACTTGCCTAGAATGGTGATTTCTTGCTGTTTTTGCAAAAAATGGAGATGCCAGGGATTGAGCCCGGGGCCTCATACATGCGAAGCATGTGCTCTACCACTGAGCTACATCCCCTTTCATCTGCTGTCTGCTCTGCAGCATAGTGGTGTTAGAGTAGGGGGGGTGAAACAATCCCAGTTGTTATCGCTGGCATTAGGGAGGACAGGGGTCACCGCTGGCATTAAAGAGGACAGGGGTCATCGCTGGCATGAAAGAGGACAGGGGTCACCGGTGGCAGGAAGGACGACAGTGGACACCGCTGGCAGGACGGAGGACAGTGGACACCGCTGGCCGAAGGGAGGACAGGGGGCATCACTGGCAGGAAATGGGACAGGGGTCACCACTGGCACGAGGGAGGGCAGGGGTCACCGCTAGCAGGGCACTGGACAGAGCTCTTTTACCAATCCCTGCACATTGCACAGACTGAGCACCGGCAGCAAGATCTCCTCCTTCCCACTTCCCATTATACCTGAAATACAATAAGAGGTGATCTCACCAAGATCTTCTCTTGGACAGTTGTCCCCAATGAAAGATTTCCCCATATCTCCTATTCTTGAATTTCCTCTTGTTTCGTTTGCTTACTGCCTGTTTAAGGTCAGTGGATTAGCAGTGATCCAAGCAAATTCATCCAGGCAATTAGTATATTTTAGGTTTTCATTGACTTCCATAATAAATACAAGTACCATTAAAGAACCTGCCTGTAAATTTGGAGATGCCGGGGATTGAACCCGGGGCCTCATACATGCGAAGCATGCGCTCTACCACTGAGCTACATCCCCTTACACAGAAGTGCAAACTACATCCATTGCTGGATTTAAAGGGGAAGCCACCAGTCGCAGCAATGAGATATGACATTTTGTTAGCTTTGATCAGGATTTAATTTGAAAATTGTTATATTCGGAAATTCATGGATTCATAAATGCGAAAATATGGAGATTTGAAAATAAGAAAGAAAATTTGAAAATAAAAAAGGAAATCCGAAAATTCGAAAGAACGAAAAATTGAAATAATAAATAGTTAACTAACTACTAATAACTATTAAATTACAGGTATTAGAATTTTGATTTCAAATTTGGCTGTTAGTCAACGTAACAAATATGAGCTTAACCAAAGTTCCAATCTGTCCGAAATAACGAATTCTGCATCTAAACAAATGTAACGGAATTAATTAATATTAATTATAATAATATGTTTTTTATTATTAATTTCTAATTGACGTATATTCAAATTCACGAACTTATGAATTTATGAATTTTCAAATTTACAAATATTCAGAAAAATTCATTAAACAGGTTAATTCAGATATTTCCAAATTACCAAATTAGTCATTTGAGAAGTGTAGTTTCTGTCCCGTGGCCTGTGCGGAAACCCGGTTGTAGTAGGTCCAGTAGTTTGTGGGTGGCCAAATGGAGTTGTAGCTGTTGTACTACTGCTTTCTCAATGATCTTGGAGAAGATGTTAAGGCTGCTTTCTCAATGATCATGGAGAAGATGTTAAGGCTTGTTACCGGTCGACAGTGGTTTGGGTCTTTGGGGTCAAGGTTAGGTTTCTTTAGAAGGGGTTTGATTATACCTTGCTTGAGGGAGGTCGGAACAATATCTTCTTTGAATGATTGATTTATGAGGTGTGTGAGAGTGGATGCCAAGATGTTGGAACATTCTTTCAGGAGTTTTGTGGAAATAATGTCGTTTGATGATGTACTGTCTCGGAGGTTGAGCCATCAACGAGGGAAACAGTCACACTGGCTTACTTACCATTCTTAAAAAGCTTCCCTCTCTACTCTTTCTACCTATTCTGCATAAAAAAGATGCACTCCAGTTCCAATTGCTCCAGCACAGGGAGCGTTTGACAATGGCTGGGAATCCGAGGAGACATAACATCGGCCATAAGCTCCGATGTACTGTGGCCCAGTCATTACTGCAACAGGATCACGTAGTTGTGCCAGAGGTTTTTTGAGAATTGATGGAAAAGATTGGAGATGCCGGGGATTGAACCCGGGGCCTCATACATGCAAAGCATGCGCTCTACCACTGAGCTACATCCCCTTACGTAGGAGTCATCTCTAAATCCATTGCTGGATTTGAAGGGGAAGTTTATGTTGACGCCAGGAAAATTAGAACATTCTATCATACTCCCCTCGTATTCTTTTTTTTAGGGGGCCAATCGATGGCAGCCCAACCATTTCCGAATGGTTTCCAGGTAATGGGCTCTCTTGTGGGATTGAACATCTCATAGCTATCCACTGGCGCTATGAGTTGGTACATGGCGGGGTTACTATCACGTACTCTGCAATAAATTGGAGCCAGAATTCAAGGTAAGTATGATGGAATTTTCCTTTTTTTGCATAGCATCCCACAACTGACTTTTTCAAGAAGTGGGCATTGGATATTGTAGGGTTTTGTTTACCATTAGATCTCAGACCCATATTTGCATCATCTTAACTTGCCTAGAATGGTGATTTCTTGCTGTTTTTGCAAAAAATGGAGATGCCAGGGATTGAGCCCGGGGCCTCATACATGCGAAGCATGTGCTCTACCACTGAGCTACATCCCCTTTCATCTGCTGTCTGCTCTGCAGCATAGTGGTGTTAGAGTAGGGGGGGTGAAACAATCCCAGTTGTTATCGCTGGCATTAGGGAGGACAGGGGTCACCGCTGGCATTAAAGAGGACAGGGGTCATCGCTGGCATGAAAGAGGACAGGGGTCACCGGTGGCAGGAAGGACGACAGTGGACACCGCTGGCAGGACGGAGGACAGTGGACACCGCTGGCCGAAGGGAGGACAGGGGGCATCACTGGCAGGAAATGGGACAGGGGTCACCACTGGCACGAGGGAGGGCAGGGGTCACCGCTAGCAGGGCACTGGACAGAGCTCTTTTACCAATCCCTGCACATTGCACAGACTGAGCACCGGCAGCAAGATCTCCTCCTTCCCACTTCCCATTATACCTGAAATACAATAAGAGGTGATCTCACCAAGATCTTCTCTTGGACAGTTGTCCCCAATGAAAGATTTCCCCATATCTCCTATTCTTGAATTTCCTCTTGTTTCGTTTGCTTACTGCCTGTTTAAGGTCAGTGGATTAGCAGTGATCCAAGCAAATTCATCCAGGCAATTAGTATATTTTAGGTTTTCATTGACTTCCATAATAAATACAAGTACCATTAAAGAACCTGCCTGTAAATTTGGAGATGCCGGGGATTGAACCCGGGGCCTCATACATGCGAAGCATGCGCTCTACCACTGAGCTACATCCCCTTACACAGAAGTGCAAACTACATCCATTGCTGGATTTAAAGGGGAAGCCACCAGTCGCAGCAATGAGATATGACATTTTGTTAGCTTTGATCAGGATTTAATTTGAAAATTGTTATATTCGGAAATTCATGGATTCATAAATGCGAAAATATGGAGATTTGAAAATAAGAAAGAAAATTTGAAAATAAAAAAGGAAATCCGAAAATTCGAAAGAACGAAAAATTGAAATAATAAATAGTTAACTAACTACTAATAACTATTAAATTACAGGTATTAGAATTTTGATTTCAAATTTGGCTGTTAGTCAACGTAACAAATATGAGCTTAACCAAAGTTCCAATCTGTCCGAAATAACGAATTCTGCATCTAAACAAATGTAATGTAACGGAATTAATTAATATTAATTATAATAATATGTTTTTTATTATTAATTTCTAATTGACGTATATTCAAATTCACGAACTTATGAATTTATGAATTTTCAAATTTACAAATATTCAGAAAAATTCATTAAACAGGTTAATTCAGATATTTCCAAATTACCAAATTAGTCATTTGAGAAGTGTAGTTTCTGTCCCGTGGCCTGTGCGGAAACCCGGTTGTAGTAGGTCCAGTAGTTTGTGGGTGGCCAAATGGAGTTGTAGCTGTTGTACTACTGCTTTCTCAATGATCTTGGAGAAGATGTTAAGGCTGCTTTCTCAATGATCATGGAGAAGATGTTAAGGCTTGTTACCGGTCGACAGTGGTTTGGGTCTTTGGGGTCAAGGTTAGGTTTCTTTAGAAGGGGTTTGATTATACCTTGCTTGAGGGAGGTCGGAACAATATCTTCTTTGAATGATTGATTTATGAGGTGTGTGAGAGTGGATGCCAAGATGTTGGAACATTCTTTCAGGAGTTTTGTGGAAATAATGTCGTTTGATGATGTACTGTCTCGGAGGTTGAGCCATCAACGAGGGAAACAGTCACACTGGCTTACTTACCATTCTTAAAAAGCTTCCCTCTCTACTCTTTCTACCTATTCTGCATAAAAAAGATGCACTCCAGTTCCAATTGCTCCAGCACAGCGTTTGACAATGGCTGGGAATCCGAGGAGACATTGCCATAACGAATGGGCTGGGACGTATCCGAGATTGAAGACATAAGCATCTGAGCCATCTCTAAAATTGCTCCAGGATTAGTACTCGTGGCCAATCCAGTCGAATTAACTGCATAATCCAGGATACACGTCAGTCTGTGCCATGATGGAATTTTTGAGAATTGATGGCAATAAGATTGGAGATGCCGGGGATTGAACCCGGGGCCCATCATAGCATGCAAAGCATGCGCTCTACCACTGAGCTACATCCCCTTACGTAGGAGTCATCTCTAAATCCATTGCTGGATTTGAAGGGGAAGTTTATGTTGACGCCAGGAAAATTAGAACATTCTATCATACTCCCCTCGTATTCTTTTTTTTAGGGGGCCAATCGATGGCAGCCCAACCATTTCCGAATGGTTTCCAGGTAATGGGCTCTCTTGTGGGATTGAACATCTCATAGCTATCCACTGGCGCTATGAGTTGGTACATGGCGGGGTTACTATCACGTACTCTGCAATAAATTGGAGCCAGAATTCAAGGTAAGTATGATGGAATTTTCCTTTTTTTGCATAGCATCCCACAACTGACTTTTTCAAGAAGTGGGCATTGGATATTGTAGGGTTTTGTTTACCATTAGATCTCAGACCCATATTTGCATCATCTTAACTTGCCTAGAATGGTGATTTCTTGCTGTTTTTGCAAAAAATGGAGATGCCAGGGATTGAGCCCGGGGCCTCATACATGCGAAGCATGTGCTCTACCACTGAGCTACATCCCCTTTCATCTGCTGTCTGCTCTGCAGCATAGTGGTGTTAGAGTAGGGGGGGTGAAACAATCCCAGTTGTTATCGCTGGCATTAGGGAGGACAGGGGTCACCGCTGGCATTAAAGAGGACAGGGGTCATCGCTGGCATGAAAGAGGACAGGGGTCACCGGTGGCAGGAAGGACGACAGTGGACACCGCTGGCAGGACGGAGGACAGTGGACACCGCTGGCCGAAGGGAGGACAGGGGGCATCACTGGCAGGAAATGGGACAGGGGTCACCACTGGCACGAGGGAGGGCAGGGGTCACCGCTAGCAGGGCACTGGACAGAGCTCTTTTACCAATCCCTGCACATTGCACAGACTGAGCACCGGCAGCAAGATCTCCTCCTTCCCACTTCCCATTATACCTGAAATACAATAAGAGGTGATCTCACCAAGATCTTCTCTTGGACAGTTGTCCCCAATGAAAGATTTCCCCATATCTCCTATTCTTGAATTTCCTCTTGTTTCGTTTGCTTACTGCCTGTTTAAGGTCAGTGGATTAGCAGTGATCCAAGCAAATTCATCCAGGCAATTAGTATATTTTAGGTTTTCATTGACTTCCATAATAAATACAAGTACCATTAAAGAACCTGCCTGTAAATTTGGAGATGCCGGGGATTGAACCCGGGGCCTCATACATGCGAAGCATGCGCTCTACCACTGAGCTACATCCCCTTACACAGAAGTGCAAACTACATCCATTGCTGGATTTAAAGGGGAAGCCACCAGTCGCAGCAATGAGATATGACATTTTGTTAGCTTTGATCAGGATTTAATTTGAAAATTGTTATATTCGGAAATTCATGGATTCATAAATGCGAAAATATGGAGATTTGAAAATAACAAAGAAAATTTGAAAATAAAAAAGGAAATCCGAAAATTCGAAAGAACGAAAAATTGAAATAATAAATAGTTAACTAACTACTAATAACTATTAAATTACAGGTATTAGAATTTTGATTTCAAATTTGGCTGTTAGTCAACGTAACAAATATGAGCTTAACCAAAGTTCCAATCTGTCCGAAATAACGAATTCTGCATCTAAACAAATGTAACGGAATTAATTAATATTAATTATAATAATATGTTTTTTATTATTAATTTCTAATTGACGTATATTCAAATTCACGAACTTATGAATTTATGAATTTTCAAATTTACAAATATTCAGAAAAATTCATTAAACAGGTTAATTCAGATATTTCCAAATTACCAAATTAGTCATTTGAGAAGTGTAGTTTCTGTCCCGTGGCCTGTGCGGAAACCCGGTTGTAGTAGGTCCAGTAGTTTGTGGGTGGCCAAATGGAGTTGTAGCTGTTGTACTACTGCTTTCTCAATGATCTTGGAGAAGATGTTAAGGCTGCTTTCTCAATGATCATGGAGAAGATGTTAAGGCTTGTTACCGGTCGACAGTGGTTTGGGTCTTTGGGGTCAAGGTTAGGTTTCTTTAGAAGGGGTTTGATTATACCTTGCTTGAGGGAGGTCGGAACAATATCTTCTTTGAATGATTGATTTATGAGGTGTGTGAGAGTGGATGCCAAGATGTTGGAACATTCTTTCAGGAGTTTTGTGGAAATAATGTCGTTTGATGATGTACTGTCTCGGAGGTTGAGCCATCAACGAGGGAAACAGTCACACTGGCTTACTTACCATTCTTAAAAAGCTTCCCTCTCTACTCTTTCTACCTATTCTGCATAAAAAAGATGCACTCCAGTTCCAATTGCTCCAGCACAGGGAGCGTTTGACAATGGCTGGGAATCCGAGGAGACATAACATCGGCCATAAGCTCCGATGTACTGTGGCCCAGTCATTACTGCAACAGGATCACGTAGTTGTGCCAGAGGATTTTTGAGAATTGATGGAAAAGATTGGAGATGCCGGGGATTGAACCCGGGGCCTCATACATGCAAAGCATGCGCTCTACCACTGAGCTACATCCCCTTACGTAGGAGTCATCTCTAAATCCATTGCTGGATTTGAAGGGGAAGTTTATGTTGACGCCAGGAAAATTAGAACATTCTATCATACTCCCCTCGTATTCTTTTTTTTAGGGGGCCAATCGATGGCAGCCCAACCATTTCCGAATGGTTTCCAGGTAATGGGCTCTCTTGTGGGATTGAACATCTCATAGCTATCCACTGGCGCTATGAGTTGGTACATGGCGGGGTTACTATCACGTACTCTGCAATAAATTGGAGCCAGAATTCAAGGTAAGTATGATGGAATTTTCCTTTTTTTGCATAGCATCCCACAACTGACTTTTTCAAGAAGTGGGCATTGGATATTGTAGGGTTTTGTTTACCATTAGATCTCAGACCCATATTTGCATCATCTTAACTTGCCTAGAATGGTGATTTCTTGCTGTTTTTGCAAAAAATGGAGATGCCAGGGATTGAGCCCGGGGCCTCATACATGCGAAGCATGTGCTCTACCACTGAGCTACATCCCCTTTCATCTGCTGTCTGCTCTGCAGCATAGTGGTGTTAGAGTAGGGGGGGTGAAACAATCCCAGTTGTTATCGCTGGCATTAGGGAGGACAGGGGTCACCGCTGGCATTAAAGAGGACAGGGGTCATCGCTGGCATGAAAGAGGACAGGGGTCACCGGTGGCAGGAAGGACGACAGTGGACACCGCTGGCAGGACGGAGGACAGTGGACACCGCTGGCCGAAGGGAGGACAGGGGGCATCACTGGCAGGAAATGGGACAGGGGTCACCACTGGCACGAGGGAGGGCAGGGGTCACCGCTAGCAGGGCACTGGACAGAGCTCTTTTACCAATCCCTGCACATTGCACAGACTGAGCACCGGCAGCAAGATCTCCTCCTTCCCACTTCCCATTATACCTGAAATACAATAAGAGGTGATCTCACCAAGATCTTCTCTTGGACAGTTGTCCCCAATGAAAGATTTCCCCATATCTCCTATTCTTGAATTTCCTCTTGTTTCGTTTGCTTACTGCCTGTTTAAGGTCAGTGGATTAGCAGTGATCCAAGCAAATTCATCCAGGCAATTAGTATATTTTAGGTTTTCATTGACTTCCATAATAAATACAAGTACCATTAAAGAACCTGCCTGTAAATTTGGAGATGCCGGGGATTGAACCCGGGGCCTCATACATGCGAAGCATGCGCTCTACCACTGAGCTACATCCCCTTACACAGAAGTGCAAACTACATCCATTGCTGGATTTAAAGGGGAAGCCACCAGTCGCAGCAATGAGATATGACATTTTGTTAGCTTTGATCAGGATTTAATTTGAAAATTGTTATATTCGGAAATTCATGGATTCATAAATGCGAAAATATGGAGATTTGAAAATAACAAAGAAAATTTGAAAATAAAAAAGGAAATCCGAAAATTCGAAAGAACGAAAAATTGAAATAATAAATAGTTAACTAACTACTAATAACTATTAAATTACAGGTATTAGAATTTTGATTTCAAATTTGGCTGTTAGTCAACGTAACAAATATGAGCTTAACCAAAGTTCCAATCTGTCCGAAATAACGAATTCTGCATCTAAACAAATGTAACGGAATTAATTAATATTAATTATAATAATATGTTTTTTATTATTAATTTCTAATTGACGTATATTCAAATTCACGAACTTATGAATTTATGAATTTTCAAATTTACAAATATTCAGAAAAATTCATTAAACAGGTTAATTCAGATATTTCCAAATTACCAAATTAGTCATTTGAGAAGTGTAGTTTCTGTCCCGTGGCCTGTGCGGAAACCCGGTTGTAGTAGGTCCAGTAGTTTGTGGGTGGCCAAATGGAGTTGTAGCTGTTGTACTACTGCTTTCTCAATGATCTTGGAGAAGATGTTAAGGCTGCTTTCTCAATGATCATGGAGAAGATGTTAAGGCTTGTTACCGGTCGACAGTGGTTTGGGTCTTTGGGGTCAAGGTTAGGTTTCTTTAGAAGGGGTTTGATTATACCTTGCTTGAGGGAGGTCGGAACAATATCTTCTTTGAATGATTGATTTATGAGGTGTGTGAGAGTGGATGCCAAGATGTTGGAACATTCTTTCAGGAGTTTTGTGGAAATAATGTCGTTTGATGATGTACTGTCTCGGAGGTTGAGCCATCAACGAGGGAAACAGTCACACTGGCTTACTTACCATTCTTAAAAAGCTTCCCTCTCTACTCTTTCTACCTATTCTGCATAAAAAAGATGCACTCCAGTTCCAATTGCTCCAGCACAGGGAGCGTTTGACAATGGCTGGGAATCCGAGGAGACATAACATCGGCCATAAGCTCCGATGTACTGTGGCCCAGTCATTACTGCAACAGGATCACGTAGTTGTGCCAGAGGATTTTTGAGAATTGATGGAAAAGATTGGAGATGCCGGGGATTGAACCCGGGGCCTCATACATGCAAAGCATGCGCTCTACCACTGAGCTACATCCCCTTACGTAGGAGTCATCTCTAAATCCATTGCTGGATTTGAAGGGGAAGTTTATGTTGACGCCAGGAAAATTAGAACATTCTATCATACTCCCCTCGTATTCTTTTTTTTAGGGGGCCAATCGATGGCAGCCCAACCATTTCCGAATGGTTTCCAGGTAATGGGCTCTCTTGTGGGATTGAACATCTCATAGCTATCCACTGGCGCTATGAGTTGGTACATGGCGGGGTTACTATCACGTACTCTGCAATAAATTGGAGCCAGAATTCAAGGTAAGTATGATGGAATTTTCCTTTTTTTGCATAGCATCCCACAACTGACTTTTTCAAGAAGTGGGCATTGGATATTGTAGGGTTTTGTTTACCATTAGATCTCAGACCCATATTTGCATCATCTTAACTTGCCTAGAATGGTGATTTCTTGCTGTTTTTGCAAAAAATGGAGATGCCAGGGATTGAGCCCGGGGCCTCATACATGCGAAGCATGTGCTCTACCACTGAGCTACATCCCCTTTCATCTGCTGTCTGCTCTGCAGCATAGTGGTGTTAGAGTAGGGGGGGTGAAACAATCCCAGTTGTTATCGCTGGCATTAGGGAGGACAGGGGTCACCGCTGGCATTAAAGAGGACAGGGGTCATCGCTGGCATGAAAGAGGACAGGGGTCACCGGTGGCAGGAAGGACGACAGTGGACACCGCTGGCAGGACGGAGGACAGTGGACACCGCTGGCCGAAGGGAGGACAGGGGGCATCACTGGCAGGAAATGGGACAGGGGTCACCACTGGCACGAGGGAGGGCAGGGGTCACCGCTAGCAGGGCACTGGACAGAGCTCTTTTACCAATCCCTGCACATTGCACAGACTGAGCACCGGCAGCAAGATCTCCTCCTTCCCACTTCCCATTATACCTGAAATACAATAAGAGGTGATCTCACCAAGATCTTCTCTTGGACAGTTGTCCCCAATGAAAGATTTCCCCATATCTCCTATTCTTGAATTTCCTCTTGTTTCGTTTGCTTACTGCCTGTTTAAGGTCAGTGGATTAGCATTGATCCAAGCAAATTCATCCAGGCAATTAGTATATTTTAGGTTTTCATTGACTTCCATAATAAATACAAGTACCATTAAAGAACCTGCCTGTAAATTTGGAGATGCCGGGGATTGAACCCGGGGCCTCATACATGCGAAGCATGCGCTCTACCACTGAGCTACATCCCCTTACACAGAAGTGCAAACTACATCCATTGCTGGATTTAAAGGGGAAGCCACCAGTCGCAGCAATGAGATATGACATTTTGTTAGCTTTGATCAGGATTTAATTTGAAAATTGTTATATTCGGAAATTCATGGATTCATAAATGCGAAAATATGGAGATTTGAAAATAACAAAGAAAATTTGAAAATAAAAAAGGAAATCCGAAAATTCGAAAGAACGAAAAATTGAAATAATAAATAGTTAACTAACTACTAATAACTATTAAATTACAGGTATTAGAATTTTGATTTCAAATTTGGC
The DNA here is from genome assembly GCA_029574335.1 of Rana kukunoris. Lineage (NCBI taxonomy): Eukaryota > Metazoa > Chordata > Amphibia > Anura > Ranidae > Rana > Rana kukunoris. The sequence goes on along the minus strand of CM056052.1, from coordinate 47,771,183 downwards.
TGTTAGTCAACGTAACAAATATGAGCTTAACCAAAGTTCCAATCTGTCCGAAATAACGAATTCTGCATCTAAACAAATGTAACGGAATTAATTAATTATTAATTATAATAATATGTTTTTTATTATTAATTTCTAATTGACGTATATTCAAATTCACGAACTTATGAATTTATGAATTTTCAAATTTACAAATATTCAGAAAAATTCATTAAACAGGTTAATTCAGATATTTCCAAATTACCAAATTAGTCATTTGAGAAGTGTAGTTTCTGTCCCGTGGCCTGTGCGGAAACCCGGTTGTAGTAGGTCCAGTAGTTTGTGGGTGGCCAAATGGAGTTGTAGCTGTTGTACTACTGCTTTCTCAATGATCTTGGAGAAGATGTTAAGGCTGCTTTCTCAATGATCATGGAGAAGATGTTAAGGCTTGTTACCGGTCGACAGTGGTTTGGGTCTTTGGGGTCAAGGTTAGGTTTCTTTAGAAGGGGTTTGATTATACCTTGCTTGAGGGAGGTCGGAACAATATCTTCTTTGAATGATTGATTTATGAGGTGTGTGAGAGTGGATGCCAAGATGTTGGAACATTCTTTCAGGAGTTTTGTGGAAATAATGTCGTTTGATGATGTACTGTCTCGGAGGTTGAGCCATCAACGAGGGAAACAGTCACACTGGCTTACTTACCATTCTTAAAAAGCTTCCCTCTCTACTCTTTCTACCTATTCTGCATAAAAAAGATGCACTCCAGTTCCAATTGCTCCAGCACAGGGAGCGTTTGACAATGGCTGGGAATCCGAGGAGACATAACATCGGCCATAAGCTCCGATGTACTGTGGCCCAGTCATTACTGCAACAGGATCACGTAGTTGTGCCAGAGGATTTTTGAGAATTGATGGAAAAGATTGGAGATGCCGGGGATTGAACCCGGGGCCTCATACATGCAAAGCATGCGCTCTACCACTGAGCTACATCCCCTTACGTAGGAGTCATCTCTAAATCCATTGCTGGATTTGAAGGGGAAGTTTATGTTGACGCCAGGAAAATTAGAACATTCTATCATACTCCCCTCGTATTCTTTTTTTTAGGGGGCCAATCGATGGCAGCCCAACCATTTCCGAATGGTTTCCAGGTAATGGGCTCTCTTGTGGGATTGAACATCTCATAGCTATCCACTGGCGCTATGAGTTGGTACATGGCGGGGTTACTATCACGTACTCTGCAATAAATTGGAGCCAGAATTCAAGGTAAGTATGATGGAATTTTCCTTTTTTTGCATAGCATCCCACAACTGACTTTTTCAAGAAGTGGGCATTGGATATTGTAGGGTTTTGTTTACCATTAGATCTCAGACCCATATTTGCATCATCTTAACTTGCCTAGAATGGTGATTTCTTGCTGTTTTTGCAAAAAATGGAGATGCCAGGGATTGAGCCCGGGGCCTCATACATGCGAAGCATGTGCTCTACCACTGAGCTACATCCCCTTTCATCTGCTGTCTGCTCTGCAGCATAGTGGTGTTAGAGTAGGGGGGGTGAAACAATCCCAGTTGTTATCGCTGGCATTAGGGAGGACAGGGGTCACCGCTGGCATTAAAGAGGACAGGGGTCATCGCTGGCATGAAAGAGGACAGGGGTCACCGGTGGCAGGAAGGACGACAGTGGACACCGCTGGCAGGACGGAGGACAGTGGACACCGCTGGCCGAAGGGAGGACAGGGGGCATCACTGGCAGGAAATGGGACAGGGGTCACCACTGGCACGAGGGAGGGCAGGGGTCACCGCTAGCAGGGCACTGGACAGAGCTCTTTTACCAATCCCTGCACATTGCACAGACTGAGCACCGGCAGCAAGATCTCCTCCTTCCCACTTCCCATTATACCTGAAATACAATAAGAGGTGATCTCACCAAGATCTTCTCTTGGACAGTTGTCCCCAATGAAAGATTTCCCCATATCTCCTATTCTTGAATTTCCTCTTGTTTCGTTTGCTTACTGCCTGTTTAAGGTCAGTGGATTAGCAGTGATCCAAGCAAATTCATCCAGGCAATTAGTATATTTTAGGTTTTCATTGACTTCCATAATAAATACAAGACTTCCATAATAAATACAAGTACCTGCCATTAAAGAATGCCGGGGTAAATTTGAACCCGGGGCCTCATACATGCCGGGGATTGAACCCGCTCTACCACTGCAAACTACATCCATTGCTGAGCTACATCCCCTTACACAGCCACCAGTCGCAAACTACATCCAATGAGATTTAAAGGGGACATTTTGATCAGGATTTAATTTGAAAATTGTTATATTCAATGAGATATGAAATTCATTTTGTTAGATTCATAAATGCAGGATTTAATTTGAAAAGTTATATTCGAAAATTTGAAAATAAAAAATGGATTCATAAATTCGAAAGAACGAAAAATTGAAATAATAAATGTTAACTAACTACTAATAACGAAAATTCAGGTATTAGAATTTTGATTTCGAAAAATTGAAATAATAAATAGTTAACTAACTACTAATAACTATTAAATTACAGGTATTAGAATTTTGATTTCAAATTTGGCTGTTAGTCAACGTAACAAATATGAGCTTAACCAAAGTTCCAATCTGTCCGAAATAACGAATTCTGCATCTAAACAAATGTAACGGAATTAATTAATATTAATTATAATAATATGTTTTTTATTATTAATTTCTAATTGACGTATATTCAAATTCACGAACTTATGAATTTATGAATTTTCAAATTTACAAATATTCAGAAAAATTCATTAAACAGGTTAATTCAGATATTTCCAAATTACCAAATTAGTCATTTGAGAAGTGTAGTTTCTGTCCCGTGGCCTGTGCGGAAACCCGGTTGTAGTAGGTCCAGTAGTTTGTGGGTGGCCAAATGGAGTTGTAGCTGTTGTACTACTGCTTTCTCAATGATCTTGGAGAAGATGTTAAGGCTGCTTTCTCAATGATCATGGAGAAGATGTTAAGGCTTGTTACCGGTCGACAGTGGTTTGGGTCTTTGGGGTCAAGGTTAGGTTTCTTTAGAAGGGGTTTGATTATACCTTGCTTGAGGGAGGTCGGAACAATATCTTCTTTGAATGATTGATTTATGAGGTGTGTGAGAGTGGATGCCAAGATGTTGGAACATTCTTTCAGGAGTTTTGTGGAAATAATGTCGTTTGATGATGTACTGTCTCGGAGGTTGAGCCATCAACGAGGGAAACAGTCACACTGGCTTACTTACCATTCTTAAAAAGCTTCCCTCTCTACTCTTTCTACCTATTCTGCATAAAAAAGATGCACTCCAGTTCCAATTGCTCCAGCACAGGGAGCGTTTGACAATGGCTGGGAATCCGAGGAGACATAACATCGGCCATAAGCTCCGATGTACTGTGGCCCAGTCATTACTGCAACAGGATCACGTAGTTGTGCCAGAGGTTTTTTGAGAATTGATGGAAAAGATTGGAGATGCCGGGGATTGAACCCGGGGCCTCATACATGCAAAGCATGCGCTCTACCACTGAGCTACATCCCCTTACGTAGGAGTCATCTCTAAATCCATTGCTGGATTTGAAGGGGAAGTTTATGTTGACGCCAGGAAAATTAGAACATTCTATCATACTCCCCTCGTATTCTTTTTTTTAGGGGGCCAATCGATGGCAGCCCAACCATTTCCGAATGGTTTCCAGGTAATGGGCTCTCTTGTGGGATTGAACATCTCATAGCTATCCACTGGCGCTATGAGTTGGTACATGGCGGGGTTACTATCACGTACTCTGCAATAAATTGGAGCCAGAATTCAAGGTAAGTATGATGGAATTTTCCTTTTTTTGCATAGCATCCCACAACTGACTTTTTCAAGAAGTGGGCATTGGATATTGTAGGGTTTTGTTTACCATTAGATCTCAGACCCATATTTGCATCATCTTAACTTGCCTAGAATGGTGATTTCTTGCTGTTTTTGCAAAAAATGGAGATGCCAGGGATTGAGCCCGGGGCCTCATACATGCGAAGCATGTGCTCTACCACTGAGCTACATCCCCTTTCATCTGCTGTCTGCTCTGCAGCATAGTGGTGTTAGAGTAGGGGGGGTGAAACAATCCCAGTTGTTATCGCTGGCATTAGGGAGGACAGGGGTCACCGCTGGCATTAAAGAGGACAGGGGTCATCGCTGGCATGAAAGAGGACAGGGGTCACCGGTGGCAGGAAGGACGACAGTGGACACCGCTGGCAGGACGGAGGACAGTGGACACCGCTGGCCGAAGGGAGGACAGGGGGCATCACTGGCAGGAAATGGGACAGGGGTCACCACTGGCACGAGGGAGGGCAGGGGTCACCGCTAGCAGGGCACTGGACAGAGCTCTTTTACCAATCCCTGCACATTGCACAGACTGAGCACCGGCAGCAAGATCTCCTCCTTCCCACTTCCCATTATACCTGAAATACAATAAGAGGTGATCTCACCAAGATCTTCTCTTGGACAGTTGTCCCCAATGAAAGATTTCCCCATATCTCCTATTCTTGAATTTCCTCTTGTTTCGTTTGCTTACTGCCTGTTTAAGGTCAGTGGATTAGCAGTGATCCAAGCAAATTCATCCAGGCAATTAGTATATTTTAGGTTTTCATTGACTTCCATAATAAATACAAGTACCATTAAAGAACCTGCCTGTAAATTTGGAGATGCCGGGGATTGAACCCGGGGCCTCATACATGCGAAGCATGCGCTCTACCACTGAGCTACATCCCCTTACACAGAAGTGCAAACTACATCCATTGCTGGATTTAAAGGGGAAGCCACCAGTCGCAGCAATGAGATATGACATTTTGTTAGCTTTGATCAGGATTTAATTTGAAAATTGTTATATTCGGAAATTCATGGATTCATAAATGCGAAAATATGGAGATTTGAAAATAAGAAAGAAAATTTGAAAATAAAAAAGGAAATCCGAAAATTCGAAAGAACGAAAAATTGAAATAATAAATAGTTAACTAACTACTAATAACTATTAAATTACAGGTATTAGAATTTTGATTTCAAATTTGGCTGTTAGTCAACGTAACAAATATGAGCTTAACCAAAGTTCCAATCTGTCCGAAATAACGAATTCTGCATCTAAACAAATGTAACGGAATGAATTATTATTAATTATAATAATATGTTTTTTATTATTAATTTCTAATTGACGTATATTCAAATTCACGAACTTATGAATTTATGAATTTTCAAATTTACAAATATTCAGAAAAATTCATTAAACAGGTTAATTCAGATATTTCCAAATTACCAAATTAGTCATTTGAGAAGTGTAGTTTCTGTCCCGTGGCCTGTGCGGAAACCCGGTTGTAGTAGGTCCAGTAGTTTGTGGGTGGCCAAATGGAGTTGTAGCTGTTGTACTACTGCTTTCTCAATGATCTTGGAGAAGATGTTAAGGCTGCTTTCTCAATGATCTTGGAGAAGATGTTAAGGCTTGTTACCGGTCGACAGTGGTTTGGGTCTTTGGGGTCAAGATTAGGTTTCTTTAGAAGGGGTTTGATTATACCTTGCTTGAGGGAGGTCGGAACAATATCTTCTTTGAATGATTGATTTATGAGGTGTGTGAGAGTGGATGCCAAGATGTTGGAACATTCTTTCAGGAGTTTTGTGGAAATAATGTCGTTTGATGATGTACTGTCTCGGAGGTTGAGCCATCAACGAGGGAAACAGTCACACTGGCTTACTTACCATTCTTAAAAAGCTTCCCTCTCTACTCTTTCTACCTATTCTGCATAAAAAAGATGCACTCCAGTTCCAATTGCTCCAGCACAGGGAGCGTTTGACAATGGCTGGGAATCCGAGGAGACATAACATCGGCCATAAGCTCCGATGTACTGTGGCCCAGTCATTACTGCAACAGGATCACGTAGTTGTGCCAGAGGATTTTTGAGAATTGATGGAAAAGATTGGAGATGCCGGGGATTGAACCCGGGGCCTCATACATGCAAAGCATGCGCTCTACCACTGAGCTACATCCCCTTACGTAGGAGTCATCTCTAAATCCATTGCTGGATTTGAAGGGGAAGTTTATGTTGACGCCAGGAAAATTAGAACATTCTATCATACTCCCCTCGTATTCTTTTTTTTAGGGGGCCAATCGATGGCAGCCCAACCATTTCCGAATGGTTTCCAGGTAATGGGCTCTCTTGTGGGATTGAACATCTCATAGCTATCCACTGGCGCTATGAGTTGGTACATGGCGGGGTTACTATCACGTACTCTGCAATAAATTGGAGCCAGAATTCAAGGTAAGTATGATGGAATTTTCCTTTTTTTGCATAGCATCCCACAACTGACTTTTTCAAGAAGTGGGCATTGGATATTGTAGGGTTTTGTTTACCATTAGATCTCAGACCCATATTTGCATCATCTTAACTTGCCTAGAATGGTGATTTCTTGCTGTTTTTGCAAAAAATGGAGATGCCAGGGATTGAGCCCGGGGCCTCATACATGCGAAGCATGTGCTCTACCACTGAGCTACATCCCCTTTCATCTGCTGTCTGCTCTGCAGCATAGTGGTGTTAGAGTAGGGGGGGTGAAACAATCCCAGTTGTTATCGCTGGCATTAGGGAGGACAGGGGTCACCGCTGGCATTAAAGAGGACAGGGGTCATCGCTGGCATGAAAGAGGACAGGGGTCACCGGTGGCAGGAAGGACGACAGTGGACACCGCTGGCAGGACGGAGGACAGTGGACACCGCTGGCCGAAGGGAGGACAGGGGGCATCACTGGCAGGAAATGGGACAGGGGTCACCACTGGCACGAGGGAGGGCAGGGGTCACCGCTAGCAGGGCACTGGACAGAGCTCTTTTACCAATCCCTGCACATTGCACAGACTGAGCACCGGCAGCAAGATCTCCTCCTTCCCACTTCCCATTATACCTGAAATACAATAAGAGGTGATCTCACCAAGATCTTCTCTTGGACAGTTGTCCCCAATGAAAGATTTCCCCATATCTCCTATTCTTGAATTTCCTCTTGTTTCGTTTGCTTACTGCCTGTTTAAGGTCAGTGGATTAGCATTGATCCAAGCAAATTCATCCAGGCAATTAGTATATTTTAGGTTTTCATTGACTTCCATAATAAATACAAGTACCATTAAAGAACCTGCCTGTAAATTTGGAGATGCCGGGGATTGAACCCGGGGCCTCATACATGCGAAGCATGCGCTCTACCACTGAGCTACATCCCCTTACACAGAAGTGCAAACTACATCCATTGCTGGATTTAAAGGGGAAGCCACCAGTCGCAGCAATGAGATATGACATTTTGTTAGCTTTGATCAGGATTTAATTTGAAAATTGTTATATTCGGAAATTCATGGATTCATAAATGCGAAAATATGGAGATTTGAACATAAGAAAGAAAATTTGAAAATAAAAAAGGAAATCCGAAAATTCGAAAGAACGAAAAATTGAAATAATAAATAGTTAACTAACTAATAATAACTATTAAATTACAGGTATTAGAATTTTGATTTCAAATTTGGCTGTTAGTCAACGTAACAAATATGAGCTTAACCAAAGTTCCAATCTGTCCGAAATAACGAATTCTGCATCTAAACAAATGTAACGGAATGAATTAATATTAATTATAATAATATGTTTTTTATTATTAATTTCTAATTGACGAATATCCAAATTCACGAACTTATGAATTTATGAATTTTCAAATTTACAAATATTCAGAAAAATTCATTAAACAGGTTAATTCAGATATTTCCAAATTACCAAATTAGTCATTTGAGAAGTGTAGTTTCTGTCCCGTGGCCTGTGCGGAAACCCGGTTGTAGTAGGTCCAGTAGTTTGTGGGTGGCCAAATGGAGTTGTAGCTCTTGTACTACTGCTTTCTCAATGATCTTGGAGAAGATGTTAAGTGTTACCGGTCGACAGTGGTTTGGGTCTTTGGGGTCAAGATTAGGTTTCTTTAGAAGGGGTTTGATTATACCTTGCTTGAGGGAGGTCGGAACAATATCTTCTTTGAATGATTGATTTATGAGGTGTGTGAGAGTGGATGCCAAGATGTTGGAACATTCTTTCAGGAGTTTTGTGGAAATAATGTCGTTTGATGATGTACTGTCTCGGAGGTTGAGCCATCAACGAGGGAAACAGTCACACTGGCTTACTTACCATTCTTAAAAAGCTTCCCTCTCTACTCTTTCTACCTATTCTGCATAAAAAAGATGCACTCCAGTTCCAATTGCTCCAGCACAGGGAGCGTTTGACAATGGCTGGGAATCCGAGGAGACATAACATCGGCCATAAGCTCCGATGTACTGTGGCCCAGTCATTACTGCAACAGGATCACGTAGTTGTGCCAGAGGTTTTTTGAGAATTGATGGAAAAGATTGGAGATGCCGGGGATTGAACCCGGGGCCTCATACATGCAAAGCATGCGCTCTACCACTGAGCTACATCCCCTTACGTAGGAGTCATCTCTAAATCCATTGCTGGATTTGAAGGGGAAGTTTATGTTGACGCCAGGAAAATTAGAACATTCTATCATACTCCCCTCGTATTCTTTTTTTTAGGGGGCCAATCGATGGCAGCCCAACCATTTCCGAATGGTTTCCAGGTAATGGGCTCTCTTGTGGGATTGAACATCTCATAGCTATCCACTGGCGCTATGAGTTGGTACATGGCGGGGTTACTATCACGTACTCTGCAATAAATTGGAGCCAGAATTCAAGGTAAGTATGATGGAATTTTCCTTTTTTTGCATAGCATCCCACAACTGACTTTTTCAAGAAGTGGGCATTGGATATTGTAGGGTTTTGTTTACCATTAGATCTCAGACCCATATTTGCATCATCTTAACTTGCCTAGAATGGTGATTTCTTGCTGTTTTTGCAAAAAATGGAGATGCCAGGGATTGAGCCCGGGGCCTCATACATGCGAAGCATGTGCTCTACCACTGAGCTACATCCCCTTTCATCTGCTGTCTGCTCTGCAGCATAGTGGTGTTAGAGTAGGGGGGGTGAAACAATCCCAGTTGTTATCGCTGGCATTAGGGAGGACAGGGGTCACCGCTGGCATTAAAGAGGACAGGGGTCATCGCTGGCATGAAAGAGGACAGGGGTCACCGGTGGCAGGAAGGACGACAGTGGACACCGCTGGCAGGACGGAGGACAGTGGACACCGCTGGCCGAAGGGAGGACAGGGGGCATCACTGGCAGGAAATGGGACAGGGGTCACCACTGGCACGAGGGAGGGCAGGGGTCACCGCTAGCAGGGCACTGGACAGAGCTCTTTTACCAATCCCTGCACATTGCACAGACTGAGCACCGGCAGCAAGATCTCCTCCTTCCCACTTCCCATTATACCTGAAATACAATAAGAGGTGATCTCACCAAGATCTTCTCTTGGACAGTTGTCCCCAATGAAAGATTTCCCCATATCTCCTATTCTTGAATTTCCTCTTGTTTCGTTTGCTTACTGCCTGTTTAAGGTCAGTGGATTAGCATTGATCCAAGCAAATTCATCCAGGCAATTAGTATATTTTAGGTTTTCATTGACTTCCATAATAAATACAAGTACCATTAAAGAACCTGCCTGTAAATTTGGAGATGCCGGGGATTGAACCCGGGGCCTCATACATGCGAAGCATGCGCTCTACCACTGAGCTACATCCCCTTACACAGAAGTGCAAACTACATCCATTGCTGGATTTAAAGGGGAAGCCACCAGTCGCAGCAATGAGATATGACATTTTGTTAGCTTTGATCAGGATTTAATTTGAAAATTGTTATATTCGGAAATTCATGGATTCATAAATGCGAAAATATGGAGATTTGAAAATAAGAAAGAAAATTTGAAAATAAAAAAGGAAATCCGAAAATTCGAAAGAACGAAAAATTGAAATAATAAATAGTTAACTAACTACTAATAACTATTAAATTACAGGTATTAGAATTTTGATTTCAAATTTGGCTGTTAGTCAACGTAACAAATATGAGCTTAACCAAAGTTCCAATCTGTCCGAAATAACGAATTCTGCATCTAAACAAATGTAACGGAATGAATTATTATTAATTATAATAATATGTTTTTTATTATTAATTTCTAATTGACGTATATTCAAATTCACGAACTTATGAATTTATGAATTTTCAAATTTACAAATATTCAGAAAAATTCATTAAACAGGTTAATTCAGATATTTCCAAATTACCAAATTAGTCATTTGAGAAGTGTAGTTTCTGTCCCGTGGCCTGTGCGGAAACCCGGTTGTAGTAGGTCCAGTAGTTTGTGGGTGGCCAAATGGAGTTGTAGCTGTTGTACTACTGCTTTCTCAATGATCTTGGAGAAGATGTTAAGGCTGCTTTCTCAATGATCTTGGAGAAGATGTTAAGGCTTGTTACCGGTCGACAGTGGTTTGGGTCTTTGGGGTCAAGATTAGGTTTCTTTAGAAGGGGTTTGATTATACCTTGCTTGAGGGAGGTCGGAACAATATCTTCTTTGAATGATTGATTTATGAGGTGTGTGAGAGTGGATGCCAAGATGTTGGAACATTCTTTCAGGAGTTTTGTGGAAATAATGTCGTTTGATGATGTACTGTCTCGGAGGTTGAGCCATCAACGAGGGAAACAGTCACACTGGCTTACTTACCATTCTTAAAAAGCTTCCCTCTCTACTCTTTCTACCTATTCTGCATAAAAAAGATGCACTCCAGTTCCAATTGCTCCAGCACAGGGAGCGTTTGACAATGGCTGGGAATCCGAGGAGACATAACATCGGCCATAAGCTCCGATGTACTGTGGCCCAGTCATTACTGCAACAGGATCACGTAGTTGTGCCAGAGGATTTTTGAGAATTGATGGAAAAGATTGGAGATGCCGGGGATTGAACCCGGGGCCTCATACTGGATTTGAAGGGGAAGTTTATGCAAAGCATGCGCTCTACCACTGAGCTACATCCCCTTACGTAGGAGTCATCAAGGTAAGTATGATGGAATTTTCTAAATCCATTGCTGGATTTGAAGGGGAAGTTTATGTTGACGCCAGGAAAAATTCATTAAAAAATTAGAACATTCTATCATACTCCCCTCGTATTCTTGAAGGGGAAGTTTTTTAGGAAAATTAGAACATTCTATCATACTCCCCTCGTATTCTTTCTTTTACGGGGCCAATCGATGGCAGCCCAACCATTTCCGAATGGTTTCCAGGTAATGGGCTCTCTTGTGGGATTGAACATCTCATAGCTATCCACTGGCGCTATGAGTTGGTACATGGCGGGGTTACTATCACGTACTCTGCAATAAATTGGAGCCAGAATTCAAGGTAAGTATGATGGAATTTTCCTTTTTTTGCATAGCATCCCACAACTGACTTTTTCAAGAAGTGGGCATTGGATATTGTAGGGTTTTGTTTACCATTAGATCTCAGACCCATATTTGCATCATCTTAACTTGCCTAGAATGGTGATTTCTTGCTGTTTTTGCAAAAAATGGAGATGCCAGGGATTGAGCCCGGGGCCTCATACATGCGAAGCATGTGCTCTACCACTGAGCTACATCCCCTTTCATCTGCTGTCTGCTCTGCAGCATAGTGGTGTTAGAGTAGGGGGGGTGAAACAATCCCAGTTGTTATCGCTGGCATTAGGGAGGACAGGGGTCACCGCTGGCATTAAAGAGGACAGGGGTCATCGCTGGCATGAAAGAGGACAGGGGTCACCGGTGGCAGGAAGGACGACAGTGGACACCGCTGGCAGGACGGAGGACAGTGGACACCGCTGGCCGAAGGGAGGACAGGGGGCATCACTGGCAGGAAATGGGACAGGGGTCACCACTGGCACGAGGGAGGGCAGGGGTCACCGCTAGCAGGGCACTGGACAGAGCTCTTTTACCAATCCCTGCACATTGCACAGACTGAGCACCGGCAGCAAGATCTCCTCCTTCCCACTTCCCATTATACCTGAAATACAATAAGAGGTGATCTCACCAAGATCTTCTCTTGGACAGTTGTCCCCAATGAAAGATTTCCCCATATCTCCTATTCTTGAATTTCCTCTTGTTTCGTTTGCTTACTGCCTGTTTAAGGTCAGTGGATTAGCATTGATCCAAGCAAATTCATCCAGGCAATTAGTATATTTTAGGTTTTCATTGACTTCCATAATAAATACAAGTACCATTAAAGAACCTGCCTGTAAATTTGGAGATGCCGGGGATTGAACCCGGGGCCTCATACATGCGAAGCATGCGCTCTACCACTGAGCTACATCCCCTTACACAGAAGTGCAAACTACATCCATTGCTGGATTTAAAGGGGAAGCCACCAGTCGCAGCAATGAGATATGACATTTTGTTAGCTTTGATCAGGATTTAATTTGAAAATTGTTATATTCGGAAATTCATGGATTCATAAATGCGAAAATATGGAGATTTGAAAATAAGAAAGAAAATTTGAAAATAAAAAAGGAAATCCGAAAATTCGAAAGAACGAAAAATTGAAATAATAAATAGTTAACTAACTACTAATAACTATTAAATTACAGGTATTAGAATTTTGATTTCAAATTTGGCTGTTAGTCAACGTAACAAATATGAGCTTAACCAAAGTTCCAATCTGTCCGAAATAACGAATTCTGCATCTAAACAAATGTAACGGAATGAATTATTATTAATTATAATAATATGTTTTTTATTATTAATTTCTAATTGACGTATATTCAAATTCACGAACTTATGAATTTATGAATTTTCAAATTTACAAATATTCAGAAAAATTCATTAAACAGGTTAATTCAGATATTTCCAAATTACCAAATTAGTCATTTGAGAAGTGTAGTTTCTGTCCCGTGGCCTGTGCGGAAACCCGGTTGTAGTAGGTCCAGTAGTTTGTGGGTGGCCAAATGGAGTTGTAGCTGTTGTACTACTGCTTTCTCAATGATCTTGGAGAAGATGTTAAGGCTGCTTTCTCAATGATCTTGGAGAAGATGTTAAGGCTTGTTACCGGTCGACAGTGGTTTGGGTCTTTGGGGTCAAGATTAGGTTTCTTTAGAAGGGGTTTGATTATACCTTGCTTGAGGGAGGTCGGAACAATATCTTCTTTGAATGATTGATTTATGAGGTGTGTGAGAGTGGATGCCAAGATGTTGGAACATTCTTTCAGGAGTTTTGTGGAAATAATGTCGTTTGATGATGTACTGTCTCGGAGGTTGAGCCATCAACGAGGGAAACAGTCACACTGGCTTACTTACCATTCTTAAAAAGCTTCCCTCTCTACTCTTTCTACCTATTCTGCATAAAAAAGATGCACTCCAGTTCCAATTGCTCCAGCACAGGGAGCGTTTGACAATGGCTGGGAATCCGAGGAGACATAACATCGGCCATAAGCTCCGATGTACTGTGGCCCAGTCATTACTGCAACAGGATCACGTAGTTGTGCCAGAGGATTTTTGAGAATTGATGGAAAAGATTGGAGATGCCGGGGATTGAACCCGGGGCCTCATACATGCAAAGCATGCGCTCTACCACTGAGCTACATCCCCTTACGTAGGAGTCATCTCTAAATCCATTGCTGGATTTGAAGGGGAAGTTTATGTTGACGCCAGGAAAATTAGAACATTCTATCATACTCCCCTCGTATTCTTTTTTTTAGGGGGCCAATCGATGGCAGCCCAACCATTTCCGAATGGTTTCCAGGTAATGGGCTCTCTTGTGGGATTGAACATCTCATAGCTATCCACTGGCGCTATGAGTTGGTACATGGCGGGGTTACTATCACGTACTCTGCAATAAATTGGAGCCAGAATTCAAGGTAAGTATGATGGAATTTTCCTTTTTTTGCATAGCATCCCACAACTGACTTTTTCAAGAAGTGGGCATTGGATATTGTAGGGTTTTGTTTACCATTAGATCTCAGACCCATATTTGCATCATCTTAACTTGCCTAGAATGGTGATTTCTTGCTGTTTTTGCAAAAAATGGAGATGCCAGGGATTGAGCCCGGGGCCTCATACATGCGAAGCATGTGCTCTACCACTGAGCTACATCCCCTTTCATCTGCTGTCTGCTCTGCAGCATAGTGGTGTTAGAGTAGGGGGGGTGAAACAATCCCAGTTGTTATCGCTGGCATTAGGGAGGACAGGGGTCACCGCTGGCATTAAAGAGGACAGGGGTCATCGCTGGCATGAAAGAGGACAGGGGTCACCGGTGGCAGGAAGGACGACAGTGGACACCGCTGGCAGGACGGAGGACAGTGGACACCGCTGGCCGAAGGGAGGACAGGGGGCATCACTGGCAGGAAATGGGACAGGGGTCACCACTGGCACGAGGGAGGGCAGGGGTCACCGCTAGCAGGGCACTGGACAGAGCTCTTTCTCCAATCCCTGCACATTGCACAGACTGAGCACCGGCAGCAAGATCTCCTCCTTCCCACTTCCCATTATACCTGAAATACAATAAGAGGTGATCTCACCAAGATCTTCTCTTGGACAGTTGTCCCCAATGAAAGATTTCCCCATATCTCCTATTCTTGAATTTCCTCTTGTTTCGTTTGCTTACTGCCTGTTTAAGGTCACTGGATTAGCATTGATCCAAGCAAATTCATCCAGGCAATTAGTATATTTTAGGTTTTCATTGACTTCCATAATAAACACAAGTACCATTAAAGAACCTGCTTTGTAAATTTGTAGATGCCGGGGATTGAACCCGGGGCCTCATACATGCGAAGCATGCGCTCTACCACTGAGCTACATCCCATTACACAGAAGTGCAAACTACATCCATTGCTGGATTTAAAGGGGAAGCCACCAGTCGCAGCAATGAGATATGACATTTTGTTAGCTTTGATCAGGATTTAATTTGAAAATTGTTATATTCGGAAATTCATGGATTCATAAATGCGAAAATATGGAGATTTGAAAATAAGAAAGAAAATTTGAAAATAAAAAAGGAAATCCGAAAATTCGAAAGAACGAAAAATTTAAATAATAAATAGTTAACTAACTACTAATAACTATTAAATTACAGGTATTAGAATTTTGATTTCAAATTTGGCTGTTAGTCAACGTAACAAATATGAGCTTAACCAAAGTTCCAATCTGTCCGAAATAACGAATTCTGCATCTAAACAAATGTAACGGAATTAATTAATATTAATTATAATAATATGTTTTTTATTATTAATTTCTAATTGACGTATATTCAAATTCACGAACTTATGAATTTATGAATTTTCAAATTTACAAATATTCAGAAAAATTCATTAAACAGGTTAATTCAGATATTTCCAAATTACCAAATTAGTCATTTGAGAAGTGTAGTTTCTGTCCCGTGGCCTGTGCGGAAACCCGGTTGTAGTAGGTCCAGTAGTTTGTGGGTGGCCAAATGGAGTTGTAGCTGTTGTACTACTGCTTTCTCAATGATCTTGGAGAAGATGTTAAGGCTGCTTTCTCAATGATCTTGGAGAAGATGTTAAGGCTTGTTACCGGTCGACAGTGGTTTGGGTCTTTGGGGTCAAGATTAGGTTTCTTTAGAAGGGGTTTGATTATACCTTGCTTGAGGGAGGTCGGAACAATATCTTCTTTGAATGATTGATTTATGAGGTGTGTGAGAGTGGATGCCAAGATGTTGGAACATTCTTTCAGGAGTTTTGTGGAAATAATGTCGTTTGATGATGTACTGTCTCGGAGGTTGAGCCATCAACGAGGGAAACAGTCACACTGGCTTACTTACCATTCTTAAAAAGCTTCCCTCTCTACTCTTTCTACCTATTCTGCATAAAAAAGATGCACTCCAGTTCCAATTGCTCCAGCACAGGGAGCGTTTGACAATGGCTGGGAATCCGAGGAGACATAACATCGGCCATAAGCTCCGATGTACTGTGGCCCAGTCATTACTGCAACAGGATCACGTAGTTGTGCCAGAGGATTTTTGAGAATTGATGGAAAAGATTGGAGATGCCGGGGATTGAACCCGGGGCCTCATACATGCAAAGCATGCGCTCTACCACTGAGCTACATCCCCTTACGTAGGAGTCATCTCTAAATCCATTGCTGGATTTGAAGGGGAAGTTTATGTTGACGCCAGGAAAATTAGAACATTCTATCATACTCCCCTCGTATTCTTTTTTTTAGGGGGCCAATCGATGGCAGCCCAACCATTTCCGAATGGTTTCCAGGTAATGGGCTCTCTTGTGGGATTGAACATCTCATAGCTATCCACTGGCGCTATGAGTTGGTACATGGCGGGGTTACTATCACGTACTCTGCAAATAAATTGGAGCCAGAATTCAAGGTAAGTATGATGGAATTTTCCTTTTTTTGCATAGCATCCCACAACTGACTTTTTCAAGAAGTGGGCATTGGATATTGTAGGGTTTTGTTTACCATTAGATCTCAGACCCATATTTGCATCATCTTAACTTGCCTAGAATGGTGATTTCTTGCTGTTTTTGCAAAAAAATGGAGATGCCAGGGATTGAGTCCGGGGCCTCATACATGCGAAGCATGCGCTCTACCACTGAGCTACATCCCCTTTCATCTGCTGTCTGCTCTGCAGCATAGTGGTGTTGGAGTAGGGGGGGTGAAACAATCCCAGTTGTTATCGCTGGCATTAGGGAGGACAGGGGTCACCGCTGGCATTAAAGAGGACAGGGGTCATCGCTGGCATTAAAGAGGACAGGGGTCATTGCTGGCATGAAAGAGGACAGGGGTCACCGGTGGCAGGAAGGACGACAGTGGACACCGCTGGCAGGACGGAGGACAGTGGACACCGCTGGCTGAAGGGAGGACAGGGGGCATCACTGGCAGGAAATGGGACAGGGGTCACCACTGGCACGAGGGAGGGCAGGGGTCACCGCTAGCAGGGCACTGGACAGAGCTCTTTCTCCAATCCCTGCACATTGCACAGACTGAGCACCGGCAGCAAGATCTCCTCCTTCCCACTTCCCATTATACCTGAAATACAATAAGAGGTGATCTCACCAAGATCTTCTCTTGGACAGTTGTCCCCAATGAAAGATTTCCCCATATCTCCTATTCTTGAATTTCCTCTTGTTTCGTTTGCAATTAGTATATTTTAGGTTTTCATTGACTTCCATAATAAATACAAGTACCATTAAAGAACCTGCCTGTAAATTTGGAGATGCCGGGGATTGAACCCGGGGCCTCATACATGCGAAGCATGCGCTCTACCACTGAGCTACATCCCCTTACACAGAAGTGCAAACTACATCCATTGCTGGATTTAAAGGAAGGCCACCAGTCGCAGCAATGAGATATGACATTTTGTTAGCTTTGATCAGGATTTAATTTGGAAATTGTTATATTCGGAAATTCATGGATTCATAAATGCGAAAATATGGAGATTTGAAAATAAGAAAGAAAATTTGAAAATAAAAAAGGAAATCCGAAAATTCGAAAGAACGAAAAATTGAAATAATAAATAAAAAACAATTTGGTGTGGACACCCAGTTACTCTGTATTTGAGCACCTCATCCCGTGTAGATAAATTAAAGAACAAAAAATTGGGGAGAAGGGGGGTACCTGAGGACCCTGGGACTATAAGGCGGTGCTGATAAAGTGTACCGAAACACTGATAAAATACAAAAGAAATTTTATTAAGTTTATACAAAGGTAAATAAATAAAAACCATCCATTGTATTAAATGTCACATATGTCACAGGCTTCGGTAGTCTGAGCAAGGTTCTTTGGTAGTTGTAGTTCAACCGACATGTTTCGCTCTGTGGAGCTTCTTCAAAGGTTTTGGAACTAACTACACTGTGTTAAAACAAGGATATACAGATGGTTCAAGACAGAAGTACAACAGTTGTAGAGTAAGAGAATGTAGTCATTAAAACAAACAATTGGTACAAGAATTCAGGGGAATAATAATTGGTTCAATATATTAAACAAAATCCTCAATAAAATTATGCTTAAGCAGGGAAGCAGGGAAGAGCAAGAGGGGGGGGGGGAAAGAAGGGGGGGGGGGGGGGGGGAGGGAAGTTAAAGTGGGGTACTTACCGGTGGTTAAAGGGAGAGTTTAGTTTAGAAGTTATGGATAAAGAGAATGCATGTTAGGAATTGACATGACTGGGGGGGGGGGGGTGGGGGGGGAGAGGTTCAGGTTAAAGAGCAAAGGTATTGGCGGGATAGGTGAAGGAATAGGGATGGGGAATGGAGGGAGGGAAAAGAGAGGGGGGGGGTGGTAGGGGGGGATGGGTGTGCCGGGACCGGGAGAGCAAAACACAGTAAGATGGACAACAACTGGGGGGGGGGGGGGAGGGGGGAAAAGGGGGGAGAGGGTAAAGGGAGGGGAGGGAGGGTTAGGGACAGAGGTAAAGGGAGGTAAAACAAAACAAAACAAAACAGAACAAAACTATACAAAACAAAGAAAACCCAAAACACAAAAACAAAAACAAAACACAACAATACAACAAAGAAACCAAAAACACAGAAAAAAGGGGGGGGGAGACAAAAGAAGAGGGGGGAGAGGGAGGGGGGGGAGGAGGGAGAAAAGGGGGGGGGGGA